>CM038144.1:391018774-391618774 GCA_021437245.1 Aegilops speltoides
AAATTTTATTACTCTCCACATAAGCAAATTTCTTCTCATGAATAGTAGTGGGAGCAAACTCAACAAAATAACTATCATGTGATACTTTATTCACATAATCAATTTGAGCATTAAAATCATGATGACAAGTTTCATGGATATCATTACTCTTTATAGCATAAATGTCATCACAATAATCATCATAGATATGAGGCATGCTATCATCATAGTATATTTTCTCATCAAAATTTGGGGGACTAAAAATATCATATTCATTAAACATAGCATCCCCAAGCTTGTAGCTTTGCATATCATTAGCATCATGGATATTCAAGGAATTCATACTAACAACATTGCAATCATGCTCATCATTCAAAATTTTAGTGCCAAACATTTTAATGCATTCTGCCTCTAGCACTTGAGCACAATTTTCCTTTCCATCATTTTCACGAAAGACATTAAAAAGATGAAGCATATGAGGCACTCTCAATTCCATTTTTTGTATTTTAATTTTATAAACTAAACTAGTGATAAAATAAGAAACTAAAAGATTTGATTGCAAGATCTAAAGATATACCTTCAAGCACTCACCTCCCCGGCAATGACGCCAGAAAAGAGCTTGATGTCTACTACACAACCTTCTTCTTGTAGACGTTGTTGGGCCTCCAAGTGCAGAGGTTTGTAGGACAGTAGCAAATTTCCCTCAAGTAGATGACCTAAGGTTTATCAATCCGTGGGAGGTGTAGGATGAAGATGGTCTCTCTCAAACAACCCTGCAACCAAATAACAAAGAGTCTGTTATGTCCCCAACACACCCAATACATTTGCAAATTGTATAGGTGCACTAGTTCGGCGAAGAGATGGTGATACAAGTGCAATATGGATGGTAGATATAGGTTTTTGTAATCTGAAAATATAAAAACAGCAAGGTAAGAAATGGTAAAAGTGAGCGTAAACGGTATTGCAATGCTAGGAAATAAGGCCTAGGGTTCATACTTTCACTAGTGCAAGTTCTCTCAACAATGATAACATAACTGGATTATATAACTATCCCTCAACATGCAACAAAGAGTCACTCCAAAGTCACAAATAGCGGAGAACAAACGAAGAGATTATTGTAGGGTACGAAACCACCTCAAAGTTACCCTTTCTGATTGATCTATTCAAGAGTCCGTAGTAAAATAACACGAAGCTATTCTTTCTGCTCAATCTATCATAGAGTTCGTACTAGAATAACACCTTAAGACACAAATCAACCAAAACCCTAATGTCACCTAGATACTCCAACGTCACCTCAAGTATCCGTGGGTATGATTATACGATATGCATCACACAATCTCAGATTCATCTATTCAAACCAACACAAAGTACTTCAAAGAGTGTCGAAAAGTTTCTACCGAATAGTCAAGACGAAAACGTGTGCCAACCCCTATGCATAAGTTCACAAGGTGAACACGCAAGTCGATCACCAAAACATACATCAAGTAGATCACGTGAATATCCCATTGTCACCACAGATAAGCACGGCAAGACATACATCAAGTGTTCTCAAATCCTTAAAGACTCAATCCGATAAGATAACTTCAAAGGGAAAACTCAATCCATTACAAGAGAGTAGAGGGGGAGAAACATCATAAGATCCAACTATAATAGCAAAGCTCGTGATACATCAAGATCGTATCACCTCAAGAACATGAGAGAGAGAGATCAAACACATGGCTACTGGTACATACCCTCAGCCCCGAGGGTGAACTACTCCCTCCTCGTCATGGAGAGCACCGGGATGATGAAGATGGCCACCAGTGAGGGATCCCCCCTCTGGCAGGTTGCCGAAACAGGGTCCCGATTGGTTTTTGGTGGCTACAGAGGCTTGCGGCGGCGGAACTCCCGATCTATGGTGCTCCTCGATGTTTTTAGGGTATATGGACATATATAGGCGAAAGAAGTCGGTCTGGGGAGCCACGAGAGGCGTACGAGGGTGGGGGCGCGCCCAGGGGGTAGGGCGCGCCTTCCTGCCTCGTGGCTTCCTCGTTGCTTCCCTGACGTCTACTCCAAGTCTCCTGGATTGCTTCCATTCCAAAAATAACTCTCCCGAAGGTTTCATTCCGTTTGGACTCTGTTTGATATTCCTTTTCTGCGAAACACTGAAATAGGCAAAAAGAACAGCAATCTGGGCTGGGCCTCCGGTTAATAGGTTAGTCCCAAAAATGATATAGAAGTGTTTAGTAAAGCCCATAAACATCCAAAACAGGTAATATAATAGCATGGAACAATCAAAAATTATAGATACGTTGGAGATGTATCACCACCCAGTTATGTTGTGACGCTTGGTACACCCAAAGCATTCCTACGGTATCCGTGAGTTGCACAATCTCATGGTCTAAGGAAATGATACTTGACATTAGAAAAGCTTTTAGCAAACAAACTACACGATCTTGTGCTATGCTTAGGATTGGGTCTTGTCCATCACATCATTCTCCTAATGATGTGATCCCGTTATCAATGACATCTAATGTCCATGGTCAGGAAACCATAACCATCTATTGATCAACGAGCTAGTCAACTAGAGGCTCACTAGGGACATGTTGTGGTCTATGTATTCACACATGTATTACGGTTTCCTATCAATACAATTATAGCATGAACAATAGACAATTATCATGACAAGGAAATATAATAATAACCATTTTATTATTGCCTCTAGGGCATATTTCCAACAATCTCCCACTTGCACTAGAGTCAATAATCTAGTTACATTGTGATGAATCGAACACCCATAGAGTTCTGGTGTTGATCATGTTTTGCTCGTGGAAGAGGTTTAGTCAACGGATCTGCGACATTCAGATCCGTATGCACTTTACAAATATCTATGTCTCCATCTTGAACATTTTCACGAATGGAGTTGAAGCGACGCTTGATATGTCTTGTGTTCTTGTGAAACCTGGGCTCCTTGGCATGGGCAATAGCTCCAGTGTTATCACAGAGAGTCATCGGGCCCGACGCATTGGGAAAAACTCCTAGGTCGGTAATGAACTCCTTCATCCAGATTGCTTCATGTGCTGCCTCTGAGGCTGCCATGTACTCCGCTTCACATGTAGATCCCTCCACGACGCTTTGCTTGCAACTGCACCAGCTGACTGCCCACCATTCAAAATATACATGTATCCGGTTTGTGACTTGGAGTCATCTAGATCTGTGTCGAAACTAGCATCGACGTAACCCTTTACGACAAGCTCTTCGTCACCTCCATAAATGAGAAACATATCCTTAGTCCTTTTCAGGTACTTCAGGAGATTCTTGACCGTTGTCCAGTTATCCATGTCAGGATTACTTTGGTACCTCCCTACCAAACTTACGGCAAGGTTCACATCAGGTCTGGTACATAGCATGGCATACATAATAGACCCTATGGCTGAGGCATAGGGGATGACACTCATCTTTTCTCTATCTTCCGCCGTGGTCGGGCATTGAGCCGTGCTCAATTTCACACCTTGAAATACAGGCAAGAACCCCTTCTTGGACGGATCCATATTGAATTTCTTCAATATCTTATCAAGGTATGTGATTTGTGAAAGACCGATGAGGCGTCTCGATCTATCTATATAGATCTTGATGCCTAATATGTAAGCAGCTTCTCCAAGGTCCTTCATTGAAAAACACTTATTCAAGTAGGCCTTTATGCTTTCCAAAAGTTCTATATCATTTCCCATCAATAGTATGTCATCCACATATAATATGAGAAATGCTACAGAGCTCCCACTCACTTTCTTGTAAACGCAAGCTTCTCCATAAGTCTGCATAAACCCAAACGCTTTGATCATTTCATCAAAGCAAATGTTCCAACTCCGAGATGCTTGCACCAGCCCATAGATGGAGCGCCGAAGCTTGCACACCTTGTTAGCATTCTTCGCATCGACAAAACCTTCCGGCTGCATCATATATAATTCTTCCTTAAGGAAACCGTTAAGGGATGCTGTTTTGACGTCCATTTGCCATATTTCATAATCATAGAATGCGGCAATTGCTAACATGATTTGGACGGACTTCAGCTTCGCTACGGGTGAGAAGGTCTCATCATAGTCAACCCCTTGAACTTGTCGATAACCCTTAGCGACAAGCTGAGCTTTATGGATGGTCACATTACCATCCACGTCAATCTTCTTCTTAAAGATCCATTTATTTTCTATGGCTCGCCGATCATCGGGCAAGTTTGTCAAAGTCCATACTTTGTTTGCATACATGGACCCTATCTCGGATTTCATGGCGTCAAGCCATTTGTTGGAATCTGGGCCCGCCATCGCTTCTTCATAGTTTGAAGGTTCACCGTTGTCTAACAACATGATTTCCAGGATAGGGTTGCCATACCATTCTGGTGTGGAACGTGTCCTTGTGGACCTACGAAGTTCAGTAGCAACTTGATCCGAAGTTCCTTGATCATCATCATTAACTTCCTCTCTAGTCGGTGCAGGCACCACAGAAACATTTTCTTGAGTTGCGTCCTACTTTCCGATTCAAGAGGCAATACTTCATCAAGTTCTATTTTCCTCCCACTTACTTCTTTTGAGAGAAACTCTTTCTCTAGAAAGGATCCATTCTTGGCAACAAAGATCTTGCCTTCGGATCTGAGGTAGAAGGTATACCCAATGGTTTCCTTAGGGTATCCTATGAAGACGCATTTTTCTGACTTGGGTTTGAGCTTTTCAGGTTGAAGTTTCTTGACATAAGCATCGCATCCCCAAACTTTAAGAAACGACAGCTTAGGTTTCTTCCCAAACCATATTTCATATGATGCCGTCTCAATGGATTTAGATGGTGCCCTATTTAAAGTGAATGTGGATGTCTCTAAAGCATAACCCCAAAAAGATAGCGGTAAATCTGTAATATACATCATAGACCGCACCATATCCAATAGAGTGCGATTACGATGTTCGGACACACCATTACGCTGAGGTGTTCCAGGCGCCGTGAGTTGTGAAACAATTCCACATTTCCTTAAGTGTGTACCAAACTCATGACTTAAATATTCTCCTCCACGACCTGATCGTAAGAACTTTATTTTTCTGTCACGTTGATTCTCCACCTCACTCTGAAATTCCTTGAACTTTTCAAAGGTCTCAGACTTGTGTTTCATTAAGTAGACATACCCATATCTACTTAAGTCATCAGTGAGGGTGAGAACATAACGATAGCCACCGCGAACCTCAACGCTCATTGGACCACACACATCAGTATGTATTATTTCCAACAAGTTGGTTGCTCGCTCCATTGTTCCGGAGAACGGACTCTTGGTCATCTTGCCCATGAGGCATGGTTCACACGTGTCAAATGATTCATAATCAAGAGACTCCAGAAGTCCATCTGCATGGAGCTTCTTCATGCGTTTGACACCAATGTGACCAAGGCGGCAGTGCTACAAGTATGTGGGACTATCATTATTAACCTTACATCTTTTGGTATTCACACTATGAATATGTGTAACATCACGTTCGAGATTCAATAAGAATAAACCATTGACCAGCGGGGCATGACCATAAAACATATCTCTCATATAAATAGAACAACCATTATTCTCGAATTTAAATGAGTAGCCGTCTCGCATTAAACGAGACCCAAATACAATGTTCATGCTCAAAGCTGGCACTAAATAACAATTATTGAGGTTTAAAACTAATCCCGTAGGTAAATGTAGAGGTAGCGTGCCAACGGCGATCACATCGACCCTGGAACCATTCCCGACGCGCATCGTCACCTCGTCCTTCGCCAGTCTCCGCTTATTCCGCATGTCCTGTTTTGAGTTACAAATATGAGCAACCGCATCGGTATCAAATACCCAGGAGCTACTACGAGTACTGGTAAGGTACACATCAATAACTTGTATATCACATATACCTTTGGTGTTGTCGGCCTTCTTGTCCGCTAAGTACTTGGGGCAGTTCCGCTTCCAGTGGCCATTTCCCTTGCAATAAAAGCACTGAGTCTTGGGCTTGGGTCCATTGTTAGGCTTCTTCCCGGCAACTGATTTACTGGGCGCGGCAACTCCCTTACCGTCCTTCTTGAAGTTATTTTTACCCTTGCCTTTCTTGAAACTAGTGGTCTTATTCACCATCAACACTTGATGTTCCTTTTTGATTTCCACCTCCGCTGATTTCAGCATTGAATATAACTCAGGAATGGACTTCTCCATCCCCTGCATATTGTAGTTCATCACAAAGCTCTTGTAGCTAGGTGGGAGCGACTGGAGGATCCTGTCAATGACCGAGTCATCTGGGAGATTAACTCCCAACTAAGACAAATGGTTGTGTAACCCGGACATAGTGAGTATATGCTCACTGATAGAACTATTTTCCTCCATCTTACAACTGTAGATCTTGTCGGAGACTTCATATCTCTTGACCCGGGCATGAGCTTGGAAAACCATTTTCAGCTCTTGGAACATCTCATATGCTCTGTGCTGCTCAAAACACTTTTGGAGCCCCGGTTCGAAGCCGTAAAGCATGCCTCACTGAACCAGGGAGTAATCATCACTACATGACTGCCAGGCGTTCATAATGTCTTGAGTTGCTGGGAAAATGGGTGCTTCACCTAGCAGTGCTTCTAGGACATATGCTTTCTTGGCAGCTATGAGGATGATCCTCAAGTTCCGGACCCAGTCCGTATAGTTGCTACCATCGTCTTTCAGCTTGGTTTTCTCTAGGAACACGTTGAAGTTGAGGGCAACATTAGCGTGGGCCATTTGATCTACAAGACATATTGCAAAGACATTTTAGACTATGTTCATGGTAATTAAGTTCATCTAATCAAATTATTGAATGAACTCCCACTCAGATAGACATCCCTCTAGTCATCTAAGTGATACATGATCCGAGTCAACTGGGCCGTGTCCGATCATCATGTGAGACGGACTAGTCATCATCGGTGAACATCTTGATGTTGATCGTATCTACTATACGACTCATGTTCGACCTTTCGGTCTCTTGTGTTCCGAGGCCATGTCTGTACATGCTAGGCTCGTCAAGTCAACCTAAGTGTTTTGCATGTGTAAATCTGGCTTACACCCGTTGTATGCGAACATTAGAATCTATCACACCCGATCATCACGTGGTTCTTCGAAACAACGAACTTTCGCAATGGTGCACAGTTCGGGGGAACACTTTCTTGAATTTTTTTTAATGAGGGATCATCTTATTTATGATACCTTCATTCTAAGCAAATAAGATGTAAACATGACAAACATCACATGCAAATCATAAAGTGACATGATATGGCCAGTATCATCTTGCGCCTTTGATCTTTTTCTTTGAGGCGTGGCATGATCACCTTCGTCACCGGCATGACACCATGATCTCCATCATCGTGTCTTCATGAAGTTGTCTCGCCAACTATTACTTCTACTACTATGGCTAATGGTTAGCAATAAAGTAAAGTAATTACATGGCGTTTTCAATGACACGCAGGTCATACAATAAATTAAGACAACTCATATGGCTCCTGCCGGTTGTCATACACATTGACATGCAAGTCGTGATTCCTATTACAAGAACATGATCAATCTCATACATCACATATATCATTCATCACATTCTTTTGGCCATATCACATCACATAGCATACCCTGCAAAAACAAGTTAGACGTCCTCTAATTGTTGTTGCATGTTTTACGTGGCTGCTATGGGTTTCTAGCAAGAATGTTTCTTACCTACGCAAAAGCCACAACGGTGATATGCCAATTGCTATTTACCCTTCATAAGGACCCTTTTCATCGAATCCGATCCGACTAAAGTGGGAGAGACTGGCACCCGCTAGCCACCTTATACAACAAGTGCATGTCAGTCGGTGGAACCAGTCTCACGTAAGCGTGCGTGTAAGGTCGATCCGGGCCGCTTCATCCCACGATGCCGCCAAATCAAGATAAGACTAGTAATGGTAAGCATATTGAACAAACCAACACCCACAACTACTTGTGTTCTACTCGTGCATAGAATCTACGCATAGACCTAGCTCATGATGCCACTGTGGGGAATGTAGCAATAATTCAAATTTTTCCTACAAACACCAAGATTAATCTAGGAGATTCTAGCAACAAGAGAGGGAGAGAGAGAGGATGTGCATCTTCATACCTTTGAAGATCGCTAATTGGAAGCGTTACTAGAATGCGAATGAGGGAGTCATACTCGCAGCGATTCAAATCACGGAAGATCCGATATAACGTTGAACGGATGGCGCCTCCGCATTCAACACACGTACAACCCAAAAACGTCTCCTCCTTCTTGATCCAGCAAGGGGAGAGGAGAAGTTGAGGGAGAGCTTTGGCAGCACGACGGCGTGGTGGTGGAGCTTGCAGTTCCCCGGCAGGGCTTCGCCAAGCACTACTACAGAGGAGGAGGTGTTGGGGAGGGAGAGGGTTGCGCCAGGGGAAGGGTGTGGCAGCCCTCCCACCTCCCCTCTATTTATATGGGCAAGGGAGAGGGGGCGGGCCCCTCCAGATGGATCTAGAGGGGGGCGGCCAAGGGGGGAGGCTTGCCCCCCAAGACAAGGGGGGCGCCCCTGAGGGAGTCCCGGACTAGGGGGTGTCCGGATAGCCAAACTATCATCTTCGGTCGGACTCCTGGACTATGAAGATACAAGATTGAAGACTTCATCCCGTGTCCAGATGGGACTTTCCTTGGCGTGGAAGGCAAGCTTGGCGATACAGATATGTAGATCTCCTACCATTGTAACCGACTCTGTGTAACCCTAGCCCTCTTCGGTGCTTATATAAACCGGGGGGGTTTAGTCCGTAGGACGAACAACAATCATACCATAGGCTAGCTTCTAGGGTTTTGCCTCTCTGACCTCGTGGTAGATCTACTCTTGTACTACCCATATCATCAATATCAATCAAGCAGGAGTAGGGTTTTACCTCCATCGAGAGGGCCCGAACCTAGGTAAAAACATCGTGTCCCTTGTCTCCTATTACCATCCGCCTAGACGCACAGTTCGGGACCCCCTACCCGAGATCCGCCGGTTTTGACACCGACATTGGTGCTTTCATTGAGAGTTCCTGTGTGTCGTCATCTTTAGGCCTGATGGCTCCTTCGATCATCAACAACGATGCGGTCCAGGGTGTGACTTTCCTCCCCGGACAGATCTTCGTATTCGGCGGCTTTGCACTACGGGCCAATTCGCTTGGCCATCTGGAGCAGATTGAAAGCTACGCCCCTGGCCATCAGGTCAGATTTGGAAGTTTGAACTACACGGCTGACGTCCGCAGAGACTTGATCTTCGACGGGTTTGAGCCACAGCCAAGCGCGCTGCACTGCCATGAGGGGCATGATCTAGCTCTGCCACCGGACAGTGCCCTGGAGGCCACACCATTGTCCGCTCCGACCCTTAGCTTAGAGCCGACTGCGTCGATCGAGGACGGATGGCTGGACACCGCCTCGGGGGCTGCTATCTTTACGACGATTGAGCCGAACACCAACCTTGTCCTTTGCGAAGCTCGTGACTCCAAGTGCCGGACTCCGAACCTCCCGCGCCCCTGCCAATCGAATCCGATTGGGCACCGGTCATGGAGTTCACTGCCACGGACATCTTTCAGCACTCGCCCTTTGGCAACATCCTGAATTCACTAAAGTCTCTCTCTTTATCAGGAGAGCCCTGGCCGGATTATGGTCAGGAAGGTTGGGACGCGGACGATGAAGAAATTCAAAACCCGCCCACCACCCACTTTGTAGCCACTGTCGATGATTTAACCGACATGCTCGACTTCGACTCCGAAGACATCGACGGTAAGGACGACGATGCAGGAGACGACCAAGACCCAGCGCCAACAGGGCACTGGAAGGCCACCTCGTCATACAACATTTACATGGTGGACATCCCAAAACATGGAAATGGAGATGGAACAACGGAGGATGACCCCTCCAAGAAACAGCCTAAGCGCAGGCGTCAGCGGCGCCTCTCTAAATCCCGCCACAGCAAAAACGGTGATTCCGGCATGGGAGACAATAACACCCCGGACAGTGCCAAAGACAACTCCCTCCAGCAGGATTCAGTGTTGGAGGATGGAGAAGCCAGCCCTCATGAGAGAGCGGCAGGCAGAGAGGTAGAGGACGATAATTACATGCCTCCCTCCGAAGACGAGGCAAGCCTCGACGACGATGAATTTGTCGTGCCTGAGGATCCCGTCGAACAAGAGCGTTTCAAACGCAGGCTTATGGCCACGGCAAGCAGCCTCAAGAAAAAGCAGCAACAGCTTAGAGCTGACCAAGACTTGCTAGCCGACAGATGGACTAAAGTCCTTGCGGCCAAAGAGTATGAACTCGAATGCCCCTCCAAGAGCTACCCAAAACGCAGGCTGCTACCTCGATTAGAGGAGGAAGCACCTAAACCTACATCACCAGCACATAATACGGCCGACCGGCCACCTCTTGGCCGCGACAGAGAGGCCTCTTGGCCCTCCACTCAAGCGGCACCCCGGCGCCGCTCAAAAAATACCAAGACGCGGGAGAATGCGCCAGACCTGCGTGATATACTGGAGGACAAGGCAAAGCAAACAAGATCGATCTACGGATCGCGTGGGCGCCCCACGATATGTGATGATAACCGTCACGCCGGATATGGAAATTTCGGCCGGGCCAAACGCAGTAGACAAAGCTCATTTGAGCTACGTCGTGATATAGCCCAATACAGAGGCACCGCACACCCACTATGCTTCACAGACGAAGTGATGGATCATCAAATCCCTGAGGGTTTCAAACCCGCAAATATTGAATCATACGACGGCACAACAGATCCTGCGGTCTGGATCGAGGACTATCTCCTCCATATCTACATGGCCCGCGGTGATGATCTACACGCCATCAAATACCTCCCACTCAAGCTTAAAGGACCAGCTCGGCATTGGCTTAACAGCTTGCCAGCGAAGTCAATTGGTTGTTGGGAAGATCTGGAAGCCGCATTCCTCGACAGCTTCCAGGGCACCTATGTGCGACCACCAGACGTCGATGACCTAAGCCACATAATTCAGCAGCCGGAAGAATCGCCGACAATTACGACACGGTTCCTAACCAAGAAAAATCAAATCGCTGATCGTCTGATGCAGAGGCCCTTACAGCCTTCAAACATAACATCCGCGACGAGTGGCTTGCCCGGCACCTAGGACAGGAAAAGCCGAAATCCATGGCAGCCCTCACAACACTCATGATCCGCTTCTGCGCGGGAGAGGATAGCTGGCTAGCTCGTAGTAACAACATGACCAAGAGCCCTAGTAATTCAGATACCAAGGACAACAACGGCAGGTCGCGTTGCAACAAGCACAAGCACCGCATTAATGGCGATAATACTGAGGATACGGCAGTCAATGCCGGATTCAGAGGCTCTAAACCGGTCGTGGAAAAAGCCATTCAAAAGAAATACTCCGGCCCGCCCAATTTGGACCGACACTCGATCGCTCATGCGATACACGGCACCCCCAAAAAACCAGCCAACCACACCAACAGGGATTGTTGGGTGTTCAAGCAGGCAGGCAAGCTAACTGCCGAAAACAATGACAAGGGGCTACATAGCGATGACGAGGAGGAGCCCCGGCCGTCGAACAATAGAGGATAGAAGGGCTTTCCCCCACAAGTGCGGACGGTGAACATGATATACGCAACCCACATACCCAAACGGGAGCGGAAGCGTGCACTAAGGGACGTATATGCGATGGAGCCAATCGCCCCAAAGTTCAATCCGTGGTCCTCCTGTCCGATCACTTTTGATCGAAGGGACCACCCCACTAGCATCCGCCATGGCGGATTCGCCGCATTGGTTCTAGACCCAATCATTGACGGATTTCACCTCACTAGAGTCCTGATGGACGGCGGCAGCAGCCTGAACCTGCTTTATAAGGATACAATGCGCAAGATGGGCATAGACCCCTCAAGGATTAAACCCACAAAGACGACCTTTAAAGGCGTCATACCAGGTGTAGAGGCAAACTATGCAGGCGATTACACTTGAAGTGGTCTTCGGATCACCGGATAACTTCGAAGCGAGGAATTAATCTTTGACATAGTCCTGCTCCGCAGCAGCTATCATGCATCGCTTCGGACGAACCGATTGTAAAGTTCAATGCGGTGCCGCACTACGATACCTCAAGCTCAAGATGCCAGGCCCTCGAGGAGTCATTACGGTCAATGGAAACACCGAACGCTCTCTCCGAACGGAGGAGCATACGGCGGACCTCGCGGCAGAAGTACAAAGCAGCCTCTTAAGGCAATTCTCGAGTCCGGCTATTATACGGCCGGACACCGTCAAGCGCGCCCGGAGTAACCAACAACAAGACCACCTAGCATGTTCCGACCACGCGTAGCAATGCAGCCCTAGCCCTCGCGAAATTGCGAAACCAGTACTACGCGTACATAATTACGCTCTGGAAATACCATGGGCATAGGGGGAGGAGCACGACCACGGCAGGCCGCACGCGCTCAACCGCACTGTGGGCCCCAATTGTGTCATTCTTCTTTTTCTCTTACTTTCAGGACTCCTTTCTCAAGAAGCCCTGTCCGGCAGTAGAATTGCCGAAGACACGATGCAACAGCCAGGGAAGCAGAAAGCTACGTCGAGTGTCCAGGTGGTCTCTATAACGAGCAGTATACTTGTTTTACACATCATATCGCAGCTCGCTCCCTGGAGGGCGACATGTCAAATAGTCCCGTCCCTTGCTTATCGCACTATTTGTATCGTTCTGCTTTTACAGCAGCCTTTTTTTGAATAAACAATGCATAGCTTTTTGCCTATTATTGCATTCCTTTTTCTATCTATATATGTTCACTTATGACATGTTCCACCCGTACGCTTTGGTACGGCTAAATACACTAGGGGATTAAGTACCCCAAAATATGGTGTGATAAGTCCGAACACTTTCACAAGTGCGGCACCCCGAACTTATAGCATTATATGCATCGGCTCCGAATCATGTCTTGGGTCAATAGTTGGGTTTGCCCGGCTCCCATGTTTTGGTACCTTACGTTCCGTTATATCGGCTAAGGTAGCACTGGAGAACCACTGCGATTGTGCCCCGGTTGAGCTGGATTGAGCACCTCAGTGGAGAAAGCTAAAACTGACCGTCATGATAGGGCGAGAGCCGGTCGCTGTTCGAGAGGTCTCTTCGAGTCCCTAAAGACTTATGCCGCTTAGAGCGAGGAGTCGGCTTTGTCCGACCCAGCGTGATAGCGCCTAACTCGGTCTTCCAAATACTAGGGGCTTCACGAAATTTAAAATTATAGAATTCTATGGCTAAGTGAGAGTGTTCAAGCATTATAGTCCCGTTGCCTTGTTCGTTGCGTTGCGCCGCCTCAAGGACCCAAGAATGGGAAAAAGCGCCAAGTTTATCCCAACACCCAAAGACTCGTGGCATGGGGAGAAGCCGACGACTCGCCATCTCTCAAATTTAGTAAACGGCCGCATGAAGGTAATATTTTAAATTCACAAGCGTTGCTTAGCGATATGAACAAGTTTTCAAGCGCATGTGATAACAAATGCGAAGTTTACTCAAAATTACATCTTTGGAGCGCTGACGACTTCAATCCATGGACAAAGGCCCATCACCGCCTCACCAGCCCAAGTAGCTCCTGTGCATGGTTTCCTCGGGCCACAGCCGAACTATGAGGCCCTTCATGGCCTGTTCGGCCACCTTATGGAGCTCGACCAGCTGCTTTAGCTGGTCGCTCAGGGCGGGTGTCCGCCTCAAAGATATCGAGACCGAACACCTTCTCCGTCGAGCTCCCTTCCTCGGCCCGGTAGAATGCGGCGGCGTTGGACACACTGCAGGGAAGATCTGCGAATGCTCCTGGAGAACTCCGGATTCAGGTAAGTAACAAGTAATTCACTTTCACGTGCTTGCTTTGCATGAAGAATGCCTTACCCTCCGCTATCTTCTTTATTGCCTCAATTTCCTGGAGGGCTTTTTGGGCTTCGGCCTTAGCGGCTTTGGCGCTCTTAAGAGTCGAGGCGAGCTCGGACTCTCGAGTCTTTGAGTCATGCTCCAAACTCTCGTGTTTTTCCACGAGAGCCTGGAGCTCTTGTCGCACCTCCACCACCCGCGCCTCCTGCTTCTCTCGCTCGGTGCGCCTCATGCCGCATTGCTTTCGGCCCTGGACACCGCTTCCTTCAGGGTCGCCACCTCGTTCGTGGCCCCTGCAATTTTCACGTTATTCCTGTTATTTTTGCAACCACATTTTTTATATACTCCCATAAGGTATTACTTACCTTCCTTGTCCTCGAGCTGCTTCTTGGCAAGGCTGAGCTCATTCTCGGACCGCTCGAGGCTCTGCTTCAATGCATTGACCTCGGCAGTCAGTACGGCAGAGGTCAGCAACGCAGCCTGGATTCCCATATTGACATACTTATGTTAGACTCCTGCGTACATATTTTTTAAGATCCTCAATTCGGCTTTTCTTTCCGAACACCAAACTGAGCACCAGGGGCTACTGTCTATGCGGTAATATTTTTACATATCTTAAATATATACCTCAAAGCTCGTTAGAAGGTGGGCGAGCCACCAGCCCGCTCTTGGCGGATCGAACTTTCGGATCACCACACTCATAACAAAGGCGGTGCTCCTCGTCGATGGAGCCGCCGTTAAGCGCCCCAAGAATTATCCGGTGCCTCCGGTTGGACGGAGGTCACCGGTGTCGCAGTCTCGCCCTTCTTACGAAGGGGCCGCCCGCTGGACTCCGGAACCACTAAAGGTTCCAGTGCAGAGTCCGTCCCAGGGCCGGACTTAGAGCCCTTTGGGGTTTGATCCCCCTTGTGCCCAGAGTCCGGGAGGTTGCCTTGCGGCACCTCCGGGACCTCCTCCTCCTGGCTAGCCCCCTTTTGGGACCCCACCTCGGCGTCATCCGCAGCGCCAGGAGAGGAGACGGCCGGAAGTGAAGTGCTATCCACGTCCGATGGCGCCAGGGAGCCGCTCGTTGAAGTGTCGAGCCCGTCCTTGGGCGGGCTGCAGGGTTATATTTGGTGTTAAGAGATTCTATGTGACAAACGAAACACCATGAGTCATTCTGGTATCCGGACACTTACGAAGTCGCTAGGGGCTTAGTCCTTGGTGGCCACTCCTCTTCATCGTCGTCGGCGTTGGTGGAGTAGTCCGGAGGGAGGGTCCTTCCCTTCTTGGACCCTTCGCCCTCCCCCGTTGGGGCGGCCTTCCTTTTCTTCCCCCCCCCCCCCGCGCTAGGGGAGAGGCCTCTTTTTCCTCCTCCTTGCCTTCGTGGGAGGAGTCCGCCTCGGAGTCGTTGGACGATGAGTCCGAAAACACCTGGCGCCGGGAACTCTTTCGAGTTCTCGTGGCCTTCTTCTCCGGCACCACGTAATGTCCGGAACCAGCAGCCTCGTCAATCGGGCGTCCGCTGGGTATTCTGGCAAGGGAGCTGGACAGTTAACCTGCCCGGACTTCTTTTGCCAGGCCTGTCAAAGGCAAGGGAGTTTAGATCCCGCATAGAGTCAAACTATGGAAAATAAATGTCCTGTAAAGGGTAAAATAGCTTACCTCGTCGGCTTGACGCTGCGAGCTGAATCCGCGATCTTCGGTAGCGGATGCGGGAGCCTCGGCACCCTTGAATAGCACCTTCCAGGCATCTTCGTACGTAGTGTCGAAGAGTCTGCTCAAGGTTTGGTGCTGTGCCGGATCAAACTCCCACAAGCTGGAGGCCCGTTGTTGGCACGGGAGGATCCGGCGGATGAGCATCACCTGGACTACGTTGACAAGCTTGATCTTCTTGTTCACAAGGTTTTGGACGCAGGTTTGGAGTCCGGTCAGCTCTTCTGAATTACCCCATGTCAGGCCCTTCTCTTTCCAAGAGGTGAGCCGTGTGGGGATGCCAGATCGGAACTCGGGGGCCGCTGCCCATTCAGGGTCACGCAGCTCGGTGATGTAGAACCACCCCGATTGCCACCCTTTGATGGTTTCCACGAAGGAGCCCTCGAGACATGTAACGTTGGGCATCTTGCCCACCATGGCACCTCCACACTCTGCCTGCTGGCCCCCCACTACCTTCGGCTTGACATTGAAGGTCTTCAGCCATAAGCCGAAGTGGGGCTCGATGCGGAGGAAGGCCTCGCACACGATGATGAACGCCGAGATGTTGAGGACGAAATTCGGGGCTAGATCGTGGAAATCCAGGCCATAGTAGAACATGAGCCCCCGGAAAAATGGGTGAAGTGGAAAACCTAGTCCGCGGAGGAAGTGGGTGAGAAACACCACCCTCTCATGGGGCCCGGGGGTGGGGATGAGCTGCCCCTTGTCGGGGAGCCGATGCGCGATGTCGCTGGACAAGTATCTGGCCTTCCGCAGCCTCTTCATGTGCCCCTCCATAACGGAGGAGGCCATCCACTTGCCTCCCGCTCCGGACATGGCTGGGGAAGGTTGAGGCGAGATGTGCGGATTTGGGTCTTTGGAGCTCGAAAGGAAATGGATAAGCAAAGGAGGAAGAAGGCGAGGTAAAAAAGGTGGATCCTTATCCCCTTATATGGACGGATGAAGCTATGCATCCCCACCAGCCTGGTAAAACTCGCTTATCTCCCAAGTGCCGTAATCAATGGCGCGGTTGGGTTACCCACGCCCGCATTGATGAGAATCCCAGAATAAGGGGACATGATCTCTGCTTTGACAAAACATGCCAAGGAAACCGCCTCGCTAAACGCGCTGAGGTGGGACAGTAAAAACGATTCGAATAAAGGCTTGGCTGTGGTGTGATGTCACGGCACGAAATACATCAGCAGATTGAATTTGTGTAAATGTTATTCTCTCTACGGTGGTATGGGGAACTTATTTTGCAGAGCCGGACACTATCCTTGTGTTCAAAATCTTCTATGAAGTATTCGGAGGAGGAACCTGCCTTGCAATGCCGAAGACAATATGCGTGCCGGACTCGTCGTCATTGAAGCCTGGTTCAGGGGCTACTGAGGGAGTCCCGGACTAGGGGGTGTCCGGATAGCCGAACTATCATCTTCGGCTGGACTCGTGGACTATGAAGATACAAGATTGAAGACTTCGTCCCGTGTCCGGATGGGACTTTCCTTGGTGTGGAAGGCAAGCTTGGCGATACAGATATGTAGATCTCCTACCATTGTAACCGACTCTGTGTAACCCTAGCCCTCTTTGGTGCTTATATAAACCGGGGGTTTTAGTTCAGAGGATCTAACAACAATCATACCATAGGCTAGCTTCTAGGGTTTAGCCTCTCGATCTCGTGGTAGATCTACTCTTGTACTACCCATATCATCAATATCAATCAAGCAGGAGTAGGGGTTTACCTCCATCGAGAGGGCCCGAACCTGGGTAAAAACATCGTGTCCCTTGTCTCCTATTACCATCCGCCTAGACGCACAGTTCGGGACCCCCTACCCGAGATCCGCCGGTTTTGACACCGACAGCCCCCTTTAGGGTTCCCACCCAAACCCTAGGCGCATGGGCCCTAGGGGGTGGCGCCCAGCCCACTTAGGGGCTGGTTCCCCTCCATATTAAGCCCATAGGGCCCTCCAGGGCAGGTGGACCCTCCCGGTGGACCCCCGGAACCCTTTTGGTGGTCCCGGTACAATACCGATAAACCCTCGAACACTTCCGGTGACCGAATAAGGACTTCCCGTATATAAATCTTTGTCTCTGGACCATTCCGGAACTCCTCATGATGACCGGATCTCATCTGGGACTCCAGACAACATTCGGTAACCGCATACTAATTCCCATAAAACTCTAGCGTCACCAAACCTTAAGTGTGTAGACCCTACGGGTTCGGGAATCATGCAGACATGACCGAGACAGCTCTCCGGCCAATAACCAACAGCGGGATCTGGATACCCATGTTGTCTCCCACATGTTCCACATTGATCTCATCAGATGAACCACGATGAAGGGGATTCAATCAATCTTGTATACAATTCCCTTTGTCAATCGGTATGTTACTTGCCAGAGATTTGATCGTCGGTATCCCAATACCTCGTTCAATCTCGTTACCGGCAAGTCACTTTACTCGTTCCGTGATGCATGATCCCGTGACTAACTGCTTAGTCACATTGAGCTCATTATGATGATGCATTACCGACTGGGCCCAGAGATACCACTCCATCATACGGAGTGACAAATCCCAGTCTCGATTCATGCCAACCCAAGAGACACTTCCGGCGATACCTGTAGTGTACCTTTATAGCCACACAGTTACGTTGTGACGCTGGGTACACCCAAAGCATTCCTACAGTATCCGGGAGTTGCACAATCTTATGGTCTAAGGAAATGATACTTGACATTAGAAAAGCTTTTA
Organism: Aegilops speltoides; assembly: GCA_021437245.1. Taxonomy (NCBI): domain Eukaryota; kingdom Viridiplantae; phylum Streptophyta; class Magnoliopsida; order Poales; family Poaceae; genus Aegilops; species Aegilops speltoides. The sequence goes on from CM038144.1 coordinate 391,037,035, forward strand.
GCAAACGAACTACATGATCTTGTGCTATGCTTAGGATTGGGTCTTGTCCATCACATCATTCTCCTAATGATGTGATCCCGTTATCAATGACATCTAATGTCCATGGTCAGGAAACCATAACCATCTATTGATCAATGAGCTAGTCAATTAGAGGCTCACTAGGTACATGTTGTGGTCTATGTATTCACACATGTATTACGGTTTCCGGTCAATACAATTATAGCATGAACAACAAGCAATTATCATGAACAAGGAAATATAATAATAACCATTTTGTAAGTGCATCTAGTGCCCCTTAGTGATTTTGGTGTATTGAAGACTTATAGGTTAAGGGACTAATGTGTTCATGAGTGTACACAGGTCTATAAGTATATGAGGAGTTTGATATTTACACAGAAAGTCGACCCCTAAAAATGAATATCTTCGACTGAAGATTTTGGTATTTCTGAAGACTTTCATGAAGACTTTGAAAGTGAAGAAATTGTGTGTCCGTGAAGACTTGATATTCATGCGAGGAATATGAAGCTTGAAGACTTTCAGTTTCATAGTTTTGTTTTTCTCTTTCTTGAGTCATAGGAAAACCGTACTGTTAAAGGGGGTCGAGGAAATACTAAGGAAAAATTTCCATGTGATGCTCAACTCAAAATCCTACACCTACCAATCCCTTTGAGTGAAGCCATTGGAAATCTCATACGATTCACCAATTTCTTCAAAGGATGAGACGAAGTTCTTCTAGTTGCTGAGTAATTTGGTCTGACCGAGGAGTTAGGAATTCGCCAGTGCGGATTGCCTACACAGTGAGGAACATGATAGCCCTGAGGAATTTGAGAGTCAAATTTCCGACCGTTGATGTGCTTTGCGCCAGCTGTCCCAAAATATCTTATCCACATAACGGTCATATCATTGAAGGGCATTTATGTCTTATCATGTCGGGCTGCTCCCTAGGCTATAAATAGCCGCCCCCTACAACAACTAGTTGGTTGGCTGCTCCGAGAGAAATTGACACTTGTCATTTGAGAGCAACCCATCCTCCGAGGACTTTGAGTGAAAATCATCGAGTGAGGAAAATCCAAACCCAAACACCCACAAACCCAAAGTGATTGAGCATCACTGAAGAGATTGATCCTGCGTGGATCCGACGCTTGTTACCTTTGAAGACTGTGCTTCTTCCAGACGGTTCGAGTCATGGTCTAGAGCATAGGAATTGTGGATCGCCGAGTGACCAAAGTCTGTGAAGGTTTGGAAGTCGCCTGAAGACTTACCACAAGTGATTGGACGGGGTCTGTGTGACCTTAGTTCAAGGAGAATACGATGAGGACTTGGTGTCCTGAGCTGCGTGCTCAGAGACTGGTTGTCCGGGACTATGTGTCCTCGAGTTTAAATACTCAGCCGCTCCAACCAGACGTACAACTGAGAGAGCAGTTAGAACTGGTCTACCAAATCATTGTCTTCACCAACTTTACTGGTTCTATTTCCTCAACTCTTTCATTTCATCATTACTGTGTTAAGTAGTTGTTCATATCTGTGTTTGAAGACTTTGACTGAAGACTTTGACTGAAGACTTTCTCAATTTCCTCAGTTCAATTTCTTCAGTCTGATTGTCTTCATCTTGTGTTATCCTGTGTTTACGCTTTCTGTACTCTATGATTGTCTTCATTTCATCATGATGACTGTGCATGTCTTCTGTTATGCTTACTTCTAAGTACTTATTCTGCTGCAAGTAGTTCTTCGCTAATGAATTCCCTCACCGGCAAATTCCTCAATGAAGAATTCATAAAAATCGCCTATTCACCCCCCTCTAGTCGATATAACGACTTTCAGCTTGGTATCGAGCAAGGTACTCCTTGTTTCGTGTGATTTTGGTTTAACCGCCTTTGGAGTTTTAGTTATGTCGATCGCAGTATGATCAAGGTCTCGCTGGGTGTCCTACCTTCGATGGCACGGACTACCCCTATCGAAGAATAAGATGCTAATGCATCTAAAGCAATTGACAATGATCTCGGTACGCTAGGAAAATGGTGTTCCCTCCGTCACACCTTCCCGAATGTTGCTGATGTGAAGAGATTCAGCAACTCGATTCTCAAGCGAAGAATATCATATGTGGTCATCCGAGTAAAGGGCAGATGGTAGAGTGAGTGCTTTGGAAACCGCTAAGCTTATCGGGATAGGCTCTCCAAAGTAAACGAAGGAGTCTCAACTCAACGTGACTCTCGTGTTGGACGTTCTTCGCAATCTCTTCAACCGCTTCAAAAGACTCGACAATGAAAATGTTCAAGAAACCTTCGATCGCTTCACCGATATCTCAAATGAGCTTCAAGCGCTCGGTGCCACTGACATCACCGATCATGAGGTGGTGAAGAAATTGCTGAGATCACTCGATTTTTCATTTGACACTCTAGCACTGATGATTCAAGAGTGTGCTGATTACAAGTCATTAGATCCCGCTGATATCCTCGAGAGGCTAAACACTCATGAGTTCCAACTTCCTGAAAAGAGAGTTCTCTATGGTTGAAGCTATAGCAAACCACGTGCCTTGAAGGCCAAGGTAGTGTCTAAATCTGAGTGTGAAGATTCTGGTAGTAGCCTTGGTGACCCTGAAGTATTGAGCTAGGAGCTAGCACTGCTCGTGAAGAAGTTCGAGAAATTCTCAAGACGTGGTCGCTTTGGAAAATCTTCAAGGAGCAGTCATTCCTCATCAAGTGACTATAAGAGAAGGCTATGCCACAAATGCAAGAAGCCTGGTCACTACATTCAAGATTGTCCTCAGTGGGACAAGCAACTAAAGAAGAAGAAATACAAGGATTACAGTTCTGATGATGCCAAGAGAAGAAGAAATCTTCAAAGTCCTCATCATCAAAATCCTCGAAGTCTTCATCCCACAAGAAGAGCAGCTCCAAGAAGGCTCGGGCATTCATTGGCAAGGAAATGGATTCTGAGGCTGAATCTGAGGATAATGAGGAAGAAGAGGAATCCGAGGAGTCTGAGTCAGGTGTGGCGAATCTAGCTCTTGCCACCGCATTTGTCAGCAAGTCTATCTTCAACTCTGAAGAAAATGGCAACACCAACAACGCTGATAAAGGCAATGATGACTATGCCCCCACCTGTTGCTTCATGGCAAAGGCTGCTAAGGTAACTAAATACCCCTCCTCTGAATCAAGTGAGGATGAATCTGATGAAAATATTAAGCCTAGCTACTCTAAACTTGCTAAGATGCTGTGAAACAACAAAAGGCTATTGAAAAACTTCAAAACATGCTAGATAAAAGTGATGATATGTTGGGTGAAGAAATGGACCGCACTAAAGACTTAACTGAAAATCTTCAGAGACTTCAGTCTAAGTTTGACAACCTTCAGAGTCATCATAAAACACTCTTAACTGATCATGAGAAGCTTTCTTATGAATTTCTTCAAAGAAAGCAAGATCTTGAGAAGCTAAGAGTGAGTTATGAAGATCTTCGTAAGAGCGCGATTCATTACTTGCTCAACAAATCAGCGCCACTCAGAACAATTTGATCCTCCATGCTTAAAGTGCATTGAACGTGAATCGCTAATTCTTCACCAATGTTCAAATGCTTCAAATGTTACAAATTCTTCACTGCCTCCGCCATCTCTAATTCCTCATCCGAGGACATTGCTAGTATCACCGACAATGCAGGTGAAGGAATTGTATATGACAGCATGTACAAAAGCCTCAAAGGGCATCGACTCTTTGTGATGTGCTTAAAAGCAGATCCTCAACAGAAACCCTAGGAAAGAGGGTATTGCCTTTGAGAGGAAACTCAATCTTGATGGAACATATTGAAGCCCGAGCAAGACCCCAAAACCTCATGGGTTGCTGCAAAGGGACCTCCATTGATCCATCTAACTTATCCGCTTTACATGTGAATCTCCTCATTCTTCCGATGAGTCACTTGACTCCAACTATAAACTATTCAAGAATCGAATGGTGAAGTATTTGCTAGATATGTTGGCACTAATCGCAGAACGGTTCCCCTATGAAGAAAATCTGGTTCCCAAAAGTCATGTTCAAAGTCTTCAGGTGAATGTCCTCATGACACCACCAGTGAAGAACAGGAACTCCAGATCAAATTCCTCATATGGATCCAAGTCCTCATATGGACCAAATTCCTCACATGGATCAAATTCCTCAAAAGGATCAAAGTCCTCATATGAACATCATTGTGCTAACAACTCTGTTTCGCAGGGTAGAGCTAAGGGCTATGAATATGTGCATTATTCTTCGAATCATTATGTTCATAAGTCCTTGAAGAATTTCTCTGCTTATTCATATGCTTACCCTAACTCCTCTTATGTGAAACGAAATGGTTTGTCATCTTTGCCACCTTTCTCATACGGTGCTCGCAGAGTGATGAACTCTTTGCCACCCCTCCAGATGTGGGTGGTGAAGAAAAAGAACTAATCTCTTATGCAGGGTCAGGTCTCCAGACGTGCAATGATGTCTGAAGAATTTGCTGGGGGCCTGACAAAATGCCTAAAAGGATCCAGGCTAATCATGATGAAATGAATCTTCATTTCACACGTCCTCAATACTGCTTATATGTGCTTTTGCTTGATGAAATTGAACTGATGATACTGATATCATATTCTTCACTGATGAAGTATATGAGTTTGTAAGCTGCACTAATTCATCTGCAGGATGATCAACCCAAAGCAAACGAGTGGGTCCTCGATAGTGGTTGTCAAAATCACATGATTGGTGACAAGAATCTCCGATGGATGCTCCATTAACACCGCCACATCTCAAGCATATCATCTTCACGACAAAGGCAAAAGTCGTATTGGGTCTAGGTAAGGTTGCGATCTCTAAGGATCGACACATGGACAAAGTCATGCTTGTCGAGTCCTTAGGATACAACCTCATGTCTGTCTCAATGCTTTGTGATCTTGATATGGTTGTTGTCTTTGGCAAGTATCGTTGTGTTGTGATCATGGAAGTTGACAATTCCAAAGTCTTCGAAGGCTTTAGGAGAGGAGACTTGTACATTGTTGATTTCTCTACAGGACCACAACTTGCCGTGTGCTTACTTGCAAAAGCTTCAGAAGTCTGGCTATGGCATCGACGACTTGGTCACGCTGGCATGAGGAATTTGCACACGCTCGCGAAGAAGAAGCATGTCATTGGCATGGAGAATGTCAAATTTCTCAAGGATCACCTGTGTGGTGCATGTGAAGCTGGAAAAATGACCAAGGCCAAGCATCCAGCGAAGACTATTATGACTACCACTCGACCATTTGAATTGCTTCACATGGATCTCTTCGATCCCAATCATTATTCTGCTGTGACTAATTATGCATCTCTATATGGCTTTGTTATCATTGATGATTACTCTCGTTACACATGGGTGCACATTGTTACTTACAAGCATGAAGTGCAGGAAGTCTTCAAACGATTTTCCTCGAGGGCTTCAACCAACTTTGGTGTGAAGATCAAGCACATCAGGAGTGACAATGGAACTGAGTTCAAGAATTCAGGTCTTGATGGCTATCTTGATGAACTTGGTATTACTCATTAATTATCTGCTCCTTATACTCCTCAACAAAATGGCATCGTGGAGCGCAAGAACAGAACTCTTGTTGAGATGGCTCGCACTATGCTTGATGAATACAAAACCCCTCATCGGTTTTGGATTGATGCAATTGATACCGCGTGCCATATCATCAACAGAGTATATCTTCACAAATTCTTCAAAAAGACTACCTATGAACTCCCCACTGACAAGAAACCCAATGTGAGTTATTTCAAAGTCTTCGGTGCTAAATGTTGGATTAGAGATCCTCATCACAATGCTAAATTTGCACCGAAAGCACATGAAGGTTTTATGCTTGGTTACGGAAAGGACTCGCACACCTACAGAGTCTTCAACATCGCTCTTCACAAGATTGTTGAAATCAGATGTGCGGTTCGATGAAACTAATGGCTCGCAAAGAGAGCACCTACCTTCTGTGATAGATGAACCAGCACCTGAAGATTCTATCAAGTTCAAGGCTACTGAGGATGTCATTCCTACCAAAGAAATTGTTGAAGAATTCATTCCAGAACGCTAAGATCGTCGAGAAGATGCACCTGAAGATAATGCTGAAGAAAATGGTGCTGAGAAAATGCTGATCAAATTCCTCAACGACAACCAGCTCATCCTCGCGTTGCAAAAGAAGTTCAAGTTGAAAAGATCATCGATGACATTGAAGCACCAGGTCCTCTCACACACTCAAAAGCTTCACATTTATCTAACTTTTGTGGGCACCATGCTTTTGTGTCTATCACAGAGCCCACCAAAGTAGATGAAGCATTTCTGGAGCCTGAGTGGATCCAGGCCATGCAAGAAGAATTACATCAGTTCAAGCTCAATAATGTCTGGGAACTGGTCAAACGTCCAGATCCTCGCAAGCATAATATCATCGGCACAAAGTGGATCTACCACAACAAGCAAGATGAAAATGGCCTTGTGGTGAGGAATAAGGCACGACTTGTAGCTCAAGGCTACACACAGGTTGAAGGAGTTGATTTCGATGAAACTTTTGCACCTGTTGCTAGACTTGAGGCCATTCGCATGTTACTTGCATATGCTAACCATCATAATATCACTTTATATCAAATGGATGTGAAAAGTGCATTCCTCAATGGTAAGCTTGAGGAAGAATTATATGTTGCTCAACCCCCAGGTTTTGAAGATCCAAAGAATCCTGACAAAGTCTTCAGACTCAACAAGGCCCTCTATGGCCTCAAGCAGGCCCCTCGGACGTGGTATGACACTTTGAAGGATTTCTTCGTGAAGAATGGTTTCACACCCGGTTCACTCGACCCTACTCTCTTTACTAAATCTTATGATGGTGAACTGTTTGTGTGCCAAATATACGTTGATGATATTATCTTTGGCTGTACTGACCAACGTTATAGTGATGAATTTGCCTACATGATGAGTGAAGAATATCAAATGTCTATGATGGGAGAGTTGAAATTCTTTTTAGGTCTTAAAATTTGTCAACAGCACAATGGCATATTCATATCTTAGGAGAAATACCTCAAGGATGTACTGAGGAAATTCGGCATGCAAGATTGCAAAGGAGTCAAAATTCATATGCCCACAAATGGCCATCAATGCACTGATGAAAATGGTATTGTCTTCGATCACAAGGTATACCGCTCCATGATTGGTTCTTTATTGTACTTATGTGCATCTAGGCCAGATATAATGCTTAGTGTTTGTATGTGTGCCCGATTTCAAGCTTCACCGAAGGAATCACACCATAAGGCTGTGAAGCATATTCTTTGATATCTAGCTCACACACCAACACTAGGATTATGGTACCCCAAGGGCTCTACCTTTGATCTCATTGGATATTCTAACTCTGACTATGCTAGTGATCGTGTGGATCGCAAGTCAACATCTGGTACTTGTCATTTCCTCGGACGATCTTTGGTCTGTTGGTCCTCGAAGAAAAGAATCTGCGATCACCGCTTCATCACTGAAGCTGAGTATATTGCTGCTGGTTCTTGCTGTGCTCAATTGCTGTGGATGAAGCAAACTCTCAAGGACTACGGCATCAACATAAAGAATGTGCCTCTCTACTGTGACAATGAGAGCGCCATCAAGATTGCTCACAACCCAGTTCAACACTCGAAGACAAAGCACATTCAGATCCGTCATCACTTTCTTCGTGATCATGTGTTGAAGGGCGACATTGCTATTGAACATGTGAAGACTGAAGAACAGCTAGCCGATATCTTCACAAAGCCCTTGGATGAGAAGAAATTTAGCAAGTTGCAGTGTGAGCTAAATATCTTAGAGTCTTCGAATGTTCTTTGAAAAGGACACACATCCTAACACTTATGCAAAATTGATGACTTAGATGTGCAACACATGAAGAAACATTTTTTTCAATCAATGAAGAATAACACTCTAAGTGTGAAGAAATTAATGATGAATTTGATTCTCAGAACCCTACGACAATTGTACGCGGTGTCTGAAATCATCATTCTTATACGGTGGGTCACGCCACCACCGAAGTTGAAAATCTTCAATTTGAGTTAATTCCTCAGTTTTGAAATTCTTCTGTTTTTCAAATTCTTCAACTTTGCAAAATCTTCACAGTTTCCGTCGTCTTTCTTCATTGGCTGTATATATATATATATCGGTTTATGTCCTCTACAACTTTCACTTATGGCTATTTCTTCAAGTTGCATTTTCTGCTAAGTGAATGTGATTGGACCCTTCCCCCTCTATGCTATACTCAACCCAATCTATTCACAAATTCTTCATGTGTGTTCTATTTGAAACCCGTTCAAAATCTTCATTGTGTCCTTGTCAGCTAAAGAAATTGCGAACGAAACTTTAAAACCTATCTTATCCAAAATTTTCGGTTTTGCCGCTCAAACCGTCCCATGATGAACTTATCCATTCACCCACGATCTAACACGATCTCCACTATTCAGTACGTGGGTGACACATGTCAAGCGAATGAGAAGGGCCAAGGGCACGTTCGTCCTAAATCTTCGGGCGAACAGTTTTTCACTGCGACTATAAATACCCCCTCACCCTTCCTCACTTCCTTTACTCCGCTCAACCGCTCTCTCCCGCACTCGAGCTTCTCAAACCCTAGCGCCGCCGCTACTCCATCGTCGCGGAAGAGGAAGAGCTTCACTGCCTCGACCTCGTCGCCGTCGTACTCCGCCCATGAAATCTTCACTCCGCCGCCAGAGCTGTCTTCCTCCGCCAAGTTAGGGCGTGGAAGATCTGAACTGACAAGCTTCTAATCTACTCTTCTCGGTTCGTCGTGTTCTTCAATCAGGGTAATTAAAAGTTACTTTCCTGCCCTCTTTGATTAAGATTTTCTCCACAAAATCTTCAAAGGTGTTTTATTCTTCAAATTCTCACACACAAAACACCTCACAAATTATCTGTTCTTGATTTGTTTCCCTAAGCTTCATTTTCTTCAAGATTCCTCAATTGTGTGGATCGTAGATCTATACAACTCTGGAACCTAAGACAAAGTACGCTTAGTGAAATTCCTCAAGACTCATCTGGTCAAATTCCTCAAACTTGTTCATTTTGAAAACCTTTTGAGAACGGATATGACCTCTTCAAATTCCTCGCAACTATACTCTGCTCACAGTACTCATGTCATTCTTTGAATCACTAGGTTCTCATCAACTTAACTCATTTGCGGCGTTCCTTGAAGAAAAATTGCATACTTCTTCAGAGTGTTCAATTGTTCAAATTCCTCATCTGAAGAATATGGATGAAGGTAAGAAACCGCAGAAAGCAAGAAAGAAGCCCGAGGTCATGACTGCTTTCGAGATCCCTGATGACATTTATAAGGACTATTGCACACCTGATGAGGCCAAGTTCGGCAAAGAGAACAAAAATCAGTGCAAGGTGTGCATTCAGAGGATTGAAAGAAGATGGGCAAGAGAATGGAGGGAGTACAGATATGTTACTCCAAAGTATATGAAGAAATTTGCTCTAAATCCTCCATGCCCAAGAGCTCCATTGGCACCTGGCCAAGTAGCTAATCCCACCAGCATCAAGCGCGGTGAGGATTTTCCTGAAGAATGGGCCAGGCGTCAAGCCAAGTTGGCTAGACAAGCCAAAGAAGCAGTGAGGAAATTTAATGAAGACTCTGCTGCTGCTGCCACAAAGGCCTCTGACAAGCCTAGGAAATCTATGGCAAAGAAGTCCGCTCACAAGCCAAGTGCTTCATCAACTGTGCCCTCACGGCCAAGTTCCTCATCAATGCCCTCACGCCCAGTATCTTCAAAGCCCTCACGGCTAATTCCTCATGCTGCTCCTGCTCCTCCAAAGTCCTCAGTTGCTCCGGCAAAGTCCTCAACACCTGTACATGTGGCCACATGCCAAAGGACTATAGGCATCTCCATTGCCTCTGGTGTCTCAGCAAGTTCCTCAGCTGCACCAAATTCTTCATCTCGCCCCACTCTGTTGAAGACAAAGGCCACTGCTGGACGAGGTCCTCGCCCTAGTCCGAAGAAGAAACAAGTTGCTTTCCATGTGCCATATGATGATGAAGCTGATGATGAAGAACTTGCAGATATCATCAGAGACAGGCAAGAAAGGGCCGCTAGAGCCAAAGGCACAAATGTGCCAGTGCTTTTGGATCCTAAAGTGATCCTCGACTACATTGATCTCTGGCACAAGGACCCAAACACTCCTATGCCTTATTTTCATCTGACACCTGGCCAAAGTCATGTGCTGACCCACTTCATCAATGAAGAAAAATGGAAATTTGAGAAGGCCAGGCAAATCAAGAAGGCTCAGTTCAGGAAAGAGAAGTACCTGAAGAACAATGTTGTCAAAATGACACCTGATGAACTCCTCAAGATCCAGTCTGAGATCAAAACACTCAGCGACAACTTCAATTCCTATTATGCTGATTGGCAAGGAGCCAAAGTTAGGTTTGTTAAATTGACTGAGAAGTTCACCAATGTTGCAGACCCATCGCAACATGAAATTCTTCATGTTGAAGCCTATGTTCAGCAAACTCAAGAACATGCCAGCACCGCTGATGATTCTCAGCCTCCTGAAGAAAATGCTAGTTCCAGAGCTGATGACTCCATCCCAGCTGCTGAAGAAACTGCCAGGGCATCCACTAGTGGTGCGCCTGAAGAAACTGAAGAAGTCAGGGCAACTGCATCAGTTGCACCTAAGGAAATTCAACCAGATTCCTCAGCTCCTCCTGCGCCTACACCAACTCCTACCCTTCCATTTGCATCAGATATGAGGAAGACCAAGGCTGCAGAGAAAGCTGCAGTGAAGAAAAGGAAAGCGTCATCTGCTTCAGATTCTGCAGCTTCGAAGAAATTGAAGACTATGACCAGCTCTTTTGAGAACCCTGTTGATGCTGTTCCGATTTCCACCATGACTTCCAAGGAACTTGTTCCTTATGGTGTAGAATATGTGATCCCCAGCGGATCTGATGAAGAACATCATTCTGCTGCTTCGTCAGAGCAGATTGATGAAGAAATTGAAGTGGATGCGATCCTTCAACTCCTGCCGCTTCTCGCCCACGCCTCGGTTCACAACCAAGAGGTCAAGTTGAAGAACTTGAAGATGAAGACGTGGACATTGGATGCACCACACCTATGATGAATGATGACTTTTGGGAAAGTCAGCATCCCAATTCCCCACACTTCACTCCACTACAGCAAATACCTCAGTCCCCTGCACCAACTGTTCAAATGGGCTCTGAAGAAACTCATCCCACCTCATCTATGCATGAAGAAATTCCAGCCACTAGTACTGAAGAAGCTGCTGCTGCTGATAACCTGAACATGCAGACTGCCACTGAAGAGGAACCAGAAATTCCTCAGCCTGAAGAACCTGAGATTGTGATTCCAGAGGTTGTGATGCAACTCACTAACACTCCTGTGCCCAAGCCAAAGGATCCCTTCTCAAAGAAGCAAAAGTTCAAGGCTGCTGATTTCTTCAACGAGCATGTGTTCTTCACTGATTATAATCCCTATGACTCTGCTCGCATAAGGAAGCGGCGTTTCTGGACTGCTAGTCAAGCAAACTTTTATTCCTCTGTGCTATTCGACAAAGACAAAGTCTTCGAGCATGCACACATTCCTCACGTGGACATGGAATCTCTGCCATGCTTAGAGCTAGTCCTCAGTGTTCTTCACGATGCTAGATTACTGAATTTCAGCACTGACATCTGTGATTGGAATGAAGAACTCATTCTTCAATTCTATGCAACGCTGCACATCACAGGAAATTCTGAAGATGTGAACACTTGGGTGCTGGATCGATGTCCGAAAATACTCACTACAAGGCACCAAAGAATCGAATTGCTTCGTGTCCTTCCACTCAGTCCTCCCCTTGATGGTGCTCGTTGCATCTACAACGAACCTGAGCTTACAAATCATTCAATGCAAGTGTTGATGAAGCCTTTGAAGCCAGGGCAGGCCCCACGAACCAAATTCCTCGTCAAGAAGTTATCAGATGTGCCCACAGATCGTCTATCGCATTCTGACGAAGACAATGAGTCCTATCAAAGGCCATGACTCAAATGATGAAGAAGTCGTTGGCATCATGAAGAATATGCTTTTCAACATCATTCATGGCGTTCCCATTAACTTCCATGATTTCTTCATGAGGACTCTGGCCAATATTGCTATGTCACCGTTTGAGCTGAAGCCTTATGCACCATGGATTATGAAATTCATCAGGACAAGGTCTTCACTCAATTAAAAGGCTGATACTCTGAACCATGGCAGTTTCTTGCCTCCAATTGAAGTCCTCAAAAGGACCTATTCCTCAGCTGATGACAAAGGCAAGGCAATTGCTATGATAGATGAAGGCATTCGTCCATTGGATGGTCAATTTCGCAAGGCTGCATCTTACTCCACCAATGATGACTCTGCCACACATGATTCTACCGCCAACACCTCTGCCAAGCAAATTCCTCAAGCAACTGCACCCAGGGTGGTGACTGATCGTGAGTTACTCCTCGGTCTTCATCAGAAAGTTGATCGCAATCACAAATGGGTCAAGCGTCAGTTTGGTTCAATTCTTCACAACATGACCTCTACCCACAATGCAGTGAGGAAGAACCAATACTACCTCCATGAAACCTTCAACCGTACCTGGGCTGTTCTATCTCATATCTACAGTAGCAGATGATCCAAGAGCATGGGTCTCAAGAAAGAATTTGACTGGTCTGCACCTCCACCAAAGAAATTCAAGAAGGTCAAGGTTCCTTCCTTGGAAGCCAGCTCATATTCTTCATCGCGCACCACTGATGAAAATCAAGACTTGGACAAAACTGCGGCAGGCCCTACTACGACAACCAACCCCGGCAACACTGGCGCTCCTCCATCAACTTGATAATCCTCAGGGACGTTAGTCCTCATTTTCGATCCTTTTGGTCATTCGATGACAAAGGGGGAGAAATCTGAGTTAGTCTTCAAGCGGGTCTATTATATGGGCGTTTTTTGTTAAGTTACAACTCTCGCTCTTCAAACTTTTATTGATCGAGTTGTAATCTTAAACCCGATGGTGCTCGATACTTTTGATGCATCGTGCTCGATTTTGCATGCTTATTCCTCGTTAATATTATTGCTCGCATGCTAAATCTCTTGAGCACAATATTTCATCATGCATTTCAAATTCTTCATATTATATGCATGTATGAATTACAAGATATAGGGGGAGATCTCCATGATTCAACTCTTCAAGTGTGCATTGCTTCAAAAGCAAATTCCTCACTATGCACATCTTCAGGGGGAGTTCTTCTATATCTTGCAATCAAATTCCTCAATATCAGTACTTACACTTCATATGTTTATCCCAGTTGAAAACTTAACCTATATTGTCATCAATCGCCAAAAAGGGGGAGATTGTAAGTGCATCTAGTGCCCCTTAGTGATTTTGGTGTATTGAAGACTTATAGGTTAAGGGACTAATGTGTTCATGAGTGTACACAGGTGTATAGGTCTATGAGGAGTTTGATATTTACAGAGAAAGTCAACCCCTAAAAATGAATATCTTCAACTAAAGATTTTGGTATTTCTGAAGACTTTCATGAAGACTTTGAAAGTGAAGAAATTGGTGTGTCCGTGAAGACTTGATATTCAGCTGCTGAGGAACATGAAGGCGAACCTGCGGCGGCTGACCAACAAGGCAGCTCGCCCAAAGAAGTAAAAAAAGTCTTGGCGCGAATCGAGACGTCACAGAACGGTATGATGCGCCCCATGTTTCGGAAAAGATTCTGGAAGTCCTACTAACGCCAGGTTTCTCAGAGAAAGAGCGCCACGGATGTGCTCGAGAGGTTGCCAATCCTGCCTCCACCAGCCAAGCTCCAACACCAGGTCCAGAGGGGGAGGCAAACGCAAGGCGCGCGTCGGGTGCTCCTCCAGCGGAGGACGCCGATAGGTTGTCCGCCACCAGATCTGAGGTGGAGAGCGCCATGAATCACAGGCGCCGCCGGACAGTTCTGCACGACACATGCTTCTCCCCCAAGGCATTAAATGCCTTTAATTCGGGTGATGCGCACCTCCGTGTTGCTCAAGATGGTCTAGCCAGAGCCACGGAGTAGTATGTAAAAGACATACGGGTGAGTAATTTTGTGATTATATATGCCAAGAGTCTCCCGAGACTTAAAATAGTTAGAATAACTGATTTAAGGATCATTTGTTATCTGCAGATCTTACGGAGAAGAATACCCACCTGTCCCAGAGCTGCAAGAGTGCAAGGCCCAACTTGAGGTCAAGACTATCCGCCGCAGGGGAGCCACAGAGACCCCTCTCGTAATACATACTTCGAAAGATAAGTAATTTGCGAAGTGCGGCGTGTGTATAAGTCTGACAATAATATTGCAGATGATGCCGGACTAGATCCGGACAGGCAGCAGGTACTACGCCAGCTAAAGGCCGGCGAGAAGGTGCTGACAAGGGTGCGGCAAGAGAAGAATAACCTCCAAGATGCCAACACTCAGCTGGGCGAGGAACTAAAAGATGTTCGGGTCCAGCTGTCTTACTCCGTGAAGGAGAATCTACGGCTTCGTCGCGGCATTTACAGTAAGTGCTTGAACGAACTTTTGGAAACAAGAGTTCGGCGAGGAAGTCGATTAACCAGAATATGTCTGTAGGTATGCTCAGAGGCCGTCCTGCAGAGGAAATGCCCGGTTCAATGGGTGACCAGCTTCCCGAGCTGTTGCAGCTACACAAACGAGTTCGACAGGTGATGAGCGGCGTCACCCAGGCCTTATGGCCGTCTGTCTCCCTACCCGAGGGTCTTGGAGGGCTTGTGGAGAAGCTTCAGGGAGCTCGGCGCTGCTTCCGTCTGTGGAAGATATCAACCTACAGTCAAGGCGCCAGAGAGGCCTGGGCCATGGTGAAGACGAGGTACACGAAGGCCGACCTGAACCACATGGCCGAGGTCGGGCCTGTGGGGCCTGATGGGAAGGAGATCCCTGTGAGCTTAATGTACGGCCAAGTAGAGTTGGCTGCAAAGTATTCCCAGCGGGACTGTAAACTAGACATCCTACTAGATGGTATTGAAGAGGAATACAATTAGTCAAGTTGACTATGTAATTTAAAATGACATGTAAAATGTCTTCTAGCCGGATTGTAGATAGTTTGTCATTGCGGACCTTTCCGCTTCAACCTCGGGACCCGACAGTCCGGAGTGTGTCTGAATACCCTTGCGGTTATAGAAAAACCGGGGCATGCGTGGAGACCAGGCGTAGGGGTCATTAGTGCTTTATCAGACAAGTGCCCAACTAGTTATGTTATATTACATGGTTAGTAAGAAACATATTCCAAGGAGAATAGTTCCGTTAGGGGTTCCTTTCCTTGGGGGGCATGCCCTAAAGTGCATGTCCGAACTACGAAAAAAGCAGGAGAGCATCTGGGCGCAGATGAATAAATAGGTAAGAAATGGCCTTTTAAGTCACCGACCGAATATTCCCTTAAGAACGCTAGCTTTCGGCTTCACCCAGTCTAAGGTACACATCCGGTGACCGGCAAGAATAATCGCAGAGGTGCTCCTTTACCTCCTAGCCGAACAATCGGGAACGAGGGGTAAGCACAGAGCCAGCAACCCAGCTTGGCCAAAACTTAAGTCATATCGATGCATATAATGGTGGATAAAAGGTACATGCGGAAGTTTGATGCATGTGTTGGGCATGAAGCTCAGATAAATAAGCTTCGTTAAAGAAGCCCCTGTGTATAATGAGTGCGAGCAGCACGTCAAGTAAAGTAACAATGCACAGATCGGCCTTTAAAGGCTTTAAGGAAAAAGGAAGGAGAAAGAGAGAAACAAAAGACATCTAAAGTATAAAATGTGGACGGAGGAAGAAGACGAACTCTGAGTTCGGCGCTAGGCGTAGAATCTTCGGAGATGGGTTGCATTCCATGGGTTCGGCTCGAGTCGGTTGTCCGATGCGTTTCACGGACGGTATGCTCCGCCGGTCAGGACTTGGTCGATGATGAAGGGACCTTCCCATTTGGGCTTGAGTTTGTCCTTTTTCTTGTCCGGCAGGCGTAGAACGAGTTCGCCAACATTGTAAGTTTTGGCCCGTACTTCTCTACTTTGATATCTTCGAGCCTGCTGTTGATAGAATGCGGAACGAGCTTTTGCCACGTCGCGCTCCTCCTCTAAGGCGTCCAAACTGTCCTGCCGATCCAGCTCGGCTTCTCTTTCTTTGTACATGTGCACACGAGGTGAGTCATGAATTATGTCGCAGGGCAAGACTGCCTCTGCGCCGTACACCATGAAAAATGGTGTGAATCCGGTAGTGCGATTCGGCATGGTCCGCAGCCCCCAGAGTACGGAGTCGAGCTCCTCTACCCAGTGTGTGTTAGATTCCTTGAGGGACCGCACTAGTCTGGGTTTAATGCCGCTCATGATTAGACCATTTGCTCGCTCGACTTGACCGTTAGTTTGAGGGTGATAGACTGAAGCGTAGTCGAGCTTAATGCCCATGTTTTTGCACCAGAGTTTAACCTCATCGGCCGCGAAGTTTGTGCCATTATCAGTGATGATGCTGTAGGGGATACCGTAACGGTGTACTACCCCTGATATGAAGTCTATCACAGGTCCGGATTTGGCCGTCTTAACTGGCTTGGCCTCTATCCATTTGGTGAATTTATCCACCATGACCAATAGGTATTTTTGCTTGTGGGTTCCCCCTTTAAGGGGTCCAACCATGTCAAGCCCCAGCCGCCGACGGCCGGTGATGGGTATAGTTTTAGGGCGGTGGGTGGCATGTGGCTTTGGTTAGCAAAGAGCGGCAACCGACGATCGCTGACTAAATCGAAGCGTCTGTCGCCGTTGGCCAATAAAATCCTGTACGGAAGGCCTTGCTTACAAGGGCCCGGGCTGCGGCGTGGTGCCCACCGAGTCCGGCATGAATTTCAGCCAGAAGATTTCGCCCTTCCTCTTCGGAGATGCACCTTTGAAGGACTCAGTAGTGCTTCTCTTATAAAGCTCTCCCTCATGGACCTTATAGGCTTTAGAGCGCCGTACTATGCAGCGGGCCTCATTTTGGTCCTCGAGAAGTTCTTGCTTAGTTAGGTAAGCTAGGAATGGCTCGGTCCACGGGGCAATGACTGCCATTATTTCGTGGGCTGAAGGTGTTGTTTCATTGGCAGAACCGCCGATTGTGTCAGAGTGTACGGTGTCGGGTAGTGCGGTTGGGTCCGGATTGTTATGTCCGGACTCCCCTTCCCATAGTACGGATGGCTTAAAAAGTTGTTCCAGGAAGATATTGGGAGGGACGGCATCGCACTTTGCGCCAATGCGTGCCAATACGTCCGCCGCTTGATTATTATCCTGGGCTATATGGTGAAATTTGAGCCCTTCAAACCGAGCTGACATTTTCAAACCGGCGTTACGGTAAGCTGCCATTTTTGGATCCTTGGCATCGAAGTCTCCATTTATTTGGGATATCGCGAGGTTCGAATCCCCTCGCACCTCTAGGCGTTTAATGCCCATGGAGACCGCCATCCGGAGGCCATGTAGAAGGGCCTCGTATTCGACTGCGTTGTTGGAGTCTGTGTACATCATCTGAAGTACATATTGGACTGTGTCCCCGGTTGGGGACGTCAGGATGACGCCAGCCCCCAGGCCGGCCAACATTTTAAAGCCGTCGAAGTGCATGATCCAGTTAGAATATGTGCCGTACTCTTTACGGAGTTCGGCTTCAGTCCATTCGGCGATGAAGTCAGCCAAAACTTGCGACTTGATGGCTCGTCATGGTTTGTAAGTTATGTCGAATGGTAGGAGCTCGATGGCCCATTTTGCAATCCTACCAGTCGCGTCACAGTTGTTTATAAAGTCATTGAGCGGTACTTCGGAGGCTATTGTTATCGAACACTCTTGAAAGTAGTGTCGGAACTTATGTCCGTCCGCTTCTCGTTCGACGACGAGTACCGCGTTTACAACTTGATGAGTTGCCGCGATATATAATAGCATTGGTTCGCCCAAGTTGGGCGTGGCCAGGACCGGATTTGTTGCCAATATGGCCTTTATCTCTTCGAGTCCACCGTGGCGGCATCCGTCCATTCGAAGTGTTCGGTGCGCCGGAGGAGGCGATAAAGGGGTAATGCCTTTTCTCCCAAGCGGGAAATGAAGCGGCTTAGAGCCGCCACGCATCCAGTTAATTTTTGTATTTGCTTGAGCTCTTTTGGAATATCCACTTGTGGCAGAGCTCGGATCTTGGCTGGGTTTGCTTCAATTCCTCTACCGGATACAATGAAGCCCAAGAGTTTTCTGGCTGGTATGCTGAAAACGCATTTTTCCGGGTTGATCTTGATGTCATATGCTCGGAGGTTGTCAAATGTGAGCCTCAAGTCATCTACTAGAGTTTCGATGTGTTTAGATTTGACGACCACATCGTCTACATATGCCTCCACTGTTTTGCCGATCTGGGTTGCCAAACATGTCTGAATCATGCACTGATATGTTGCGCCGGCGTTTTTGAGCCCGAAGGGCATTGTGTTGAAGCAGAATGGTCTATATGGAGTAATGAATGTCGTTGCGGCTTGGTCTGGCTCCGCCATCTTGATTTGATGGTAGCCGGAGTATGCGTCGAGGAAGCACAATGAATCGTGCCCTGCGGTAGCATCTATAATTTGATCGATGCGGGGGAGGGGGAAAGGATCCTTTGGACAAGCCTTGTTAAGGTCCTTGAAATCGACACACAAAGCGCCAGATTTGTCCTTCTTTGGTACCATTACCAGGTTTGCTAGCCAGTCCGGATGTTTTATGTCTCTGATGAATCCGGCTTCTAATAGTTTGGCTAGCTCCTCTCCCATTGCCTGTCTTTTGGGTTCGGAAAATTGCCGAAGAGCCTGTTTGACCGGTTTGAATCCTTTTAGGATATTTAGGTTGTGCTCTGCCAACCTGGGATTCCTGGCATGTCTGAAGGGTGCCAGGCAAAAATGTCCCAATTTTCCCGAAGGAATTCGCGTAGTGCGGCGTCTACATCAGGGTTTAATTGTGCCCCAATGGAGGCCGTCTTTGTGGGGTCCGTTGGATGGACTTGGAATTTGACTATTTCGTTCGTTGGCTTGAAAGAGGTTGTAGGATCGAAAGTATGTCTAGAGGGGGGGTGATTAGACTACTTGACAATATAAAAATTCAGCCTTTTGATAAAGGCAAGTTTTTGGCTAGTTCACAATGATGATCAAGTCAAGTATCACCCTACACATGCAATTCTAGAGTATAGGCAGCGGAAAATAAATTGCACATGTAGTAAAGAGAGGTGGAGAAGAGCAAACGCAATTTGGAGACACGGAGATTTTTCTCGTGGTTCCGATAGGTGGTGCTATCATCAATCCACGTTGATGGAGACTTCAACCCACGGAGGGTAACGGCTGCGAGAGTCCACGGAGGGCTCCACCCACGAAGGGTCCACGAAGAAGCAACCTTGTCTATGCCATCATGGCTCACGCCCACGGAGGGCTAGCCTTACTCGGGTAGATCTTCACGAAGTAGGCGATCTCCTTGCCCTTACAAACTTCTTGGTTCAACTCCACATCTCGACGGAGGCTCCCAAGCGACACCTAACCAATCTAGGAGGCACCACCCTCCAAAAGGTAATAGATGGTGTTGATGATGATGAACTCCTTGCTCTTGTGCTTCAAATGATAATCTCCCCAACACTCAACTCTCCTCACTGATTTGGCTGTGGTGGAAGAAAGGATTGAATGGAAAGCAACTTGGGAAGGTTAGAGATCAAGCTTCATATGGTAGGAGTGGAGCTACTTGATCTCAACACAAGGGTAGGTAGTTCTCTTCTCAGAAATGTAAGGTAGGAGTGGTAGTTCTTTCTGATAGCTCTCTCCACGAATGAAGAGGGGGTGGAGGGGTATTTATAGCCTCCACACAAAATCCAACCGTTACTCACATTTGACCAATCTCGGTCAGACCGAAGTTGACAGCTCGGTGAGACCGAAAGTTCAAATCATGTGAACGTTGGGATTTTCGGTGGGACCGAAAATACAATCTCGGTGAGTCCGATTCGTGTAAAGACTAGGGCTTGCCAATCTCGGTGGGACCGACTTCATCATCTCGGTGACACCGATTTGATGACGTAGGTTACTGAAGCTTGGCAACACAAGTTTCGTGAGACCGAAGTTCGAATCGGAAAATCCGAGATTTCTAGGGTTTAGCTATATGGCTGAGGTGGTTCATCTCGGTGTGACTGAGTTTAGGAAATCGGTGGGACCGAGATTACTTATGAGTGTATTATGGAAGTGAGAGTTGCCGATAGTTTAGGAGATATATCACTAAGCACTTTGAGCAACCAGATCATTATCATAACCTCATCCCCTTTAATAGTATTGGCTTTCCTATAGACTCAATGTGATCTTGGATCACTAAACCAAAATGGAGTCTTGAGCTTTTGCCAATGCTTGCCTTAGCATTTTGAGGGTCCACTTCTTGATCCTTGCCATACCCATATCCTTGAACTTTCTGAAATGATTCTCAAGAAACTATTAGTTCAATGATATATATGTTGTTATTAATTACCAAAACCACCCGGGGATTAGTTGCACTTTCAGAGGTGGACTTGGATCTTTTATCGAGTATCACGTCGTCCCTGTTCACCGTGGAGCGCAGCGCAGTGAGTTCCTCGGCCGCTGGGGCTTCGGATAGTGCCTCTAGGGCTAGTGCGGCTGTCTTATTTTTGGCGCGGAGTGCTATGTCCGGATCACTGACAAGAGTGATGATTCCGTTGGGCCCGGGCATTTTGAGCTTCATGTATCCGTAATGGGGTATAGCTTGAAAATTGTGAATGCCTCTCGCCCTAATAAAGCGTGATATCCGCATCGAATGGGGCCACTTGGGCGTGACCTCCTCGGACCAGAATTGTCCGTGAAATAACACCACATCCAAAGTGTAATTTTTTCCTGCGGCGTGCTTCCCGACTAGGGATTATTCCTCTAAAGGTTGGGCTGCTTCGCTCAATGCGGCTCCACTATTTCCATTTTTCAAGGGTTTCCTCATAGATGAGGTTTAATCACTGCCGCCATCCATGAGTACCTTAGTAAGGTAAAGCTGTCCACTATTGGACCGAGTACCAATGCGGCCGGTGCTCGGGCTGTTCGAATTTAGGTTCACTTGGCGTTGAAGGTAATAGCCGTGTCGCCCATGGATTTATTGTTGCTACTTGGTAGACTTGGCGAGGCTGCGAGTGTTCGCTTCAAGATATTATTTGATGCAAAAGTCTTGAAGACTGTTAATACCGTACTGGTACTGTTGGGCTGGTTCTCTGGGGCTAGGAGCTCTTCGCCACTTTTGGCCACCTGCCGTAGTATCCAACATGCTCGAAGGCTATGCGTCGGAGTGGCACCCTCTATGCTATGAATTTTGCAAGGTCCGTTGAGGCATCCCTCCAGTACGGTTCCATTCCCTTTAGGGGTTTTTTGCTTTTTGGTTTTTAACCCAGGTGCATGAATGTGATGCACCCTTTTATTTCGGACTAGGGTTGTGTTCGGAGCCGGATTGTCCCGAAATTTGGTTTCGGTTTTCCAGGCGCTCTCCATCGCACAGTACTTTTGTACTATGGACACTAGGTTGGCGAAGCGTGTAATTTCGCGACGACTTATGGCGTTCATGATTCCTTTGTCTGTGCAATTATTGCAAAAAATTGAGATTGCGCTTTCCTCACGGCAGTCCTTTATCCTGTCCATAACCAGGAGGAATCTGGCCCAGTAATGATGTACTGTTTCAGCGGGCTCTTGCCGGATTCGGGATAGATCGCTTGAGTTTGGTTGGGCGGGTGGAATTAAATTCGGAACCGCGTCCAATCTGAGACTCAGGGGCTGGAAAGTTTCTGAACTTGGAAGTTCGGCTTGTTGGATGTTATCCAACGAATCTGGCCCGCTACCTGACTTTAGGTGCAGGGCTTGATCGGCGTCCATCCCTCCGCGGGAATCCGGCATGGAGGGGTCGGGAATTCGGACACAGCTTGTCCTTAATGTAGAAAAAGAGTCGCCGTGTTATTCCTCCACCACAGCAATGTGGTGGGTAGCCTGGGGAGAGTTGATCTCTCTCAGATCGGTTTTAGGCCCGATCTGATCATAGTCTGTAGCGACTCCCAGGGCGGCGATGCGATCCAAGAGCTCGTTTACGGAAGAGAGCTCCATCGGATCTAGCTGCTCGGCGAGTTCCGAGTTGACATGAAGATTGCTTTTGATGACCCGAGAGGTCTTCGTCGGCGCGGCGGCCGAACAGGCGGTCATAAGAAAACCACCTAGCCGGATAGTTTGGCCGATGGCCAAAGCTCCTTTGGTGACGGTACCGTCTTTAAAGATGGGATGAGGCATCCTTCCTGATGGCGACAGCACAGAGGAACTCTCAATGAAAGCACCAATGTCGGTGTCAAAACCGGCGGATCTCGGGTAGGGGGTCCCGAACTGTGCGTCTAGGCGGATGGTAACAGGAGACAAGGGACACGATGTTTTTACCCAGGTTCGGGCCCTCTCGATGGAGGTAAAACCCTACTCCTGCTTGATTGATATTGATGATATGGGTTGTACAAGAGTAGATCTACCACGAGATCAAGGAGGCTAAACCCTAGAAGCTAGCCTATGGTATGATTGTTATATTCGTCCTACGGACTAAAACCCTCCAGTTTATATAGACACCGGAGAGTGCTAGGGTTACACAGAGTCGGTTACAATGGTAGGAGATCCACATATCCGTATCGCCAAGCTTGCCTTCCATGCCAAGGAAAGTCCCATCCGGACACGGGACAAAGTCTTCAATCTTGTATCTTCATAGTCTTGGAGTCCGGCCAATGATGATAGTTCGGCTATCCGGACACCCCCTAGTCCAGGACTCCCTCAGTGTCGGCATTCCCCCTCTTCATGGTAAACCTTGTAAGATAAGAGAGAATAGCCATAAGTATTGTGACATATCGTGAAATAACAGCCCATAATGCGATAAATATCGATATAAAAGCATGATGCAAAATGGACGATCAAGCGCCCTAAGCTTAGACCTCGCTTGTCCTCAAGCGAAAAGCCGATAACAATAAATATGTCCTCATGTTTAGAAGTAGAGCGCCGATAAAATAAAATACGGACATGAAGGCATCATGATTATTTTCATAACAGCAACATATATAAATTGTGTCATAAGATTACTCATGTTCAAGTGATAATCTTTTCACAAAGCCAAAGTATGAATCAGAAACCTTATTGAGCACCAACAAATTATACCCTCAGTCATTGAAGCAATTGCAATTTATCATAACTTCGGAAAGAGTCTATGTCAGAGCTTAAAAGCAAGTCCACATACTCAACTATCACTTAGTCCTTCATAATCGCTAACACTCACGCGATACTTGTGGTTACGGAGTTTTAATCGGACACAGAGAAAGATAGGGGCTTGTAGTTTTGCCCCACAACCTTTTACCTCAAGGGTAATGTCAACAATAATAATTCATGCTACCCCACATCCAATTAGATATATATATCTTGTTCTTTCCAACGTGCTGAGCTTGCCAAAGGATAAAATGAAAAAGGAAAGGTGAAGATCACCGTGACTCTTGCATAAAGTAGAGGATAATAATAAAAGATAGGCCCTTCGCAGAGGGAAGCAGAGGTTGACATGTGCTTTTATGGTTGGATGCACAAAATCTTAATGCAAAAGAACGTCACTTTACATTGCCCCTTGCATGTGAACCTTTATTATGCAGTCCGTCGCTTTTATTGTGTCCACAACAAGTTCGTGCAAAGTTTATTTTCTCCGCACTAATAAGTCATGCATATTTAGAGAGCAATTTTTATTGCTTGCACCGATGACAACTTACTTGAAGGATCTTACTCAATCCATAGGTAGATATGGTGGACTCTCATGGATAAACTGGTTTAAGGGTATTTGGAAGCACAAGTAGTATTTCTACTTAGTGCTGAGAATTTGGCTAGCATGAGGGGGGAAAGGCAAGCTCAACACAGTAGAGGAACCATGACAATATACCTTATATCAGATGTAAGAAAACATAACTCATTATGTTGTCTTCCTTGTCCAACATCAACTCTTTAGCATGTCATATTTTAATGAGTGCTCCCAATCATAAAATATGTCAATGATAATATATCTATATGTGAAATCTCTCTCCCTTTATTACTTCCTATTAATTGCAACGATGACCAAAGCTATATTTTCCAACTCCCAACAACTTTTAATCATCATACTATTTCTATGTGGAGTCATTACTTTCACTAAGATCAATACAAACTCTTTGATTCTTTTTATTCTTTTCTTTATTCACCCAAGATCATGGCAAAGTAATCAAGCCCTTGACTCAACACTAATCTTTATTCTATATAGCTCACGGACTCGATTGCATAGAGGGATCATAAAGCAAAACTCAAAACTAGATCGTGCCATGACTTTATTCTACTAAATCAAGATACTACTAATAGGATCGAACTAAGAAAAACAGTAAAGATAGGAGTTGTGATGGTGATACGATACCGGGGCACCTCCCCCAAGCTTCGCAGTTGCCAAGGGGAGTGCCCATACCCATGTGATTATATCTCCTTATTTGTTGTTGGCGGTGGAGGTGTTGTTGATGTTGGAAGCTTGTCGTCCACCCTCCATGGCATAGGCTCACCCTCATAGAAGGATGATCGAGTCTCTGGAATGCTCAATTCTGCAACGGAAACAGCTCGAAATGAAAACAGAGGATATTTGCGTGATACGGTCGTCAAAACCTTCGGGAGAATATATAATGAATTTTTACCGACCAAAATACATATCGTGCAAGAAAACGGAGTCCGGAGGGCACACGAGGTGCTCACGAGGTAGGGGGGCGAGCCCGGGGGTAGGGCGCGCCCTCCACCCTCGTGGAGACCTCGTGTCCTCCCCGGACTGCTACTTATTTTTCTATTTTTCTAAATATTCCAAAACGGAGAAATATTGCTTTAAAAATTGTTTTGGGATCGGTTTACTTACCGTACCACATACCTATTCCTTTTCGGAGTCTGGAACATTCTGGAAAGTGTCCCTTATGTATTCCTCCGGGGTTACGGTTTCAATAATATTGGTTTCAACATTTATGGGATTACCTGAGATATAATGTTTAATTCTTTGACCGTTTACCACCTTCGGATTTGTGCATGCGAAGCTGTTAATTTTTATGGCACCAGAACGATAGACCTCCTCGATAACGTAAGGACCTTCCCATTTGGAGAGAAGTTTTCCTGCAAAAAATCTTAAACGAGAGTTTTATAGTAATACATAATCACCTACATTAAACTCACACTTTTGTATCCTTTTATCATGCCACCTTTTAACTTTTTCTTTAAACAGCTTGGCATTTTCATAAGCTTGGGTTCTCCATTCATCAAGTGAGCTAATATCAAACAACCTCTTCTCTCCGGCAAGTTTGAAGTCATAATTGAGCTCTTTGATAGCCCAATATGCCTTATGTTCTAATTCAAGAGGTAAATGACATGCTTTTCCATAAACCATTTTATACGGAGACATACCCATAGGATTTTTGTACGCAGTTCTATAGGCCCATAATGCATCATTCAATTTTTGGACCAATTCTTTCTAGACCTATTGACAGTCTTTTGCAAAATTAATTTGAGCTCTCTATTGTTCAACTCTACCTGACCACTAGACTGCGGGTGATAAGGAGATGCAATTCTATGATTAACATCATACTTAGCAAGCATCTTACGGAAAGCACCATGAATAAAGTGTGAACCACCATCAGTCATTAAGTATCTCGGGACTCCAAACCTCGGAAAAATAACTTCCTTAAGCATTTTAATAGAAGTGTTATGATCGGCACTACTAGTTGGAATAGCTTCTACCCACTTAGTAACGTAATCAACAGCAACTAAAATATGAGTGTAACCATTAGAGGCAGGAAAAGGTCCCATATAATCACAGCCCCAAACATCAAATGGTTCAATAACAAGTGAATAATTCATAGGCATTTCTTGACGTCTACTGATATTACCAATTCTTTGACATTCATCGCAAGATAAAACAAACTTACGGGCATCCTTGAAGAGAGTAGGCCAATAAAAACCAGATTGCAATACCTTATGTGCAGTTCTATCTCCAGCGTGGTGTCCTCCATAAGCTTCGGAGTGACACTTATGAGGATCTGCTCCTGTTCATGCTCAGGTACACAACGTCTAATAACACCATCTACTCCTTTATAAAGATGTGGATCATCCCAAAAGTAATGTCGCAAGTCATAGAAAAACTTTTTCTTTTGTTGGTATGTGAAGCTAGGGGGTATAAATTTAGCAACAATATAATTAGCATAATCAGCATACCATGGAGTGCTACGAGAAGTGCTTATGACATTTAATTGTTCATCAAGAAAGCTATCATCAATAGGTAGTGGGTCATCAAGAACATTCTCTAACCTAGACAAGTTGTCTGCAACGGGGTTCTCAGCTCCTTTTCTATCAACAATATGTAAATCAAATTCTTGGAGCAAGAGAACCCATCTAATGAGTCTAGGTTTAGCATCTTTCTTTTCCATAAGATATTTAATAGCAGCATGATCTGTATGAATAGTTACTCTAGAATCAACAATATAGGGTCTAAATTTATCACAAGCAAATACAACCACTAAAAGTTCCTTTTCGGTAGTAGCATAATTTCTTTGAGCATTGTCTAGAGTCTTACTAGCATAATGGATAACATTTAATTTCTTATCAACTCTTTGCCCTAGAACAGCACCTACAGCATAATCACTAGCATCACACATAATTTCAAATTGTAAATTCCAATCAGGTGGCTGAACAATAGGTGCAGTGACTAATGCTTTCTTAAATATTTCAAATGCTTCTACACAATCATCATCAAAGACAAATGGTACATCTTTTTGTAATAAATTATTCAGAGGCCGAGAAATTTTTGAGAAGTCCTTAAGGAACCTCCTATAAAATCCAGCATGACCAAGGAAACTTCTTATACCTTTGATGTCCTTGGGACATGGCATCTTTTCAATAGCATCAACCTTGGCTTTATCAACTTCAATACCTCTTTCAGAAACTTTGTGCCCCAAGACAATACCTTCATTAACCATAAAGTGGCACTTTTCCCAATTCAAGACAAGATTAGTTTCTTCACATCTCGCAAAACTCGATCAAGATTGCTCAAGCAATCATCAAAGAGGAACCATAGACGGAAAAGTCGTCCATGAAAACCTCACAAATCTTTTCACAAAATCAGAGAATATAGCCATCATGCATCTTTGAAAGGTAGCGGTGCATTACATAAACCAAAAGGCATACGTCTATAAGCAAAAGTACCAAAAGGGCATGTAAAAGTAGTCTTTGATTGATCTTTAGCCGACACAGGTATTTGAGAGAAACTAGAATAACCATCTAGGAAGCAATAATGTGTATGTTTGCATAATCTTTCTAGCATTTGATCAATAAAAGGTAAGGGGTAATGATCTTTCTTAGTAGCTTTATTTAGTTTATGGAAATCAATTACCATCCTATAACCTGTGATAATTCTTTATGGATCAATTCATCTTTATCATTAGGGAGAACAGTAATACCTCCCTTCTTAGGGACACAATGGACAGGACTTACCCATCGACTATCAAAGAACGGGATAAATTATACCTGCCTCCAGAAGCTTGAGTATTTCTTTTCTTACCACTTCTTTCATTTTAGGATTCAAACGTCGTTGAGGATCACGAACTGGTTTGGCATCCGCTTCCAAATTTATTTTATGTTGACATAGAGTGGGACTGATGCCCTTAAGATCATCCAGAGTATATCCAATAGCGGCACGGTGCTTTTTCAGAGTTTTCAATAACCTTTCTTCTTCATGCTCTGAAAGGTTAGCACTAATAATAACAGGATATATTTTCTTTTCATCAAGATAAGCATACTTAAGATTATCAGGCAACGGTTTAAGCTCAACACACGGGATCACCCTTGGGTGGAGGACGATCCCCTAGGATTTCAACAGGCAAATTGTGTTTCAGAATAGGTTTTTGTTCAAAGAATACTTCATCTATTTCCCTTCTTTCATTCATGAACATCTCATTTTCATGGTCTAGCAAAAAGTGTTCCAAAGGATCACTAGGAGGTACGGCAATAGAAGCAAGACCAATAATTTCATCCTTACTAGGCAATTCTTCCTCACGATGTTGTTTACTAAATTTAGATAAATTAAACTCATGAACCATATTATCGAAGCCAATAGTAACAACATCCTTTTCGCAGTCTATCTTAGCATTAACAGTATTCAAGAAGGGTCTACCAAATATAATGGGGCAAAAGCTATCTTGTGGAGAGCTAAGAACAAGAAAATCAGCGGGATATTTAGTTTTCCCACACAAGACTTCAACATCTCTAACAATTCCCACTAGTGAAATAGTATCTCTATTGGCAAGTTTAATTGTAACATCAATATCTTCTAACTCAGCAGGTGCAATCTCATGCTTAATTTCTTTATATAAATCATAAGGTATAACACTAGCACTAGCACCCATATCACATAAGCCATGATAAAAATGATCTCCTATTTTAACAGAAATAACAGGCACGCCTACCACGGGTCTATGTTTATCTCTATCACAGGGTTTAGCAATTCTAGCGGTTTCACCAGAGAATTCAATGACATGCCCATCAATATTATCAGACAAGAGATCTTTAACAATAGCAATATTAGGTTCTACTTTGACTTGCTCAGGAGGTGTTTAAGTTCTAGTGTTGCTTTTATGAATAACAGTTGAAGCTTTAGCATTATCCTTTACTCTAGCAGGGAAAGGCGGTTTTTCTCAACATAAGAGGTAGGAACAATAGGATCATTATAAGTGATGGTTTCTTCTTCAACTTTAATAGGTGCAGCTACTTTTACTTCTATGGGAGGATGATATTTAAACCACTTCTCCTTGGGGATATCAACATAAGTAGCAAAGGATTCACAGAAAGAAGCTACTATCTCAGAGTCAAGTCCATATTTAGTGCTAAACTTACGGAAAATATCGGTATCCATAAAAGATTTAACACAATCAAACTTAGGTGTCATACCTGACTCCTTACCTTCGTCGAGGTCCCAATCTTCAGAGTTGTGTTTAATTCTATCCAATAAATTCCATCTGAATTCAATAGTCTTCATCATAAAAGAGACAACACAAGAAGTATCGAGCATGGTTTTATTATTATCAGTGAGCCGAGCATAAAAATTCTGAAGAATTGTCAATTTTGAGAGCTCATGATTGGGGCATGGATATAACATGGATTTAAGCCTCCCCCAAGCTTGAGCGATGCTTTCTCCTTCGCGAGGCCAAAAATTATATATATATAATTGCGATCACGATGAACAAGATGCATAGGATAATACTTTTGATGAAATTCCAATTTCACTCTTTTATAGTTCCATGATCTCATATCACCACATAGCCTATACCATGTCGATGCGTCTCCCTTCAAAGATAAAGGGAAAGCTTTCTTATTAACAACATCATCGGGTATACCTGCAAGCTTAAATAATCCACAAATATCATCCAAATAGCGTAGATGCTCGTCGGGATGCTTTGTCCCATCTCCTGTAAAAGTATTAGCCAGCAGTTTTTCCATAATACCCGAAGGAAATTCAAAAGGAATTTCATTTTCAATAGGTTCAGTAGGTTGAGGAGCAACTCTTTGCTCTACTGGACGGGGTGAAGATACCCCAAACAAGCCCCTCAGAGATTCACTTTCCATAGTAACAAGTGACAGAAAATTTCAGCACACTATATAAATTTTTCCCTACCAAATTCCACCTACCAAAGGCGCTACACTCCCCGGCAACGACGCCAGAAAAGAGTCTTGATGACCCACAAGTATAGGGGATCTATCGTAGTCCTTTCGATAAGTAAGAGTGTCGAACCCAAGGAGGAGCAGAAGGAAATGATAAGCGGTTTTCAGCAAGGTATTCTCTGCAAGTACTGAAATAAGTGGTGACAGATAGTTTTGTGATAAGGTAAATTGTAACGAGCAACAAGTAACAAAAGTAAATAAGGTGCAGCAAGGTGGCCCAATCCTTTTTGTAGCAAAGGACAAGCCTGGACAAACTCTTATAATAGGAAAAGCGCTCCCGAGGACACATGGGAATATCGTCAAGCTAGTTTTCATCACGCTCATATGATTCGCGTTCGATACTTTGATAATTTGATATGTGGGTGGATCGGTGCTTGGGTACTGCCCTTACTTGGACAAGCATCCCACTTATGATTTACCTCTATTGCAAGCATCCGCAATTACAACAAAAGTATTAAGGTAAACCTAACCATAGCATGAAACATATGGATCCAAATCAGCCCCTTACGAAGCAACACATAAAATAGGGTTTAAGCTTCTGTCACTCTAGCAACCCATCATCTACTTATTACTTCCCAATGCCTTCCTATAGGCCCAAATAATGGTGAAGTGTTATGTAGTCGACGTTCACATAACACCACTAGAGGTTAGACAACATACATCTTATCAAAATATCGAACGAATACCAAATTCACATAACTACTAATAGTAAGACTTCTCCCTTGTCCTCAGGAACAAACGTAACTACTCACAAAGCATATTCATGTTCATAATCAGAGGGGATATAATGTGCATAAAGGATCTGAACATATGATCTTCCACCAAATAAACCAACTAGCATCAACTACAAGGAGTAATCAACACTACTAGCAACCTACTAGCACCAATCCCGGACTTGGAGACAAGAATTGGATACAAGAGATGAACTAGGGTTTGGAGATGAGATGGTGCTAGTGAAGATGTTGATGGAGATTGCCCTCTCCCGATGAGAGGAGCGTTGGTGATGACGATGGTGATGATTTCCCCCTCCCGGAGGGAAGTGTCCCTGGCAGAACAGCTCTGCCAGAGCCCTAGATTTGTTTCGCCAAGGTTCCGCCTCGTGGCGGCGGAGTCTCGTCCCGAAAGGTTGCTTATGATTTTTTTCTCATCGAAAGACTTCATATAGGAGAAGATGGGCATCGGAGAGCCACCAGGGGGCCCATGAGGTAGGGGGGCGCGCCCAGGGGGGAGGGGCGCGCCCGCCCCCTGGCCTTCATCTTTGGCGATGATTTTTCTTTATTTATTTTAAGATATTCCATGGAGTTTCAGGACTTTTGGAGTTGCGCAGAATAGGTCTCCAATATTTGTTCCTTTTCCAGCCAGAATTCCAGCTGCCATCATTCCCCCTCTACATGGTAAACCTTGTAAGATAAGAGATAATAGCCATAAGTATTGTGACATATCGTGAAATAACAGCCCATAATGTGATAAATATCGATATAAAAGCATGATGCAAAATGGACGTATCAATAGTCTCCATCATCCTTTCCTCACTGGGGCAATGCTCTAATAATGATGATCATCACACCTTTATTTACTTACAACCCAATATTACAACTCGATACTAGAACAAAATATGACTCTATATGAATGCCTCTGGCAGTGTACTAGGATGTGCAATGATCTAGCATAGCAAAGATATCAAAAAACAAACAAGCCATGAAAACATCATGCTAGCTATCTTACGATCATGCAAAGCAATATGACAATCAATGATCAAGTCATGTATATGATGATGATGGATGTTGCATGGCAATATATCTCGGAATGGCTATAGAAATGCCATAATAGGTAGGTATGGTGGCTGTTTTGAGAGATATAAGGAGGCTTATGTGTGATAGAGTGTATCGTATCACAGGGTTTGGATGCACCGGCAAAGTTTGCACCAACTCTCGAGGTGAGAAAGGGAAATGCACGGTACCGTAGAGGCTAGCAAATTGCGGAAAGGTAAGAGTGCGTCTAATCCATGGACTCACATTAGTCATAAAGAACTCATATACTTATTGCAAAAGTTTGTTGGCCCTCGAAGCAAAGTACTACTACGCATGCTCCTAGGGGGGAGGTTGGTAGGAGTTAACCATCGCGCGCCCCCGACCTTCACGCAAAGATAAACAATCAAAATACAATGCACGCCAATTTGGTTACATAGTCAGGAGACCATACGTGCATGCTTCGGTAATCACAAACCTTAACACCAATATCCTTACTAAACACAACCATTTACTAGAGCCTCCCGCATATTATCATCTTTATATCGCAAAACTATTGCAAGGAATCAAACATATCATATTCAGTGATCTACAAGTCTTATGTAAGATTTTATAACTAACCATGTGAATGACCAATTCCTGTCATCTCTCTAAATAGATATAAGTGAAGCAAGAGAGTTTAATTCTTTCTACAAAAGATATGCCCACGCTCTAACAAATATAAGTGAAGCAAAAGAGCATTCTATAAATGGCGTTTTTCTATGTGAAGAGAAACAGGCAATCCAAACTTCAAATGATATAAGTGAAGCACATGAAGCATTCTATAAAGCCATACTCAAGATTTAAGTGAAGTGCCATGAGCAGTCTATAAATAAACCATGGACTATCTCATACCAACATGGTGCATAAAAGAAAAGTGAAAACTAAATGCAAAAGACTCTCCAAGATTTGCACATATCACATGAATGAAACGAATCCAAAAACACACTGATACTTGTTGAAGAAAGATGGGATGCCTTCCGGGGCATCCCCAAGCTTAGACACTTGAGTCTCCTTGAATATTTACTTGAGGTGCCTTGGGCATCCCCAAGCTTGAGCTCCTGCCTCTCCTCCTTCTTCTCACATCGAGACCTCCTCGATCTTCCAACACTTCATCCACACAAAACTTCAACAGAAACTTGGTAAGATCCGTTAGTATAATAAAGCAAATCACTACTCTAAGTATTGTTGCAAACCAATTCATATTTTGTTTTTTCATTGTAGCTACGGTAATATAACTTTTCCATGGCTTAATCCACTGACAGAAATTGGTAGTTTCATCAAAACAAGCAAACTATGCATCAAAAACAGAATCTGTCTTAAACAGGGCAGTCTGTAGTAATCTGAACATTCACCATACTTATTGTACTCAAACAATTCTACCAAAATTAGTCAAAATAAAAAATTTGTATAGAAAGACAGTGCAAAAAGTTTCAGAACCGTTTGACATTCCAGTAAAAAATATAAAATCGTGCATTACAGCCAAAGTTTCTGTCCTGCACCGCACAAACCAACAAACAATCTAAACATCCTAAAGGCCAACCTTGGCACATTATTTTTATAATACAATGGAATTGTACAAGGGGATAATTATTTTTGTTGAAAAGTTTCTGTAATTAAGATTCACAAAGTTTCCGTGAGCATGAACAAAGTTCAAGGAGCTCCCCCACTTCAACAATGCTTGTCTTTCTCACTTTCACTTTCCTTTTTGAAAAGTTTTGGGTTCCCCTCTTTATTTTTTGTTTTTAAACTTTATAAAAGCACTCAACAGAAATAAATGACTCTCTAAAACTTCCGGGTTGTCTCCCTGACAGCGCTTTCTTTAAAGCCATTAAGTTAGGCATATAGTGCTCAAGTAATGAATCCACCCGGATCCCAAGGTATATCAAAGCCAATTTTAATTAATAATGATTTGTGATTTAGTAGTGAGCACAATGTAACAGATATCATGCAACAATGAAGTCTAACTCTCTTCCTATGCATCAGCATGTCATAAAAGAACAATTCATGCACACCAAGTAAAGGCCAATGCAAAGTATAAGCAGTTTCTTGCAATTTTATCGTATTGGAAACATAGAGAGGTGGAGATATAGTTCCTCTCTCATAATAATTGCAAGTAGTAGCAGCAAGCACATGCATATTATATCTATCAAAATCATCATGTGTAGTAGTAAAACGCAACCCATCAATATAATCCTTAATAAGGGCAAACTTCTCCGATATAGTGTAGTAGGGAGAATTCAAAAAGATAATAGGACTATTATGTGTGGGTGCAATAGCAACAATTTCATGTTTGACATAAGGAACTATAGCAAGTTCATCTCCATAAGCATCATTCATATTGGCATCATGGCCACAAGCATAGGAAGCATCATCAAAAAGGGGTATTTCAAGAGAATTAACGGGATCATAACAATCATCATAGCAATCATCCTTCGGTAAGCACGAGGGGAAATTAAACAATGTATGAGTTGAAGAGTTACTCTCATTAGAAGGTGGGCACGGGTGACAATCCACTCTTCCTCCTTTTGTTCTTCGCTCTCCTCCTCATCTTTTTCATCCAATGAGCTCACAGTTTCACCAATTTCTTCTTCCATAGATTCCTGCAAAATATTAGTCTCTTCTTGGACAGCGGAGACTTTCTCAATAAATTCATCAATATAGGAATTGAATTCATAATTCTCATAGCAATATTTAAGTATAGCAAAATTTTCAGGTCTGTAAACAGCATCATCAAGATTTTCACACTCTTCAAACAAAGATTCAATTTCATATGCACCCATAAAAGCAACAAATTCTTCTATTTGTTCCACATCATAGTAATCATATATACCATTAGCATAAGAAGCTAAGGTTTCATTATCATTAAATTTGCATGAAACGGGAAGGTGTGGAGCCTTCATCCTAGAGCAACAAGTATAATCATATCTCAAGCACAGTTCCCGAGCATACCAATGCAACATATGAATTTGATCCCATAATAGTTTCCCTTTTTGAGTCAAGCGATAATCCCTAATGTATTCACGTTGATCCAACATTACTCTCATTATAAAGTTGAATGGGGTTTTCTAAGGATTATCAAAGTAGTACATAATATCTTTCACATAATTAGCATCGAGGGTTTTAGGAGGTTCCCCATCTCCATGAGTAGCAAGTACACCTAATTTTTTTGGTATTTCGTGTTCCATATCCATAACTAAAGATAGAGAACAACTAAAAACAGCAAATAAAAATTACTTAGTGATAAAGCAAACAAGCACACACGAGAATATTCACCCAACGCTATGACTCCCCGGCAACAGCGCCAGAAAAAGGTCTTGATAACCCACAAGTATAGGGGATCAATTATAGCCTCTTTCTATAAGTAAGAGTGTCGAACCCAATGAGGAGCTAAAGGTAGAACAAATATTCCCTCAAGTTCTATCGACCACCGATACAACTCTACGCACGCTTAACATTCGCTTTACCTAGAACAAGTATGAAACTAGAAATACTTTGTAGGTGCCATAGGATAGGTTTGCAAGAATATAAAGAGCACGTTAATAAAACTAGGGGCTGTTTAGATAAAGAAGCAATAAAGTTAGTATAGCGAGTGTGGAAAAGTAGTGGTAGGAGTTGCGGAATTGTCCCTAATAAATTGACTACTTTACTAGACCCATAGCAAGTTTTATGTGGGGGAGGCCACTGCTAGCGTGTCATCCCTGACTTGGAATTCTATGCACTTATGACTGGAACTATTAGCGTTAATTAAGGTAAAACCCAACCATAGCATTAAGATATATTGGTCCCCCTTCAATCCCATATGCATCAATTTCTATGCTAGGTTGAAGCTTTTGTCACTCTTGCCCTCCAATACATAGTCCTATCAACATACAACTAACCCTATGGTTTGATCCACGTGCGCGCTCATATGATGGGCATCAAAGGACAGCAACATAACCACAAGCAAATTAAACCAATCATAGCAATTCGCCAATTACCGATAGGACAATGAAAATCTACTCAGACATCATAGGATGGCAACACATGATTGGATAATAATATGAAGCATAAAGCACCATGTTCAAGTAGAGGGTACAGCGGGTTGCGGGAGAGTGGACCGCTGAATATAGATTGGGGAAGGTGATGACAATGTTGGGGAAGATGACGGAGGTGTTGGTGTAGATGGCGGTGATAATGATGGCCCCGACGGTGTTCCGGCGCCACCGGGAGAGAGGGGGGAGAGAGCCCCCCTTCTTCTTCTTCTTCTTCCTCGACCTTCTCCCTAGATGGGAGAAGGGTTTCCCCTCTGGTCCATGGTCTCCATGGCGTGGGAGGGGAGAGAGCCCCTCCGAGATTGGATTTGTCTCTCTGTCTCTCTCTGTTTCTGCGTTCCCAGATTCTGCCGTTTCACCGTTTCTTATATTCCCGGAGATCCATAACTCCGATTGGATTGAAACCTTCAACACGATTTGTTTCCGGATATTAGCTTTCTTGTGGCAAAAGAAGAGCAGCAACCGCCTTATGGGGTGTCCACGAGTCAGGGGCGCGCCCCGTGCCTCGTGGGCCCCTCGAGCATCGTCTTGCGTTGATTCTTCTTCCCAAAAATCATAAATATTCCAAAAATATTCTCCGTCCATTTTTATCCCGTTTGGACTCTGTTTGATATGGGTTTTCTGCGAAACATAAAACATGCAACAAACAGAGCCGCCTTGAGCAATCGGATCAATATGTTAGTCCCAAAAATAGTATAAAAAGTTGCCAAAAGTATATGAAAGTTGTATAATATTGGCATGGATCAATCAAAAATTATAGATACGACGGAGACGTATCAGTGTGTATCCTCTAGCCCTCTCTGGATTATTGTACTGGACTTGTTCCAAAATTTTGTTCACGACCGAAAGATTGGTCTCTGTTTGGATGGTTGCCAATTTTTTAGCATGCCAATAATCTCTAGTTCATTTTTCTTGCCAATGTTAGTCAAATCATAGGCAAGCAAAACCTCAATCAAAATTTTAGTTAGCCAATGCTTTGGTGGACCAACCTTGGGCATAAACCAAACACACCTTAGTGCAACTCCAATGCGCCGACCCATTTCCTCTGCACATGTTTGTTTGGGTTGCCGTGGACAGAATAGTCGGCCCAACGCGACGACCCAAACGAATGTGTGTCCGCTTTTCGTCCGCCTGCCGACCCATTCCTGGCCTAATTTTGGGCCTCATTTGCATCGGCGCGGACACGAAGAGGACGTGCGCCTACTCCTCCCCTGGCCCACAAGTTGGTGGCACATTGGTCATTCTCTTCCACTCTTGTCGATAGCAACCACTCGCCCGCCCCACCCCATCGTCGTCGCCGCCCGGTTCTGGTGCCTAAACCCACGCCACCACCTCCAACATCGATGCCACCACCGCCTTTGCCACCGGGCCACCATAGCCTCCCCTGCCACCCCAATGTCACCGCGAGCACGAAGTCCCCCCCCTCCCCCGCGGCCCCGACCAACACCTTCGTCTGACACTACCGCGCTTGCCTAACGTCGCGACGCTCATTGGACGCCGCTAGGTCAGCTACATGGTCCAGGGGAGGCGCGCGTCTCCTCGCTGACCAACATCTTCAACGACGCCCGCAAGTTGTTCGACAATTTGCCCCCAAGATACAAATGGACTCCGCCGAGAAGTTGTTTTTCCACAGTTTTCTCTGTGGACTTCTACGATTCCTCATCCGATGATGAGGAGATGGTGGCTGTTGTGTTGGTCCATGACCACCTTAATAGGCAGCGGATGTTCTTTCGGGGCTCGATCCTGGGGCACACTCCAGCATTGAACCGCAATCGAGAGAGCAGCCATTTCCTTCTTTGGAAGGACTACTTTGACACAGTCAGCCCGCTGTTCAAACATTGCCAATTCCGATGGTGTTTTCGTATGGCTAGGCATGTTTTCAACCGTATTCGAGAGGGGGTGGTCGGATACGATAACTATTTTGAGTGCAAGGAGGATTCCCTTGGAAAAATTGGCTTCTCATCTTATTAGAAATGCACTGCAGCTATCCGGATGCTTGCATATGGAGTGCCTGATGATCTCATTGATGAGTACGTCCGTATGAGCGAGTCTACATGCCTAGAGTCCATGTACAGGTTCTGCAAGGCTGTGAATGCAGTGTTTGGCCCTGAGTACTTGAGAGAGCCGAGTGTTGAAGATACAACCCGCTTGTTGGCGATTGTCGGTGTCAAAACTGGCGGATCTCGGGTAGGCGGTCCCGATCTGTGCGTCTTAGGCTGATGGTAACAGGAAGCAAGGGTCACAATGTTTACCCAGGTTCGGGCCCTCTCGATGGAGGTAAAACCCTACTTCCTGCTTGATTAATATTGACCATATGAGTAGTACAAGAGTAGATCTACCACGAGATCGTAGAGGCTAAACCCTAGAAGCTAGCCTATGATGATTATGATTGTAATTGTGATCGGCCTTCTAAGGACCAACCTCTCTGGTTTATATAGACACCGGAGATGGCTAGGGTTTTACATGGAGTTGGTTACAAGGAAGGAAACTTAATATCCGGATTGCCAAGCTTGCCTTCCACACAAAGGAGAGTCCCATCCGGACACGGGACAGAGTCTTGAGTCTTGTACCTTCACGCTTCAATAGTCCGGACGATATATATAGTCCGGCTGTCTGGATACCCCCTACCTAATCCAGGACTCCCTCAGTAGCCCCTGAACCAGGCTTCAATGACGATGAGTCCGGCGCGCAGTCTTGTCTTCGGCATTGCAAGGCGGGTTCCATCTCCGAATACTCCAAAGTAATTATCGAACACTTAGACCGTGTCCAGATCTGCGAGATGATTCTCACATACCATCGTAGAGAAAATGATATTTCGCAAATGCAATCTGCTGGCAACTTCTTAGACAACGTGACATGTCATTATGGTCAGGTCATTATTCGAACCATTTTCCCACAACCAGCCACAGCGCATATTGCGAGGCGGTTTCCTTGACACGTCTTGTCAAAGCAGAGATCGTGTCCCCTTACACGGGATTCTCATAAATACGGGTATGAGTAATCCCACCACGCCATCAATCGTGACGCTTGGGAAGTAAGCGATTCTCAACGGGCAAGTGGGGAGGTGCACCACTTTCGTCGCCTCTATAAAGGGATAAGAGTTCCCCATTTTTACCCACGCCTTCTTCCTCATTTGCCCACTCTTGCCCCCTCGAGCTCCAGTGCCCAAGCCCAAGTCTTCTCCGCACAGCTAAACATGTCCGGAGCAGGAGGCAAGTGGGTGGCCTCCACCGTGAAGGAGAAGCATATCACGAATCTTCGGGCGGCCGGATACTTGGCCGCAGACATCGCGCACCGGCTACCGGACAAAGGGCAGGTCATTCCAACCCCGGAACCCCACGAGAGGGTCGTGTTTGTCGCCCACTTCGTCCATGGACTGGGATTTCCACTTCATCTCTTCGTCCGCGGGCTCATGTTCTACTACGGGCTAGATTTCCATGATCTAGCCCCAAATTTCGTCCTCAACATCTCGGCGTTTATCGTCGTGTGCAAGGCCTTCCTCCGCATCAAGCCTCACTTTGGCTTGTGGCTACAAATCTTCTGCATGAAGCTGAAGATCGTGAGCGGCCAGCAAGCAGAGTGCGGAGGGGCCATGGTGGGCAAGATGCCTAACGTCACCTGGCTTGATGGCTCCTTTGCGGAGACCGTGAAAGGGTGGCAGTCGGGGTGGTTCTACATCACCGAGTCGCGCGGTGCCAACTGGGCGGCGACCCCCGAGTTCCGATCCAGAACCCCCATGCGGCTCACCTCTTGGGAAAAGAAGGGCCTGGCCTGGGGCAAACCTACGGAGCTGACCAGACTCCAAAACTGCATTAAGAGCATGAAGGACAAGAACATCAAGCTTGTCAACATAATTCAGGTCATGCTCGTTTGCCGGATTCTTCCGTGCCAAAGGCGGGCATTCAATCTGTGGGAGTTCATCCCGGCCGAACACCAGATGCTTCGAAAGCTCTACGACATGACGCACAAAGGCGCATGGAAGGTGCTGTTCAAGGCCTCCGAAGTATCTCCCCCCACATCCGAGGACCGCAGACTTCATGCCACGCGGCTCCCCAGTCCGGTGAATTTTCTGACTACCACCGGATTCGGTTCTTCCCAATATATTCATGGGGGAGTCTTAAGTAATTGTGCATATTTGATCAGGATTATGTGGAGACAGCGAAGCAGATTAACTATCCGGCTCCGCTGCCAGAAGGCCCAGCTGATGCTCTCCTGACGGAGATGCTAGTCCCGGCGCCCTATAAGGCACCGGAGAAGAAGGGCGAAAAGAAGGCCCCGGGGACCAGGAAGGGTCTCTGGCGTAAGGTTGTACCGGAAGCCTCATCTGAAGACGACGAGGCACACTCCTCCCCCGAAGGGGAGGAAGAATAAGAAGGGGCCACCCCATCCGGAGAGGATGAGGGGCCTGGGAAGGCGGACCAGGGGGCCAGGAAGGGCCCTCGGCGCAAGGCCGTCATACCCTCGTCGTCTGATGACGACGAGGCAGATTCCTCCTGCGGAGGCGGGGGGAAACACGAAGAAGTTCTGCCTCCCCGCACTGGGGAGGAGAAAAAGAGGAAAGCCGCCCCGGAGGGGGAGGATGGGACGTCCAAGAAGGGAAAGACGTCCCTTCCGGACTACTCTACCACAGCCGCATATAGCGAGGAAGGGTGGTTGCCCGGGGGGAAGCCCCTGGCGAGATCATAAGTCTCTGCACTCTGTTGTACTTTAGTGCAACTTTGCTTCATAGTATTGTCATAACGCCGAACATGTATGCAGTCCGGCCAGGGTCCATCCCGAGGTATCGTCTTCGGATGGATCCTTGAGTGATTCAGCAATGAACTCGCTCCCGACGGCCACTACTCCTCAACCTGCGGATGACACGGAGGTGTTGTCCCCAAGGCTCCCAGAGCAGGGGGAGGTGACTCTGGAGACGCCCCAAGGCGGAATTCCAGATGTCGGACACGCGGGGTTCAAGATCCCCGCGGATCGTGTCGATGAGAGCCGCAGTAAGCCGGACTCTCATCCGGATACTATGCCGGAGCCTTCGATGGCTCCGGATACTGTGCATGTGAATAAGAGCCGCAGTAAGCCGGACTCTCATCCGGATACTGTGCCAGAGCCTTCGATGGCTCCGGATGCGGGCAGGCGGCCCCTCGCTAGGGAGTGCGATCCGTCCGTGCCGACGACTTCCGTCACGCCAGAGGCGTCGGATAGTCTGCTGGAAGCGCTTCGCGTCGCTTCCATGGATGACGAGCACCGTACTCTTATGAGTGCGGTGATTCAGAAGGTTCTGCTCGCCAAGGGCGGATCGAAAGCGTGTACCACCTCCTAATGGGCTTTGAGGTAAGTAATAAAAATGTGTGAAATTACCACCCGATAGGTACTAGCCCCTGATACTCTGTTTGCTGTTCGGAAGGAAAAGCCAAACGGAGGGTCAATTATAATCCGTAGGAGTCTAATAATAAGTGTGCATGTGAATAAGTAGGTTGTGTTGCTTGCCGCTGCTGTCCGCACAGCCGAGGTCGCCGGACTGAAGCGCAGGGAGAGCTAGACCTCACGGACAGGATGGTGAATGCATGTCCGCGGCTTGAAGTTATCAAGCGATCCGTTTGCATTGAGGGTGCCCACCGGGCCTTTTCCCGTGCGAATGTGCATTGGGGAAAGCTAGATGCGGAGAAGCTGGTGAAGGACGGGCCGCCGGAGGGCAAGGCGCATCGCTATCCCGAGAAGTATTACGATGGCATTATGAAGGGCGCTCGTCTCGTGGCCGATGAATGTACCAAGGACAAGATCTTTGAATAAATGTACCTCTGTCGCTGTTGTATAAAGACGAAGTTACTTGTGCTATGTAGCACTGTTTGATTTAAAATAGGGACATTTACATCTGTGCCCCTAACTCGAACCCACTACTCAAATTTGCCCCTAATTTTGAAGCATGCTCAAATTTGCCCCTCCACCGTTAAGTCGCTACTCAGAAATGCCCTTCCGTACAGTACTGTAGCACTTTCCATCCAATACTGTAGCACTTTCCGTCTGCTACAGTACACATGGGCCTTTAGCGGTCAAAGGCCTTTGACTGGACGGAAGGGCTTTTCTGAGTAGTGACTTAACGACAAAGGGGCAAATTTGAGCATGCTTTAAAATTAGGGGCAAATCTGAGTAGGTGGTTCGAGTTAGGGGCAGAAATGCAAATGGCCCTTTAAAATATTACCTTCTGTGCGGCTGTTTATAGAATTTTGAAAGTAGGCCAGTCGTCGGCTTCCGCCCCCATGTAACTAGTACCGGGGTGTTCCTGGAAAAACCTGGATACTCTTTACCCAATTTTTGGTCCCTTAAGGAGGTATCTGGCGTAGCGAACAAGGCAATCAGACTATGCGGCTTTATAACTTTCACTCAGCCATAGAAGTCTATAATTTTAAATTCGGCGAAGCCCCTAGAATTCGGAGGGCCGAATTGGGGCGCTATATATGCCTAAATCGGACGAGGCCGATTCATCGCCTAAAGCGGAAAAAAACTTTAAGGATTTTAAGACCTCTCGAACAGCGACCAGCTCTCGCCACATCATGCAGGTCAGTTTTCGGCTTTCTCTACTAAGGTGCTCGTCCGGAAGAACCGGGACACAATCGCAGTAGTTCTCCCTGCGCTACCTTAGCCGATATAATGGAACGTAAGGTACCAAAACAAGGGAGCCGGGCAAACCCAACTATTTGACCCAAGACGTGATTCAGAGCTGATGCATATAGTGCTATAAGTTCGGGGTGCCGCAATGATGAAAGTGTATGGACTTGCTTTGCCGTATTATGAGGCGACATATGAAGCCCCTGGCAAACTAATCATACCAAGGTGTACGGATGCAATAGTAAATAAATATTTGCAAGAAAAACGAGCAAACAAGAATAATAAGCTGACGCTATATATATTATCTCCCATTGATAAATAATATATTTAAGCGTATGTTTACAATGGTAGCATTTAAGCAGAAGTAAATAGGACTATTTAACATGTCCTATCCAAGGGCAGGTT
This sequence comes from Aegilops speltoides, assembly GCA_021437245.1. Classification (NCBI taxonomy): domain Eukaryota; kingdom Viridiplantae; phylum Streptophyta; class Magnoliopsida; order Poales; family Poaceae; genus Aegilops; species Aegilops speltoides. The sequence continues at coordinate 391,079,654 of CM038144.1, forward strand.
GCATGTAGGTATATAAAACAGGTATAACGATCATGAACAGATTCCACCTAGGTATTTCCTTTTGTGCGCAAAGCCTGTTGCCTCCTTGGTTTTCTCTCCTATGTAAGTCCGACAATCCGGCTCTTCTGAAGAGGCTGCCCTAAAGCAATGTCCTGAAAGATAAAAAGGGAAGGTTATGAAGGTATGTTGCGGTTATACCGCATTGTTGACTGAGTCATTGCTGTGCCTCCGCCTATGCCCATGGTATTTTGAGTGCGTAATTGTGTACGCGTGGCACGAATGCTGCTTTGATGGGGCTTGAGCGGAGGCCGGACTGCTAGTCGCGCTCCTAGCGTGCCTGATGATCCTGCTGCGGGGTGCTCCGGACTTGCTTGACGGTGCTCGAAGTTGTTGTCGCCGGATTGGTGGTTTGTCGGAGGAGGCCGCATTGTACTTCCACCGCGAGGGCTGCAGTATGCTCTTCTGTTCGGAGAGAGTGGTCCATGTTTCCGTTGACTATTATGACCCTGCGCGGTCCTGGCATCTTGAGCTTGAGGTATGCATAGTGTGGTACCGCATTGAATCTAGCAAATGCGGTTCTTCCGAGCAGTGCGCGGTAACCACTACGGAAAGGGACGATATCGAAGATTAACTCTTCGCTTCGGAAGTTATCTGGAGATCCGAAGACCACTTACAATGTTATAGAGGCCATGCAGCGGGCCTCTACTCCAAGAATTACACCTTTAAAGGTGGTTTTGGTGGGCTTGATCCTTCAAGGGTCGATGCCCATTTTACGCACTGTGTCCTGATAAAGCAGGTTCAGGCTGCTGCCGCCGTCCATAAGGACTCGCGTGAGGTGGAATCCGTCGATGATTGGGTCTAGGACCAATGCGGCTGAGCCGCCGTGACGGATGCTAGTAGGATGATCCCTTCGATCAAAGGTGATCGGACAAGCTGACCATGGGTTGAATTTGGGGGCGACTGGCTCCATCCCATAGACGTACCGTAGTGCTCACTTCCGTTCCCGCTTGGGGATGTGAGTGGTGTAGATCATGTTGACCGTTTTCACATGGGGGGAAATTTCTTCTGTCCCCCCGTGTTTGGACGTCGGGGCTCTTCGTCATTGTCGCTGTGCAGCCCCTTGTCCTTGTTTTCGGTGTTTACTTTGCCGGCCTGTTTGAACACACAGCAGTCTCTGTTGGTGTGGTTAGCTGGCTTGTCCGAAGTGCCATGAATTTGGCACGAAGCGCCCAAAGATATGATCCGCATGGACGGTCCCTGATTGTTTCTTTTGAACGGCTTCTTCCACTGACCGGACTTGGATCCGCTGAATCCGGCATTGACTGCCGTGTCTTCAGTGTTGTCGCCGTTGTTCCGTCGCTTATGTCTGTTGCGTCGTGGCTTGCCGTTATTGTCGCAGACATCCGAAGTGCTAGAATGTGGCGTAGTGCTGCTGCGAGCCAACCAACTGTCCTCGCCCGTGCAAAAGCGGGTCATTAGTGTTGTGAGGGCTGCCATGGACTTGGGTTTTTCCTGGCCGAGGTGTCGGGCGAGCCACTCGTCACGGAAATTATGCTTAAAAGCCGCCAGGGCTTTGGCGTCCGGACAATCGACTATTTGATTCTTTTTAGTTAGGAACCAAGTCCAGAATTTCCTGGCTGACTCTCCGGGCTGTTGAGTAATGTGGCTCAAGTCATCGGCGTCCGGTGGTCGCACATATGTGCCCTGGAAGTTGTCAAGGAATGCGTCTTCCAGGTTTTCCCAACTGCCAATGGAATTTGCTGGCAGGCTGTTTAGCCAGTGCCGGGCAGGTCCTTTGAGCTTAAGGGGAAGATACTTGAAGGTGTGTTTATCATCTCCGCGGGCCATTTGAATGTGGAGAAGGAAATCTTCGATCCATACTGCGGGGTCTGTTGTGCCATCGTATGATTCGATGTTTACGGGTTTGAACCCTTCTGGGAATTCATGATCCATCACTTCGTCAGTGAAGTAGAGGGGGTGTGCGGCGCCTCTGTGCCGGGCTATGTGGCTATGCAGTTCGAATTGCTCTGGGTGGCTGTGTTCGGCCCGGCCGGACTTGTTGATAGTGTATCCGGCGTGACGGTCGTCGTCGTGTTTGGGCGCGCCCCCGCGATCCGTAGATCGATCTTGGCTGTCCTGCTTTGTTTTCCAGTATATCTTGCAGGTCTTGCATGTTGCTCCGAGATGTAGTGTATTGGCGTGGGGGTGCGGGCTGCTATTCGGGCTGATATGCCATTTTATCCCGGCCACGAGGTGGCCGGTCAACCGTGTGGCGCTCGAGTCCATATTCCTCGGCTGCCAGGACTTCAGTCCATCTATTTGTGAGCAGGTCTTGATCAGCTTGGAGTTGCTGCTGCTTCTTTTTCAGGCTCCTCGCAATGGCCATAAGCCGACGCTTGAAGCGCTTCTGCTCCACGGGATCCTCAGGCACGCCGAACTCGTCGTCGCTGAGGCTAATCTCGTCTTCGGAGGGGGGCATGTAGTTGTCCTCCTTCGTATATCCGTCAGTCGCATGTTTGTCTGGGTTGACCTGCCCGTCTTCCTGTTCGGCCTGCTCGAAGGCAGGCTGATCAGGGTTGTATTCCTTTTCGGCACCATCCGGATTGTTTTCGTCTCCTAGGCCGGTATTGTTGTGGCGGGGCTTGGAGCGGTGCCGACGACGCCCATGCTTTGTTTTTCTCCCTGAGGGGTTGTCCTCTGTTGCCTCATCTCCCTTTGTTTCCTTCGGAGTGTCCACCATATATATATCATATGAAGAGGTGGCTGTCCACGCCCTGTGAGCGGTGGTTCATGTTCTTCTCCTGCATCGTCGTCCATACCGTTGATGTCTTCGGAGTCGAAGTCAAGCACGTCGGTTAGATCATCGACCGTGGCAATGAAGTGGGTGGTGGGTGGGCAACGAATTCCTTCGTTGCCTGTTTCCCACTCAAGCCGAACATAGTTCGGCCAAGAGCCTCCTGGCAAAGAGAGAGAGTTTAACGAGTTCAGCATGTCGCCAAAGGGCGAGTGCTGGAAGATATCCGCAGCGGTAAACTCCATTACCGGAGCCCAACCAGGCTCGGCGGGCTCGGGAGTGCGCGGACTGGAACCTACAACTGGATACGAGTCCGGGGGTCCGGAGTCACAGGCTTCCTTAGAAGTGAGGCTTGTGTTCGGCTCTACCGCCGATGAGTGTGCGGCCTGCGGGGCGGGGTCCATCCACCCGTCCTTGAGCCATGCAGTCTGCTCCGGATTTAGGTCCGGGACTACTGCAGGGGTAATATCCTGAGCATTATCCGACAGCAGGTCTAAGCCGTGCTCATCGTGGATCGTCCGACGTTTCGCACAGCCGACTCGTCGAAGATCAAGTCTCCGCGATATCGTCCGTGAAGTTCAAGTTCAAACGACCTAGTGGCTGTGGGCGAGCTGCCGATCTGCTTCGGATGGCCAAACGAATTGCCCATAAGTCGCGGCCGCCAAACACGAAGATCTGTCCGAGGAGAGAAGTCTCGCCCTGGACCGTGTTGTAGACGATTTAAGGCGCCATCGAGCCTTGCAGCGACGACATAGAGGAACTCTCAATGAAAGCACCAATGTCGGTGTCAAAACCGGCGGATCTCGGGTAGGGGGTCCCGATATGTGCGTCTTAGGCTGATGGTAACGGGAAGCAAGGGATACAATGTTTACCCAGGTTCGGGCCCTCTCGATGGAGGTAAAACCCTACTTCCTGCTTGATTAATATTTGACGATATGAGTAGTACAAGAGTAGATCTACCACGAGATCGTAGAGGCTAAACCCTAGAAACTAGCCTATGATGATTATGATTGTAATTGTGATCAGCCTTCTAAGGATCAACCTCTCCGGTTTATATAGACATCGGAGAGGGCTAGGGTTTACATGGAGTCGGTTACAAAGAAGGAAACTTAATATCCGGATCGCCAAGCTTGCCTTCCACACAAAGGAGAGTCTCATTCGGACACGGGACGGAGTCTTGAGTCTTGTATCTTCACGCTTCAATAGTCCGGACGATTTATATAGTCCGGCTGTCCGGATACCCCCTAATCCAGGACTCCCTCAACGATCAAATACCAGCAGAGGCTTCCCAAGGATGCTTGGCAGCATAGACTGCATGCACTGGGAGTGGAATAACTGCCCTTCTGCTTGGCAAGCGCAGTATAGGTGCCATGTCAGGGCTTGCACTGTCATACTTGAGGCCGTGGCCTCACAAGATCTTTGTATCTGGCACTCTTTGTTTGGCATGCCGGATTGCACAATGATATCAACGTGTTTCAACGCTCACCGATTTTTGCAAGGCTTGCCGAAGACAACAACCCACAGGTCAATGTTAACATCGTCACAACTACAACAAAGGTTACTACCTAGGTGACGGTAACTATGCTCGGTGGACAACTACTATGAAGACAATCCCCAACCCTGTCGGAGAGAAGAGGAATAGATTTGCCCACGAGTAAGAGAGTGCCAGGAAGGATGTCGAGCGTGCCTTTGGTATTCTCAATCTTGATGGGGCATAGTTCGGTATCCTACTAGAGCTTGGAGCACCAAAAAGTTGTGGGAGGTGATGACTGCTTGTATGATTATGCATAATATGATCATAGAGGATGAGCACCCGGAGCATATTTACGATCAAGGGTTTCAGTTTCAGGGTGACAATTTTGTGCTTGAGCATGGAGGAGGAGCGGCAACGTTTGCACAGTTCAGTCAATTTCATCATCAAATGTGTGATTGGGAAACTCACATTCAGCCGCAGGATAATTTGGTTGAGCATATGTGGGCTCGTGTTGGCAACCAATAGATCCCATTTTACAATGTATCTGAGACAACTAATTTTTATTCGGCTTGTAAATTATGCTATATTTATTTGGTTGTGAAACCTTGTTATTTTTGTTTGCTTGTGAAACTATGTATATTTGTTGAAAATGACGGCAATCCTGCCACGTGGGCAAATATGGGTCGACGTGTTGGGCGCACTGTCGACCCAAATCATAAACATGACGGACGCCTAGCGGGCAGTCGACCCAAACGGACAAAATCACCATCCGTTTGGGTCAGCGTGTTAGAGTTGCTCTTAAAACCCCATAAAAGTCGAAGCAACCTGTTGCTCACGTGCTCAAGCAAAAGCGAGTGATTGCAACATGCAACAGACGGGGAAAGATAGTAACTTCAATTTTAAGCAGAAGAGGGTCATGGTTCATCTACAGAAAGTGAAGAAGTTCAACCTTTTTGCCTTGTTATATCGTGAGGAGAAGAATCCCTCCGTCCTACGGACTACGGCTCGTGTCCTGTGCTGGCGGCGAGCTGTATACTCCGAGACGGTTTCTTTCTTTCCGAGACGGTTGGCACTTGCTACAGCTGCTAACCACCGCAGCAAATCGTGGTCGCTCTTGACCTCATCCTGTGGCCAGGCCTACGTTGACCACTTTGACCATTAAATTCGCTCTCGACCGCCTACGAAGACGCATGCGTCCCTCGCTGACCCGCTCCAACGAACCCTCTAGCTCTCCGGATCTCGCCACGCCACTGCCCGTGGGCCACGGGCATCCCCGCGCCCCACCTGGCAGGCAGAGGCATCGGATCCTCCCTCCCTCCCTCCCTCCGCACGCACGCCGCGCAGGCCGAGGTTCAGATTAGGATTAGGTAGATGCTCGCTCGCATCTGAGGAATGGCGAAAAGCCAAATCGCTTTTCGGCTCATCACTCCCCCCCTGCCGCTCTGCTTGTCTTTTCCCCTCCGCTGCTGATGCCCTCGCGCCAGCCCCCGCCGCCCGATGCCTCCCCGCCCCCGGCCGCCGCCGCCGCGGCCGTCGTCGGGGGCCTCGGACCTCCGCCCGCCACCAGCTCCCGGCCTCCGCGGTGGCCTCCGCCGCGGCCTCGGCCGCCGCGGCGGCGCTTCTCCTGGCGGCCTTCGCCCTCTTCGTTTGGCTGCGGCGAGGGAGGAAAAAGCGGGCCGCGGCGGCGGCGGCGGCGACCGCGGGCGGCGCGAGGATGCAGCCCGCGCCCGACCTGCGGAGGTTGTCGTACCAGCAGCTGCGGCGCGCCACGGGCAGCTTCGCGGCCGGGAGCAAGCTCGGGCAGGGCGGATTCGGCCCCGTCTTCCGCGGCGCGCTGCCCAAGTCGGGCCAGCCCGTGGCCGTCAAGGTCATGAACGCCGCAGGGTCCCTCCAGGGCGAGCGCGAGTTCCACAACGAGCTCTCCCTCGCCTCACACCTCGTCGGCTCCGGCCACGGCTCCACGCCCTCCATCCTCCTGCCCTTCGCCTACTCGCTCTCCACGCACCCCTGCCGCCGCCGGATGATGCTCGTCTACGAGCTCATGCCCAACGGGTCGCTGCAGGACGCGCTGCTGGGGAAGAGGTGCCCCGAGCTGGTGTCCGAGTGGCCGCGCCGGCTCGCCGTCGCCCGTGACGTGGCCGCCGCGCTCCATTACCTCCATTTCGTTGTGCATCCGCCGGTGATCCATGGGGATGTCAAGCCTAGCAATGTGTTGCTGGATAGTGACCTCCGTGCTCGCCTTTCAGATTTCGGGCTCGCACGGATCAAGTCTGAAGAAGGAGATGAGTTAGATAGTGGTGTGCTTGGGGACAGCACGGTTGGAAATGGTAATCCAGGTGGTGGATGCCATGATGATGCATCAGTGGCCGGCGAGAGCATGACTGCTATTGTAGTGAATGGGGAAGACGGTGCCACCAAGTCTCCAGAGGATGATGAGGGGTTCACCACTGCCTCACATGCAGAGGCGGCATCAACTTCCGGATGTGATAAAACTAGTGTTGGTAGTGGATTCAATGGTCGAACCTGCAATGGTGGGGGTGCTGTAGCATCAGGAGCTAGGAGTGACTGGTGGTGGCGTCAAGATAATGCTGCCGGCAGTGGTGGTGGTGGTGTCAAGGATTATGTGATGGAATGGATTAGGTCGGAGATCAAGAAGGAGAGACCAAAGAGCGATTGGATTGCCGGAGCATCTACAACCACCCCTACCACCTCAGCAGAAAAGAAGAAACCAAAGCGTAGGGCACGGGAGTGGTGGCGTGAGGAGTATGCCGAGGAACTCACCAAGAAGCAAAAACGGCGGGCACTTGCTAAGTCAAAGAGTGATGCTGGCGTGATGACTGGCTTGCAGTGGTGGGAGAAGGATTGTGATTTAGAGGAGAAGGGACGTTCAAGGTGGAGGATGATGAAAAGCTGGAGTCGGAGGAGCAGCAATGGCAATGGCAATGGCAATAGCACCATTGATTGGTGGGCTGACGGTGTAAGGAGTAGCAAGGATTGGGCTAGTACAGAATTTGTGCCTAAGAGTGGTGGAGCAGTGAGCAGCACACCAAGCATGCGTGGCACAGTCTGTTATGTGGCTCCTGAGTATGGTGGCGGTGGGCCTCTATCGGAGAAATGCGATATGTACAGCTTCGGTGTCTTGTTGTTAGTTCTTATTTCTGGACGCCGCCCACTCCAAGTGACGGCCTCACCCATGTCTGAGTTTGAGAAGGCGAGTCTGATTTCGTGGGCAAGGCATCTCGCCCATGTTGGCCGCTTGCTTGATCTTGTGGACTCTGCACTCCTGGATGTTAATCGTGACCAGGCGCTGCTATGCATCACTGTCGCACTCCTGTGTATCCAGAGGTCGCCAACCCGTCGCCCATCAAGCGAGGAGGTGCTTGAAATGCTCTCTGGTGAGGGTGAACCACCACATCTCCCAGTAGAATTCTCACCGTCGCCTCCTGGTGGGTTCCCTTTGAGATCCCGGAGGAAAGGCCGGTGAGTTTAGTTTGTTAGTTAGATGCAAATGGTAGTGTCAGTTATATTCTTATGCTTGTTTCTTCTTGTACACCACCCTGATTTATCTATTTAATTTACTGGAATATTGTGATAGGAAAAACAGTGCCAGTTTCAATTCAACGTTGATAAGAACATCAATTCCCAGTCTAAGCATTTAATTGATTAATGTATTGAAATATTGATGGATAAGCAATCACAATTTCTATTCAAGTTTGAGAAGAACCGTTTCCATTAATCACATACACAATCGTAGTTTTTCTAGCGATAGGACAATGCATGATACCAGCAAGACCACCGAGTATTGTGGATTGGGAGTTCTCTCTTGTGCTGGTAGACTGGGAAGCATCTTGCTTTTTGGACATGCTTTCGATGAAAGTATTCTGCTGTGGCTTGAGAGCAAACAGGCGTGCCCCACTTTGTGTGATGGGTTCAAGCTTTCTATGTTCGCAGATCCCTTTCATTTCTTTTTGTACTGAGATGGCACCATAACTTTTCTCGAGCTAGTATATTCTAGGTATCTGGCTGGCTTGCTGCAAGCCAGTTTAGACTTTAGAATATAAGGCACATGTAGGCCAATATGCTATCTAAAAAAGTGCATTCTTGCGGTCTTGCGGTCTCTCCATTGTGGGCATAGTTTGGTACTGAATAACAAAGCAATAGTTTAGGACTAGCTATATGCAACTATGTAAGTTGGGCTGTCTGGACCGGTAATTTCCATTGTTTGGGGTCAGTACTTTGTGTGATGGGTTCAAGCTTTCTATGTTCGCAGATCCCTTTCATTTCTTTTTGTACTGAGATGGCACCATAACTTTTCTGGAGCTAGTATATTCTAGGAAGTCGCTGGCTTGCTGCAAGCCCGTTTATTAGAGTATAAAGCACATGTAGGCCACTGCGCTATATAAAAAGGCATTCGTGCGGTCTCTCCATTGTGGGCATAGTTTGGTACGATAAAGCAATAGTCTAGGACTTCAGGTATACCCAACTATGTAATTTGTGCTGTCTGGACCTGGTAATTTCCATTGTTTGAGGTCAAAATACTATATGAAAAGTTGAAGTTGACCAGCACTTCTGGAATACATATTATGCACCTTTATACATGTAGATACTCTTTCTTTGAATTCTAAATGTTTGATTTGAAATCTGTTGAAACTCAAGTTGATGGCTAAATTTGTTCAGAAAAACTGCACAATATACTGCAGTTTTTCTTCTTTTTTTGTCCTCTATTTGTTCAGTCTGTGCTGATGGCTGGCACCGTAATGGAAGTCGGCTAGAAACGAAAACATTACAGTTTTGAAGATCTAAGTTTTAGACCTTGATGTGTATTACAGTAAACTTGGTCCATGAAATAAGGTTTGCCGATGTCCGTACGCTAACTGACTTGGCGCTTCGACCAAGCTGACATTGTTGCTACCTTGGAGTATATTGTATGCCTAGTATCTTGAGGTATGTTTGGATGTAAAGTAGAATTCATAGAACTGGTGGTAACTGACTTGGCGAACTCATCCAGTTGGAAGTTTGGAACTTCTTATTACAGACTAGCCTTTTGCTGGGCCAGTTTAGGCCAACTGTGCTCCAGAGAGTGAACATACGAAGAAACTATTGTGTGGGGCAGACAGTATGTGTGTGACAGAATTCCTGTGTCTGGCTATACCCTGGCATTGTTGTTTGTTGTTACTGTAGCTGACTTATGAACTAGTGCTGATTTCCATATTGCACTTTTTAAATGGTTACAGTGCTGTTTGGTTAAGCCGTTGGATATTCATTGCCGCGATTCAAATCACGCTTGGACAACAAATCCAGAGAAAACTGGGAAACAAAAAGATAAAAACAATCACTCAGTCCAGGCTTATGAACAAAGTGACGTGCATTTAGATTACCTTTTCATTTATTGTCATTAATTCATCATTTGATCTATGAGCATTTTTTATCAGTTCATCATTTGTCTGAACTGGGGGGCAGTACTATATAATGTAGCCTACAAAAACGTCTTAAGTTTTGATACGGGGAATAGTTTGGTATATATAGCTTCTTATAAAAGATATTTGTAATATACTGGAGGATGACATAATAATGAACCAATTCTGGTACGCTGCTGCTACCCAATGTATGAGTTCAGCAGTCAATATCGTCTGATCAAGTAAAAAAAAGTCATGCATTTCAAGAATATCCAAGTCGTAAATCGTTGCCATGGATTCATATCTGACGTCCAAGGTCATATAACTTGTCACTTGTGATGAAAACAATGCTACAAATTTATGACGTCCAACATCATATAACTTGTGATATCTGACGTCCAATGTATAAGTTAGGCTACAAATTTAATACACAAATTTGTAATTAGTAATTGTATGTCTTAAAGATATCAATGGTCAAAATTCAATTTTGAATACCAAGTCAACCAGCCCGGATCATTTTGACATTACACAAGCTCAAACAAAAGAACAGAGACAAGAATGGGCGGCCAGTTACAAGGACGTATTCAGCAGTTTTCCCAAGTATGACACGCAATGCTAGAAGGGTATAATGGCATATACAAGTGCGTTAACTGTTTGTTCATTCGTACTCCTTTCGAAGGTGAAGGTAGCTGACGCCATTGGTCTTGTGCGAGTACGCAAAATTCATCACAATGTCATGAAAATGTTTCTTGTCCTGCAGTACGAGAATAACAAAAAAAAACATCAAAGTCCTGTGCTGACAGGGCACGTGAGGATATATTGTCCAGACTGCATGCATTGACAGCTTATAAATAACATACATGTAACATGTTTGAACTAACCCCTCAAAAAAAAAAACATGTTTGAACTAAGATGATCGATAGTACGGACTAGTATGAAAGGCATAAACCATAAAATTATTAGTAACACAACATTTCAGGTCAAAACTTTTTTTTTTTGAACGCAGATTTTAGATCAAAACTGATCACAAAGCCAGTAGGATTTACCTCTTGAGTTCTTACTCTATCCTTAAACCTGAGTACAAAATCGTGTGATCTGACAGGGGCAGTTGCACTAAGTACTCTTACGATTTCCTCCTCTGTAATTGCAGATGTAGTCCTGACAAAAGTGGGAAATAAAAAGAAAAACAATCAGTCAGTCCAGGCTTATCAACAAAGTGACATGCATTTATATTACCTTTTTAATTTATCATCATTAATTCATCATTTGATCTATATGAGCTTTTTTCATCGGTTCATCATTTGTCTGAGAACGCTGCTACACACACGACATACTTTGGACAATTTTCGCACGAAGGTACACATCAAGCTGTCCATGCGTAGGGCAAAAGGGGACATCACCGTTCAATCCTGTGTCGTGCACAGTTCGGCTGGCCACTGTCGCCCGCCCAGTGGTTTCATTTGTCTGAAGTGAGGGGCTGTACTATACAACTTATTTTGGTATATATAGCTTCTTATATAAGATATTTTTAATATACTGGAGGATTGCATAATAATGAACTAATTCTTGTATGCTGCTGCTACCCAATGCACGAGTTAAACAGTCAATATCGCCTGATCAAGTTAAAATATATTGTCATGCATTTCGAGAACATATCCAACAAATATACAGTCCAACAGTATATATGTCGTCGTAAATCGTTGCCATGGATTCATATCTGACGTCCAAAGGCATATAACTTGTGATAAAAAAAAGGCTACCATTAGATCCATATCTGAAACTAATTAAATATAAAAACAATTGTAGTTAGTAATCATACGTCGTAAAAGATACCAATGGTCAAAATTCAATTTTGAATACCAAGTCAACCAGCCAGAATCCTTGTCATTACAAGCTGAAACAAAAGAATAGAGACAAGAATGGGCGGCCAGTTACAAGGACGTATTCAGCAGTTTTTGCTAAGTATGGCATGCAATGCTACAAGGGTATAATGGCATATACAAATGTGTTAACTGTTTGTTCATTCGTACTCCTTTCGAAGGTGAAGATAGCTGACGCCGTTGGTCTTGTGCGAGTACGCATATTTCATCACAATGTCATGAAAATGTTTCTTGTCCTGCAGTACGAGAATAGAAAAAACATCAAAGTGTCAGCATTGACAGCTTATATATAACATACATGTTCGAAGTAAGATGATCGATAGTATGAAAGGCGTAAACCATAAAGTTATTAACACAATATTTCAGATCAAAACTGATCACAAAGCCAATAGGATTTACCTCTGGAGTTCTTATTCTGGCCTTAAACCTGGGTACAAAATCTTGTGATCTGACAGGAGCAATTGCACGAAGTACTCTTATGATTTCCTCCTCTGTAATTGCAGATGTATCTGTGTCACTCCCTGCTGAAGCAGATGCTTTTGAAATAGGTTCCACGGAAGAGGGTGGCTCCTTCTTGACACCTAATGTTTTTGCCTCCTGTACCACAAGTAGGAAAATAGAGAAAGAATTTGATGTGATGTTACAGTTACATGATTATAAACCTTAAATTTCACATGCTCAGGGTGAAAAAAGAAGAAATGACTTACAGGTTCTGTCTTTGGCTTTTTTACCACTGCACGATTAGAAGTTTTTGCACCATCACCTCCGGATTTCCTTTTTTGATTGGACCTGGGTACAGGTGGAGTGCTAACAGCAAGTTCTGTTGCTGTTAGTTTAGCAGTGTTATTTTCCCGTTGTTCGCTTCCGAATTGATGTTCCAGTTTTGGAGCAAGTACTGACAATGGTGACTCATCTTCCTGTTGAATGAAACAATAGTAAACAAGAAAACAAGTCAGAAAAACTGCTTGTGCTCGTGCAACTCATGAACTTTCATACACAAGTTTTAAGAGTTGTGCTCACTACATCAGTGTCTCCATCGTCTTCGTCATCGGACTCATTTTGTCCATCAGCACGGCGGAGCAGCTTTTTTAGTTCCTTACCGGACTTGCTCAGGTTACCACCAGCTCCTTGTTCATTCTCATCATCATCCTACAAATATTGCAATCAAAAAATTATAATTGTATTTATCAACAATTCTGGTAAAGGCAGCCGCATCTGTAGATTTAGTAAATAGTAATACTAGCAGCATTTTGCAGCAGGCTGCAGGGCTCGCATATTAACTGCTGATGTGAGCACAAGCACGTCTACCTGCTTAATATCTGGTCCAGTAGGGTTTTCAGTATCAGCTACATCAGGTCTTTCCTCTGGGTCAATATCCAGAGCCTCATCATCATCAGTGAAGGTCTCTTCATGCTCCCAATCATCACCTGATAAAGATCAGGTTCCAGCTCAGAAGACTGTTGAGGACTCTGAGCATATATAAGTAGTTTCTTTGCTGTGTCTAATTATGAGTAACAGAGTGAGCACGGAAATTTTGTATTACTAATTGACACTGCACTCCATGTTGAGAAAGCACTTTCGCATTTGAAATGTATCATGCACATGATATATACCATGATTAATATCCATGAATCCTTCTACACATTTTTTAAACTTGGAAATTGGATCTTGAATGATGGGGTGCAGTGGCAAGTTGCACAAATCCTCTTTGGAAATTGGTATTTGAGTAATAATAATCAGCATGTCGTATATTACATAAAGATTCTAGAAATCCAAAATGTTAGCAAATATGAATGGTAGTATTTGATCAGCATACCTATCTCAATCTCATCCTCCAAATCAAAGTCTTCTTTTCCGCCATCCTCTTCATCATCCACACCCCTCGTAGAAAGCCCACGCACAGCTTTCTTTGCAACTCCCTCTTCTTCATCCTCCTCGCCTTTATCAGAGTGATTCCCATCCTCATTGCTACTTTCTTTCTTGGATTGGACCCCATCTGCCGCCTTGCCCTTTGCATCACCAAGATCCTTCAGATCCGAACCAAAGGCGGCAGCTCCATGTGTAGCTGTCTTCATCATCCATCGTTCGTACCCAGTTGCACTGCTTCTCCTTTTATTCATCTTCTCTTCAGCTTCTTCCAAAGTCAGTTGTTTGTACTGTGCAATTTTACTGAAGTTATACCTGAGAAGACATAAAGAAGCTGTAAGGATGCTCTAAAGGAATTTTGCAGGTAAGAACGTTTTCATGATGATTATAGTTCATATGAAATGGGGAAACCAAAGGGAGGAGGAAACTGTGGGAGTACCATGAACCAACAGGAACAGCATCGAACTCCTTGCCACGCCTAATCAGCAGATAGTATGTAGCAGTTGCAGATTGTGATGCCTCAAGTTGACTTTGGTACTGATGTTCCCCTGTATCATCTTCCAATATCCATGGCTTTCTGTTGTAGTACTTCTCCTGTTTGCTCAAATTAACATATGTGCCACACGGTCAACAGAATTACAGGAAAACCATCATCGGCATCAAAGCTACGAACAGGATTAAAGGAACAAGTTACTGCAGAATGGAGTACTAGCATGTACATTTGCCATCAGATGAACAAAACAAACTCCCCTTGTGCAATAAGGGTATCCAATAGCACGCTAGCTACACATCTATGATCAGTTGGTCACACATGTATGCCTAAATGAATAACTACAGTGATATTGGGGGGTTTGTTCACAAGATGCCGCACTGCACGAATTAACACGGCTTCCTTGTTGTTGCATCTTGAATTATTAGCACACCAAAAAGGCTGTAAATCGTGACACCATATTATCAGGATAAATCACACTAGAAACCAAGGATGATCATCCGTGACGAGGAACCAGTACCCGCATATCGGCAGTAAGCTGGCGGCCTTGCGTCAGGCCATCCTTACGAAGAGACCACTTGTTCCCCGCACCCTTCATCTTGGATAAGGGCGGCACGCCGGTGTTGAATTTGGCTATGGAAAGGGCCTTCCCCGCGGTGGTATCCACCCGAACATTGTACTCCTGCGTGGCCGTTGGAACAAACAAAACGGTCAGGGACAACAGAGCCGAAAACTGCCAAGCGCGGCGGCGGCGGCGGCGGCGGCAGCGGCAATGGCATTGATCGCGGAATCGAAAACCTAGGGCCGTCGCGGGTACCCGGATGACGTTGGTGATGGGGGCGGCGCAGACGTTGCAGCGCGCGCGCGAGCGCGCCATGGTGGCGGCGCAGGAGTTGCAGAGGGTGGCGTGGCGGCAGGCGGTGCTGTAGAGCTCGGACGCCTTGCCGCAGGCGTCGCACGCCGCCTTCAGCACCAGGTCGGCGGCGCCCCCCATTGCCGCTGCTCCGCGTAGGGTTGCTGGGTTTGGGTCGGTTCGGAGGGGAGGAGGAGGCGTGTCGGCTTGAAAGAGGTTTGAGTTGAGGAGCGAGCAGGAGCAGGGCAAGGCAAGGCCGCGGGGAGGAAGGGTTTCCAGGGGAGAAGGCTCTCCGAGTTGAGCCCGTTCCAGGCTCCCCGAGGAGTCAGGGGGCAACCGTCGTCCGTGGTCCGTCCGGTTTGAGTTTGGGCTTCGTTTGTGTCCGTCCGATGAGAGAGTTTGCGCGGGGGTGTGGGCGGTGCTGGGAACCCATTTTGCGTGCGCGCCGGCCCTGTCAGCCCGCGGCGCACACGCGGGCCCTGCCAGGTACGACGATGGAGTTGCAGACCGTAGCCCGGTAGTCTGTAGCGGACACACACACTCACAAAAAAAAGTCTCTCTATCTCAAAAAAGAAAAAGCCTAAGAAAGAAACACTCACAAAAAAGGATCAATGTACATGTACCCGAAATCATTAATTAAGGAGTACTCCTTGCGGAGATCACTCCAACTTTCCCAGGTTGCGACAAGTGGCGTGCTGCATGTGCGCCACTTGTCGCAACCTGGGTGTTTTCCCTTTTTTCGTAGATCCGTTTATTCAAAACGTTTTTATCTCTTAAACCGTGCGTCCAAATCTCGAACCGCTTTTGCCGTTGGATTCCTCGCGTCGAGATCTTCAAAACTAGATCACATGTTGATAGGTTTTGATGAACTTTTTTTTCACGAAAAAACCAGACGAAAAAACCGAATCGGGAACACGGGTTTTTTTCCTTTCCGAAAGAGGTACGCTCGTGCCTCTGACTAAATCACAACCGTGCCTCTCGCGGAAGCAAAACCGTGCCTCTCGCGGAAGAAAAAAAAACAGAAAACGCGTTTTTTTCCTTTCCGAAAGAGGCACTCCCGTGCCTCTCGTGAAAGCACAAAACCGTGCCTCTCGCGAAAGAAAAAAAAAATAAAAAACATGTTTTTTTTCATTTCCAAGGAGGCACGACCGTGACTCTCGCAAAAGCACAACCGTGCCTCTCGCAAAAGGAAAAAAAAAACAGAAAACACGTTTTTTTTTTCTGTTTCCAAGAGGCACGGCCGTGCCTCTCGCGAAAAAAAAATGCATTTTTTGCGAAAAAAATTATTTTTTTCTTAAAAAAAAATTGGTCGAAAAGCTAGGGAAGACCAGTGAAAAACCAAAACGTCAAAAACCCCCAGAAAAAAACGATTTAAAAAGCCGAAAACGCGTACTTTGTAGGGACGACAGTGGTGTGTACATTGGTCCTTCCGGCTATTGTTTTTTTTTTTCCGGTGAATTCAGCTATTTTGTTAACAATAATATCCGACCATTCATGCCCTCACTTGCCATGAAGGAGTGGCTCTAGCACAGGATCTCAATCTCAGTAACATTGTCATTGCTTCGACTGTTTGGTGGTGGTTTAGGACATCGACCGGTGGTCTAATGAAAGCTACATTATCAGATACTCCCTCAGTAAATTAATATAAGAATATTTAGATCACTACTTTAGTATTCTAAACACTTTTATATTAGTTTACGGAGGGAGTATATCATTGCCCGGAAGTCTAATCTTCAAAGTTGTCGGTTCGTCCACGAACAAAGAAAATTCAAATTTGAGGCGCATAGGGGATGTTTGGAATAGAGCCGACGAGTGCCCTACCAATTTTTCGGTATTGACTAGCACATCGGGCGGCCGTTTGGATTGGAACCAACGTTTTGCA
The DNA here is from genome assembly GCA_021437245.1 of Aegilops speltoides. Classification (NCBI taxonomy): domain Eukaryota; kingdom Viridiplantae; phylum Streptophyta; class Magnoliopsida; order Poales; family Poaceae; genus Aegilops; species Aegilops speltoides. The sequence goes on from CM038144.1 coordinate 391,096,289, forward strand.
ACCAGGCCAAATATGTCGGCAGCTTTGTTTAGTTTTTACGCCCACGAATTGGCGAAACCATGGTGGCGGATTCCTTCACCGGTTTTTCGGCGAGCCCGCAATTGGCAGGGCGGATCCAAATGGCCCCATAACCTTGCAAAGCACTCTACTTCTTTAGGTATAGGTTGTCATGTTTGGGTACGGACTCCTTATGACCTTATCACCGTACTTGTAAACATTCTTCTCTCTAATTAATAAATAGCATGTGTTTGCATTGAAAAAAACTTGCACATGTCTCGCGGTCATTATGGCTGCACTACTACGGTCGATTATGGTAGTGGCTAAGTTTTCTTACTAGACTTATTTTGTGATGACGCATGCTATGCGTCGGCCGAATGACAATTGGGTCGGATAAGCCACCTCTGAAGCTGTTGGATGGCACAGACGACAACCGTCCTCATCTCTGTCGGTGTCAGCCGCTCATTTTGCCCAACCATTTGCAATATGGCTTGTCTTGCACTCATGGGTTTGCAAAATGAGCCATGTTGCGCCATGTCCAAGCGTTTTTTGCCTTTGCAACGTGGCTTATATTGCGGTCTGGGTCGTTTGCAATATGGCCCATGTTGCAACCCCAACAATCCCCTTTGCATGTTGTCACCATCATAACATGGGCGATTTTGTGGTCTCCCATCACAACATAGACGACATTGGGGTCGCCCATCATAACGTGAATGATGTTGTGGTCGCCATTGTAGGAGCGTCAAGGTTGTCGTAACACCACAACTGCCAATGCAACATGGATGGCGTAGCACAAGCACCATCATGGCGAACCCCCCACCTCCCTTACCCCCCCCGGCCCCCGCGCACGCGAGCTCCGGAGCATGTTGTTGGTGTCTTAAAGCGATGGGATGTTACAATCCAGCAAGCTCGAGCGGCTCCCATAGCACATGCAACCTTGTCCCCGTTTTCCAGGACAACCACCGCCCTGCACACACCCATCTCCGCCTCTGGGAAAGATGCATGGAGGGTTCAGCAACAGCGATCGGGGAGTGCTCCATGTGCGGCTTGCTATAGGAGGAAGTGGCCGCCCATGACAGGAAAGATAAACAAAGGAGACAAATGGGAGGCAAAAGGGGATCATGTGGCCTACTACGTGTTGGGGAACGTAGTAATTTCAAAAAAATTCCTACGCACATACAAGATCATGGTGATGCATAGCAACGAGAGGGTAGAGTGTTGTCCACGTACCCTCGTAGACCGAAAGCGGAAGCGTTAGCACAACGCGGTTGATGTAGTCGTACGTCTTCACGGGCCGGCCGATCAAGCACCGAAACTACGACACCTCCGAGTTCTTGCACACGTTCAGCTCGATGACGTCCCTCGAACTCCAATCCAGCTGAGTGTCGAGGGAGAGTTCCGTCAGCACGATGGTGTGGTGACGATGATGATGTTCTACCGACGCAGGACTTCGCCTAAGCACCGCTACGATATTATGGAGGAGGACTATGGTGGAGGGGGGCACCGCACACGGTTAAGAGATCAATGATCAATTGTTGTGTCTAGAGGTGCCCCTGCCCCCGTATATAAAGGACGGAGGGAGAGGCCGGACCTAGAGGGGGCGCGCCAAGTGTGGGAAGTCCTACTAGGACTCCCAAGTCCTAGTAGGATTCTCCTTTCCTTTCCGGAGTAGGAGAGTAGGAAAGAAGGGGAGAGGGAGAAGGAAAAGGGGGCTACACCCCTTGTCCAATTCGGACCAGAGGGGGGGCGCGCCTCCTTCCTTTTGGCCTCTCTCCTCTATTCCCGTATGGCCCAATAAGGCCCATATACTCCCTGGCGAATTCCCGTAACTCTCCGGTACTCCAAAAATACCCGAATCACTCTGAACCTTTCTGAAGTCCGAATATAGTCGTCCAATATATCGATCTTTACGTCTCGACCATTTCGAGACTCCTCGTCATGTCCCCGATCTCATCCGGGACTCCGAACTACTTTCAGTACATAACACATAAACTCATAATATAAATCGTCACCGAACTTTAAGCGTGCAGACCCTACGGGTTCGAGAACAATGTAGACATGACCGACACACGTCTCCGGTCAACAACCAATAGCGAAACCTGGATGCTCATATTGGCTCCTACATATTCTATGAAGATCTTTATTGGTCAAACCGCATAACAACATACGTTGTTCCCTTTGTCATCGGTATGTTACTTACCCGAGATTCGATCGTCGGTATCTCAATACCTAGCTCAATCTCGTTACTGGCAAGTCTCTTTACTCATTTCGTAATACATCATCCCGCAACTAAATCATTAGTTACAATGCTTGCAAGGCTTATAGTGATGTGCATTACCAAGTGGGCCCAGAGATACCTCTCCGACAATCGGAGTGACAAATCCTAATCTCGAAATACGCCAACTCAACATGTACCTTCGGAGACACCTGTAGAGCTCCTTTATAATCACCCAGTTACGTTGTGACGTTTGGTAGCACACAAAGTGTTCCTCCGGTAAACGGGAGTTGCATAATCTCATAGTCATAGGAACATGTATAAGTCATGAAGAAAGCAATAGCAACATACTAAACGATCAAGTGCTAAGCTAACGGAATGGGTCAAGTCAATCACATCATTCTCCTAATGATGTGATCCCGTTAATCAAATGACAACTCATGTCTGTGGCTAGGAAACACAACCATCTTTGATCAACGAGCTAGTCAAGTAGAGGCATACTAGTGACACGATGTTTGTCTATGTATTCACACATGTATTATGTTTCCGGTTAATACAATTCTAGCATGAATAATAAACATTTATCATGATATGAGGAATAAATAATAACTTTATTATTGCCTCTAGGGCATATTTCCTCCAGTCTCCCACTTGCACTAGAGTCAATAATCTAGTTCACATCACCATGTGATTTAACACTAATACTCACATCCACATGTGATTAACACCCATAGTTCACATCGTCATGTGACCAACACCCAAAAAGTTTACTAGAGTCAATAATCTAGTTCACATCGCTATGTGATTAACACCCAAAGAGTACTAAGGTATGATCATGTTTTGCTCGTGAGAGAAGCTTATTTAACGGGTCTGTCACATTCAGAGCCGTATGTATTTTGCAAATATTCTATGTGTAGAATGCTCTGCACGGAGCTACTCTAGCTAATTGCTTCCACTTTCGATATGTATCAGATTGAGACTTAGAGTCATCTGGATCGGTGTAAAAAGCTTGCATTGATGTAACTTTTACGATGAGCTCTTTTATCACCTCCATAATCGAGAAATATTTCCTTAGTCCTCACTAAGGATATTCTTGACCGCTGTCCAGTGATCTACTCCTAGATCAAAATTTTACTCCCTTGCCAAACTCAGAGCAAGGTATACGATAGGTCCGGTAGACAGCATAGCATAGTTTATAGAACCTATGACTGAGGCATAGGGAATGCCTTTTCATTCTCTTTCTATTTTCTGCCATGGTCGGGCTTTGAGTCTTACTCAACTCCACACCTTGCAACACAGGCAAGAACTCCTTCTTTGACTGTTCATTTTGAATTACTTCAAAATCTTATCAAGGTATGTACTCATTGAAAAATCTTATCAAGCGTCTTGATCTATCTCTATAGACCTTGATGCTCAATGTGTAAGCAGCTTCACGGAGGTCTTTCTTTGAAAAACTCTTTTCAAATACTCCTTTATGCTTTCCGGAAAATTGTACATTATTTCCGATCAACAATATGTTATTCACATATACTTATCAGAAATGTTGTAGTGCTCCCACTCACTTTCTTGTAAATTCAGGCTTCTCCAAAAGTCTGTATAAAACCATATGCTTTGATCAACTCATCAAAGCATATATTCCAACTCCGAGATGCTTGCACCAGTCCATAGATGGATCACTGGAGCTTGCACACTTTGTTAGCACCTTTAGGATTGACAAAACCTTCTGGTTGCATCATATACAACTTCTTCTTTAATAAATCCATTAAGGAATGTAGTTTTGACATCCATTTGCCAAATTTCATAAAATGTGGCAATTGCTAACATGATTCGGACAGACTTCAGCATCGATACGAGTGAGGAAAAACTCATCGTAGTCAACATCTTGAACTTTGTCAAAAACCTTTTTCGACAAGTCTAGCTTTGTAGATAGTAACACCACTATCAACGACCGTCTTCCTCTTGAAGATCCATTTGTTTTCTATGGCTTGCCGATCATCGGGCAAGTCCACCAAAGTCCACACTTTGTTCTCATACATGGATCCTATCTTAGATTTCATGGCCTCTAGCCATTTCGCAATCTGGGCTCATCATTGCTTCCTCATAGTTCGTAGGTTTATCATGGTCTAGTAACATGACTTCCAGAATAGAATTACCGTACCACTCTGGTGCAGATCTCACTCTGGTTGACCTATGAGGTTTGGTAGTAACTTGATATGAAGTTTCATGATCAATATCAATAGCTTCCCCACTAATTGGTGTAGGTGTCACAGAAATAGATTTCTGTGATGAACTACTTTCCAATAAGGGAGCGGGTACAGTTACCTTATCAAGTTCTACTTTCCTCCCACTCACTTCTTTCGAGAGAAACTCCTTCTCTAGAAAGGATCCATTCTTAGCAACGAATATCTTGCCTTCGGATCTGTGATAGAAGGTGTACCCAATAGTTTCTTCTGGGTATTCTATGAAGACGCACTTCTCCGATTTGGGTTTGAGCTTATCAGGTTGAAACTTTTTCATATAAGCATCGCAGCCCCAAACTTTAAGAAACGACACTTTGGTTTCTAGGCAAACCACAGTTCATAAGGCGTCGTCTCAATGGATTTTGATGGTGCCCTATTTAAATGTGAATGCAGCTATCTCTAATGCATAACCCCAAAACAATATTGGTAAATCGGTAAGAGACATCATTGATTGCACCATATCAAATAAAGTGCGGTTATGATGTTCGGACACACTGTTACGCTGTGGTGTTCCAGGTGGCATGAGTTTGTGAAACTATTCCACATTATTTTAACTGAAGGCCAAACTCGTAGCTCAAATATTTATCTCCACGATCAGATCGTAGAAACTTTATTTTCTTGTTACGATGATTTTCCACTTCACTCTGAAATTCTTTGAACCTTTCAACTGTTTCAGACTTATGTTTCATTAAGTAGTTATACTCATATCTGCTCAAATCATTTGTGAAGGTCAGAAAATAACGATACCCGCCACAAGCCTTAATACTCATTGGTCTGCATACATCAGTATGTATTATTTCCAACAAGTCAGTAGCTCGTTCCATTGTTCCGGAGAACGGAGTTTTAGTCATCTTGCCCAAAAGGCACGGTTCGCAAGCATCAAATGATTCATAACCAAGTGATTCCAAAAATCCATCTTTATGGAGTTTCTTCATGCGCTTTACACCGATATGACCCAAACGGCAGTGCCACAAATAAGTTGCACTATCATTATTAACTTTGCATCTTTTTGCATCAATATTATGAATATGTGTATCACTACGATCGAGATCCATCAAACTATTTTCATTGGGTGTATGACCATTGAAGGTTTTATTCATGTAAACAAAATAACAATTATTCTTTGATTTTAAATGAATAACCGTATTGCAATAAACATGATCAAATCATATTCATGCTCAACGCAAATGCCAAATAACATTTATTTAGGTTTAACACTAATCCCAAAAGTATAGGGAGTGAGCGATGATGATCATATCAATCTTGGAACCACTTCCAACACACATTGTCACTTCACCCTCAACTAGTCTCTGTTTATTCTGTAGCTCCTGTTTTGAGTTACTAATTTTTAACAACTTAACAAATATCAAATACTCAGGGGCTACTATAAACACTAGCAAGGTACACATCAATAACATGTATATCAAATATACCCTTGTTCACTTTGCCATCCTTCTTATCCACCAAATATACATGGCACTTCTGCTTCTAGTGACCATTTCCTTTGCAGTGTTAGCACTCAGTTTGAGGCTTTGGTCCAGCTTTGGGCTTCTCCGCGGGAGTGACAACTTGCTTGCCATTCTACTTGAAGTTCCCTTTCTTTCCCTTTTCTTGAAACTAGTGGTCTTGTCAATCATCAACACTTTATGCTCTTTCTTGATTTCTACCTTCGTCGATTTCAACATCACGAAGAGCTCGGGAATCATTTTCGTCATCCCTTGCATACTATAATTCATCACGAAGTTCTAGTAACTTGGTGATGGTGACTAGATAACTTTGTCAATCACTATCTTATCTGGAAGATTAACTCCCACTTGATTCAAGTGATTGTAGTACCCAGACAATCTGAGCATGTTCTCACTAGTTGAGCAATTCTCCTCCATCTTTTAGCTATAGAACTTGTTGGAGACTTCATATCTCTCAACTCGGGTATTTGCTTGAAATATTAACTTCAACTCCTGGAACATCTCATATGGTCCATGACGTTCAAAAACGTCTTTGAAGTCCCGATTCTAAGCCGTTAAGCATGGTGCACTAAACTATCAAGTAGTCATCATATTGAGCTAGCCAGACGTTCATAACATCTGCATATGCTCCTGCAATAGGTCCGTCACCTAGTGGTGCATCAAGGACATAATTTCTCCAGTGCAGCAATGAGGACAATCCTCATATCACGAATCCCATCCGCATCATTGCTACAATGTTGATCATATCTACTATATGATTCACGCTCGACCTTTCGGTCTCAGTGTTCCGAGGCCATATCTGCATATGCTAGGCTCGTCAAGTTTAACCTGAGTATTCCGCATGTGCAACTGTTTTTCACCCGTTGTATTTGAACGTAGAACCTATCACACCCGATCATCACGTGGTGTCTCAGCACAAAGAACTTTTGCAACGGTGCATACTCAGGGAGAACACTTATACCTTGAAATTTTAGTAAGGGATCATCTTATAAAGCTACCGTCAAACTAAGCAAAATAAGATGTATAAAAGATAAACATCATATGCAATCAAAAAATATGTGACATGATATGGCCATCATCATCTTGTGCCTATGATCTCCATCTCAAAGGATCGTCATGATCTCCATCGTCACCGGCATGACACCATGATCTCCATCATCTTGATCTATATCAATGTGTCGTCACATGGTCGTCTCGCCAACTATTGCTCTTGCAACTATTGCTATCGCATAGCGATAAAGTAAAGCAATTATTTGACTATTGCATCTTATGCAATAAAGAGACAACCATAAGGATTCTGCCAGTTGCCGATAACTTCAATAAAACATGGTCATCTCATATAACAACTTATATCTCATCACGTCTTGACCATATCACATCACAACATGCCCTGCAAAAACAAGTTAGACGTCCTCTACTTTGTTGTTGCAAGTTTTACGTGGCTGCTACGGGCTGAGCAAGAACCGTTCTTACCTACACATCAAAACCACAACGATAGTTCGTCAAGTTAGTGCTGTTTTAACCTTCTCAAGGACCGAGCGTAGCCACACTTGGTTCAACTAAAGTTGAGAAACTGACACCCGCCAGCCACCTGTGTGCAAAGCACGTCGGTAGAACCAGTCTCGCATAAGCGTACGCGTAATGTCGGTCCGGGCCGCTTCATCCAACAATACCGCCGAACCAAAGTATGACATGCTGGTAAGTAGTATGACTTGTATCGCCCACAACTCACTTGTATTCTACTTGTGCATATAACATTTATGCATAAAACCAGGCTCGGATGCCACTGTTGGGGAACGTAGTAATTTCAAAAATTTCCTATGCACATGCAAGATCATGGTGATGCATAGCAACGAGAGGGGAGTGTGTTGTCCACATACCCTCGTAGACCGAAAGCGGAAGCGTTAGCACAACGCGGTTGATGTAGTCGTACGTTTTCACGGGCCGACCTATCAAGCACCAAAACTACGGCACCTCCGAGTTCTTGCACACGTTCAGCTCGATGACGTCCCTCGAACTCCGATCCAGCCGAGTGTCGAGGGAGAGTTCCGTCAGCACGACCGTGTGGTGACGATGATGATGTTCTACCGATGCAGGGCTTCGCCTAAGCACCTCTACGATATTATCGAGGAGGACTATGGTGGAGGGGGGCACCGCACATGGTTAAGAGATCAATGATCAATTGTTGTGTCTAGAGGTGCCCCCTGCCCCCGTATATAAAGGAGGGAGGGTGAAAGTGCAACTAATCCCCGGGTGGTTTTGGTAATTAATAACAACATATATATCATTGAACTAATAGTTTCTTGAGAATCATTTGAAAGTTCAATTGATATGGGTATGGCAAGGACTCAAGAGTGGACCCCTCAAAATGCTAAGGCAAGCATTGGCAAAAGCTCAAGACTCCATTTTTGGTTTAGTGATCCAAGATCACATTGAGTCTATAGGAAAGCTAATACTATTAAAAGGGATGAGGTTATGATAATGATCCGTTGCTCAAAGTGCTTAGTGATACATCTCCTAAACTATCAACAACTCTCACTTCCATAATACACTCATAAGTAATCTCGGTCCCACCGATTTCCTAAACTCACCACACCGAGATGAACCACCTCAACCATATAGCCAAACCCTAGAAATCTTGGATTTTCCGATTCGAACTCGGTCTCACCGAAACTGGTGTTGCCAAGCTTCAGAATCTTCGTCATCAAATCGGTGTCACCGAGATGATGAAGTCGGTCCCACCGAGATTGGCAAGCCCTAGTCTTTACGAATCGGACTCACCGAGATTGTATTTTCGGTCCCACCGAAAATCCCAACGCTCACAAGTTTTGAACTTTCGGTCTCACCGAGTTGTCAACTTCGGTCCGACCGAGATTGGTCAAATGTGTGTAACGGTTGGATTTTGTGTGGAGGCTATAAATACCCTCCACCCCTCTTCATTCGTGGAGAGAGCCATCGAAAGAACTACCACTCCTACCTTACATTTTCGAGAAGAAAACTACCTACCCTTGTGTTGAGATCAAGTTGCTCCACTACCACCATATGAAGCTTGATCTCTAGCCTTCCCAAGTTGCTTTCCACTCAATCCTTTCTTCCACCACAGCCAAATCAGTGAGGAGAGTTGAGTGTTGGGGAGATTATCATTTGAAGCACAAGAGCAAGGAGTTCATCATCATCAACACCATCTATTACCTTTTGGAGGGTGGTGCCTCCTAGATTGGTTAGGTGTCGCTTGGGAGCCTCCGTCAAGATGTGGAGTTGAACCAAGAAGTTTGTAAGGGCAAGGAGATCGCCTACTTCGTGAAGATCTACCCCGAGTAAGGCTAGCCCTCCGTGGGCGTAGGCCATGATGGCATAGACAAGGTTGCTTCTTCGTGGACCCTTCGTGGGTGGAGCCCTCCGTGGACTCTCGCAGCTGTTACCCTCCGTGGGTTGAAGTCTCCATCAACGTGGAATGACGATAGCACCACCTATCGGAACCACGTGAAAAAATCACCGCGTCTCCAAAATTGCGTTTGCTCTTCTCCACCTCTCTTTACTACATGTGCAATTTACTTTCCGCTGCCTATACTCTAGAATTGCATGTGTAGGGTGATGCTTGACTTGATTATCATTGTGAATCTGCCAAAAACTTGTCTTTGTCAAAAGGCTGAATTTTTATATTGTCAAGTAGTCTAATCACCCCCCCTCTAGACATACTTTCGATCCTACAAGTGGTATAAGAGCTTTGGTCTCCATTGTATTGGTCTCCATTGCATTGGACTCCATAAGCTTGGTTTCACAACCTAGGAGAGTATGGCGTCTAGTGAGGGTAATTTTCGTAGAGGTCCTTACTTTGATGGTACAAACTTTGCTAGTTGGAAGCATAAAATGAAAATGCATATTCTTGGCCATAACCCAGCCGCATGGGGCATTATTTGTGTTGGTATGCAAGGTGAATTATTCGAGGAAGGAAAAGTTCGGATCGCGGCTTACAACGGATGAATTATGGATGTTGCAAAACAATGCTCAAGCTTGTGACATTCTCTTCAATGCTTTGTGTCCCGAGGAGTTCAACAAAATCAGCCGCCTTGAGAATGCAAAAGAGATTTGGGATACTTTGGTCAAAATGCACGAAGGTACCGAGTCCGTGAAGGAATCAAAGCTAGATGTTCTTCAAGGTCAACTTGACAAGTTCAAGATGAAGGAAGGTGAAGGAGTCGCTGAAATGTACTCTAGGCTTGCTCTCATCACAAATGAGATTGCGGCTTAGGAAGCGAAGAAATGACCGACCGATTCATCATCAAGAAGATTCTCAGAGCTTTGGATGGAAAGTATGACACCGTGTGCACTTTGATCCAAATGATGCCAAACTACAAGAATCTCAAGCCAACCGAAGTCATTGGAAGAATTGTTGCTCATGAGATGACACTTAAAGATAAGGAAGAGCTTCACAACAAGTCAAGTGGTGCTTACAAAGCTACAAGTGATGCTCCCACAACCTCAAGTGACAAGCTAGTTTCCAATGAAGAGATAAGCCTAATGGTGAAGAACTTCAACAAATTCTACAAGAGTAGAAGCAAAGAGAGAAGCTCAAAGTCTAGATCATATGATGAAAAGAGATCTTCTAGTCGTGATCGAAACTGCTACAATTGTGGAAGACCCGGACACTACTCAAATGAGTGCTCGGCTCCCCACAAGAGAAGAGAAGAATCTCCAAGAAGAAGAAGCTCAAGAGAAGAGTCACCTCGGAAAGAGAGAAGGAGTAGAGATGATCATTATGAACGAAGACCCTCTCGGAGAAGCAAGGATTCGGAGAGGAAAGACAAGTCATCAAGGAGCTACACAAGAAGAAAACATCAAGCTCATGTAGGTGAATGGGTCTCCGGCTGCGACTCCGACAATCACTCCGAAAGAAGCTATCACTCCAACTCCGACTACAGTCAAGATGAAGGTGTTGCCGGTCTTGCTCTCGTATCCTCCAACTCCAACTCCTATGACTTATTTGACTCACCAAATGAGGGAATTGGAAGATGCTTCATGGCTAAAGGCCCCAAGGTATCACACCCTGAATTCATTGACTTTGATAGTGATGAGGATGACTTGCTTGGTGAAGATGAGCTTTTACATGATAAATCTAGTGAGCCTAGTAATGATGAACATGCTAGTAGTCTTTATAGTCGAGAAGAGTCGAATGACAATGCTATGAAGGAGATTGAGCGTCTAACTAAAGAACTAAACACTCTTAAGTTAGCTCATGAAACAACTCAAGAAGATCATAGACAGCTCCTAAGATCTCATGAGAAGCTACGCTTCGAGAAGCTCAATCTAGAGCAAGAACATGAGTTCCTAAAAGCAATCAATGACGATCTTCGAAAGAAGAGTTCTTCATATCTTGCCAAACGACTTCTCTTGTCTAATTTCTTGCCTCCCATTAAAACTAAGCATGACAAGATAAGAAAAATTCTTCATCTAGTAGTAACAATAACCATGCTAAATCCAATATTGTTGCTCCTAGTAGTTCTCTTGATTCCACTAACAATGTTTCAAGCCAAGTTACACTTGAGCAAGAAAATAGTTTATTGAAAGGGATTATAGAGAAAGGTGTCTACAAGAGCCTTGCGGAAGCAAGAACTTTGAGGAAATTGTTCGCAAGCAAGGAAGACACGGAAGAATCAAGGAATTGGTTTTGAGCGAAAGTTCAACGCCGAGGGTGTTGAATGGGAAGAAGGTCAATATCCCACTCCAAAGTTTGTTTCTCAAAAGGAGAAGTATGATCCTACTTCTTACAATGTGGAACAAGCTCAAGATGATCTTCCACCACAAGACCACAAGCTAAAAGGCAAGGACAAGCTTCAAGAGGAGATTGATGCATTTATTGAAGCACCTAAAGCCATGGTCAAGTGGGTTCCCAAGGAAACGTCAAGTTCTACTTCGTCAAGCTCAACTACAACCCCAAGGATTCCCATCAAGATGATGTGGATCCCGAAGAAGAAGAACTAGAGAGTTCTTGAGGGTGACTCCGCCAACATACTTCACTCACATTCTTTTTGGCAAGAACTTGTGCAATCAACTTCCACATCATGCACTAGTTCATGGAGTCACAAACCCTCTTGTTGGTAAGTCAAGGGACAAGGTAATCATTGCTCTCATGGACATCATCTATTGTGTACTTAATTCTATGTCCATGGATATCCTTGTTTGTTCCTTGTGGGACTAACCCATGTAGGTATTGAAAGTGCCCGAATCCAAAGGATTGCTCCCAACTCTTGATGATCTTCATCAACATTGTGAAGGAAATATGCCCTAGAGGCAATAATAAAGTTATTGTTTATTTCCTTATTTCATGATAAATGTTTATCATTCATGCTAGAATTGTATTAACCGGAAACATGATACATGTGTGAATGCATAGACAAAACAATATGTCACTAGTATGCCTCTACTAGACTAGCTTGTTAATCAAAGATGGTTATGTTTCCTGACCATGAACAAAGAGTTGTTATTTGATTAACAAGGTCACATCATTAGTAGAATGATCTGATTGACGTGACCCATTCCATTAGCTTAGCACACGATCGCTTAGTATGTTGCTACTGCTTTTATCCATGACTTATACATGTTCCTATAACTATGAGATTATGCAACTCCGTTTACGGAGGAACACTTTGGTGCTACCAAACGCCACAACGAATCGGGTGATTATAAAGGAGTACTACAGGTTTCTCCAAAGGCAGATGTTGGGTTGGCGTATTTCGAGATTAGGTTTTGTCACTCCGATTGTCGGAGAGGTATCTCTGGGCCCTCTCGGTAATGCACATCATGAAGCCTTGCAAGCACTACAACTAATGAGTTAGTTGTGAGATGATGTATTACGGAACGAGTAAAGAGACTTGCCGTAACGAGATTGAACTAGGTATTGGATACCGACGATCGAATCTCGGGCAAGTAACATACCGATGACAAAGGAACAACGATGTTGTTATGCGGTCCGACCGACAAAGATCTTCGTAGAATATGTAGGAACCAATATGGGCATCCAGGTCCCGCTATTGGTTATTGACCGAGAATAGTTCTAGGTCATGTCTACATTGTTCTCGAACCGTAGGGTCCGCACGCTTAAGGTTTCGATGGATGTTATTATGAGTTTATGTATTTTGATGTACCAAGAAGTTCGAGTCCGGATGTAATCACGGACATGACGAGGAGTCTCGAAATGGTCGAGACATAAAGATTGATATATTGACGGCTATATTCGGACACCGGAAAGGTTCCGGAAGTTTCGGAGAAAACGGAGTGCCGAGGGGTTACGGAACCCCGGGGAATATGGGCCTTAGTGGGCCAAGAGAGGGAGAGAGGGGCCGCACCAGAGGTGGCGCGCCCCCTGTGGGAGTCCGAATAGGACAGGAGGGGGCGCGCCCCTTCCCTCTCCCTCTCCTCTCTTTCCTTCCCTTCTCTCTTCCTAGTTGGACTAGGAAAGGGAGTCCTACTCCAACTAGGAGGAGGACTCCCTCCTCCTGCGCGCGCCTATAGGGGCCGGCCGGCCTCCCCTCCCTCCTTTATATACGGGGGAAGGGGGGCACCCTAGGACACACAAGTATTGATCTACGGATCGTTCCTTAGCCGTGTGCGGTGCCCCCCTCCACCATATTCCACCTCGGTCATACCGTCATGAAGCTTAGGCGAAGCCCCACGCCGGTGAAACATCAAGATCGCCACCACGCCGTCGTCGACGAAACTCTCCTCGACACTCGGCTGGATCGGAGTACGAGGGACGTCATCGAGCTGTACGTGTGTCAAGAACTCGGGGGCGCCGGAGTAACGGCGCCGGGATCGGTCGGATCGCGAGGAGAACGTACGACTACTTCCTCTACGTTGTGATCGCTTCCGCTTCGGGTCTACAAGGGTATGTAGACAACACTCTCCCCTCTCGTTGCTATACATCACCATGATCTTGCGTGTGCGTAGGAAATTTTTTGAAATTACTACGTTCCCCAACAAGTGGCATCCGAGCCTAGGTTTTTATGGTTTGATGTTTTGCACGAGTAGAACACAAGTGAGTTGTGGGCGATACAAGTCATACTACCTACCAAAGATGTCATACTTTGGTTCAGCGGTATTGTGAGATGAAGCGGCCTGGACCGACATTACGCAGACGCTTACGCGAGACTGGTTTCACCGCCACGAGCACTCGCTGCTTAAATGTGATTTGGTGGGTGCTGCTCTCTCACTTTAGTTGATCCGAGTGTGGCTACGCCCGGTCCTTGAGAAGGTTAAACGGAGTCTATTTGACGAAGTATCGTTGTGGTTTTGATGCGAGGTGAGACTGGTTCTTGCTTAAGCCCGTAGCAGCCACGTAAAATTTGCAACAACAAAGTAGAGGACGCCTAACTTGTTTTTGCAGGGCATGTTGTGATGTGATATGGTCAAGACGTGATGCTATATTTTATTGTATGAGATGATCATGTTTTGTAACCAAAGTTATCGGCAATCGGCTGGAGCCATATGGTTGTCGCTTTATTGTATGCAATGCAATCGCCCTGTAATGCTTTACTTTATCACTAAGCGGTAGCGATAGTCGTAGAAGCATAAGTTTGGCGAGACGACAATGATGCTACGATGAAGATCAAGGTGTCGCGCCGGTGACGATGGTGATCATGGTGATGCTGCAAGATGGAGATCATGAAGCAAAAGATGATGGTAGCAATTACACGGACTGGGTTCGTAACCTGAGGATTATCCTCATTGCTGCACAGAAGAGTTACGTCCTGGATGCACCGCTAGGTGCCAGAACTTCTTCGCCGATGTAACCGACGACGTTAAGAACGTCCCGCGAGAGCAAAGCTGATGACTACTCTATAGTTCAATGTGCCATGCTTTACGACTTAGAACCGGGACTTCAACGACGTTTTGAACGTCATGGAGCATATGAGATGTTCCAGAGTTGAAGTTGATATTCCAAAGTAATGCCCGGATTGAGAGATATGAAGTCTCCAATAAGTTCTATAGCTGCAAGATGGAGGAGAACAGTTCATTAGTGAGCACATACTCGTAATGTCCGGGTACTACAATCACTTGACACAATTGGGAGTTAATCTTCCGGATGATTGTGTCATTGATGTAATTCTTCAATCACGCCACCAAGCTACAAAGGCTTCGTGATGAACTATAATATGCAAGGGTTAGTGAAGACTATACCGAGCTCTTCGCAATGCTAAAGGCTGCGGAGGTAGAAATCAAGAAGGAGCATCAAGTGTTGATGGTCAATAAGACCACTAGTTTCAAGAAGAAAGGCAAAGGGAAGAAGAAGGAACTTCAAGAAGAACAGCAAGCAAGTTCTTTGCTCAGAGAAGAAACCCAAGTCGGACCTAAGCTGGAAATCGAAAGTGCTTCTATCGCAAGCGCGGTAGTCACCGGAAGCGGAACGCCCCAAGTATTTGGCGGATAAGAAGGATGGCAAGGTGAACAAAGGTATATGTGATATACATGTTATTGATGTGTACCTTACTAGAGCTCGCAGAGCACTGGTATTTGATATCTTGGTTACATTGCTAATATTTGCAACTCAAACAGGACTACGGATTGCTTAACACCGCAAAGGACGAGGTGACGGCGCGCGTGGGAAATGGTTCCAAAGTCGATGTGATCGCGGTCGGCACGCTACCTCTACATCTACCTTCGGGATTAGTTTTAGACCTAAATAATTGTTATTTGGTGCCTGCGTTGAGCATGAACATTATATCTGGATCTTGTTTGATGCGAGACAATTATTCATTTAAATCAGAGAATAATGGTTGTTCTATTTATATGAGTAATATCTTTTATGGTCATGCACCCTTGATGAGTGGTCTATTTTTGATGAATCTCGATAGTAGTGATACACATATTCATAATGTTGAAACCAAAAGATGCAGAGTTGATAATGATAGTGCAACTTATTTGTGGCACTGCCGTTTAGGTCATATCGGTGTAAAGCGCATGAAGAAACTCCATCTCGATGGACTTTTGGAGTCACTTGATTATGAATCACTTGGCACTTGCGAACCGTGCCTTATGGGCAAGATGACCGAACCCGTTCTCGGTACTATGGAGAGAGCAACAGATTTGTTGGAAATCATACATACTGAGATGTATGTGGTCCGATGAATGTTGAGGCTCGTGGCGGATATCGTTATTTTCTCACCTTCACAGATGACTTAAGCAGATATGGGTATATCTACTTAATGAAACATAAGTCTGAAACATTTGAAAAGTTCAAAGAATTTCAGAGTGAAGTTGAAAATCATCGTAACAAGAAAATCAAATTTCTACGATCGATCGTGGAGGTGAATATTTGAGTTACGAGTTTGGTCTACATTTGAAACAATGCGGAATAGTTTCGCAACTCACGCCACCGGAACACCACAGCGTAATGGTGTGTCCGAACGTCAGAATCGTGCTTTACTAGATATGGTGCGATCTATGATGTCTCTTACAGATTTACCGCTATCATTTTGGGGTTATGCTCTAGAGACGGCCGCATTCACATGAATAGAACACCGTCGAAATCCGTTGAGACGACACCTTATGAACTGTGGTTTGGCAAGAAACCAAAGTTGTCGTTTCTTAAAGTTTGGGGATGCGATGCTTATGTGAAAAAGCTTCAACCTGATAAGCTCGAACCCAAATCGGAGAAATGTGTCTTCATAGGATACCCAAAGGAGACAGTTGGGTACACCTTCTATCACAGATCCGAAGGCAAGACATTCGTTGCTAAGAATGGATCCTTTCTAGAGAAGGAGTTTCTCTCGAAAGAAGTGAGTGGGAGGAAAGTGGAACTTGATGAGGTAATAGTACCTTCTCCCTTACTTGAAAGTAGTTCGTCGCAGAAACCGGTTTCTGAGACATCTACACCAAGTAGTGAGGAAGTTGATGATGTTGATCATGAAACTTGAGATCAAGTTACTCTGTAACCTCGTAGATCAACCAGAGTAAGATCCGCACCAGAGTGGTGCGGTAATCCTGTTCGGAAATCATGCTGCTAGATCATGATGAACCTACGAACTATGAAGAAGCGATGGTGAGCCCAGATTCGCAAAATGGCTTGAAGCCATGAAATCGAGATGGGATCCATGTATGAAAACAAAGTATGGACTTTGGTTGACTTGCCCGAGGGTAGGCAAGCAATAGAAAACAAGTGGATCTTCAAGAAGAAGACCGACACGACGGTAATGTTATCGTCTATAAAGCTCGACTTGTCGCAAAAGGTTTTCGACAAGTTCAAGGGATTGACTACGATGAGACCTTCTCACCAGAGCGATGCTTAAGTCCGTCCGAATCATGTTAGCAATTGCCGCATTTTATGATTATGAAATTTGGCAAATGGATGTAAAGACGCATTCTGAATGGATTTACGGAAGAAGAGTTGTATATGATGCAACCGAAGGTTTTATCGATCCAAAGGAGCTAACAAAGTGTGCAAGCTCCAATGATCCATCTATGGACTGGTGCAAGCATCTCGGAGTTGGAATAAACGCTTTGATAGTGTGATCAAAGCATTTGGGTTTGTCTGAGACTTTTGGAGAAGCTTGTATTTACAAGAAAGTGAGTGGGAGCTCAGTAGCATTTACGATATTATATGTAGATGACATATTGCTGATCGGAAATGATATAGAATTCTGGATAGCATAAAGGGATACTTGAATAAGAGTTTTTCAATGAAAGACCTCGGTGAAGCTGCTTACATATTGGGCATTAAGATCTATAGAGATAGATCAAGGCGCTTGATTGGACTTTCACAAAGCACATACCTTGACAAAATTTTGAAGAAGTTCAAAATGGATCAAGCAAAGAAAGGGTTCTTGCACGTGTTACAAGGTGTGAAGTTGAGTAAGACTCAATGCCCGACCAACGCAGAAGATAGAGAGAAAATGAAAGATGTTCCTATGCTTCACCATAGGCTCTATCATGTATGCAATCTTGTGTACCAGACTGATGTGTGCCTTGCTATAAGCCTAGCAGGAGGTACCAAAGTAATCCAGAGGATCATGGACATCGGTCAAGAACATCTGAAATACGAAAAGGACTAAGGATATGTTTTCGTATATGGAGGTGACAAAGAGCTCATAAATGGCAGTTACGTTGATGCAAGCTTTGACACCGATCCGGACGATTCTAAATCGCAGACCGGATCGATTTACACTAAACGGAGGAGTCGGTTGGTGCAGTTCTAAACAAAGCGTCGAAGCGGGATCTACATGTGAAGCGGAGTACATAGCAGCCGGAAGCAGCTAATGAAGGAGCGGATGAAGGAGTTCATATCCGATCTAGGTGTCATACCTAGTGCATCGGGTCCAATGAAAATCTTCGTGACAATCTATGGAGCAATTGCCTTAGCGAAGGAATCCAGATTTCACAAGAGGACCAAGCACATCAAGAGACGCTTCAATTCCATCGGGACTTAGTCCGTGTGAGACATAGAGATTTGCAAGATACATACGGATCTGAATGTTGCGCACCCGTTGACTAAGCCTCTTCCACGAGCAAAACATGATCAGCACCAAGACTCCATGGGTGTTAGAATCATTACTATGTAATCTAGATTATTGACTCTAGTGCAAGTGGGAGACTGAAGGAAATATGCCCTAGAGGCAATAATAAAGTTATTGTTTATTTCCTTATTTCATGATAAATGTTTATCATTCATGCTAGAATTGTATTAACCGGAAACATGATACATGTGTGAATGCATAGACAAAACAATATGTCACTAGTATGCCTCTACTAGACTAGCTTGTTAATCAAAGATGGTTATGTTTCCGACCATGAACAAAGAGTTGTTATTTGATTAACAAGGTCACATCATTAGTAGAATGATCGATTGACATGACCCATTCCATTAGCTTAGCACACGATCGTTTAGTATGTTGCTACTTGCTTTTATCCATGACTTATACATGTTCTCGTAACTATGAGATTATGCAACTCCGTTTACGGAGGAACACTTTGGTGCTACCAAATGTCACAACGAATCGGGTGATTATAAAGGAGTACTACAGGTGTCTCCAAAGGCGAGATGTTGGGTTGGCGTATTTGAGATTAGGTTTTGTCACTCCGATTGTCGGAGAGGTATCTCTGGGCCCTCTCGGTAATGCACATCATGAAGCCTTGCAAGCACTACAACTAATGAGTTAGTTGTGAGATGATGTATTACGGAACGAGTAAAGAGACTTGCGGTAACGAGATTGAACTAGGTATTGGATACCGACGATCGAATCTCGGGCAAGTAACATACCGATGACAAAGGAACAACGATGTTGTTATGCGGTCTCGACCGACAAAGATCTTCGTAGAATATGTAGGAACCAATATGGGCATCCAGGTCCGCTATTGGTTATTGACCGAGAATAGTTCTAGGTCATGTCTACATTGTTCTCGAACCGTAGGGTCCGCACGCTTAAGGTTTCGATGGCGATGTTATTATGAGTTTATGTATTTTGATGTACCGAAGAAGTTGAGTCCGGATGTAATCACGGACATGACGAGGAGTCTCGAAATGGTCGAGACATAAAGATTGATATATTGGACGGCTATATTCGGACACGGAAAGGTTCGGAAGTTTCGGAGAAAACCGGAGTCTTGGGAGGGGTTACTGAACCCCGGGGAATATGGGCCTTAGTGGGCCAAGAGGGAGAGAGAGGGCCGCACCAGGAGGTGGCGCCCTGTGGGAGTCCGAATAGGACAAGAGGGGGCGCCCCCCCTCTCCCTCTCCCTCTCTTTCCTTCCCCTTCTCTCTTCCTAGTTGGACTAGGAAAGGGAGTCCTACTCCAACTAGGAGGAGGACTCCCCCTCCTTGGCGCGCCTATAAGGGCGGTGGCCTCCCCCTCCCTCCTTTATATACGGGGCAAGGGGCACCCTAGGACACACAAGTATTGATCTACGGATCGTTCCTTAGCCGTGTGCGGTGCCCCCTCCACCATATTCCACCTCGGTCATACCGTCATGAAGCTTAAGCGAAGCCTGCGCCGGTGAAACATCAAGATCGTCACCACGCCGTCGTCTTGTGAAACTCTCCCTCGACACTCGGCTGGATCGAGTACGAGGGACGTCATCGAGCTGTACGTGTGTCAAGAACTTCGGGCGCCGAGTGTGGCGCCGGGATCGGTCGGATCGCGAGGAGAACGACGACTACTTCCTCTACGTTGTGATCGCTTCGCCGGGTCTACAAGGGTATGTAGACAACACTCTCCCCTCTCGTTGCTATACATCACCATGATCTTGCGTGTGCGTAGGAAATTTTTTGAAATTACTACGTTCCCCAACACATTGAGCATCCACATCTTCAACATCTACATGAAGTCTTCTACGACAACCCAAGGTTAGTTTGACCCTTTAAAAGGGGTTCTCACATCTAGGGGGAGCTTTGCTCTAAAGAATTGAGCTAAATCATCTTCAAATGATGTGAACACATTAATGCTTTATGTAAAAGTGGTAACCCCACTTGTGCTTAAACGATGAGTATGACCTATGATCAAATGTTCTCATTTGACTCCTAAGTCAATATACTCATATAAAGATGACCTAGTCATCGACAAATTGTGTGATAGTAGCTAGAGTTTTGTTTGTGCATGTTTGACACATATTTCATTTGCTATCTTATTGTGTGAGCATGTTGGATGCATGATTTTATCCATTCAAGGACATCCATTTGTTGCTTTGGTCGTTTTGATTTTTCTGACCAAATGGATGGACAAGAATGCCTAAGAACCTCCCCTAGCTATCTATGCTTTCTTGTCTCAAATTCTATTCACGCTTATATCACAAACTTTGAACAAGTCATTTTCGGACCCACCGAGTGAGGAGCACTCGGAGCCACCGATCCGTCAAAGGCTAAACTTCCAAAACCTTCTAAGTGATTTCGGTCAGACCAACCCACTCAAACTCGGTCAAACCGAAAGCATTTGGATTGATCTAGGTTTTCACCTCGGTGAAACCGAGTTGTAATTTTCGGCGTGACCGAAGTGTGTAACTACCTGCAGTTATCCATCTCGGTGCCACCGAGTTTTACAACTCGGTCCCACCGACGACTAAGGGTATATATACTCGTGGGTCGCGCGCATTGATTTCTACTTCAAAACGCCGCCCCACACCTTCTTTGCCGTCGCCGTGGTCTCCGGATCGCTCTCGCCGTCGTCGCAGGCGCCCTCGCCGCAGTCTCCGTCGCCGTCAACGGACATCTTCTCCGCTCCGTTGCCGCCGTAGAGGAACTCCACCAAGTTAGGGTGAGTTTCGATCCCACTCGTGCTCCCATCTCCGATTCAATGCATGTTTGGTTTGCCTAGCATCTTGCCACGTTTGAGATCTTCCTTTACACCAGATTAGTTCCTTTGAACGAAATTCGAGTAAAAGTTTTAGGGTTAGGTTTCCGCCGAACACATCTCGGTGAGACCGATTTTACATTCTCGGTATGACCGATTTGGCCTCTGGCCATTGCACTGCACCTTTCGGTCCAACCGAGTTGTGCAAATCGGTGTGACCGAAATGAGGATTTAGTGAAACCCTAGTGTTCTCGGCAGGACCGAAACCCACTTCGGTCCCACCGAAAGTGGTGTGAATGCTTCTGTTTGAACACTTAGGATTCACCGAATTTTAAACTCGGTCTGACCGAAATGTCTTCTGTGAAAACCTAAAACTGAAATTTGAACTCATTTGTTTGCAAAATCTTCGTAGTTTGTGATAACTCTTCTACTCTGCCTACACCTTATCTATTCACGGGTTGTCGGCCATGTCGGATGCGTGTGACAGCGTAACAGTCGAGTCACCTATTGAAGAAATTCGAGGCGGGCACTAGTCCCGAGCCCAAAGAGCTCTTCAGATGATGGTGAGAGGAGTACACCAAGTGGTTTGCCTCCTGCAGCCACCAGGGCGTAAAGAAGAGGAACTCGATGAAGAAGATTCTGATTTCATTGTTGAGGAAGAAGTCTCCTCCAAGCCAAAGAGAAAAGTTGTTGCCAAAGAGCATCAAGGGCAGCAAACCAAGAAAGGCACCAGGAAAGTGAAGAAGTCCACTATTGCCAAGAAACTGAGTATGGAAGAGGAAACTACAAGCAAGGTGAAGAAAACTTCCAAGAGGAAGAGGATTGTGCATGATGAAGCAGCAGATGATGATGATGATGAGGAAGCACCCCAGCCTCCTCAGAAGCCTAAGCTCATGGGTGATGCCATCAGGGCAGGAGCCCCTTCTAAGTCCAAGCCATCTGCTCCAGCAAAGGCAGCTCAAGCAAAGCCTGCTGCCAAGCCCAAGAAAACAGTCAGGAACATTCCAGCTTCAGAGAAGAAGAAAGATGATGTGCCACCAGCTGTGTCAGATGATGAGGCACCAGTTTCTTTGAAACTTCGATGTAAACCGCCACTTCACAATGATGCTCATCCTCAAGTGAAAACATGAAGGAAAGGAAGGATAGAGGTCTCGGGCTATGGAGACAAGCTGATCCATATGCGGTGAGGAGAAGAACTGCTGTTGATCCAAGATTCCACACCGTAGAGCAGCAGGACTTCTATGAGATCTGTCTTGATGGACAAGAAGCCCATAGTTGCGAGACACTCGCTATGTTGGTGGGCATACATTGATAGTGAAGAGCACAGAGACTTCTTTCCACATGTGCATGAGAGCTTCACTGCATGTGGTGTTGCAGATTTTGTTGGTCAAAAGTTGATGATTGGAATGATGAGATGATTATGCAATTCTATGCCACACTCATTTCTATCCAGATGGAAAGATCACATGGATGATCAAGGCCAAAGATTCTATTCAACTGTTGAAGAATGGGCAGCACTTCAATGCTCCAAAGGCAGAGAGAGGATGATGTTGATGTCTATGGCATTCCCAAGAAGAACCATGAGTCTATGAAGAACATGTACAAAGAGGTTCCGGCTAAGGATGTGGAGATCTGGAAGCTCGGCTCGGTGTATCATCTCCGAGCAGGTCTACCTACCACAAACACTATTACGAGGCATACCTTGATGCCCAAGTCCGAGATCATCGCATGATCGAGGATATTCTATCAACATGCTGCATATACTTGATGAGAAGGCACCTTTCAAGGTGATGGATTTGATAGTTGAGACCATCAAGAGGACTGCGGTGACCGTAAGAGGTCGTGTGGATTTGCCCGCATATTCAGATGCTTATCAATGCCAAGTTTGGCACGGGCACATACTTGTTGGATAGACCACACTTGCCACTGCAGCCCGAGCATGAGGACAATGATGTTGTGATGGATGAGGAGGACCCAACGTCGGTTGAAGGTCAAGCAAAGATGAAGCTGCCAAGAAAGCCAAAGTCGAGAAGGAAGCAAAGAAGCAGCAGCAGCTAAACCCAAGAGTGTTGGAGAGCAGCTCCTTGAAGCTACCCAGAGGATTGAACAGCGCTGGCAAGCATTATGCAGCCTCGGAGAGCCTTGAGAGGATTGTTGAAGACAAGATCCATGCTCTGGATGTCAAGTCGATCAAGTGCAAGTCACTGTCAACAAGCTTGAGGCAGATATTGAGGAAGCAAAGAGGGAGAAGGAAGAGCTCATGCGTGAGATGCAGGATGACCTAGTCTAGGATGCTTATGAACAGACTGCTCCGGTTCCCACAGACCCGATCATTTGCTATTCCAAAGGATGTGACACCGGGACTACAGCCTCAAGACCTCCCACAGCTCCATCGGTTGCTCCGGCTCCAGCTCCAAAGTGACCACTCCTCCAAAGAAGACAGACATCAGCGAAGTCTTCGCAGATGCAGCCATCTCAACTCCATCAACCTGCATAGAGCCGCCAGCAGAGTCCCCAAGGACGCTTAGCTCTATACTTTTGAACTTTTGGTAACTTGTTGCCAAAGGGGAGAAATTGTATAGATCATAGGACTTCGAGAGAGAGAGTGCTTTGCCTTTGCGCTTTTGCTCTTTCGTTTATTTGCGGTCTTTTTGAGATACTTTTGAGTTTTTCGAGACATTCCGTGTGTTTGATACTACGTTTCATGCTACCTTAATGAGTGCTTGGTCGTACTATGCTTTAATGTGTGCTTAATGCTTATCATATGCTTTTCGTATCTTGTATGACCATTTACTCATGTCTTGGTGATTGGGTGCATGCTATTCTTTCTTATCATTTTGTGCGCTCCACCAAGATGTATGTGACATGGAAGAGTGACCCATGATCCTAATCGATTGTGCATTTGCATTCAAACGCAAATCTTAAATAATGCACAAATTTAGGGGGAGCTCTTGCTTATCACATGCTTCTCAAAGCGACGATATTATTCATTGATTATATCCTATGTCGAAGCTTTGATCTATATGTTGTCATCAATTACCAAAAAGGGGGAGATTGAAAGTGCAACTAATCCCCGGGTGGTTTTGGTAATTAATAACAACATATATATCATTGAACTAATAGTTTCTTGAGAATCATTTCAGAAAGTTCAATGATATGGGTATGGCAAGGACTCAAGAGTGGACCCTCAAAATGCTAAGGCAAGCATTGGCAAAAGCTCAAGACTCCATTTTTGGTTTAGTGATCCAAGATCACATTGAGTCTATAGGAAAGCCAATACTATTAAAAGGGATGAGGTTATGATAATGATCTGGTTGCTCAAAGTGCTTAGTGATACATCTCCTAAACTATCAGCAACTCTCACTTCCATAATACACTCATAAGTAATCTCGGTCCCACCGATTTCCTAAACTCACCACACCGAGATGAACCACCTCACCATATAGCCAAACCCTAGAAATCTCGGATTTTCCGATTCGAACTCGGTCTCACCAAACTGGTGTTGCCAAGCTTCAGAACCTTCGTCATCAAATCGGTGTCACCGAGATGATGAAGTCGGTCCCACCGAGATTGGCAAGCCCTAGTCTTTACATGAATCGGACTCACCGAGATTGTATTTTCGGTCCCACCGAAAATCCCAACGTTCTAAGTTTTGAACTTTCGGTCTCACCGAGTTGTCAACTTCGGTCCGACCGAGATTGGTCAAATGTGTGTAACGGTTGGATTTTGTGTGGAGGCTATAAATACCCTCCACCCCCTCTTCATTCGTGGAGAGAGCCATCGAAAGAACTACCACTCCTACCTTACATTTCGAGAAGAAAACTACCTACCCTTGTGTTGAGATCAAGTTGCTCCACTCCCACCATATGAAGCTTGATCTCTAGCCTTCCCAAGTTGCTTTCCACTCAATCCTTTCTTCCACCACAGCCAAATCGGTGAGGAGAGTTGAGTGTTGGGGAGATTATCATTTGAAGCACAAGAGCAAGGAGTTCATCATCATCAACACCATCTATTACCTTTTGGAGGGTGGTGCCTCCTAGATTGGTTAGGTGTCGCTTGGGAGCCTCCGTCAAGATGTGGAGTTGAACCAAGAAGTTTGTAAGGGCAAGGAGATCGCCTACTTCGTGAAGATCTACCCGAGTAAGGCTAGTCCTCCGTGGGCGAGGCCATGATGGCATAGACAAGGTTGCTTCTTCGTGGACCCTTCGTGGGTGGAGCCCTCCGTGGACTCTCGCAGCCGTTACCCTCCGTGGGTTGAAGTCTCCATCAACGTGGATTGACGATAGCACCACCTATCGGAACCACGAGAAAAATCTCCGTGTCTCCAAATTGCGTTTGCTCTTCTCCACCTCTCTTTACTACATGTGCAATTTACTTTCCGCTGCCTATACTCTAGAATTGCATGTGTAGGGTGATACTTGACTTGATCATCATTGTGAACTTGCCAAAAACTTGTCTTTATCAAAAGGCTGAATTTTTATATTGTCAAGTAGTCTAATCACCCCCCTCTAGACATACTTTCGATCGTACAGAGGGAGAGGCCGGCCCTAGAGGGGCGCGCCAAGTGTGGGGAGTCCTACTAGGACTCCCAAGTCCTAGTAGGATTCCCCTTTCCTTTCCGGAGTAGGAGAGAAGGAAAGAGAGGGAGAGGGAGAAGGAAAAGGGGGCTGCACCCCTTGTCCAATTTGGACCAGAGGGGGAGCGCGCGCCTCCTTCCTTTTGGCCTCTCTCCTCTATTCCCGTATGGCCGAATAAGGCTCATATACTCCCCGGCGAATTCCCGTAACTCTCCGGTACTCCGAAAAATACCCGAATCACTCGGAACCTTTCTGAAGTCCGAATATAGTCGTCCAATATATTGATCTTTACGTCTCGACCATTTCGAGACTCCTCGTCATGTCCCCGATATCATCCGGGACACCGAACTACCGTCGGTACATCAAAACACATAAACTCATAATATAAATCGTCACCGAACTTTAAGCGTGCGGACCGTACGGGTTCGAGAACAATGTAGACATGACCAAGACACGTCTCCGGTCAATAACCAATAGTGGAACCTGGATGCTCATATCGGCTCCTACATATTATATGAAGATCTTTATCGGTCAAACCGCATAACAACATACGTTGTTCCCTTTGTCATCGGTATGTTACTTACCCGAGATTCGATCGTCGGTATCTCAATACCAAGCTCAATATCGTTACTGGCAAGTCTCTTTACTCGTTTCGTAATACATCATCCCGCAACTAACTCATTAGTTACAATGCTTGCAAGGCTTATAGTGATGTGCATTACCGAGTGGGCCCAGAGATACCTCTCTGATAATTGGAGTGACAAATGCTAATCTCGAAATACGCCAACTCAACATGTACCTTCGGAGACACCTATAGAGCTCCTTTATAATCATCCAGTTACGTTGTGACGTTTGATAGCACACAAAGTGTTACTCCGGTAAACGGGAGTTGCATAATCTCATAGTCATAGGAACATGTATAAGTCATGAAGAAAGCAATAGCAACATACTAAATGATCAAGTGCTAAGCTAACGGAATGGGTCAATACAATCACATCATTCTCCTAATGATGTGATCCCGTTAATCAAATGACAACTCATGTCTATGGCTAGGAAACACAACCATCTTTGATCAACGAGCTAGTCAATTAGAGGCATACTAGTGACACCATGTTTGTCTATGTATTCACACATGTATTATGTTTCCGGTTAATACAATTTTATTATGAATAATAAACATTAATCATGATATGAGGAAATAAATAATAACTTTATTATTGCCTCTAGGGCATATTTCCTTCACTATGGTAGTGCACTTGTTCCTTGCAACCATTTGTTGGCCTATTGCGGTAGCGTCCGACGACCTTGCAACAAGCTAGATTATGTGGATAGACATAGAGGCAGAGGAAGGGTGTGGTTGGGAGAAAATGATGGAGTTTTCTAGAGATAAGGTGGGCATGTGGCTAGTAGGAGGAGTGGCGAACGGGCGTGGGGGCGCATGGATCAAGTACAATTCAATTGTTGCACGAGGGGCATAATTTGTGCGTGATCAGTTGGTTGCCTATGAACGAGAAATGTAGCTATTGATGGGGAGGAGCACCATCGCTCAGATGTAGGCATGCCATCGACTAGAAGGGAAATTTCAAGTTTGGATCATTGGGCATACCAATTGTTAAGATTATTAATAAAATCTGACACGATTGCATCACTTCTTAAATTGTTGTAGCATAAAACATGTGCATTCACTAAAATAACACTTTTGTGATGATACGTGTTTGTCACAGTAGGTTGATACGTCCCCGTCGTATCTACCTTTCCAAACACTTTTGCTCTTGTTTTTGGACTCTAATTTGCATGATTTGAAAGAAACTAACCCGGACTGACGCTGTTTCAGCAGAATTGCCATGGTGTTGTTTTTGTGCAGAAATCAAAGTTCTCATATTGACCTGAAAATTACAGAGAATTTTGTTGGAATATATAAAAAATACCAGTGAAAAATATACCAGAGGGGGGGCACCCAGGAGCCACAAGCTCATGGGGGAGCTCCTACCCCCAGGGCGCACCCTGCAGGCTTGTGGGCCCCATGGACCTTCGGCAGCCCTAACTCCAACTCCATATATACCTATTCGCCAAGAAAAAATCAGAGAGAAGGATTCATCGCGTTTTATGATACGGAGCCGCCACCACCTCCTGTTCTTCATTGGGAGGGCTGATCTGGAGTTTGTTCGGGGCGCCGGAGGGTGGAATTCGAGGTCGTCATCATCATCAACCTTCCTCCATCACCAATTTCATGATGCTCACTGGCGGGAGTGAGTAATTTCTTCGTAGGCTTGCTGGACGGTGATGGGTTGGATGAGATCTATCATGTAATTGAGTTAGTTTTGTTAGGGCTTGATGCCCAGTATCCACTATGTTCTGAGATTGATGTTGCTATGGCTTTGCTATGCTTATTGCTTGTCACTAGAGCTTGAGTGCTATGAGTTCAGATCAGAACCTATTATGTTTTCTTGAATATATGTGTGTTCTTGATCCTATCCTGTCCATTTTTAATCAAATTTTCATTTTGCAACCAAATAAACAACAGAATGAAACATTGCACATTATTAAACAAATAAGTCACATTGTTTACAATAAAAGAATTAAAAATCACATAGTTTACAACCAAATGAATTTAAAATTATAGCTAATACATTAGATGAAAAAGAGCGGATACAAATATTGGTTTCCTATATGAGTCCACATATGCTCAACTAAATCATCTTGAAGCTGAATGTGGGTTATCCGATCATGCATTTCATGATGAAATTGAATGAATTGTGCATACATTGTGGCTCAACCGTGCATATGATGATGACCATATGACATCATTGTAAAAAAAACTCAGCTGGGCTACCCGCCATGATCCTCCAGAGTGATGAATCCGTACCACACTAGACATCAGCAGTGCGTGGACGAGTCTTGGTGGTGAAGGGCCCCGTCCTTGGCCTGTTTAGGAAGCAGGGTTGTCGAACATCGCGTCCTCTGGTGGTGACTGTGGAGGTGGCAGTGGTGAGCCGAGGACACCGACGGCCCTGGGTAGGGTGCGGGGCGTGAGCTACGCCATTGGCGGCAAGAAGCGGCCACAACAATTGTGATGGGGGAGTCGGTGGATGAGGCGGGGTGGGGGAGTCGTGGATGAGGCGGGTGGGGGAGTCGGTGGATGAGGCAGTGGAGGAGCATCGGTGCATGCTGCGGCGGCGGCTAGGGCAGGTGGCAAAGAGACCGATGATGGAAATATGCCCTAGAGGCAATAATAAAATGGTTATTATTATATATCTTAAATCATGATAAATGTTTATTGTTCATGCTAGAATTGTATTGATCGGAAACTTAGATACATGTGTGAATACATAAACAAATACTATGTCCCTAGCAAGCCTCTACTAAACTAGCTCATTGATCAAAGATGGTTAAGGTTTCCTAACCATAGACATGTGTTGTCATTTGATAATGGGATCACATCATTAGGAGAATGATGTGATGGACAAGACCCATCTGTTAGCTTAGCATAATGATCGTTCAATTTATTGTTATTGCTTTCTTCATGTCAAATACATATTCCTTCGGTTATAAGATTATGAAACTCCCGGATACCGGAGGAATACCTTGTGTGCTATCGAACGTCACAACGTAACTGGGTGATCATAAAGATTCTCTACAGGTATCTCCGAAGGTGTTTGTTGAGTTGGCATAGATCGAGATTAGGATTTTTCACTCCGAGTATCAGAGAGGTATCTCTGGGCCCTCTCGATAATACACATCATAAGCTTGCAAGCAAACGACTAAGGAGTTAATTACGAGGTGATGTATTACAAAACGAGTAAAGAGACTTGTCGGTAACGAGATTGAACTAGGTATGAAGATACCGACAATCGAATCTCAGGCAAGTAACATACCGATGGAGAAAAGGAATTACATATGTTGTCGTAATGGTTCGACCGATAAAAGATCTTCGTAGAATATGTAGGAGCCAATATGGGCATCCAGGTTGCGCAATTGGTTATTTACCGGAGAGGTGTCTCGGTCATGTCTACATAGTTCACGAACCCGTAGGGTCCGCACCTTAACGTTCGTTGACGATATAGTGTAATATGAGTTATATGATTTGGTGACCGAATGTTGTTCGGAGTCCTGGATGAGATCACGGACATGCCGAGGAGTCTCGAAATGGTCGAGAGGTAAATATTGATATATAGGGCGATGGTATTAGGACACCAGAATAGTTTTGGAGTGCACCGAGTACTCATCGGGTCACCGGAAGGGGTTATGGCACCCCCGGCAAGTGTATGGGCCTTATGGGCCAAAGCGGGGACTGACCAGCCCACAAGGGGGCTGGTGCGTCCCTTCCCTTGGCTAGCCGGCCCTAGGGGAAGGAAAGGGAGGGGTGGCCCCTCCTGCCTTTGTTGGGGAACATAGTAATTTCAAAAAAATTCCTACGAACATGCAAGATCATGGTGATGCATAACAACGAGAGGGGAGACTGTCGTCCACGTACCCTCGTAGACCGTAAGCGGAAGCATTATGACAACGTGGTTGATGTAGTCGTATGTCTTCACGATCGACCGATCCTAGTACCGAATGTACGGCACCTCCGCGATCTGCACATGTTCAGCTCGGTGACGTCCCACGAACTCACGATCCAGTAGAGCTTTGAGGGAGAGTTCCGTCAGCACGACGGCGTGATGACGGTGTTGATGAAGCTCTTGACGCAGGCTTCGCCTAAGCACCTTCTGATATGACCGAGGTGGATTATGGTGGAGGGGGGCACCGCACACGGCTAAAGATCAATGATCAACTTGTGTGTCTATGGGGTGCCCCCTCCCCCCACATATAAAGGAGTGGAGGAGGGGGAGGGGCCGTCCCTCCTTGGTGTGCGCCAAGGGGAGTCCTACTCCCACCGGGAGTAGGACTCTAACCCTTCCAAGAGTAGGAGTAGGAGAGAGGGAAGGAGGAGAGAGGAGGAAGGAAAGGCCCCTCCCCTCCTTGTCCAATTCGAACTAGTGGGGGAGGGGACGCGCGGCCTGCCTTGGCCACCCCTCCTCATCTCCACTAAGGCCCAATAGGCCCATTACATTCCCTGGGGGTTCCGCTAAACCCCAGGTACTCCAGTATTTGTCCGAACTTGCCCGGAACCCTTCCGAAGTCCAAACATAGTCACACAATATATAGATCTTTATGTCTCGACCATTTCGAGACTCCTCATCATGTCCGTGATCATATCCGGGACTCCGAACTACCTTCGGTACATCAAAACACATAAACTCATAATACCGATCGTCACCGAAGGAAAGCGTGTGGACCCTACCGGTTCGAGAACTATGTAGACATGAACGAAACATGTCTCCGGTCAATAACCAATAGCAGAACCTGGATGCTCATACTGGCTCCTACATATTCTACGAAGATCTTTATCGTTCAAACTGCATAACAACATATGTTGTTCCCTTTGTCATCGGTATGTGCCCGAGATCCGATCGTCGGTATCTCAATACCTAGTTCAATCTCGTTACCGGCAATCTCTTTACTTGTTCCGTAATGCATCATCCCGCAACTAACTCATTAGTCACATTGCTTGCAAAGCTTATAGTGATGTGCATTACCGAGAGGGCCCAGAGATACCTCTCCGACAATCGGAGTGACAAATCCTAATCTCGATCTATGCCAACTCAACAAGTACCATCGGATACACCTGTTGAGCACCTTTATAATCACCTAGTTACGTTGTGACCTTTGGTAGCACACAACATGTTCCTCCGGTAATCGGGAGTTGCATAATCTCATAGTCATAGGAACATGTATAAGTCATGAAGAAAGCAATAGCAGTAAACTAAATCGATCAAGTGCTAAGCTAACGGAATGGGTCAAGTCAATCACATCATTCTCCTAATGATGTGATCTCATTTATCAAATGACAACTCATGTCTATGGCCAGGAAACTTAACCATCTTTGATCAATGAGCTAGTTAAGTAGAGGCATACTAGTGACACTCTGTTTTTTATGTATTCACACATGTATTATTTTTCCGGTTAATACAATTCTAGCATGAATAATAAACATTTAACATTGCTACCTCTTGAGCACTGCGTAGGATTTTCCCGAAGAGGAGAGGATGATGCAGTAAAGTAGCGTAAGTATTTCCCTTAGTTTTTGAGAACCAAGGTATCAATCTAGTAGGAGACCACACACAAGTCCCTCGTACCTACACAAAACGATAGCAACTCGCAACCAACGCTTACGTGTTGTCAATCCCTTCACGGTCACTTACGAGAGTGAGATCTGATAGAGATAATACTTTTGGTATTTTTGATAGATAGATGCAAAGTAAAAAGTAAAGGCAAAGTAAAAACAAAGCAAGTAAATAAAGTGATATAGATTGATATGATGAGAATAGACCCGGGGGCCATAGGTTTCACTAGTGGCTTCTCTCAAGAGCATAAGTATTCTATTGGGTGAACAAATTATGTTGAGCAATTGAGAGTTGAGCATAGTTATGAGTATATCTAGGCAATGATTATGTATATAGGCATCACGTCCAAAACAAGTAGATCGAAATGATTACGCATCTACTACTATTACTCCACTCATCGACCGCTATCCAAAGATGCATCTAGAGTATTAAGTAAAAACAGAGTAACGCCGTAAGCAAGATGACATGATGTAGAGGGATAAATTCATGCAATATGATAAAAAAACATCTTGTTATCCTCGATGGCAACAATACAATACGTGCCTTGCAACTCTTTTTGTCACTGAGTAAGGACACCGCAAGATTGCACCCAAAGCTAAGCACTTCTCCCATTGCAAGAACTACCAATCTAGTTGGCCAAACCAAAAAGGATAATTCGAAGAGACTTGCAAAGATAACTCAATCATACATAAAAGAATTCAGATAAGAATAAATTTTTCCTAGATAATACTGGATCATAAACCCACAATTCATCGGTCTCAACAAACACACCGCAAAAGAAGATTACATCGAATAGATCTCCACGAGAGAGGGGGAGAACATTGTATTGAGATCCAAAAAGAGAGAAGAAGCCATCTAGCTACTAGCTATGGACCCGAAGGTCTCAAGTAAACTACTCACACTTCATCGGAGGGGCTATGGTGATGATGTAGAAGCCCTCCATGGTGGATGCCCCCCTCGTGAACTCCTAACAGGCCCCAAGATGGGATCTCGTGGATACAGAAGGTTGCGGTGGTGGAATTAGGTTTTTAGCTCCTGTTCTGATCGTTCGGGGATACGTAGGTATATATAGGAGGAAGGTGTTGAGGAACGTAGCAGAAATTCAAAATTTTCTGCACATCACCAAGATCAATCTATGGAGTAATCTAGCAATGAGGGTAAGGGGAGTGCATCTACATACCCTTGTAGATCGCTAAGCGGAAGCGTTCAAGTGAACGGGGTTGATGGAGTCATACTCGTCGTGATCCAAATCACCGATGATCCTAGTGCCGAAGCGACACCACACGCGTTCAACACACATGCAGCCGGTGGCGTCTCCCATGCCTTGATCCAGCAAGGAGAGAGGGAGAGGTTGGGGAAGACTCCGTCCAGCAGCAGCACGACGGCGTGGTGGTGGTGGAGGAGGCGTGGCAATCTGCGCAGGCCGCCAAGCACCGCGGGAGAGGACGAGGACTTGGGAGGGAGGGCTGCGCCCGAGAACTTGGGTGCGGCTGCCTCCCACCCTCCACTATTTATAGGTGGGGAGAGGGGGCGGCCCCTAGATCCCATCTAGGGTTGGGGCGTGCCAGGGGGAGGAGTGCCTCCCAAGTCAAGTGGAGGCCCTCCCCTTTAGGGTTTCCCCTTTCCCATGCGCATGGGCCTTGGGGGGGGGGGGCTGGTGCCCCTAGCCCATTAAGGCTAGGGCGCCCCCTTACAGCCCATGCTACTGTATTGGACGTGGTGGAACATTTTACGGACCTCCGGACCCCTCCGGAATCCTCCGGAACCTTCCGGAAGCTTCCCGGTACAATACCGAAAAAACCGAACTTTTCCTGGAACCCGAACAACAACTTTCCATATATAAATCTTTACCTCCAAACCATTCCGGAACTCCTCGTGATGTCCGGGATCTCATCCGGGACTCCGAACAACATTCGGTATCCACATACAAACTTCCTTTATAACCCTAGCGTCATCGAACCTTAAGTGTGTAGACCCTATGGGTTCGGGAGACACGTAGACATGACCGAGACAACTCTCCGACCAATAACCAACAACAGGATCTGGATACCCATGTTGGCTCCTAGATGTTCCACGATGATCTCATCGGATGAACCATGATGTCAAGGATTCAATCAATCCCGTATTCAATTCCCTTTGTCTAGCGGTATAATATTTGCCCGAGATTCGATCGTCGGTATCCCGATACCTTGTTCAATCTCGTTACCGGCAAGTCTCTTTACTCATTCCGTAACACATCATCCCGTGATCAACCCCTTGGTCACATTGTGCATATTATGATGATATCCTACCGAGTGGGCCTAGAGATACCTCTTCGTCACACGGAGTGACAAATCCCAGTCTCGATTCGTGCCAACCCAACAGACACTTTCGGAGATACCCGTAGTGCACCTTTATAGCCACCCAGTTACGTTGTGACGTTTGGTACACCCAAAGCATTCCTCAAGATCCGGAGTTGCACAATCTCATGGTCTAAGGAAATGATACTTGACATTAGAAAAGCTTTAGCATACAAACTACGATCTTTGTGCTAGGCTTAGGATTGGGTCTTGTCCATCACATCATTCTCCTAATGATGTGATCCCGTTATCAACGACATCCAATGTCCATGGTCAGGAAACCGTAACCATCTATTGATCAACGAGCTAGTCAACTAGAGGCTTACTACGGACAAGGTGTTGTCTATGTACCCACACATGTATCTGAGTTTCCTATCAATACAATTATAGCATGGATAATAAACGATTATCATGAACAAGGAAATATAATAATAATAACTAATTTATTATTGCCTCTAGGGCATATTGTAGCGACCCGACCCGAATGGGTCAAGTCTCTGTGCTTACGTGTCATCCCTGGATCGGTATGCTGACACACATAGTACTCAAGGATTTATAACAGAGGTAAATCACATGTATAAAGTAGCGTAAATACTATTACCTCAATCCAAATAGCGGAAGTAACAAGGCTGTGGATTCCCATCAACACCAATGGCAAAGTTGAGTATAGGAAATCGTAACCCTAACGTATCACTTACTCGTCGTAAGATCCTGCAACATGAGACGTTGCAGCCACAGAGGGTCAGTACATTGAATGTACTGGCAAATTCACACCATAGAGCAATGATGAATAAAGGCTATCACTACATGCATACATGGCTGGTGGAGGCTCTATGGTTATAATATTTTTGCGAAAAGCCAATTTTTCCCAACTTCAAAGGAATAAATTTATTTAACTATCATGGTGGTTGTTAAACATTGAGAATGGTTGACAGCATTCTCAATCCCAATTAAAAGTACTCATTAAAACCCAACAATATTGATTATAGTAACATGATGAGATTCATATGATATCCAAGTTCTAGATACTCAAAATGTCCATAACTGGGGACACAGCTAACCATGATTAGTTTATACACTCTGCAGAGGTTTGCGCACTTTTCCCCACAAGACTCGATCGCCTCCGTTTGATTCCTCGCACTACATGATGTTTGAGAAACAGATGACCGAGACATAGTCTTTGGAGCGCTAGCACCTTACATGTGGGTAGACCGTACACCTACTTTCCCTACATCGCTAGTCTACCCGTAAGAGTTCGCACAACTTAATCAACTATGCCAGAGCCCATAATGTCTTGTGGCTGCACACGGAAGTTTCTACTTTGAATAATCTCATGATCCCTTTGAGCCTGGGTGGCGGTCCGAAGAAAAACAGGCAAGTCCTGGAAACCCAGGTGCCTAGACATGCAAGTCCTGGAGTAACCAGGTGCCTCAATCCACCCAGATGTGTGTTTAAGTTGCCACCTTAAATAAACCATTAATTAACAATCTCACATCTGTCATGGAAATTCACTCAAACCCAATCCACGTCTACGAGCATAGCATGGCATAATTAGCAAACGTAGAAGTAAGTCCCAAGGGTTTGAAAATAAAACAGGTAATAGGTGCTACCTCAATCTACTTCCCAAAACCCACGATTTAATTCAGATCCTAATCATGCAATTGTTTGAGGGTTGAAACTAATGCATAAAAACTGGGTAATAAGGGATATGATCAAAGTGTGAACTTGCCTACAATGTTGATGAAGATGATTCGCACTCAAAAACTCTTGATAGTTCTACTCGTCACACTCCGGTCAATCTATCGCGATCAAGCAATGGTAACCCCACATAAGCAATCACTCAAAAGATCAGAAAGAACGAAGAAGACAACTCGGAAAAAAACAAGCAAATAACTCTTGCAGCATAAAACAATTTCTAACAGTACCAAAATTATGTGAATTTGGCCTTATCAGAAAGTTTAGGTCAAGAGCTTCGAATAGCAGAAAGAAACAACTCAAACGGAGCTACGAAACTCAAGTTACGATCAAACGAAGTTCAAATTCAAATCTGATCTAATTCAAATTTTAAACTTTCAAAAAAATGTTTGAGTTGGATTACTGGATAGAGGAGATCATAACGAAGAAGTAGGCGTTGGTTTCGTTGGATTTGGACTAACGAGTAAAAAGTAGTGAGGGTTTGAAGATTAGGGACTAATCTGTAAATAAAAATCTTCACAGATAGGTCCCAGGCCGAAAATAAACAGAAAATGAATAGGCTAAATAACGAATGCTCGCTGTTTAATAAAACCGAAGAAACCGATCTAGTCTAGCATTTTTTTTAAACGAACTAGACAGAAAAAACGGTTCGGGGTTTACCAGTTCGGCCGGTTCGGCGGTTTAGGCGGAGAAAACCGCCGCGGGCGGAACAGGCAGCAGCTGCTGGCGGCGGCTCGGCGAAGTCCGGCCACAGGCGTCGCGGCTCGGCAAGATGGTTCATGATGGCGGCAAGCAAGAAGCGGCGTGAGGCGGAGAAGAAGCGGTGGCGGCGCTGTAGGCGGTGGTGGCGGGCTTCGGGTGGTGGTGGCGAGATCTGATGGGCAGTGGCGGTGGGGCGAGGCAAGAGGCGGGGCGGGGCGCTATTTATGGAGGGGCGAGGCGGGGCCTGCCGTGGGCGAGGGGGCAGAGGTGCCCGGCCTTGGACGGACGCCGAGGTCGGTGGCGGCGGCGGAGTCGGAGGCGGTTGGGAGCTGGGCCGTGGCCTGGCGAGATGCTGGGCCGGCCCAGTCGGCGAGGCTGAACGGTTTTTTTAAAACATTTTCTCATACCAATAAAAACAGAATAAACAAATATATTATATAGGCATACAATATATCAAAATCTTCAGAAAAATATTTCCTACAAGCTGAACATTTTTCTAGAGTCAAATAAAATCCACACAAATACAAATAAAGCAAAGAGTGCTTCTGCCCTAGAAAAATCCAGTAAAAATCATTTTAAAAATACTAAAATTAATTCAAATTTATTTCTCTCCAATTTTCTGATGTAGGGAATCATGTTACCCTAATTTCTGTATATTTTATTTTTGGAGAAAAATAATTTGAATAAAACTCAAATAACTCCAAATTAAAAATAAATTCAAATGAACTTTGAATTTTAATTCTTTGAAACTCCCAACTCATATTTCATATGTTTTGAAGAAGTCATTTTATCTTCGCTCGTGAAAATCATTGAGTTGCATAAAGTTCCTGGGTTGGAAATATTTTCCAAATGAAATTCAAATATTTTCAACACCCCTTGTCATTTAAATAAATGGAAGAAGTCATGTCATCTTCTCTCCAGGGTTTTGTGTTGAAAAGAATTTGAATTCACGGAGATCAAAATGCAAAATGAAAGTTTGGGAAAGTCCTTTTATTCCCTCTCATTTAACTTTCAAAAAGTTTCAAATTCACTCACTTTCAGTCAATCAATCTAATAATCAATGAAAACTATCTATTTAATATAACATTCCAAAATTTAGAATTTTGGGATGTTACAAACCTACCACCCTTAAAATGAATCTCATCCTCGAGATTCGGAGAGGCTAGCAAGAAATAGGTTAGGGTTTGGGGGTCTTCTCAAAATCCATCGATCATCACTGGGGTCTCGGGTGCTACCACCCTTAGAAACATGGTTACGGTTCCATCAAAACTCATGTACTCCATCCTTATTGTTGGCAGCGTCAATCTTCTCAGATCCTCTGAAAATTTTCCTTCTCTGGGCTCTTCCGGTGGTGGCATAACCTTTACCGCAGTTCTTCTGTCCTATCATCTTGGTAAGGTTATTCCGAGACTGGGTCTTCTTAGCTGACGGGTCTGGCGCCAATACTAATTAGCTATTGATATCTCATGGTGGTCAACAATTTATGGTTTCTCCTGCAGAAAACGGGTCTGGGTTGAACCTCACCGTATATCCTACAATTGGCAGCGGCTGCCGTGTACAAGGAAAAAAAATACTTATACCATTCTAAGGTTCAAACAGGGTTTTGATCGTCGTCTCTCTACTATAGATAAGTCACTCAGGTTTACCATCCCACATAGCAAGGCGAATAATAAGAGTAAGTCGATATGGTGATCAATCCATCCCGCACCCAAATCATTATCTTGTACATGGTTTAGCGAATCTCGCATTCTAACACTCGGTCATCCTCACAAGCATTGCAAAATTTCTCTTGTCGATGAACCAAGTTTGGATAAATCCATTGATTCTGCAAGCCAAACAAACATCTATTGGTCCTTCACAACTCTCAGGTTTTGCGTAAACTCCTATAGGATCGTCGGTTGATAAAAGGTAAATCCTTCCAGGTTTTCCTTCAGCAAGAGTGTGCTTGCTTCTTGGTAGGTCCTGGGGCCTGTGGGTTATGGCCCATCTCATCACTTGTAAACCTTGAACTCATTATCTGGGCATCTGATCATTACTCCAACATTCAGCTTCCTAGCATTCTTAAATCCATCCAATGGTACTGTCTCCAGCTTCCTTTTGTTGGCACCAAACTAGGACATGATTACTCAGACTCATCATGGAATTTCCATTGATCCTTATTTCCAACATCATACCTCCTTTATATCCAATAGTAATTCATCTCTTCATCCTCGTGGGATATCCCACATACCGAAATAAAAACTTATAATTATGAAGTCCATACTCCACTTCGTGGAACA
The DNA here is from genome assembly GCA_021437245.1 of Aegilops speltoides. Lineage (NCBI taxonomy): Eukaryota > Viridiplantae > Streptophyta > Magnoliopsida > Poales > Poaceae > Aegilops > Aegilops speltoides. The sequence goes on from CM038144.1 coordinate 391,135,241, forward strand.
TCATTATCCTTTCCAGGGTCAAGGCATCCTTACAAGGGAATATTGGCCATCTCTGCATGGCACTTCTTCAACTGGGAAACGTGAAACACATCATAAACTCCTGGCAGTCCTTCGGGTGACTCCAACTTGTTGGCCACTTCTCCCATATGTTCCAAAACTCGGTATGGTCCTACAAATCTCGGGGCTAACTTTCCCTTAACTCCAAATAGTTTAACTCCTCGCAGAGGGGACACACGAAGACATGCTCTGTCTCCAATTTCATAGACTTCCTCCTTGCGTTTTTTGAGTCTGCATAACTCTTTTGCCAGGACTGAGCTACCTTCAGTCTATCTCGAAGCAACTTAACATTCTCTTCCGAATCCTTGATCAAATTTGATCCAAACAACTGACGGTCTCCAACTTCATCCCACATCAACGGTTCCTGGCTCCTTCTCCCATACAAAGCTTTAAAAGGGGCCATCTTCAAACTAACTTGGTAACTGTTGCTATATGAGAAGTACGCGTAAGGTAGATTATCATCCCTACTAGATCCATAATTTAGCGCACACACTCTCAACATGTCCTCCAGAATCTGATTGACTCTCTCGGTCTATCCATCTGTATGCGAATGAAAGGCTGTACTAAACTCTAGCCTAGTACCCAAAGTGTGGTGCAGCTGATTCCAAAACTTTGAGGTAAACTGTGTTCCTCTATCTGATACGATGGTCCTCGGAACTCCATGCAGACATACGATCCTGGTCAAATATATCTTGGCCAACTTCGCACTTATATAGGTGGTTTTCACTGGGATAATGTGAGCCACTTTGGTCAAGCGAATCAACTATACCCAGATATAGTCATATCCCGTTCGGGTTCTAGGAAATTTGGTAATGAAAGCCATGCCAAGCTTATCCCACTTCCATTCGGGTATCGGCATAAGCTGTATTAATCCTGCTAGCTTCTGATGCTCTGCTTTTACTGTCTCTGGTATACATCACCTACGACTACATACTCCTCAATATCCTTCTCCATACTAGTCCACCAGAAACACTCCTTCAAAATCCAAATACATCTTGGTGTTTCCAGGGTGAATCGAGTATGGTGAGTCATGAGCCTCCTGAAGTATTTACTTCCTGATCCTTGCATTATTGGGAACATATACACGGTCCTCGAACCATAAGGTGTCATGCTCATCCTTACGAAAACCTTTGGTCTTTCCTTTGCTCATCATCTCTTTTATCTCAGCAATCTCTTTGTCATACTTCTAAGCTCACGAATCTTTCCCAACAATGTAGACTGAACTTCCATTGCTGCAACAAAACCTTTGGGAACAATCTCCAACCGAAGTTCCGTGAAAATCCTCGACTAACTCCTTTGGTAATCCTCTGCTTATGAGGGTATTCGTCCTTATTTTCTTTATGGTTGTGTCCTATTTCTCCACAAAGCTTGTATGCACAAGGTGTCTTCATATCACTTCCATAAGGCTTCAACTTCTGGGACACAAACTAAGACTTTAGCAAAGTCAACTTAAATTCCTTCCAAGTGGTTACTCTTGGCCATCCATTGATGTTTTGGTACATGCTCCACTAAGTAGCATCACCTCTTTTCAAAGCACTATAGAGTATGCTGGGTCATATCCTTTCCGTCTATAGTGTCGCTCTCCATATGATCCTCCATGTTCTGAATCCATTGGTCCGTCTCCAATTGACTCATCGGTCCAGAAAATATAAGCTCATCTCCATTCATCCTCTATTGGGTCCATGGGTTTTGGGGTGGGATAAGAGAGATAGAGAGGGAAGCACACAATACAAACAAAAGTTTTGAAAAGATAGATTTTATTGTGGCTGTTGGAAAAACAACAAACAACTGACAACTCACAATCATCGCATCTAACGTAAGCACAAAACAGGGGTTGGTCTTCTAATGGTCTATAGATCTCAACGTCATCAAACTCTTCAAGTCTTGGTCATGTCTCTGATAGCTTTTTCCGATCATACTTGTGTAACGCCCCGGATTCGATGCGCCAGGTGTCTTCCAGTTATTCGCCGTCTTTGCCATGTCATCATCTGCATTTCATATCATGTCATCATGTGCATTTCATTTTGCATACGTGTTCATCTCATGCATCCGAGCATTTTCCCCGTTGTCCGTTTTGCAATCCGGCACTCCTATGTCATCCGGCGTTCCCCTTTTGTCTTCTGTTGTGAGCGGGTATTAAACATTCTCAGAATGGCCGAGGTTTATAGCGGCCTTGGTATAGCACCGGTAGACCGCTGTCAAGTTTCGTGCCATTTGGAGGTCGTTTGATACTCCAACGGTTAACCGGGTAACAGTAAAGCCCTCTTTTGTTGCAGCCCAACACCCCTCCCAAAGTGGACCAAAACCCATCTAACTCCCCTCCATGCTCTCTGTCGTTCGATCACGTTCACGTGGCCGAAAACCGCTCCTCATTTGGACTCTCCTAGCTCCCTCTACCTATAAAACTAGCCCCTCCCCCGAAATCTCGGATCATTTCCACCCTAACCCTAGCTTTTCCCTCTCTCACGGACGCTGTTCGCCCGCCGGACACGTCCAGCCAGCCACGTCGCCCGACCAATGGGCGCGTGACACGTCATCGCCGCCGCGCGCAGCAATAACCATCCGCGCGCCGCGGGCCGTCGCCGTCCCTTGCGCGATTCGCCGGGGCCCATTCGGCGCCATGGGCCGGATCGCCGCCGCCGCCCGGTCGCCGTCGCCGCGCTGCGGCCGGCGCTTCGCCCGCCGCCGCCGCCGACCGGCCGGCTTTTCGCCCTCGCCTCCGCCTCCGCCGGCCGCCGCCGCCGCCGCCGCCTTTCTCCTCGCCGCGCCGCCCGTCTCTCGCCGGCTCGCCATCCCCGCCGTCGTGGCGAAGGCTTGCCCGCGCTGCCAAAACCTCCGCCTCCGGCCATCTCCACCGGAGCTGCTCCGCTAACCGTCGCCGGCCTCCCGTCCCCGGCCTCCGCTCCTCCGTCGCGCCTCCCGCCGTCCTTCGCCTCCGCCGCGCCGAATCCGGCCGGATCTGGCCCGGCCAGCCCCTCCCCGTGCATCTCCGGCGACGTAGCTCCGGCGAGATCCCGACATGCATCGTAATCCGTGCCCCAGATCCGGAGGGTATATTTCTTCTAAGTCCCCGTATTTTTGCATTATCATGCCATATTCATCATGCTGTATCTCTGCATCCGTAGGTCCGTTTCGTGCGTATAAAATATCAAATTGTTCGTCTCGACAAATACTTCATTTCATTCCATTGCATCATTTTCATTTGAGCTCATATTGATGCCCGAAATGCTGTTGGAAGTGTGCATGTTGATGTTAATCTGCTGAAACTGTTATAACTTGCTGTTTTGTCATTTTTGCCATGATTGATGTGTGCATCCTATGAGGTTGATGTCTACATGTATGTTGATCTATGCCATGCCATCTTTCCAGGGGTGTATGCCATGTATTTTTGTGAGTTGTGTGCTGAGTGTATCAAGCTTGCTAAGTAGGGTAGTTGCTGTTGCTGTTTTGCTAGTCAGATTCTGTTATATTTTGTTGCTATGTTAACATGCTTCTACTAGTCATTTCGTGCATAATCTGGAGATGCTCTATAAACATGTTTTGATCTACATGTCTTGCTCTATCCATTCATGCCCTTGGTTGCAATTATAGCCTACTGGAATATGTTGTTATCTTGCTCTAAATTTGCTTCATAATGTTGCTGTCAGCCTGTTTACATTAAGTTCACTTGTTCCCATGTGTTTTCCTAGTGATCCATGTACCCTATGATCTTGTTCTTGCCATGTATAGCTTCACAAACATTCCTTCTTACTGTTGGTTGCCTTACCATGCCATGTATTGCTCTGTGGTGAGTGGTTCAAGCTCACGAACATGCCTACTTATTATTGTTTCTGCCATGTATGAATCTGTAATATAACTTGCCATGTTTACATGGGTGCCATCATATTTTCTATGCCTTTTTGGCTCATGTTCAGTAAGGGACTTTTGATCTATGCTATCCGTAGATTCATTCCATGCCTTTGTTTGCCATGATATGTTCCTGTAACATGTTGTTTGATAGCTCTAAACATTGCAACCTGATGTTATTTCTGCAAAGTCTAAAACTGTTATTATTTGCAATCTTCCCATGTCCTTTTGAGCATGTTCTAGTTGTTTCTGGAGATAGCTCAGTGTTCATGTTTTGTTATGCTTTACCAGTACTTCATGCCCATGCCTTTTGTTTTTATGTTGGGGTGTTGTAGCTTGTTGTTTTGATGCTTGTAAGATGCCTAGTTGCTGTTATGGACAGATTGTTGCTATGATTTGTATAGTGTGTGTGTGTTGAACCGTTGCTCCGTTTTGAGTGTGCTCTATATGAAACTTGCTTGATTTTGCAAGTAGCTTCATAGTATCATGTTGCATCCTTGTTTTGGTGTGTTTGCTTGATGTTTGGGTGCATTTTGCATCAATGCCATGTTTAACTTGTTTTGCTCATATCTTCTAGGCCGTAGCTCCAAATCTAATGAACTTTATATGTAACTTGACTAGAATTTCGTGTAGATCATCTTGGTGCATCTTAACTTGCTGTTTAACAACTTGAACATAAGGTTGATTCAGTTCTGGACCAATTTCGAAATTTGCATATGAGGACTTACCGGAATTGTTATATGTTGTTTCCGGCCTCATTTAAACTTGCCTTGATGTGTTGTTCTTGTTTGCATCATCTCTTGCCATGAGTAGCTTCATGTAGCCTTGTCATGCATCATGCTTGTTGTGCATCATGTCTTGTTCATGTGTGGTGTGTTTACCCATGTTGTGTGCTTCTTCTCGATAGTTCCTGTTTCGTTGCGGTCGTGAGGATTCGTTTGTCTACGTGTGGTTCGTCTTCGTGGCTTCATCTTCTTCATGGACTCGTTCTTCTTCCTTGCGGGATTTCAGGCAAGATGACCGCTACCCTAGATCTCACTACGATCATTGCTATGCTAGTTACTTCATTTTATCGCTATGCTGCGCTACCTATTACCTATTTATCAAGCCATCCCATATTGCCATGAACCTCTAACCTTTGACACCATTCCTAGCAAACCATTGTTTGGCTATGTTACCGCTTTTGCTCAGCCCCTCTTATAGCGTTGCTAGTTGCAGGTGAAGTTGAAGATTTCTCCATGGTGGACAGGATTTTGGTTGGGATATCACAATATCTCTTATATTATTAATGCATCTATATATTTGGTAAAGGGTGGAAGGCTCGGCCTTATGCCTGGTGTTTTGTTCCACTCTTGCCGCCCTAGTTTCCGTCATACCGGTGTTATGTTCCCGGATTTTGCGTTCCTAACACGGTCGGGTGATTTATGGGACCCCCCTGACAGTTCGCTTTGAATAAAACTTGTCCAGCAAGGCCCAACCTTGGTTTTAGCATTTGCCTCACCACCACCTATCCCTTTCCCTTGGGTCGGCCAACCCGAGGGTCATCTTTATTTTAGCCCCCGGGCGTTGCTTGTCTAAGTCTTTGGTCCAAACCGAAGCGATGTCGGCGCCCCTGGCAACCAGGGTCTATGCCAACCCGACGTCTTGCTCATCCGGTGCGCCCTGAGAACGAGATATGTGCAGCTCCTATCAGGATTTGTCGGCACAGCGGGAGGCTTTGTTGGTCTTGTTTTACCATTGACGAAATTTCTTGTAAACCGGGATTCCGAGACTGATCGGGTCTTCCTGGGAGAAGGTCTATTCCTTCGTTGATCGCGAGAGCTTGTCATGGGCTAAGTTGGGACACCCCTGCAGGGTATAAACTTTTGAGAGCCGTGCCCGTGGTTATGTGGCAGATGGGAATTTGTTAAAGTCCGGTTGTAGATAACTTGACACCAGATCCGAATTAAAATGCATCAACCGAGTGTGTAGCCGTGATGGTCTCTTTTCGGCGGAGTCCGGGAAGTGAACACGGTCTTTGGGTTATGTTTGACGTAAGTAGGAGTTTAGGATCACCTCTTGATCATTGCTAGCTTCACGACCGTTCCTTTGCTTCTCTTCTCGCTCTCATTTGCGTATGTTAGCCACCATATATGCTTAGTCGCTGCTGCAACCTCACCACTTTGCCCCTTCCTTTCCCATTAAGCTTTGCTAGTCTTGATACCCATGGTAATGGGATTGCTGAGTCCTCGTGGCTCACTGATTACTACAACAACGATTGCTTGTGTACAGGTTATGCGATGATCTTGACGCGAGAGCGATGTTGCTTGTTTTGGAGTTCTTCTTCTGCTTCTTCGATCAGGGGATAGATTCCAGGTCGGCAGCCTGGGCTAGCAGGGTGGATATTGTTTGAGTTTCTGTTTATGATTCATCTGTAGTCGGATGTTGTTCTTGTATGTTGTATTGTTGTATTCTTGTGGCATTGTATGCCTTATGTATGTATCCCAATCTATTATGTAATGTTGATGTAATGATATCCACCTTGCAAAAGCGTCTCAATATGCGGGTCTATCCTTGGTGGGACCTTCGAGTTCCTTTTGGATAGGGTCGCATATTGGGCGTTACAAGTTGGTATCAGAGCCTCGACCAACCCTAGGAGCCCCCTTGATTGATCGTGTAGTTTGGCCGTTGTTGAGTCTAGAAGAAAACTGATTTCGGAGTCTAGTTATATCAGAGAGTAGGAATTCTTTTTACTCCTCAGCCCCTTCGTTGCTCTGGTGAGGAATCTTGACGTAGGTGTTTTGAACTACTCCTCTTCCCCTTCAAATTTTTCTTTAGGATCACGTGGTTAGTTTCGTGAGTTGTCCATCCTCTTTTTATCAGGTGCATTTCTCGTCAAGTTGACTCGATTCTCTTCATCTTTGCCAAGTTCAATCCTCAGTTGTCCTTGTTTTTCCCACCCGCCCTCCCTTCTTCTTCTCGAATCCGGAGTCCATAATCGAGTATCCATCCTACTCTTCTGAAGTCTTTGTTTTCTTTCCTCAATGATTTCAACCGGTGTTTTTTCTCTTCAAGTTATTCGTCGGTTCCCCCTTCCAGTTGCCTTTGTTTTTCCCGCCCGCCCACCCTTTTCTTCCAGAGCATGAGTCTCTTTCGACCGTCAATTCCATTCGTGCGGAGCCTCTTCAGTCTTCCCTCAATTGTTTCAACCGGTGAATTCTCGTCTCGTTCGTCATTCTTCATCTCTTTTACTTCTCCGGTGGACTCAATTCAAGTTTTTCGGGTTGATCACATTCTTTTCCTTGGATCAAGTGTTTTCCTTGCTCGTTCACCTCTCGCCAGTTTATCCTTCCGGAGTGTGCAAGATATCTCAGGAGATTCGTCTGTGTTCCAATTAATTCGAGGTTGTCACCTCATCCGAATATTTCAATTGTTCCTGTGCATCATCTATCTTTTCAACAATCCTTTCCAATGGTGTTTTTTTAGTGGGCCCTAACCCATAGGTCTTTTCCCAGGATCTTACCCGACTCTTCTAATTCCCCGGAGTTATTCTCAATTCTTTTCAAAGTGTGACGTAAGAATGAATTTCATCAGTCACATGCCTTCTCCAAGATCGCTTTCAAATTCTTTTCATTGTTGACTCAACCTCTTCGCTTTTCATTCTCCCGGAGTATCTCAGTAATTTCGGTGGCGTTTCTCGTCGTCATTCTCAGCTTTGAAGATCGAAGAAGAGTTTTTCCTCTAAATCTTGCCCGTTCTCTCGAAGTTTCGTGGTTCTAGTTTCATGTTACCCTCTCATTTTGTTCCGTTTGTCAGTTATTCTTTATTACCCATCCGGAGTATTTAAAGAGTTGTTTTCCATTTCTTTTCACCGGAGGCCGTCGTTCCAGAAGAATTCTTCGTCCTCACATTCAGCTACCGTTATCTATTTATCCCGGTGCTTCGTTCAAGTGCTCTTTAATCAGCTCATGATCTCTTTGTTCTTTTGCATCTAAATTCCGTCGAGCATATTTGTTATTCTAATTCTTCCCGGCGATTCATTCTCTTTCACCAGTCTTTTCCGAATTCTTACGGTGGTTCGTTCAAGATTATTTTCCTTGTTCATCATATTAATCCATTCGTTCTTTTCAATCCTACCGGTGGTTCATGAAGACCTTCTCAAGTTTGCGATATGTCACTTCTCAATCCTTTTCAAGAAGAATAAGTAGTATGCAAAATCCATTGCTTGTCATTAATTTAATTTGATGAAGGAGAAGCATACAATAAATCTTATTCTTATTCTTCTTTCATCAAGTTGATCAATCCCTTCCTTCGGAGTTTGTTCTTGGTGAATAAATTCTAGTTCCAAGTGTTTTCATCTTTCTTTTCCGGAGTTCAAATTTTTCCTCGGCCATCTCGTCAGATGCCTCCATCTAAAGCATCGCAAGACTGATCTTATTCTTTCATCCTTCATTCTATCTCATCATCCTTTATTTTACCGGAGTACTTCATGGCGATTCTTCATGATTTAATTCATTTTTCAAGAGTTCATCAAGTACCATTCCATCATCTCAAGCTCGTGTTCTATTCCTCCATGTTTAGCCGGAGTGCTACCTAAATCCTTTCAGACTTATTCGTTTCTTTTCTCATTCTAACCACTCTGGTTAGAACGAGTGATTTCATAGTCTATTTGATTCCGTGAGCTTTCGATTCTCGTCATTCTCGTCGTTCCTCTCTTCTTCTCGAGTGCTCTTGATTCTTTGCTTCTTCTCTTGATTTCTTGTTTCACCTTATTCCTTTTCCTTTCCGTCTCGGTCCTAAGATCTCGGGACGAGATCTCTTGTTAGTGGAGGAGTGTTGTAACGCCCCGGATTCGATGCGCCAGGTGTCTGCCAGTTATTCGCCGTTTTGCCATGTCATCATCTGCATTTCAAATCATGTCATCATGTGCATTTCATTTTGCATACGTGTTCATCTCATGCATCCGAGCATTTTCCCCGTTGTCCGTTTTGCAATCCGGCACTCCTATGTCATCCGGCGTTCCCCTTTTGTCTTCTGTTGTGGCGGGTATTAAACATTCTCGGAATGGCCGAGGTTTATAGCGGCCTTGGTATAGCACCGTGAGACCGCTGTCAAGTTTCGTGCCATTTGGAGGTCGTTTGATATTCCAACGGTTAACCGGGTAACCGCAAAGCCCTCTTTTGTTGCAGCCCAACACCCCTTCCAAAGTGGCCCAAAACCCATCTAACTCCCCTCCATGCTCTCGGTTGTTCGATCACGATCGCGTGGCCGAAAACCGCTCCTCATTTGGACTCTCCTAGCTCCCTCTACCTATAAAACTAGCCCCTCCCCTGAAATCTCGGATCATTTCCACCCTAACCCTAGCTTTTCCCTCTCCGCTGCCGGACGCGTCCGCCCCCGGCCGGACACGTCCAGCCAGCCACGTCGCCCGACCAATGGGCGCGTGACACGTCATCGCCGCCGCGCAGAGCTAACCATCACCGCGCGCGGCGTCGTCGCCGTCCGCTGCGCGCGGCCGCCGGGGCCCATCCGAACCCGAGGCCCGGATCTCGCGCCGCCGCCGCCGGTCGGGTCGCCGCGCCATGCGGCGCCTTCGCCGCCGCCGCCGCCGCCGCCGGCCGGCGCTTCGCCTCGCCTCCGCCCGCGCGCGCGCGCCGCCGCCGCTTTGCTCCCTCGCCCGCGCCGCCCCATCTCCTTGCCGACTTCGCCATCCCCGCGCCGCCGTGGCGCTGCTTGCCGCTTGCCGGAGCCTCCGCCGCCGGCCATCTCCGCGGAGCTGCTCCGCCAACCATCGCGGCCTCCGTCCCCGCCTCCGCTCCTCCGTCGCGCCTCCGCCGTCCTCCGCCTCCGCCGCGCCAGATCCGGCCGGATCCGGCCGGGCCAGCCCCTCCCCGTGCATCTCCGGCGACGTAGCTCCAGCGAGATCCCAACGTGCATCGTAATCCGTGCCCCAGATCCGGAGGGTATATTTCTTCTAAGTCCCCGTATTTTTGCATTATCATGCCATATTCATCATGCTGTATCTCTGCATCCGTAGGTCCGTTTCGTGCGTATAATATGTCAAATTGTTCGTCTCGACGAGTACTTCATTTCATTCCATTGCATCGTTTTCATTTGAGCTCATCTTGATGCCAGAAATGCTTTTGGAAGAGTGCATGTTGATGTTAATCTGCTGAAACTGTTATAACTTGCTGTTTTGTCATTTTTGCCATGATTGATGTGTGCATCCTATGAGGTTGATGTCTACATGTATGTTGATCTATGCCATGCCATCTTTCCAGGGGTGTATGCCATGTATTTTTGTGAGTTGTGTGCTGAGTGTATCAAGCTTGCTAAGTAGGGTAGTTGCTGTTGCTGTTTTGCTAGTCAGATTCTGTTATATTTTGTTGCTATGTTAACATGCTTCTACTAGTCATTTCGTGCATAATCCGGAGATGCTCTATGAACATGTTTTGATCTACATGTCTTGCTCTATCCATTCATGCCCTTGGTTGCAATTATAGCCTGCTGGAATATGTTGTTATCTTGCTCTAAATTTGCTTCATAATGTTGCTGTCAGCCTGTTTACATTAAGTTCACTTGTTCCCATGTGTTTTCCTAGTGATCCATGTACCCTATGATCTTGTTCTTGCCATGTATAGCTTCACAAACATTCCTTCTTACTGTTGGTTGCCTTACCATGCCATGTATTGCTCTGTGGTGAGTGGTTCAAGCTCACGAACATGCCTACTTATTATTGTTTCTACCATGTATGAATCTGTAATATAACTTGCCATGTTTACATGGGTGCCATCATATTTTCTATGCCTTTTTGGCTCATGTTCAGTAAGGGACTTTTGATCTATGCTATCCGTAGATTCATTCCATGCCTTTGTTTGCCATGATATGTTCCTGTAACATGTTGTTTGATAGCTCTAAACATTGCAACCTGATGTTATTTCTGCAAAGTCTGAAACGATTATTATTTGCAATCTTCCCATGTCCTTCTGAGCATGTTCTTTTTGTTTCTGGAGATAGCTCAGTGTTCATGTTTTGTTATGCTTTACCAGTACTTCATGCCCATGCCTTTTGTTTTTATGTTGGGGTGCTGTAGCTTGTTGTTTTGATGCTTGTAAGATGCCTAGTTGCTGTTATGGACAGATTGTTGCTATGACTTGTATAGTGTGTGTGTGTTGAACCGTTGCTCCGTTTTGAGTGTGCTCTATATGAAACTTGCTTGATTTTGCATGTAGCTTCATAGTATCATGTTGCATCCTTGTTTTGGTGTGTTTGCTTGATGTTTGGGTGCATTTTGCATCAATGCCATGTTTAACTTGTTTTGCTCATATCTTCTAGGCCGTAGCTCCAAATCTAATGAGCTTTATATGTAACTTGACTTGAATTTCGTGTAGATCATCTTGGTGCATCTTAACTTGCTGTTTAACAACTTGAACATAAGGTTGATTCAGTTCTGGGCCAATTTCGAAATTTGCATATGAGGACTTACCGGAATTGTTATATGTTGTTTCCGGCCTCATTTAAACTTGCCTTGATGTGTTGTTCTTGTTTGCATCATCTCTTGCCATGAGTAGCTTCATGTAGCCTTGTCATGCATCATGCTTGTTGTGCATCATGTCTTGTTCATGTGTGGTGTGTTTACCCATGTTGTGTGCTTCTTCTCGATAGTTCCCGTTTCGTTGCGATCGTGAGGATTCGTTCGTCTACATGTGGTTCGTCTTCGTGGCTTCATCTTCTTCATGGACTCGTTCTTCTTCCTTGCGGGATTTCAGGCAAGATGACCGCTACCCTGGATCTCGCTACTATCATTGCTATGCTAGTTGCTTCATTCTATCGCTATGCTGCGCTACCTATTACCTGTTTATCAAGCCATCCCATATTGCCATGAACCTCTAACCTTTGACACCCTTCCTAGCAAACCATTGTTTGGCTATGTTACCGCTTTTGCTCAGCCCCTCTTATAGCGTTGCTAGTTGCAGGTGAAGTTGAAGATTTCTCCATGGTGGACAGATTTTGGTTGGGATATCACAATATCTCTTATATTATTAATGCATCTATATATATGGTAAAGGGTGGAAGGCTCGGCCTTATGCCTGGTGTTTTGTTCCACTCTTGCCGCCCTAGTTTCCGTCATACCGGTGTTATGTTCCCAGATTTTGCGTTCCTAACGCGGTCGGGTGATTTATGGGACCCCCCTGACAGTTCGCTTTGAATAAAACTTGTCCAGCAAGGCCCAACCTTGGTTTTACCATTTGCCTCACCACCACCTATCCCTTTCCCTTGGGTCGGCCAACCCGAGGGTCATCTTTATTTTAGCACCCCCGGGCAAGTGCTTGTCTAAGTGCTGGTCCGAACCGAACGATGTCCGGCGCCCCCTGGGCAACCAAGGTCTATGCCAACCCGACGTCTTGCTCATCCGGTGTGCCCTGAGAACGAGATATGTGCAGCTCCTATCGGGATTTGTCGGCACAGCGGGAGGCTTTGCTAGTCTTGTTTTACCATTGTCGAAATGTCTTGTAAACCGGGATTCCGAGACTGATCGGGTCTTTCTGGGAGAAGGTCTATTCCTTCGTTGATCGCGAGAGCTTGTCATGGGCTAAGTTGGGACACCCCTGCAGGGTATAAACTTTCGAGAGCTGTGCCCGCGGTTATGTGGCAGATGGGAATTTGTTAAAGTCCAGTTGTAGATAACTTGACACCAGATCCGAATTAAAATGCATCAACCGAGTGTATAGCCGTGATGGTCTCTTTTCGGCGGAGTCCGGGAAGTGAACACGGTCTTTGGGTTATGTTTGACGTAAGTAGGAGTTCAGGATCACCTCTTGATCATTGCTAGCTTCACGACCGTTCCTTTGCTTCTCTTCTCGCTCTCATTTGCGTATGTTAGCCGCCATATATGCTTAGTCGCTGCTGCAACCTCACCACTTTGCCCCTTCCTTTCCCATTAAGCTTTGCTAGTCTTGATACCCATGGTAATGGGATTGCTGAGTCCTCGTGGCTCACAGATTACTACAACAACAGTTGCAGGTACAGGTTATGCGATGATCTTGACGCGAGAGCGATGTTGCTAGTTTTGGAGTTCTTCTTCTGCTTCTTCGATCAGGGGATAGATTCGAGGTCGGCAGCCTGGGCTAGCAGGGTGGATATTGTTTGAGTTTCTGTTTATGATTCATCTGTAGTCAGATGTTGTTCTTGTATGTTGTATTGTTGTATTCTTGTGGCATTGTATGCCTTATGTATGTATCCCCATCTATGATGTAATGTTGATGTAATGATATCCACCTTGCAAAAGCGTCTCAATATGCGGGTCTATCCTTGGTGGGACCTTCGAGTTCCTTTTGGATAGGGTCGCATATTGGGCGTGACAACTTGTCCTTCTCAAGTTCTTTCGCCAGATCATCTCTATTGACATGAAGTCTCTCATGACGTCCTTTAATATTTCTGGAGTTGCGTTCCAAACTTCCGGGTTTCAACATCCTTGGTATGAACCATGTTACTACTGTTCTTCAGTTCCTGACAAATCTCCGGTATCTCGAGGTTTTGTTCCTCAAGCTTGTCTACTTTCAGCTTCAAGGTCCTGATTTCTTCACAAAATGCTCCTTTATCAAATACAGCTTCTTGAAGGTCCATCTTAAACTCCTTGATGTAATACTTCAGATCCTGGTGATACACCAGCTAAGGTTAAAGCTGCATCCTTTGCTGACAGATGATCCATCAGCCTTCTACCATCCAATCCTTCCGATGAATGCGCGCTTAACACCTCGCGGTGACAATAACATGAGCGAGTGATAGCATCATGGATATCCATGTTTATGACTATGTCTCTGCCATGAGCTATCATTCCGTAGTTGATATCTCCTGTCTTGGGGCTTTCTTGACAAAACCTTGAGTTCTAATGCTCCATGTTCAGGTCTTTCTCCGATACACCTTGATCTAGGGTATTGACAGCTTCCATGGTCGGTCAAGTTCCATAAGTGTAGCCTTCCTTGGTCATACCAAATCTGGAAAATCTTCAAAGCCTTCAAATTCTCCTAGTCTTCAGAGTCTTTATCCGTCGTAGTTTCCCTGATTATAATGCTCAGTAAAATCCTCTTCATTCCGAAGTGGTCTTAGTTGTTCGATATCTTGTACTCCTTGGAGTGGTCTCATCAGCCGAATCTTCATGTGGTCAAAAGGGGAAAAGGGTATGGTCTCACTAAAAGGGAATATTTGAATAAGCTCAGAAGAGAAGAGAGGTAAAAGATTCTTTTGAAAATAAAGTTGTAGAGAAAATCTTTCCTATGGGCTTGCCAGTTTCTAGGGTCACGTCCTATAGTCAACCTGGCTCTGATACCATCTTGTAGCGACCTGACCCGAATGTGTCAAGTCTCTGTGCTTACGTGTCATCCCTGGATCGGTATGCTGACACACACAGTACTCGAGGATTTATAATAGAGGTAAATCACATGTATAAAGTAGCATAAATACTATTACCTCAATCCAAATAGCGGAAGTAACAAGGCTGTGGATTCCCATCAACACCAACGGCAAAGTTGAGTATAGGAAATCATAACCCTAACGTATCACTTACTCGTCGTAAGATCCTGCAACATGAGACGTTGCAGCCACAGAGGGTCAGTACATTGAATGTACTGGCAAATTCACACCATAGAGCAATGATGAATAAAGGCTATCACTACATGCATATATGGCTGGTGGAGGCTCTATGGTTATAATGTTTTTGCGAAAAGCCAATTTTTCCCTACTGCAAAGGAATAAATTTATTTAACTATCATGGTGGTTGTTAAATATTGAGAATGGTTGACAGCATTCTCAATCCCAATTAAAAGTACTCATTAAAACCCAACAATATTGATTATAGTAACATGATGAGATTCATATGATATCCAAGTTCTAGATACTCAAAATGTCCATAACCGGGGACACGGCTAACCATGATTAGTTTATACACTCTGCAGAGGTTTGCGCACTTTTCCCCACAAGACTCGATCGCCTCCGTTTGATTCCTCGCACTACATGATGTTTGAGAAACGGATGACCGAGACATAGTCTTTCGGAAGCGCTAGCACCTTACATGTGGGTAGACCGGTACACCTACTTTCCCCTACATCTGCTAGTCTACCCGTAAGAGTTCGCACAACTTAATCAACTATGCCAGAGCCCATAATGGCTTGTGGCTGCACACGGAAGTTTCTACTTTGAATAATCTCATGATCCCTTTGAGCCTGGGTGGCGGTCCGAAGAAAAACAGGCAAGTCCTGGAAACCCAGGTGCCTAGACAGGCAAGTCTTGGAGTAACCAGGTGCCTCAATCCACCCAGATGTGTGTTTAAGTTGCCACCTTAAATAAACCATTAATTAACAATCTCACATCTGTCATGGAAATTCACTCAAACCCAATCCACGTCTACGAGCATAGCATGGCATAATAAGCAAACGTAGAAGTAACTCCCAAGGGTTTGAAAATAAAACAGGTAATAGGTGCTACCTCAATCTACTTCCCAAAACCCACGATTTAATTCAGATCCTAATCATGCAATTGTTTGAGGGTTGAAACTAATGCATAAAAACTGGGTAATAAGGTATATGATCAAAGTGTGAACTTGCCTGCAATGTTGATGAAGATGATTCGCACTCAAAAACTCTTGATAGTTCTACTCGTCACACCCAGGTCAATCTATCGCGATCAAGCAATGGTAACCACACATAAGCAATCACTCAAAAGATCAGAAAGAACGAAGAAGACAACTCGGAAAAAACCAAGCAAATAAATCTTGCAGCATAAAACAATTTCTAACAGTACCAAAATTATGTGAATTTGGCCTTATCAGAAAGTTTAGGTCAAGAGCTTCGAATAGCAAAAAGAATCAACTCAAACGGAGCTACGAAACTCAAGTTACGATCAAACGAAGTTCAAATTCAAATCTGATCTAATTCAAATTTTAAACTTTCAAAAACATGTTTGAGTTGGATTACTGGATAGAGGAGATCATAACAAAGAAGTAGGCATTGGTTTCGTTGGATTTGGACTAACGAGTAAAAAGTAGTGAGGGTTTGAAGATTAGGGACTAATCTGTAAATAAAAATCTTCACGGATAGGTCACTGGCCGAAAATAAACAGAAAACGAATAGACTAAATAACGAACACTTTCTGTTTAATAAAACCAAAGAAAACCGATCTAGTCTAGCATTTTTTTTAAACGAACTAGACAGAGAAACCGGTTCAGGGTTTACTGGTTCGGCCGGTTCGGCGGTTTAGGCGGAGAAAACCGCCGGTGGGACGGGAACGGCGGCTACGGGCGGCGGCTCCGGCGAGTCCGCCACGCGGCGGCGGCTCTCGTGGCGTGGTCTGCGGTGGCGGTGGCAGCAAGCGGCGGTCTTGGGCAGAGGAGAAGCAGCAGTGGCGGCGGCATGTATGGCGGCGGCGGCGCTATATGGCGCTGTGTGGCGAGATCTGCGGCGGTGGCGGTGGGGCGAGGCGAGGGGAGAGCGGCGCGGCGGCGGGGCACTCTATTTATGGAGGGGCGAGGCGGGGCCTGCCGTGGGCGAGGGTGCACAGGTGCCCGGCCTTGGCACGGACGCCGAGGTCAGTGGCGGCGGCGGAGTCGGAGGCGGTTGGGAGCTGGGCCGCGGCCTGGCGAGATGCTGGGCCGGCCCAGTCGGCGAGGCTGAACATTTTTTTTTAAACATTTTCTCATACCAATAAAAACAGAATAAACAAATATATTATATAGGCATATAATATATCATAATATATCAAAATCTTCAGAAAAATATTTCCTACAAGGTGAACATTTTTCTAGAGTCAAATAAAATCCACACAAATACAAATAAAGCAAAGAGTGCTTCTGCCCTAGAAAAATCCAGTAAAAATCATTTTAAAAATACTAAAATTAATTCAAATTTATTTCTCTCCAATTTTCTGATGTAGGGAATCATGTTACCCTAATTTCTGTATATTTTATTTTTGGAGAAAAATAATTTGAATAAAACTCAAATAACTCCAAATTAAAAATAAATTCAAACGAACTTTGAATTTTAATTGTTTGAAACTCCCAACTCATATTTCATATGTTTTGAAGAAGTCATTTTATCTTCGCTCGTGAAAATCATTGAGTTGCATAAAGTTCCTGGGTTGGATATATTTTCCAAATGAAATTCAAATATTTTCAACACCCCTTGTCATTTAAATAAATGGAAGAAGTCATGTCATCTTCTCTCCAGGGTTTTGTGGTGAAAAGAATTTGAATTCATGGAGATCAAAATGCAAAATGAAAGTTTGGGAAAGTCCTTTTATTCCCTCTCATTTAAATTTCAAAAAGTTTCAAATTCACTCACTTTCGGTCAGTCAATCAAACAATCAATCAAAACTATCTATTTAATATAACATTCCAAAATTTAGAATTTTGGGATGTTACACATATGGCCAACAGTCTCCCACTTGCACTTGAGTCAATAATCTAGTTCACATCGCCATGTGATCAACACTCGCCATGTGACCAACATCCAAAGAGTTTACTAGTGTCACTAAACTAGTTCACATCATCATGTGATTAAGACTCAATGAGTTCTGGGGTTTGATCATGTTTTGCTTGTGAGAGAGGTTTTAGTCAACGGGTCTGCAACATTCAGATCCGTATGTACTTCGCAAATCTCTAGGTCATATTGTAAATGCTGCTTCCACGCTCCACTTTGAGCTATTCCAAATGGTTGCTCCACTATACGTATCCGGTTTGCTACTAAGAGTCATTCGGATAGGTGTTAAAGCTTGCATCGACGTAACCCTTTACGCCGAACTCTTTATCACCTCCATAATCGAGAAACATGTCCTTATTACTCCAAGGACAATTTTGACCGCTGTCCAATGATCCATTCCTGGATCACTCTTGTACCCCCTTGCCAGACACGTGGCAAGGCACACATCAGGTGTGATACTCAGCATAACATACTGTAGAGCCTACGTCTAAAGCATAGGGGACGACCTTCGTCCTTTCTCTCTCTTCTGCCGTGGTCGAGCTTTAAGTGTTAACTTCATACCTTACAACTCAGGCAAGAACTCCTTTGACTGGTCCATCTTGAACACCTTCAAGATCATGTCAAGGTATGTGCTCATTTGAAAGTACCGTTAAGTGTTTTTGATCTATCCTCATAGATCTTGATGCTCAATGTTCAAGTAACTTAATCCAGGTTTTCCCTTGAAAAACACTTTTCAAATAACCCTATATGCTTTCCAGAAATTCTACATCATTTCTGATCAACAATATGTCAACAACATATACTCATCAGAAATTCTATAGTGCTCCCACTCACTTCTTTGGAGATACAAGTTTCTCATAAACTTTATATAAACCCAAAATCTTTGATCATCTCATCAAAGTGTATATTCCAACTCCGAGATGCTTACTCCGGTCCTTAGAAGGATTCTTTGGAGCTTTGCATTCTTGTTAGCATCTTTAGGATTGACAGAAACCTTCTGGTTGTATCACATGCAACCTTTCCTCAAGAAAATTTTCGAGGAAACAATGTTTTGACATCCTATCTGCAAGATTTCATAAATAATGTAGTAACTGCTAATAAGATTCCAACAGACTCTTAGCATCACTATGAGTGAGAAAGTCTCATCATAGTCAACTCCTTGAACTTGTCGGAAACATCTTAGCGACAAGTTGAGCTTTCTTAATGGTGACACATACCATCATTGCCTGTCTTCCCTCTTAGAATCCATCTGTACCCAACAGCCTTATGACCATCAGGTAGTTCTTCCAAAGTCTACACTTTGTTTTATACATGGATCCTCCCTCGGATTTTATGGCCTCTAGCCATTTGTCGGAATTCGGGCCCACCATCGCTTCTCCATAGCTCGTAGGTTCATTGTTGTCTAGCAACATGACCTTCAAGATAGGATTACTGTACCACTCTGAAGTAGTACGCATCCTTGTCACCCTACGAGGTACGGTAGTGACTTGATCCGAAGCTTCATGATCACTATCATAAGCTTCTACTTCAATTGGTGCAGGCACCACAGGAACAACTTCCTGTGCACTACTACACACTAGTTGAAGAGACGGTTCAGTAACCTCATCAAGTCTCCACCATCCTCCCACTCAATTCTTTCGAGAGAAACTTTTCCTCGAGAAAGGACCTGATTTTAAAAACAATCCCTTTTGCTTCCGGAACTGAGACTGGAGGTATACCCAACTGTTTTGGGTAACCTATGAAGATGCATTTTATCCGCTTTGGGTTCGAGCTTATCAACCTGAAACTTTTTCACATAAGCGTCGCAGCCCCAAACTTTTAAGAAACGACAACTTAGGTTTCTCCAAACCATAGTTCAAAAGGTGTCGTCTCAACGGAATTACGTGGTGCCCTATTAAAGTGAGTGCGGTTGTCTCTAATACCTAACCCATGAATGATAGTGGTAATTCGATAAGAGACATCATGGTACGCACCATATCCAATAGGGTGCAACTATGATGTTCGGACACACCATCACACTATGGTGTTCCAGGCACTATTAATTGTGAAACAATTTCCACAATGTCTTAATTGTGTGCCAAAGTTCTTTACTCAGATACTCATCTCTATGATCATATCATAGACATTTTATCCTCTTGTCACGATGATCTTCAACTTCACTCTGAAATTACTTGAACCATTCAATAATTCAGACTTGTGTTTCATGAAGTAAATATACTCAGTATCTACTCAAATCATCCGTGAAATAAGAACATAACGATATCCACTGCGTGCCTCAACACTCATTGGACTGCACACATCAAAATGTATTACTTCCAACAAGTTGCTTTCTTGTTCCATTTTACTGAAAACGAGGCTTTCAGTCATCTTGCCCATGTGGTATGATTTGCATGTCTCAAGTGATTCAAAATCAAGTGAGTCCAAACGGTCCTTTTGCATGGAGTTTCTTCATGCATATACACCAATAGACATGGTTCACATGTCTCAAACTTTTCAAAACCGAGTGAGTCCAAAGATCCATCAACATGGAGCTTCTTCATGCGTTTTATACCAATATGACTTAAATGGCAGTGCCACAAGTAGGTGGTACTATCATTACTATCTTATATCTTTTGGCATGAACATGTGTATCACTACGATCGAGATTCAATAAACCATTCATTTTAGGTGCAAGACCATTGAAGGTATTATTCAAATAAACAGAGTAACCATTATTCTCCTTAAATGAATAACCATATTGCGATAGACATAATCCAATCATGTCTATGCTCAACGCAAACACCAAATAACAATTATTTAGGTTTAACACCAATCTCGATGGTAGAGGGAGCATGGGATGCTTGATCACATCAACCTTGGAAACACTTCCAACACATATCGTCAGCTCACCTTTAGCTAGTCTCTGTTTATTCCGTAGCTTTTATTTCGAGTTACTAACACTTAGCAATCGAACTGGTATCTAATACCCTGGTGCTACTAGGAGTACTAGTAAAGTGCACATTAACATAATGTATATCCAATATACTTCTATCGACCTTGCTAGCCTTCTCATCTACCAAGTATCTAGGGTAATTCTGCTCCAGTGACTGTTCCCCTTATTGTAGAAGCACTTAGTCTCGGGTTTGGGTTCAACCTTGGGTTTCCTCACTAGAGCAGCAGCTGATTTGCCGTTTCATGAAGTATCCCTTCTTGCCCTTGCCCTTCTTGAAACTAGTGGTTTCACTAACCATCAACAATTGATGCTCCTTCTTGATTTCTACTTTCGTGGTGTCAAACATCGCGAACATCTCAAGGATCATCATATCTATCCCTGATATGTTATAGTTCATCACGAAGCTCTAGCAGCTTGGTGGCAATGACTTTGGAGAAACATCACTATCTCATCTTGAAGAGCAACTCCCACTCGATTCAAGTGATTGTTGTACTCAAACAATCTGAGCACAAGCTCAACAATTGAGCTTTTCTCCCTTAGTTGCAGGCTAAGAAACTCGTCGGAGGTCTTATACCTATTGACGTGGGCATGAGCCTGAAATCCCAATTTCAGCCCTCAAAACAGCTCATATGTTTCGTGACGTTTCGAAACCGTCTTCGGTGCCTCAACTCTAAACCGTTTAACATTACTGAACTATCACGTAGTTATCAAAATGTGCATATCAGATGTTCGCAACATCCATAGACAACGTTCGAGGTTCAGCACACCGAGCGGTGCATTAAGGACATAAGCCTTCTACGAAGCAATGAGGACAATCCTCAGTTTACGGACCTAGTCCACATAATTGCTACTATCAACTTTCAACTAATTTTCTCTAGGAACATATCTAAACAGTAGAACTAAAGCGCGAGCTTACGACATAATTTGCAAAGACCTTTTGACTTTGTTCAGGATAATTAAGTTCATCTTATGAACTCCCACTCAGATAGACATCCCTCTAGTCATCTAAGGGATTACATGATCCGAGTCAACTAGGTCGTGTCCGATCATCACGTGAGACGGACTAGTCATCATCGGTGAACATCTTCATGTTGATTGTATCTTCTATACGACTCATGCTCGACCATTCGGTCTTCCGTGTTTCGAGGCCATGTCTGTACATGCTAGGCTCGTCAAGTCAACCTAAGTGTATTGCGTGTGTAAATCTGTCTTACACCCGTTGTATTCGAACGTTAGAATCTATCACACCCGATCATCACGTGGTGCTTCAAAACAACAAACCTTCGCAACGGTGCACAGTTAGGGGGAACACTTTTCTTGAAATTATTGTGAGGTATCATCTTATTTAAGCTACCGTCGTTCTAAGCAAATAAGATGTAAAACATGATAAACATCACATGCAATCAAATAGTGACATGATATGGCCAATATCATATTGCTCCTTTGATCTCCATCTTCGGGGCGCCATGATCATCTTCGTCACCGGCATGACACCATGATCTCCATCATCATGATCTCCATCATCGTGTCTTCATGAAGTTGTCATGCCAACGACTACTTCTACTTCTATGGCTAACGCGTTTAGCAATAAAGTAAAGTAATTTACATGGCGTTCTTCAATGACACGCAGGTCATACAAAAAATAAAGACAACTCCTATGGCTCCTGCCAGTTGTCATACTCATCGACATGCAAGTCGTGATTCCTATTACAAGAACATGATCATCTCATACATCACATATATCATTCATCACATCCTTTGGCCATATCACATCACAAAGCACTTGCTGCAAAAACAAGTTAGGCGTCCTCTAATTGTTGTTGCAAGTTTTTACGTGGCTTCTATTGGTTTCTAGCAAGAACGTTTCTTACCTACGTAAAACCACAACGTGATATGCCAATTTCTATTTACCCTTCATAAGGACCCTTTTCATCCAATCCGCTCCAACTAAAGTGGGAGAGACAGACACCCGCTAGCCACCTTATGCAACTAGTGCATGTCAGTCGGTGGAACCTGTCTCACGTAAGCGTACGTGTAAGGTCGGTCCGGGCCGCTTCTTCCCACGATGTTGCCGAAGCAAGATAAGACTAGTAGTGGCAAGAAAATTGACAACATCTACGCCCACAACACGTTTGTGTTCTACTCGTGCATAGTAACTACGCATAAACCTGACTCTGATACTACTGTTGGGGAACGTAGCAGAAATTCAAAATTTTCTGCGCATCACCAAGATCAATCTATGGAGTAATCTAGCAACGAGGGTAAGGGAAGTGCATCTACATACCCTTGTAGATCACTAAGCGGAAGCATTCAAGCGAACGGGGTTGATGGAGTCGTACTCGTCGTGATCCAAATCACCGATTATCCTAGTGCCGAACGGACGGCACCTCCGCGTTCAACACACATGCAGCCCGGTGACGTCTCCCATGCCTTGATCCAGCAAGGAGAGAGGGAGAGGTTGGGGAAGACTCCGTCCAGCAGTAGCACGACGGCGTGGTGGTGGTGGAGGAGCATGGCAATCCTGCAGGGCTTCGCCAAGCACCGCGGGAGAGGAGGAGGACTTGGGAGAGGGGGAGGGCTGCGCCAGAACTAGGGTGTGGCTGCCCTCCCACCCCTCCACTATTTATAGGTGGGGAGAGAGGGGGGCCGGCCCCCCTAGATCCCATCTAGGTTTGGGGCGGCGGCCAAGGGGGGGAGGAGTGCCTCCCAAGTCAAGTGGAGGCCCTCCCCTTTAGGGTTTCCCCTCTCCCATGCGCATGGGCCTTGGGGGGCTGGTGCCCCTGGCCCATTAAGGCTAGGGCGCCCCCTTACAACCCATTCTGCTGTATTGGACGTGGTGGAACATTTTCCGGACCTCCGGACCCCTCCGGAACTTTTCGGAAGCTTCCCGGTACAATACCGAAAAAACCGAACTTTTCCTGGAACCCGAACAACAACTTTCCATATATAAATCTTTACCTCCGGACCATTCCGGAACTCCTCGTGATGTCCGGGATCTCATCCAGGACTCCAAACAACATTCGGTATCCACATACAAACTTCCTTTATAACCCTAGCGTCATCGAACCTTAAGTGTGTAGACCCTACGGGTTCGGGAGACACGTAGACATGACCGAGACAACTCTCCGGCCAATAACCAACAGCGGGATCTGGATAGCCATGTTGGCTCCCACATGTTCCACGATGATCTCATCGAATGAACCACGATGTCAAGGATTCAATCAATCATGTATTCAATTCCCTTTGTCTAGCGGTATAATACTTGCCCGAGATTCGATCGTCGGTATCCCGATACCTTGTTCAATCTCGTTAACGGCAAGTCTCTCTACTCGTTCCGTAACACATCATCCCGTGATTAACCCCCAATGACAAGCCAAGCAATTGCTTCATACTTAAATAATCTCAAACTTTTTCAACCTTCATGCAATACATGAGCGTGAGCCATGGATATAGCACTACGGGTGGAATAGAATATGATGATGGGGATTGTGTGTGTCGGCGTTCTGGGAATGGGGGTCCCTAGACTTGCCTGCCTGCGGCCTGCGACGTGGCTCAAAGGGGGCCCAGCACGGCCCATCTTCATCAACACAAGCTCAAGACCCTCGCGAGGGGCCAAGCCTCGCGGGGCGGACGACAAGGGGATTCCTCAGGCATGGCCTCATCAGGCTGGCTCACGAGGAGGCGGAGAGACCAAGGCGGGGTACCTCGCGAGGTTCCCATGACACAAGCCATGACGACCAAGGGCGCTAGTCGGGCACCAGCCCGTGCAGTGTCCTCCTTTCCTCTTTGGTGCAAAGGGAGCAAGCGCAGGCGAGAGCATCAAGCAAAGGCATCCATTTCGGTGCAACAAGACCAAGACCAGCCCAACGGCAGGGAGGAAGTCATTGTGGAGCCCAAGCAAAGGCCACCACGAGCCTTTGACAAAGCGAGGACCAACTTTAGTCAGGATAAGTGTACCCGCTGTTCCCCTTCAAAATGGCCAATTGTTGGCGCCCTTCCCGCTCAATATTTGGGAAGAGGCCCAGGGCCTTTGCCTATAAATAGGACTAGCCACCCCCAGGGTAGGGAGACCTGAATCAAGCGAGAGAGAGAGAGAGAGAGAGAGAGAGAAGGGCGGCTGAACTCCTCCTAGCAGTTCATCGTCCCAGCCAAGAACAGACCCTCGCGAGGATGTTCTTCCTTGTATGGTTCATCATCAGCCCAAGAGGCAATCCACCAAACCACACACTGGAGAAGGGTATTACACCACAATGGTGGCCTGAACCAGTATAAACTCTGTATCTCTTGTGTAGTTCCTTTCGTAGTTTAGATCTCAGCGAGCCGACGAGGAACAGGTAGGTAGAGGGCGAAATCTCCGTGCACACCCCAGTGTTCGAACCTCAAGGGTCTGCCGGAACCCGAAATCCGACATTTGGCGTGCCAGGTAGGGGGTGCACCGGAATTCGTCTTCCGTCGCCCTGTTCTTCTCCGACCATCGCATCCATGTCTGACGCTCGTCGGGCCCGCGCCGGGCGACGAGCCGCCCTCACTTCCTGTGTCACCCGGCTCCCGTCGGCGGGCACCCTCGTCGTTCGTCGTCACCTGCCGTCCACGCCGCCACCGGCCCGGCAGGGAACGAGCAACAAGCATCGTCCCAGCATCCTTCCGTGGGCTCTTGGGAAGAGCCCCGCGGCCTCTTCCTCGCCCACCACGCCGCGCCGGCCTCCCCGGTCATCGCGGCCCTCCTGGGCGGCTCGCAGCGCCGCCCTCCGATCCACCACGCTGTTGCGTCCGCCGGGTCGGCGCCGCCTCCACGCGGGGCTCCTCGGACGGTCGGAGCCACAGCCGAGCTGGCCTTCAGCTTGGAGGATCACCCTCCAACTCGGCCTGCTCGGGTGCGCTCCCCATGTTGTGCACCCCCACCATCTGCCAGGTGGCTGTCACCAGGACTCTCATCGACGGCGGTGCAGGCCTCAGCGTGCTCTCAGTTGAGGCCTTCAACCTCCTCCGCATACCCCGGGAGCGGCTGCAGCCCAGCCGTCCCTTCTCGGGCGTCGGGGGCGGGTCATCCAACTCCTTGGGACAAATCCGGCTCCCAGTAACTTTCGGCACCTACGACAACTTCCGCACGGAGCAGGTCGATTTTGATATCGCCCCCATCGGCCTCCCCTACAATGCCATCCTCAGCTATCCAGCACTGGCCCAATTCAAGGCAGCGACTCACCCGTCGTACAACCTTATGAAGATGCCCGGGAGTAGCGGTGTCCTCACCGTGCCTGGGGACACCGGGGATGCGCTGCGAGCGCTCAAGCTCGCCTTCAAGACGGTGGCGTCGGCACAGCCCGCCAACGCGGGGACCCCCGAGCCCAAGGGGGCTGCACCAACCAAGAAGAAACAGCTGTTCACCCAAGACAAGGCGGAGACCAAGCAGATACCCGTCGACGAGGACGGGTCCACTAACGCCACTTTCACCATAGGCGCCAACCTCGGCCCGGCGGGAGGAAGCCCGGTCAAGTTCTCAGCGCAAACAAGAAGGTATTCGCCGGGAGCCCGATCGGTTTGCAGGATCCCACAGTATGAATCGAGCACCACCTCAACATGTGCCCCAACGCGGCGCCCGTGAAGCGTAAAGCGAGGCGGCAGTCCACCAAAAGCAGGCCTTCATCGTCCAGAGACCCGCAAGCTAGAAGCCGCGGGGGTCATTCGCGAGGTCTGATATCCAGATTGGTTGGCCAACCCTGTGGTTGTGTCAAAGAAGGGAGGGAAGGAGCGCATGTGTGTCGACTTCACCAACCTCAACAAAGCATGCCCGCAAGATCCATTCCCGCTCCCTTGCATCGATCAGATCGTCGATTCCACTGCTGAGTGTGACCTGTTATGCTTCTTGGATGCCTTCTCCGGGTATCACCAGATCAAGATGGCGGTGGAAGACGTGGAAAAGACGGCCTTCCTGACCCCGTGTGGGGTGTACTGCTATACATGCATGCCGTTCGGACTGCGCAACACGGGGGCAACCTTTCAGCGGCTCATGCACATCACCTTGGGCCCGCAACTCGAGAAGAATGTGGAAGCTTACGTTGACGACATTGTAGTGAAGTCTCGCGAGGCCAAGACCCTGATACAAGACCTGGAGGAAACCTTCGCAAACCTCAACGCAGTGAGCCTGCGGTTCAACCCGGAGAAGTGTGTGTTTGGAGTCTCCTCGGGCAAGCTTTTGGGCTTCCTCGTGTCCCACCGAGGCATCGAGGCCAACCCAGAAAAGGTCAAGGCAGTCGAGGACATGAGCCCGCCAAAGACCCTCCGAGAGATGCAGAAGCTCACTGGGCGCGTGACTGCGCTAGGGTGCTTCATCTCCAGGTTAGGGGAGCGAGCGCTGCCTTTCTTCCAGCTAATGAAGAAAAAGGGGCCCTTTGAATGGACTGAAGAGGCCGACAAGGCGTTCCAAGATCTCAAGAGATACCTAACCAGCCCTCCGCTGATGGTGGCCCCACGCCCTCAAGAGCCCTTGGTACTCTACCTCGCCGCCACTCCCTACTCCGCCAGCGTGGCTCTGGTGGCGGTTAGGGAGGAGCGTCGGACCAAGGCCATGGTAGCTACCCGTGTCAAGGCAAAGCAGGACCAAGAAGGACTCGCAGAGATCACTACCACGGCTGAGTAGGATCAGCCGCCGCAAGGGAGCGCACCGGGAGCGGAAGAGGCCCTTCCCCCAGGCAACCAGCTTCTGGAGGCTCCCCCGCCTCGGGAGGCGCCACGGCCTCCGGAGGATGCCGCCAGCACCGACGCTCCAAGCCTCGTCGAGCACCCAGTGTACTTCGTCAGCAAAGTGTTGCGGGATGCGAGGGCACGGTACCCCATGCCCCAGAAACTCCTCCTCGCGCTAATGGTGGCCTCGCGCAAGCTGCGACACTACTTTCAGGGTCACCCTATCAAGGTTGTCTCGGCATACCCCTTGGAAAGGGTGCTCAGGAGCCCAAACTCAGCCGGAAGGGTCGCCGAGTGGAACATTGAACTGCAAGCGTTTCAGCTCGAATTCAGCACGACCAGAGTCCTCAAGGGGGCCGCGCTAGCGGATTTCGTGGCCGAATGAACGGAGGCACCGGGCCTCAAGGCCGGCGAGGATCGATCCCTCTCCCCAGGAAGCGAGGCGCCAGAAGGCTGGGCCATGTACTTCGACGGAGCATTCTCCGGGCATGGCGCTGGGGCTGGGGCGGTGCTCATATCTCCCACTCAGGACAAGCTCTATTACACCGTGCAGCTCTGTTTCCAGCAAGGTGAAAAGGTCTCCAACAACATAGCGGAGTATGAAGGTCTGATAGCAGGCTTGAAGGCTACGGTTGCGCTAGGGGTAAAGCGCCTTACCATCAAGGGCGATTCGCAGCTCCTCGTCAATTTCTCCAACAAAGTGTACGAGCCAAAAGATGAGCACATGGAGGCCTACCTCGCGGAGGTCCGCGGGATGGAAAAGCAATTCTGGGGGTTGGAGTTGGAGCATGTGCCCCGTGGCACCAATCAGGAGGCCGATGACATCGCCAAACGAGCATCCAGGTGGTTACCTCAGGAGCCTGGCGTCTTCGAGGAGCGGCTCTTCAAGCCCTCGGCCATGCCATCACTATCAAACACGGTGTAGCCTCGGGAGGAGCTCCCCCAGCCACCTGCCTCGGGAGCTCCGGTCTATGGCCCAGCCTCAGGAGCGCGCCTGCTCCTGACAATGGAGCCTCAGGAGGGGTGCTAGATCACAGAGCTCCGGAGTTACTTAACGCAAGGGACCCTGCCGGAGAAGGAGGAGGAAGAGGAGCGTGTGGCGCGGCAAGCCTCAGCGTACTATATCAGGGATGGAGAACTCTACCGGAAGCGACCAAATGGTGTGTGCCTATGCTGCATATCCAGGGAGCAAGGGAAGGAACTGCTGGCGGATATACACGGTGGAGACTGTGGGCACCACTCGTCATCACGGACCCTCGTGGGCAAGGCATTCCACAACGGCTTCTATTGGCCTACTGCACTCAATGACGCTGTCGAACTAGTGAAGGCCTGCGAAGCCCGCCAATTCCATGCCAAGCATTTCCATCAGCCGGAAGGAAGTCTGCAAACTATACCTCTCTCATGGCCATTCGCAGTCTGGGGGCTGGATATCCTGGGCCCGTTCCCTCGGGCGCCGGGGGCTATCGCTACCTCTACGTCGCCGTGGACAAGTTCACCAAGTGGGCCGAAGTGGAAGCCGTCTGCACCATCCCTGCGGGTTCAACAGTCAAGTTCATCAAGGGCATCGTGAGCCGGTTCGGGGTGCCAAACCGCATCATCACCGACAACGGTTCGCAGTTCACCAGTAACCTCTTCAAAACATAGTGTGCTAACCTTGGAACGCAGATATGCTACGCTTGATGGCGCACTTCGGCAACGGCCAGGCCGAGCGGGCCAACGCAGAGGTCCTGAGGGGCCTCAAGACCAGAACATTCAAGAAGAAGCTGGAAGCCTGCGGCAGGGGCTGGTACGATGAGCTTCAATCCGAGTTGTGGTCCATCCGCACGACCGCAACCAAGCCGACTGGAGAGACCCCGTTCTTCTTGGTCTATGGAGCTGAGGCGGTCCTCCCTCACGAAGTCAGACGTCGTTCCGCATGGATCCTGGCGTTCGATGAAGCGCAGCAGGACGCCATGCGGGGGATGGACCTCGTGCTAGGGGAGGAGCATCGCCGAGAAGCCGCGCTGCGAGCGGCGAGATACCAACAAGCATTGAGGCGATACCACTACCGCAACATCCTCCCCAGGACTCTTGAGGTAGGGGACCTCGTGCTTACGCGGGTTCTCTCCAGGGAGGGACTGCATAAGCTCTCTCCCATGTGGGAGGGCCCGTTCAAGGTTGTTCATGTTTCCAGGCCCGGCTCCGCGCACTTGGAGACCCAGGAGGGGGTGCCAGTCCAGAATGCGTGGAACATCCAGCACCTCTGGAGGTTTTACCCCTAAAAAAGGCCCAGAGCCTGTGAAGAAGGCGAATGCCTGTGAAGACTATCTTATTGGAAAAAGCCCAGAGCCTGTGAAGAAGGTGAATGCCTGTGAAGACTATCTTTTTGGAAAAGGCCCAGAGCCGATGAACAAGACGAAAGCCTGTGAAGACTATCTTTTTGGAAAAGGCCCAGAGCCTGTGAAGAAGGCGAATGCCTGTGAAGATCATCTTTTTGGAAAAGGCCCACAGCCTGTGAAGAAGGCAAGTGCCTGTGAAGCTGTCGCGTTTTGGAAAAGGCCCGGAGCCTGTGAAGAGGGCCAATGCCCGTGAAGCCTACTTCCCCGAAGAAAGGCCCGGAGCCTGTGAAGAAGGCTAGCGCCTGTGAAGCTCGCCACCCGTGACACTCTCACGTAATAATGAGTTGGGGCTGTACACGCCCCTGAGTCTCAGGAGCGCCGGCCTCAGGCCCTGGGGCTCCCTCCCACGCCCAGTGGCAACACTTAGCTCCACGCTGGTGAGAAGACGTCGAAGACTAGACTAGGTGCCGGACGCGGCTTTTTCATTTGCTTTCTGCAGTTCGCTAGTTCATTCTCATTTGAAGTTTTATTGAAACTATCGCCGTCTTTTGACTTATGGCTCTTCGACTTTTTGCCCTCCTGCCTCGATTTCTCTTGCGCAAGGTCTCGCGAGGGGGCAGCCCGAGCGCGCTCGCGAGTGTTTCTGTCCTTATCGTTCAAGGTTTCACAACCCGGGTCCACTACAGGAGCACCCCTCCAGTCCGTGCCTCACGGGCACTGCGACACGAATACAAGACCTGGGTCGGTCGCCCCCACGGCTGAGGCTGGGGATTACCTACGCGCAGGCGTGCTGCCGGAAGGAACAATACCAAAATAACGAAAACAGTACGATGATTAACAACGGTAACCCAAACACGCCCCCACAGGGCCCCACACTACTGTCTTTTTGCGCAGGAAAAGGGAAAAGAAAGAACAAATCAGGCGAAGCTCGCCCTACGCTGGCCCTCAGGGAAGACTCGAGCCGCCTCTGGAGCTCAGGCGGACTCCCTCTCGCGCTTCACCGAGGCGCGACGGCGGGTAGACCCGCTACCACCCTCCAAGCAGGCACGACGGTGTGGAGGCTGACCGCGGCCGCTGCTAGAAGAGTTGCTGCCCGAAGAAGAACCAGTGAAGCTTGAGGAACCCTGGGCGACGCCAGCCACGTGCGCACTGTCCTCTCCGTCCTCGCCGGGGCTGGGTCCCGGCCATGTCGTCGTCTTGAGGCAGCACCTGCTGGCGACCATCTTCCCCAAACACCCTCACGTAGAGGGTGGCATCACCGTCGAACCTGAAGTGCAGGGTGCACCGATGGCTCAGGCCACGCGCATGGGCAAACGTCTGCCAGCCGCGGGTCAAGACCAGGCTCCCGGCCGCGGAGACCTCCAGCGAAGCCCACGAGGCCCGACTGCAGCAGCCATCCGCTCGAGCGAGAGGCCGCCTGGGCGCCACTGAGCTCACCTAGGAGGAAGCGAGGGAGCTGAAGCCGGGCACTAGTCGGCTCCGCCGCCCACACAACAAACTCCGGCAGCACCTCCGCAGTGTGGAAGCGCGGACTAGGGGGTCGCACGGCCGGAGCACGCCCCCCGGCCGCGGCCAGCCGCCCTTCACCACGCGGGAAGTCACCTCCGCGACCGCGGGGAGCAGCCGTGGAGGCCACAGGTGGTGCGAGAGGCGGCCTCGATGCGCCAGGCGGGGAGAGGCAGGCTCAACCTGGCGGGCCTTTCCTTTCTCTATGGCCGAGAACTTCCTTGACAGAGCCATGGAGAAGAAGGAGAAGCAAGAGAGGATAAACTGGAAGGGCACGCGACGTGCCGTACTTAAAGCCAGGGGAGGCCAACCGCCGACCTCCACGATCACAGGTAATCATGACTCGCTCTGCATGCAGGGACTTGTCAATTCACGCAGTTGCCGAGGCGTCATGGGGAAGTGGAGACGCCCGCGTCCAATCAACCGCCACGCGGCGCCCAAGGCCGCAGGCTGTTAGGGCCCACGGTGCTTCGCACTTGCCCTTTCGCCTCTCTGCTCGGCCAAGTCCGGGCTACTGTCAGCGTTCTAGGAATGGGAGTCCCCAGACTTGCCTGCCTACGGCCTGCGGCGTGGCTCAAAGGGGGCCCAGCATGGCCCATCTTCATCAACACAAGCTCAAGACCCTCGCGAGGGGCCAAGCCTCGCGGGGCGGACGACAAGGAGCTTCCTCACGCACGACCTCATCAGGCTAGCTCACGAGGAGGCGGAGAGATCAAGGCGGGGTACCTCGCGAGGTGCCCATGACGCAAGCCATGACGACCAAGGGCGCCAGTCGGGCGCCCAGCCACAGAGATGTCCTCCTTTCCTCTTTGGTGCAAAGGAGCAAGCGCAGCGAGAGCATCAAGCAAAGGCATCCATTTCGTGCAACAAGACCAAGACCAGCCCAACGGCAGGGAGGAAGTCATTGTGGAGCCCAAGCAAAGCGCCACCACAGAGCCTTTGACAAAGCGAGGACCAACTTTAGTCAGGATAAGTGTACCCGTTGTTCCCCTTCAAAATGGCCAATTGTTGGCGCCCTTCCCGCTCAATATTTGGGAAGAGGCCCAGGGCCTTTGCCTATAAATAGGACTAGCCACCCCCAAGGTAGGGAGACCTGAATCAAGCAAGCAAGAGAGAGAGAGAGAGAGAGAGAGAGAGAGAAGGGCGGTTGAACTCCTCCTAGCAGTTCATCATCCCAGCCAAGAACAGACCCTCGCGAGGCTGTTCTTCCTTGTATGGTTCATCATCAGCCCAAGAGGCAATCCACCACACCACACACTGGAGTAGGGTATTACACCACAATGGTGGCCTGAACCAGCATAAAATCTGTGTCTCTTGTGTAGTTCCTTTCGTAGTTTAGATCTCAGCGAGCCGGCAAGGAACAGTTAGGTAGAGGGCGAAATCTCCGCGCGCACCCCAGTGTTCGAACCTCAAGGGTCTGCCGGAACCCGAAATCTGACAGTGTGGAGAAGACAAAAAAGGAGAAAGTCTCACATTGACGAGACTAATCAACGGGCTATGGAGATGCCCATCAATTGATGTCAACATGAGGAGTAGGGATTGCCATGCAACAGATCCACTAGAGTTATGAATGCTCAACAAAAGAAAACTAGTGGGTGTGCATCCAACTTGCTTGCTCACGAAGACCTAGGGCATTTGAGGAAGCCCATCGTAGGAATATACAAGCCAAGTTCTATAATGAAAAATTCCCACTAGTATGAAAAAGGACAACTTATGAGACTCACTACATGAGGAACAAGGTGCTACTTTGAAGCACAATATATGAGACTCACTACATGAAGAACAAGGTGCTACTTTGAAGCACAAGTGCGGAAAAGAGATAGTAGCATTGCCCTTTTTATTTTATTTTTTATTTTTTTGGGGGGCCTTTCTTTTTTTCTTTTTGGCCTTTCTCTTTTTTTTATTTGGGCAATGCTCTAATAATGATGATCATCACACTTCCATTGATTACAACACAAAGATTACAACTCGAAACTTAGAACAAGATATGACTCTATATGAATGCCTCCGGCGGTGTACCGGGATGGTGCAATGAATCAAGAGTGACATGTATGGAAAATAATGCATGGTGGCTTTGCCACAAATACGATGTCAACTACAAGATCATGCAATGGCAATATGACAAAAGTATTGTATGTCATGATGATGATGGTGGAAGTTGCATGGCAATATATCTCGGAATGGCTATGGAAAGGCCATGATTGGTAGGTATGGTGGCTGTTTTGAGGAAGATATAAGGAGGTTTATGTTTGATAGAGCGTATCGTATCACGGGGGTTGGATGCACCGGCGAAGTTTGCGCCAACTCCCAAGGTGAGAAAGGGCAATACACGGTACCGAAGAGGCTAGCAAAGGTGGAAATGTGAGAGTGCGTATAATCCATGGACTCAACATTAGTCAAAAGAACTCATATACTTATTGCAAAAATTTAGAAGTCATCAAAAATTCAAGTACTACGCGCATGCTCCTAGAGGGATAGATTGGTAGGAAAAGACCATCGCTCGTCCCCGACCGCCACTCATAAGGATGCACAAGCGTGTACACTTCATGTTTCAAATTTGTTACACAACTTTAACCATACGTGCATGCTACGGGACTTGCAAACTTCAACACAAGTATTTCTCAAATTCATAATCACCCAACTAGCACGACTTTGATATTGTCACCTCCATATCTCAAAACAATTATCAAGCATCAAACTTATTTTAGTATTCAATTCACTCAAAAGAAAGTTTCACATATCTTGAACACCAAGTATATTAACATTAAGCAAATTACCATGCTATTAAAGAATGTCAAAATAATCTAAGTGAAGCATGAGAGATCAAATAGTTTCTTTAAAACAAATCCACCACCGTGCTCTAAAATATCTAAGTGAAGTACTAGAGCAAAAATTAGCACGCTCAAAAGATACAAGTGAAGCACTATGAGCAAAACTATCAAGCTCAAAAGATATAAGTGAAGCACATAGAGTATTTTAACAAATTCCAATTCATGTATGGCTCTCTCAAAATATGTGTACAGCAAGGATGATCGTGGTAGACTAACAAGCAAAGACACAAATAATACAAGACGCTCCAAGCAAAACACATATCATGTTGGTGAATAAAAATATAGCTCCAAGTAAATTACCGATGGAAGTGGACGAAAGAGGGGATGCCTTCCAGGGCATCCCCAAGCTTTGACTTTTTGGTGTCCTTGTATTATCTTGGGGGTGCCATGGGCATCCCCAAGCTTAGGCTATTGCCACTCCTTGTTCCATAATCCATCAAAAGAATTCACCCAAAACTTGAAAACTTCACAACACAAAACTCAACAGAAATCTCGTGAGCTCCGTTAGAGAAAGAAAACAAAAGACTACTTCAAGATACTGTAATGAACTCATTCTTTATTTATATTGGTGTTAAACCTACTGTATTCCAACTTCTCTTTGGTTTATAAACTAATTTACTAGCCATAGATTCATCAAAATAAGCAAACAACACACGAAAAACAGAATCTGTCAAAAATAGAACAGTATGTAGCAATCTGTAACTAACGCAAACTTATGGAACTCTAAAAATTCTACAGAAATAGGAAGTCCTGGAAAATTTGTTTATTAATCAGCAGCAAAAAGAATCAACGCAAAATCACGTTCCTGTGATTTATCATAACTAAATTCGTGCGTGCAAAGTTTCTGTTTTTCAGCAGAATCAAATCAACTATCATCGTAGGTTATCCTATAGGTCCTACTTGGCACAAACACTTTAAAACATAAAACCACATCCAAACAGAAGATAGATGGATTATTTATTCCTAAACGGAAGCAAAAACAAAAAACACAAAATAAAATTGGGTTGCCTCCCAGCAAGTGCTATCGTTTAACGCCCCTAGCTAGGCATAAAAGCAAGGATAGATCTAGGTATTGCCATCTTTGGTAGGCAATCCATAAGTGGATCTCATGATAGATTCATATGGTAATTTTATTTTCTTTCTAGGGAAGTGTTCCATACCCGGAAATTGGAATCTAATATTCCCTTCCTTCATATCAATAATTGCACCAATCGTTCTAAGGAAAGGTCTACCAAGAATAATAGGACATGAAGGATTGCAATCTATATCAAGAACGATAAAATCTACTGGCACATAACTCCTATTTTCAACAATAAGAACATCATTAATTCTTCCCATAGGTTTTTTAATAGTGGAGTCCGCAAGATGCAAGTTTAGAGAGCAATCATCAAAATCACGGAAATCTAGCAAATCACATAAAGTTTTGGGGATAGTGGAGACACTAGAACCCAAATCACACAAAGCATGAAACTCAAAATCTTTAATTTTAATTTTAATGGTAGGTTCCCAGTCATCATAGAGTTTTCTAGGGATAGAAACTTTCAACTCAAGTTTTTCTTCATAAGATTGCATCAAGGCATCAACAATGTGTTCGGTAAAGGCCTTATTTTGACTATAAGCATGAGGAGAATCTAGCACGGATTGCAACAAGGAAATACAACCAATCAAAGAGCAATTTTCATAATTAAATTCCTTGAGATAAAAAATAGTGGGTTTAGCAACATCATGGTTTTTATTTATTTCAATCCCACTTTCATCAATTTCATCATCAAGATCTAGAAACTCCGAATTCTTAGGACGCCTTCTAGGTAAAGGAAGATAATCTTTAGATTCATCAAGATTCAAATTGCAAAACAAAGATTTAATGGGGGACACATCAATAACTTTTAGATCTTCATCTTGATTTTCATAGGAATTCGGTTTAGCGGCCATCTTATTGACTAAGGTAGCTTGCATATCCGAAACTTCGGCGGTCATCTTCTCAAGACGAGCAATTTGGGCCCTTATACCATCAAATTCTTTAGACATATCATCGAGTTCTTTATTCATAAAGCTCATAAAACTTATTTGTTCCTTAAGTTCGTTTCTAAAGAAATTATTGTGCTCAAATTGCAAAACCATAAACTTTCTAACATTGCTTTCGATTTCCTCTAGCCTTTTAAGGTGAAGGTCACCAAATCTAGGTAGAGCCATCGCAACGAATAGGCAAACTAACACACGAGCAAGCAGAAAGGCAAAGGGGAAAAGGCAAACGAGAAAGAGAGGTGGAGATTGGGAAAGAGAGGGCAAATAAAACGACAAGGGTGAAGTGGGGGAGAGGAAAACGAGAGGGAAATGGGAAATAATGTAATGCGAGAGATAGGGATTGCGATGGGTACTTGGTATGGTTGACTTGCTTGCGTGAGCCTCCCCGGCAACGGCGCCAGAAATTCTTCTTGCTACCTCTTGAGCACTGCGTTGGATTTCCCCGAAGAGGAGAGGATGATGCAGTAAAGTAGCGTAAGTATTTCCCTCAGTTTTTGAGAACCAAGGTATCAATCCAGTAGGAGACCACGCACAAGTCCCTCGTACCTACACAAAACGATAGCAACTCGCAACCAACGCTTACGGGTTGTCAATCCCTTCACGGTCACTTACGAGAGTGAGATCGATAGAGATAATATTTTGGTATTTTGATAGATAGATGCAAAGTAAAAAGTAAAGGCAAAGTAAAAACAAAGCAAGTAAATAAAGTGATATAGATTGATATGATGAGAATAGACCCGGGGGCCATAGGTTTCACTAGTGGCTTCTCTCAAGCGCATAAGTATTCTACGGTGGGTGAACAAATTACTGTTGAGCAATTGATAGAATTGAGCATAGTTATGAGTATATCTAGGCAATGATTATGTATATAGGCATCACGTCCAAAACAAGTAGATCGAAATGATTCTGCATCTACTACTATTACGCCACTCATCGACCGCTATCCAGCATGCATCTAGAGTATTAAGTAAAAACAGAGTAACGCCGCAAGCAAGATGACATGATGTAGAGGGATAAATTTATGCAATATGATAAAAAAACCATCTTGTTATCCTCGATGGAAACAATATAATACGTGCCTTGCAACTGTTTCTGTCACTGAGTAAGGACACCGCAAGATTGAACCCAAAGCTAACCACTTCTCCCATTGCAAGAACTACCAATCTAGTTGGCCAAACCAAAAAGGATAATTCGAAGAGACTTGCAAAGATAACTCAATCATACATAAAAGAATTCAGAAAAGAATCAAATATTTTCCTAGATAATACTGGATCATAAACCCACAATTCATCGGTCTCAACAAACACACCGCAAAAAGAAGATTACATCGAGTAGATCTCCACGAGAGAGGGGGAGAACATTGTATTGAGATCCAAAAAGAGAGAAGAAGCCATCTAGCTACTAGCTATGGACCCGAAGGTCTGAAGTAAACTACTCACACTTCATCGAAGGGGCTATGGTGATGATGTAGAAGCCCTCCATGGTGGATGCCCCTCGTGAGCTCCTAACAGGCCCAAGATGGGATCTGGTGGATCTGAAGGTTCGGCGGTGGAATCAGGTTTTGGCTCTGTTCGACCGTTCGGAGATACGTAGGTATATATAGGAGGAAGGAGTATGTCGGTGGAGCTCCGAGGGGCCCACGAGGTAGGGGGGCGCGCCCAGGGGGGCGGCCTCCACCCTCGTGACCTCCTCGGGCACTGCTTGGAGTAGGGTCCAAGTCTCCTGGGTCACGTTCGGTTGGAAAATCATGATCCCGAAGGTTTCATTCCGTTTACACTCTGTTTGATATTCTGTTTCTTCGAAATACTGAAAAAAGGCAAAAAACAACAATTCTGAGCTGGGCCTCCGGTTAATAGGTTAGTCCCAAAACTAATATAAAAGTGGAAAATAAAGCCCAATATAGTCCAAAACAGTAGATAAAGTAGCATGGAGCAATAAAAAATTATAGATACATTGGAGACGTATCAAACATGAATTAAGGAAATAAATAATAACTTTATTATTGCCTCTAGGGCATATTTCCTTCAGTCTCCCACTTGCACTAGAGTCAATAATCTAGATTACACAGTAATGATTCTAACACCCAGGGAGTCTTGGTGCTGATCATGTTTTGCTCGTGAGAGAGGCTTAGTCAACGGGTCTGCAACATTCAGATCCGTATGTATCTTGCAAATCTCTATGTCTCCCACCTGGACTTGATCACGGATGGAATTGAAGTGTCTCTTGATGTGCTTGGTTCTTGAGGGAGTCCTGGACTAGGGGGTGTCCGGACAGCCGGACTATCATCGTCAGCCAGACTCCAGGACTATGAAGATACAAGATTGAAGATTTCGTCCCGTGTCCGGATGGGACTTTCCTTGGCGTGGAAGGCAAGCTTGGTGTCGGTGTCAAAACCGGCGGATCTCGGGTAGGGGGTCCCGAACTGTGTGTCTAGGCGGATGGTAACAGGAGACGAGGGACACAATGTTTTTACCCAGGTTCGGGCCCTCTCGATGGAGGTAAAACCCTACGTCATGCTTGATTAATATTGATGATATGGGTAGTACAAGAGTAGATCTACCACGAGATCAAGGAGGCTAAACCCTAGAAGCTAGCCTATGGTATGATTGTTGAGAGGTAATGTTAGCCCCTCTAGACTAAGGCCCTCCGGTTTATATAGACACCGGAGAGGCTAGGGTTACATGAGTCGGTTACAATGGTAGGAGATCTACATATCCGTATTGCCAAGCTTGCCTTCCATGCCAAGGAAAGTACCTTCCGGACACGAGCCGGAGTCTTCAATCTTCTATCTTCGTAGTCTGGGAGTCCGGCGGATATTGATAGTCCGGCTGTCCGGACACCCCCTAGTCCAGGACTCCCTTAGTAGCCCCCGAACCAGGCTTCAATGACGATAAGTCCAGCGTGCTTGTAGTCTTCGGCGTTGCAAGGCGGGTTCTCCCTTCAAATCCCATGTACCTGCCAAATAGTGTCCGGCTTCATCTTGAATGCTGTGCTCCTCGGCTTCTACGCCAAATTGTGGCCCTCTTCCACACGTCGCACGAATGCGAAAAGCCAGGGTGTCTTTTACATTTCACCCCCTAATTGTGCGGGTCGCCCGCCTATAAAAAGGGGCAGGGATCCAGATCCAAACCGCACCATCTTTCTCCCGCGTATACTCCATCGAAGCGCCTCTGACCCTGAAATCCATTCCACCATGGATTGTCAACGCGGCTCTTCCTCACGCGCTCCTAGCCCATCGCCAGGGGATTGGAGGAGGTGCTCTATTTCGCATAATGAGCTAGTAAAGCTCCAAACGGAGGGATTTCTTCCTCCGGCCTTCATGGTTCCAGTCAGAGCCGGACTGGTTACCTATCGAGGTGGGAGGCAGGCGGAGGACACCGCAAGCCCCAACAAGGGGGAGCGGGTGTGTTTCGTCCCCTATCTGATAAGGGGGCTCGGATTTCCAATACATCCGTTCCTCCGCGGGCTCCTGAAGTTCTACGAACTCCAGCTCCACCACCTCACGCCCGCCTCTGTGCCGCATATCTAGGGCTACGTAGCTCATTGCGAGCTATTCCTGGGCATCGAGCCCCATTTCGCATTGTGGAAGAGGCTGTTCTGCCTCGTACCCCGTTCTGACCAGGGGTCCATATATCAAGTGGGCGGCGCCGAAATATGGCGCATCGCCGGGACCGGATACCTATCCGGCACCCCCAAGAGGGCGTCCGAAGACTGGCCCTCAGAGTGGTTTTATATGGTAGATGCTCCGTTACCCGACCCAGTCCGGATTGGCCTCCCGGAGTTTGATGCTGCTCCCTTGAAGAAACGCCTCAGTTGGCGCCCCCGGAGCCCCCGTTTGGAGGAAGACAAGAGCGTCCATTACTTGATGGGCCAGATAAGATTAATGGCTCATTCCAGCTTGACCATGATTGGAGTCATGGCGACGTGCATCAAGCGGGGTGCAGCCGCTGTAATGAGAGGCCACCCATGTGGGATTTCAATGGGAGGACGACGCTATTCGGCGCACGGCCAAGAAGGGCCGGGTTCGACCGAGGATCCGTGAAGATTCTGTCCGGTCTGCACAAGGGGAGAAGGAGGACTTCCTTCGTCCAAACCCTTTGGATGGGTTTTCCATGGTCAATCCTAGAGGATGGGTAGCGAACACCTCGAAGGGTTCTACCCGTGCTCTCAAGTTTAAGCTTCTTACATTACGTCTTCGCCCGGGATCTACGCCGGTTGTGGAGGACATGGTGAGTCTGCTCCACAACCCGAGGATCCGGAAGGATCCTCAGGTCCGCCTCCAAGAGGATCCGGACATCAAGGTGGAGCTGATCGACGGGCGTATCACCAGCTCAGCATTGATAATGCTTTGGTCGCCATTACGGCGGACTACCCCGGCTAAGTTCGCATCGGTGACCACGATCGAGGTCCGACACCGCTATCCTATCCTTGCTCGCTTCTCGACCTTCGCGAACGATGGTATTTTGCAGGAAGCGCCATTACGGCAGGAAGCCGAGCCTGCGGCGGCCGACCTACAGAGGTCAGTCCGAACTAGCAGGAGGAAAAGGAGCGCCGTGCGGGCAGAAACGTCGCCGCAGAGGTATAGCTCGTGTTTGATCTTTTTGAGCAACGTTCCGAGGAAACTTCTAAGTGCTCATGATCTTTATAGGAGAAAAAGCGCTCGCCGGACTGCGAGCGCAGGAATTGCCGACCCAACCAACACCAGCCAGGCTCCAGCGCCCGGACTGGAGGGGGAGGCAAGCGCAAGACGCGAACCGGATCCTACTCCAACGGAGGATACCGACAGCATCGTCCGCCACCAAGTCGAGGTGGAGAGCGCTATGAATCATAGACGCCACGGACAGTTTTTCAAGAAGCGTGCTTTTCCCCTGAGGCATTGGATGCCTTTAACACAGGGGACGTGCATCTCCGGGCTGCTCAAAATGGTTTTACCAGAGCCACGGAGCAGTATGTTAAAGACATACGGGTAAGGAAATTTTAATGGTTGTATACACGGTAGCCCGAGACTTAAATTATTTATGTTAACTGATTTAAGGATCATTTGAAATTCAGGCTCTTAACGAGAAGAATGCCCAGCTGTCTCGGGAGCTGCAAGATTGCAAGGCCCAACTTGAGGCTGCACTTGCTGCCGCAGGAGGAGACGGAAAGAACCCCCGGTAACACATTTGTATAAATTAATATAAGCGATGTGCGGCATGCGCCGCGAGTCTAATAATGACATCTGCAGTGCCGCGAACAAGATCCGGACAGGCAAGCACTCATCGCGCCGACTAAAGGCGGGCGAGAATGTCTTTGAAACGAGTTGAGCAGAAAGGAACAAGCTCCAAGATGCCAACGCCAAGCTCGGAGAAGAGCTGAAAGGCGCACAGGTCGAGCTGTCCGGCTCCATTAAGGAGAATCAACGGCTTCGTCGCGGCATCTATAGTAAGTGCTTGAGCGAACTCTCTAAGGAAGAAGAGTTCGGCGAGGAAGCAATTTGACATAATATGTCTTGTAGGTATACTCACGGGTCATCCTATGGAGGAGATGCCCGTATCAATGGGTGATCAACTTCCCGAACTGTTGCAGCTACTCGAACCAGTTCGGCAGGCAATGAGTGGCGCCGTACAGGCTTTATGGCCATCCCTCGCCCTGCTCGAGGGCCTCGGGGAGCTTGCAGAGAAGCTGCAGGGAGTACGGCAGCGCTTCCGTTTGTGGAAGATGTCGGCTTGCCGTCAAGGTGCCAGGGAGGATTGGGCCATGGTGAAGACGCGGTACAAGAAGGCGGATCCCAACCATATGGCCGAAGTTGGACCGGTGGGGCCCGACGGGAAGGAGATCCCTGTGAGTTTAGTGTACAGCCAGGGCTGCTAAGTTTTCCCAACGGGACTGTAAACTAGACAGCCTTTTAGACGGGATTGAGGAGGAATACAATCAATAATCTTGACAATGTATGTTATCCTTTAAAAATGACATGTGAAATGCCTTCTAGCCGGATTGTAGATCGTTTGTCTTTGCCGACCTTTTAAGCCGACCTCGGGACCCTAGAGTCCGGAGTGTGTCCGAATACCTTTTGGTTAAGAAATAACCGTGGTATGCATGGAGACGAGGCGAGGGGTCATTAGTGCTTTATCGGACAAGTGCCCAACTAGTTATGTTATATTACATGGTTAGTAAGAAACATCTTCCAGGAGAATAGTTCCGTTAAGGGTTCCTTTATTTGGGGAGGCATGCCCTAAAGTGCATGTCCGGACTGCCAAGAAGCGATAAACCATCCGGGGCAGATGGGAAAAATAGGTAAAAGTCATCTTTTAAATCACCGACCGAATATTCCCTTAAGAACGCTAGCTTCGGCTTCACCCGATCTGAGGTACACATCCGTGACCGGCAATAATAATCGCAGAGGTGCTCCTTTACCGCCTAGCCGAACAATCGGGAGCGAGGGGTAAGCACAGAGCGAGCAGCCCAGCTTGGCCAAAACTTAAGTCATATCGATGCATATAATGGCGAGTAAAAGGTACATGTGGAAGCTTGACACATGTCTTGGGTATGAAACCCGTATAGTTGAGCTTCTGTAAAAGAAGCCCCCAGGAATAACGAGTGCGGATGGCACATCGTACGTATGCAAAGAATGCGAAAATAGGCCCCGAGGGGCTTGTTAATTTAAAAGGATAAAAAGAGAAACAGAAGACAGCCGAAATATAAAAGGTTGGACGGGGGAAGGGGACGAACTCTTAGTCCGGCGCTAGGCATAGAAGCGTCGGAGTCGGGATGCGTTCCATGGATTCAGCTCGAGTCGGTTGTCCGACGCATTTCGTAGACGGTATGCTCCGCCGGTCAGTACTTGATCAATAATGAAGGGGCCTTCCCATCTGGGCTTGAGCTTGTCCTTTTTCTTGTCCGACAGGCGTAGAACTAGTTCACCAACGTTATAAGTCTTGGCCCGTACTTCTCTGCTTTGATATCTTCGGGCCTGCTGCTGATAGAATGCGGAACAATCCTTCGCGACGTCACGTTCTTCCTCCAATGTGTCCAAGCTGTCCTGCCGATCAAGCTCGGCTTCTCTTTCCTCATACATGCGCACTCGAGGTGAGTCATGAATAATGTCGCAGGGCAAGACTGCCTCTGCGCCGTATACCATAAAAAATGGTGTGAATCCGGTAGTACGGTTAGGTGTTGTCCGCAGCCCCCAGAGTACGGAGTCGAGCTCCTCAACCCA
This sequence comes from Aegilops speltoides, assembly GCA_021437245.1. NCBI lineage: Eukaryota > Viridiplantae > Streptophyta > Magnoliopsida > Poales > Poaceae > Aegilops > Aegilops speltoides. The sequence continues at coordinate 391,178,086 of CM038144.1, forward strand.
TTGGCTATCGGATTTGGTGAGTGACCTCACCAGTCTGGGTTTAATGCCGCTCATTATTAGACCGTTTGCTCTTTCCACTTGACCGTTGGTTTGAGGGTGATAGGCGGCGATAGTCGAGCTTAATGCCCATATTTTTGCACCATGACTTGACCTCATCGGCCGTGAAGTTCGTGCCGTTGTCGGTGATGATGCTGTGGGGGACTCCGTAACGGTGTACCACCTCTGATATAAAGTCTATCACTGGTCCGGACTCTGCCGTTTTGACCGGTTTGGCCTCTATCCATTTGGTGAACTTATCCACCATGACCAATAGGTACTTTTTCTTGTGGGTTCCCCCTTTAAGGGGTCCGACCATGTCGAGCCCCTGGACATGAACGGCCGGGTAATGGGTATGGTTTTGAGGCGGTGGGTGGCATATGGCTCGATTAGCAAAGAGCGGCAACCAACGCATCATTGGACCAAGTCTGTGCATCTGCCCGAGCCGTCGGCCAATAAAATCTGACGGAATGCCTTTCCTACGGGGCCGGGCTGCTGCGTGGTGTCCACCTAGTCCGGCATGCATTTCAGCCGGGAGGTTTCGCCCTTCTTCTTCGGAGATACACCTTTGAAGGACTCGGTAGTACTTTTCTTATAAAGTTCTCCTCATGGACCTTGTAGGCCTTCGATCGCGGACTATGCAGCGGGCCTCATTTTGGTCTTCGGAATTTCCTGCCTAAGTAAGTAGGCTAGGAAAGGTTCATCCTGTGGCGATTATTGCCATTATAACATGGGCGGAGGTGTTATGTCATCTGCTGAATCACGGTTGGTGCAGTTTTCTCGGTTTGTCGCTACGGACTCCTCTTCCCATAATGCGGATGGCTTGAAGAGCCGTTCGAGAAAAGATGTTTGGAGGGACAGCATCACGTTTCGCACCGATGCGTGCCAGGACGTCGGCCGCTTGGTTATTATCTCGGGCTATGTGATGGAATTCGAGTCCTTCAAACCGAGCTGACATTTTCAGGATAGCATTGCGATATGCTGCCATTTTCGGATCCTTGGCGTCAAAGTCTCCATTTATTTGGGATATTGTAAGGTTTGAATCCCCGCGCACCTCTAGGCGTTGAATGCCCATGGAGACTGCCATCCGGAGACCATGTAATAGGGCCTCGTATTCGGCTGCATTGTTGGAGTCCGTGTACATTATTTGAAGTACATACTGGACTGTATCTCCGGTGGGGACGTCGAAGACGACTTGACCCATCCGCCAACATTTTGGAACCGTCGAAGTGCATAGTCAATTGGAGTATCGCCCGTACTCTTTAGGGAGTTCGGCTTTGGTCCATTCGGCGACGAAGTCAGCCAAAACTTGTGATTTTATGGCTCGTCGAGGTTTGTAAGTTATGTCGAATGGCAAGAGCTCAATGGCCCATTTTGCAATCCTGCCCGTTGCTTCGCGGTTATTTATAATGTCATTGAGTGGCACTTGAGGCCTTGTTATCGAACACTCTTGAAAGTAGTGCCGAGCTTCCGAGGCGCCATGAACACCGCATATGCTATCTTACGATAGTGCGGGTAGCGGATTTGCAGGGGTTAACACGGTGGATCGTAATACACTGGTTTTGAAGAGGGAATTTATGCCCTTCATCGCTCGTTCGACGACGAGGACAGCGCCACAACTTGATGTGTTGCTGCGATATATAACAACATTGGTTCGCCCAGTGGGCGCAGCCAAGACCGGTTGTTGCCAATATGGCCTTTATTTCTTCGAGTCCGGCGGTGGCGGCATCCGTCCACTCGAAGTGTTGGTGCGCCTTAGGAGGCGATAAAGGGCAACGCCTTCTCTCCTAAGCGGGAGATAAAGCGGCTTAAAGCTGCCACGCATCCTGTTAATTTTGTATTTGCTTGAGGTTCTTTGGAATATCCAAGCGTGTGAGCCGGATTTTGGCCGGATTTGCTTCAATTCCTCTACCGGATATGATGAAGCCCTGCAGCTTTTCGGCTAGTACACCGAAAACACATTTTTCCGGATTCAGCTTGATGTCATATGCTCTGAGGTTGTCGAATGTGAGCCTCAAATCGTCTACTAAAGTTTCGACGTGTTTTGTTTTGACGACTACGTCGTCTATGTATGCCTCGACTGCTTTGCCGATCTGGGTGGCCAGACATGTTTGAATCATGCGCTGATATGTTGCGCCGGCGTTTTTAAGTCCGAAGGGCATCGTGTTGAAGCAGAATGGTCCGTATGGAGTGATGAATGCCGTTGCGGCTTGATTCGCTTCCGCCATCTTGATTTGATGATAGCGAGTATGCATCCGTGAAGCACAACGAGTCGTGTCTCTTTGTGGCATCGATAATTTGATCGATGCGGGGGAGGAAAGGATCCTTTGGGCAAGCCTTATTGAGGTCTTTGAAGTTAAACCGCGAGGCGCCAGATTTATCCTTCTTTGGTACCATCACCAAATTTGCTAGCCAGTCCGGATGTTTGATATCTCTAATGAATCGGGCTTCCAATAACTTGGCTAGCTCTTCTCCCATTGCCTGTCTTTTGGGCTCGGAAAATCGTCGAAGAGCCTGTTTGGTCGGCTTAAATCCTTTAAGGATGTTTAGGCTGTGTTCGCCAATCTGCGAGGATTCGGGCATGTCCGAGGGATGCAGGCGAAGATGTCCCAATTTTCCCGAAGGAATTCGGCATAATCTGGCGTCAACTTCGAGATTCAAGCTGTGCCCGATGGAAGCCTTCTTTGTTTGGTCCATTGGGTGGACCTGAAATTTTATTATCTCAAATCGCTGGTTTGAAGGAGGTGGACTTGGATCTTTTATCAAGTATCACATCGTCCTGTTTACCGAAGAGCTTGTGTGATGAGTTCCTCTGCCGCTAAGGCTTGGATAGTGCCTCGAGGGCTAGTGCGGCTGTCTTGTTTTCGTAGCGAGTGCTATATCCGGATCACTAACGAGAGTGATTATTCCATTGGGCCGGGCATTTTGAGCTTCATGTACCCGTAATGAGGTATTGCTTGAAAAATTGTGAATGCCTCTCGTCCTAATATGGCGTGATAGCCGCTGCTGAGCAGGGGCCACAGAACGTGACTTCTTGGATCTTTAATTGTCCGGAGAGCCGAACACCACATCGAGTGTGATTTTTCCGGTGCAGTGGCGCTTCGGCTAGGGATTATTCCTCTGAAGGTTGTCTGCTTCGCTCATCGGCTCAATCGATTCCCATTTTCCGCAGAGTTTCCTCGTAAATGAGGTTTAGTCCGCTGCCGCCGTCCATGAGGACTTTTCTCAGTCGAAAGCCGTCCACTATGGGACTAAGTACCAGTGCGGCTAGGGCTCTGGTAGTTCGAGATGTGGGCTCGTCGCTGGCGCTGAAGGTAATAGCTGTGTCACTCCATGGATTTGCTGTTGCTACTTGGTAGACTTCGGCGAGTTCGCAGATTGTTCATTTTCGCATATTATTTGATGCGAAATTCTCGAAGACTGTTGATACCGTGCTGGTATTGTTGGAGTGGTTTCCCGGAGCTAGAAGCTCTTCGCCACTTTTGGCCACCTGCCGTAATATCCAACATGCTCGAAGGCTATGTGTTGGGAAAGCTCCCTCTGCACTATGAAGTTAAAGTGTCCATTGAGCCATCCCTCCAGTACGGTTCCGTTTCCCTTGCTGGGTTTTTGCTTTTTTGTTTTTGCATCTGGGGCCTGATTGTAAGGCGCCCTTTTACCGCGGACTGGGTTTGGGGCCGGATTATCCCAAAATTGATTTTCAGTTTTCCGGAAACTCTCCATCGCACAGTACTTTCGCACTATGGACGCCAGATCGGTAAAACGCATAATCTTGCAACGATCAATGGCGTTCAGAATTCCCTTGTCCGTGCAGTTATTGCAGAAGATTGAGATTGCGTTTTCCTCTCGGCAGTCCTTTATCCTGTCCATAACCGGGAGGAATCGCCCGATAATGATGTCTTTGTTTCGAAGGCTCTTGCGAATTAGAGATAGGTCGCATATGTGCGGGCGGGTGGGTGGAATAAAATCCGGATCCCTGCCCATCTTTGGGCTCAAAAGGCGAGGGCTTCGAATTGGAAGCTTGATTTCTTGGAGACAGCCCAGTGAGTCCGGAGCGGCGCATGATTTTAGGTTCAATGCTCGATCAAAGTCCATCCCTCCATGGGAATCCGGCATGGAGGGTTCGGGAATCCGGACACGGATTGTTTTCAACACTGGCAAAGAATTGCCGAGTTGTTCCTCTACCACTTCGACGTGGTGGGTAGCCTGGGGAGAGTTAATCTCTCTCAGATCGGTTTTAAGCCCGATCTGATTATAGTCCGTAGCGACTCCCAGGGCGGCGATGCGATCCAAGAGCTCGTTAACAGACAAGAACTCAATTGGATCTAACTGTTCGGCAGCTTTAGGGCTGACGCGAAGATTGCTTTCGACGACTTGAGAAGTCATTGCCGAAGCGACGGCCGGACAGGCGGTCATAAGAAAGCCACCAAGCGGATTATCGACCGGTGCCAAGGCCCCTCCGGCGAAAACACCGTCTTTGAAGGCGGGTAAAGCATCCGCTCTGTCGGCGGCGACAGAGGAACTCTCAATGAAAGCATCAATGTCGATTGTGAAACCGGCGGATCTCGGTAGGGGGTCCCGAACTGTGCGTCTAGGCGGATGGTAACAGGAGGCGAGGACACAATGTTTTACCAAGGTTGGGCCCTCTCGATGGAGGTAAAACCCTACGCCCTGGTTGATTAATATTGATGATATGGGTAGTACAAGAGTAGCACTACTAGGGAAAAGCCTATACGAGAATCTTAGCAGCAGTAGCTGTTCAAAATAGAGCGCTGCTGGTAAGTAGTTGTAGCGCTTTGCGTAAACTTCGCTGCTGCTAAATATTTAGCGATGGCGCTCGCCGTAAACACGCTGCTAAAAATATCGCCGGCGGTGTTCCCCGCCTCTAAGTAGCGATGGCGGCGGTGTCGAAACAGCGCTCTTGCTAAGTGCATAGTAGTAGTAGCGGTTTCCTCGAGATCGCTCTTTGGTAAGTTTCAAATTGCCGCCATTTTTGTCCCGATTAGCGATGGCGCCTTACACAGCAGCGTTGCTGCTAAGTTCTTAGCAGCAGCAGCTGGTTTCTCACCAGCGCCATTGCTAACCCCGCCAACCCCCAACCCGTCCCTCCCTCCCCTTGCTTTTTTCCCTTCCCCTACCTCCCCTCTCCTCTCTTCCCTCCACCACATGCTCCCCTCTCACTTTTTCCCTTCCCCTACCTCCCCTCTCCTCTCTTCCCTCCACCACATGCTCCCACTCTCACTCTTCTTCTTCTCAATACTTCTCCCCATTACTCCCTCTCTCTCTATCCACCTTCTCTCTCTTCATTACTCCTACATAACTACACCACCTCCATTAATGCATCTCCTTTCTCTTTTTCCTTCCCCCTCCACTAGTTGAAGTTGTCTCCTTCCAAATTAGATGTAGGATTTAGTTAAGTGACCTATTTGCCCCCGATATAACTAGATCTATCTTTGTCAAGAAGAGCTTAATTTGTGCACTTTTGATCTCCCTACAACATCATCTTGACCATCAAGATAGAGGTGATGAAACTTTCATGCTTTTGCAAAATGGAAATGTGTTTATGTGTGTGTGATATGTTTGTGGAAATTGTGTGTGTGGCATGAGTTGGCCGTAAATTGTGCTTTTGAGTTGCCTATGTTTTGCGAAATGTCGATTTATTTCCGTTTGGCTAATTCGAGCAAACTCTAGATCCATATATGTCCTATTTTTAGGAAGGTCATGCCAAAAATTTTATGACTTTGATGCATGCATGCATTTTTACAATCAATTTTTAATTATTACCGTGCAGAGTTGGCGATGGTCGATTGGAACGATGGTGGACAGGTGGTTGCGGTCGGCGGTGCAAGACATGAAAGAAAATAACCGGACAGAGGTTTTATGTCCGTGTCGAAAATGCAAAGGAATAGTTTGGCTCGACCCCCATGGCGATGGTGGTGTCGAGCGCACCTGCTCATGACTGGTTTCATGGATGGCTATACTAGGTGGATAATTGAAGATGAGGATGGCGATGTTGAGGATGCCGACGGGCAGGAAATGATGACACGGGCAAGGCGAAGAGATGATCGATAATGGCGGCGGGGAAGAGGCGGACATGGCGGCGGAGAAGGGGCCGGACATGGCGGAGGAGAAGGGGCGGACATGGCGGCGGAGAGAGCGACATGGACTCCACGCAGCAGAGTTAAATCGGTACTAAGTTCAATTGTGCGGGACCCTCATGTTCAAGCATTGCTTCACAAGGAGGCAGTATTGAGAGAGCTGCTTCTAGAGAGGAGGCTAAGCTGGAGCAAGCGGTGGTAGACTCGAACACTCCATTGTATGATGGTTGCAATCTGAGGTGACCGGTTGAGTTTCACGCTCCAACTCCCGAAGGCGAAGGCTAAAACAAATGGACCGACACTAGCCTCGATGAGCATCTCAAGTACCTAAAGGATGTTCTTCCCGCGGGTAATCTATGTCCTACTAGTGTTGATGAGGCCAAGAAGATCGTGTGCCCTCTTGATCGCCACACGTTAGATACCATGCATGCATCAACGATTGCATAATTTATCGGAAGGAGCACGGAAAAAACAAGCTGTCCGGTGTGCAATGCTTCTCGATACAAGAAGGCCGGGAAGAAATGTCCCCAGAAAGTTGTATGGTACTTACCGATCACTCCCCGTCTCCGGAGGTATTTTGTAGATCCCAAGGAAGCAAAGCTAATCTTGTTGCACGCGGAGAGGAAGAAGCCCGACGATGGAGATGATCCGAAGCTGAGACACGTGAAGGATGGAAGCCAGTGGAGAGCGTTGAAAAGCTTCTATCGGTATTTTGAATGTGATGCAAGGAACATCGTGCTTGGCGCGTGTACCGATGGCATGAATCCGTTTGGCAACCAGAACACCAACCATAGTACATGGCCCGTGTTTGTATGGATGTACAACCTCCCCCCTGGTTGTGCATGAAATCGAAGTACATTCACATGAGCATGCTTATTCAAGGGCCAAAACAACCAGGAAATAATATTAATTTGTATCTGGGGCTACTTCAAGAGGAGTTAGACACGTTATGGAAAACACCGGCCAAGACATGGGGCGCTTGAGAAGGTGAGTATTTCAACATGAGAGCGCTGATCACGAAAGTCAGGACTATCTCGATTACGGATATGTGGCGGGCGGTGTGCCATGGATATTGCGGATGCACGCGGTGCATGGATGATACAACGTCTCGGCAGCTAACGTCAAGGAAAGATGGCGGTGCAGGAAAATCGTGTACATGGGGCATCGAAGATGGCTTGAACAGACGACCCGTGGAGAAACCGTGGAGATCTATTCAATGGTCACGCTGAGCATCGAGGACCTCCACGTAAGCGGGCGGTGCGAAATCGATGAGCTGTTGAAAAACTGGAATGAGTGCCCCGCGCCGAAAGAGCGATGAGAAAGGCGCCGAGCAGCTGCTGAAGGTATGGAAGGCGAGGTCGTGTTGCGGGACTTGAGTCTGGCACAAACTCGATACACCTCATTGCCTAGATCAAATGCATATCTGTAAGAATGTCCTTGAGAGCTTGCTCGCAACAACGATGAACATGCCGGATAAGACCAAGGATGGGCGAAGGCAAGAAAAGACTTGCAAGATTTGAAAATCAGGGAAGATCTGCACATGCCGCCCGTAAAATGTCGACGAGACAGAGGCGGAGGCAGAGGCACGGGAGAAGAAGGGCAAGAATTTAAAGAAAGAAGATTATTGCCCCCCTCTTGCTTCACCTTAAGTCAGGCTGAGATCAATCAATTCTTTAAGTGCCTTACGGGAGTGAAAGTTAGTTCCGATTACTGTGGCAAGATAAGCAGATATCTAGACACGGACAAGAAAAGGTTCAGCGGGATGAAGTCTCATGACTGTCATGTGATGATGACGCAGATACTACCTGTTGCCCTTAGAGGGATAATGGACAAGCACGTCCGTGACACGCTTATTGGTCTCTGCAACTTTTTGACGTCATCTCTCGAAAGTCGATCGATGTGAAGCAGCTCCAAAGGCTACGAGGAAGAGATCGTTGTGATACTGAATGAGCTTGAGATGTACTTCCGCCCGCGTTCTTCGACGTGATGGTGCATCTGTGTGTCCATATTGTGGATGACATAATAGACCTGGGGCCGTCATTCCTGCACAACATGATGCCGTTTGAGAGGATGAATGGGATCATCAAAGGATTCGTTCGTAACATGTCCCGTCCGGATGGAAGCATCGTCGAGGCTATTTGGCACAAGAGTGCATCTCTTTCTGTGAGAATTTTCTATATGGCGCAGAACAGCCGCTTTGGTGTTAGTGTTGGTTTGCCCGTTAACAAGCACGATGGGAGGCTCGAAGGAGATGGTCCTTTATGCGGTCGCGAGGAACTGCACGTGGCATACTCGGATCGGCGCAGCGATTTTGTGAGCAAACTTGGTAGTGCTACAACACCTAGGCGAGGTAGATCCTTTCGTGGCCTTTGCACAAAGAAATTATCGCAAAGAAGTATCGTGACGGGGGTATGCGGGACGGACGCCGAAGTTACTAGAGAGCACAACTCCACTTTCTGCATTGGTTCAAAGAGCATATTATTGCTAATCCCGGAGGAGGGCTCTAAGGACGGATTGCTCATATCGCCTTAGCACATGGCCCTCGCCCAACCTCGTAACCTATCGGGCATATGATATCAACGGATACACGTTCTACGGAGGCAAAAGATATGGACAATGATGATCGAACTCGGGGTGACGATGGAATGCATGACCGGCGGCGACAACGGCACAACCGAGCGATTTTATGGAAGGGTCGAGGAGATCCGGGAGCTTGACTACTCGGACTGCACAACACGGCGATGTTCCGTGTCGGATGGGCTAAGAATGTCGAAGAGAAAGCCGGATGTTCACTACCATGACTATACCCGACGCCAAGAGCGCTACCGTCAACGCTATCGCAAAAACGAGCCATGGGTACACGCTAAGCACGTGACACAATGCTTCTTCATAATCGACCAGCGCAATCCCAGCCGTGTTGTCGTGAGGAGAGGCAAAAGGAACATCATTGGAATGGATGGAGTCGCCAACGAGGAAGACTATGATCGATCGGCAACCCAATGAGGAAGATGGCGATGATGATGAAGTATCGTCAAAAGAAGAATCAATACTACATTACCTAAGAAAATCGCACTCCATGGAAAAGGCAAAGTCACAATGAGGGGCTCAATTATTCTTGACGAACAAGAAGGAAAGAAGCTGACTCAAAACGAAAGCGTCGACCGAGGAAAGCGTATGTTATGGGTCCAATGATGTGTAATATATATATGTTCCTATTTTGTATACACACTTAGCCATATGATGTGTAATATATATGTTCCTATTTTGCATACATATTTAACCGTCAAATGATGCAATATATATCGCCTCCCTTCGTTCACTGCCTCGGAAATAAAAGTGGGATAAAATAAAGGAAAAGAAAAATGAAAACTGGCAAGTGCGCGGCGGCGATAGCAGTAGCGCTTCCACAAAACCGCTGCTGCTACATACCATAGTAGTAGCGCTTTTCCTATAAACCGCTGCCGCTACGCACAATAGTAGCAGCGTGTTTACCATAAAGCGCTGCAGCTACAGATCATAGTAGTAGCGCGTTTAGGCATAACGCGCTACTGCTACGTCCACTTAACCCAAAATTTTCACTCGCCAGACTTCATCCCGCCACATTTCCCCAAATCCCCTCTCTCTCCGGCCCCGTCGCTCGCTTGGCGCCGACCGGCCCGGCGCTTCCCCGACTCCGCCCGGCGCCGGCGCTAACCCAGCCTTCGCCCCGTCTCCGACCCTCGACCCGACTCGGCGCTCGCCCCGACTCGGCGCCCGACCCTCGCCCCGCCCCGACCCGGCGCTCGCCCCGACCCCGGCGCGCTCGCCCCCGACCCGTCGGCCCTCGCCTCCCTCCTCGCCCCTGCACTCTCTGTAAACCCCCCCTCTCTGCTAGGGTTCTTCATGTTAATTAATTAGGTTATCTATTTAGTTATGAATTTAGCTAGGTTTCAAAATTAGCTGAATTTATATGGAAATTTGAACTGGACATGTGATATGTGCATATGTCATGTTTTGGACATGTCATGTTTGGAAAATGATCCGAGTGGCCTATGTTACGCCGAAATGTTGATTCATTTCCGTTTCGGTGAATTTCAGGCGCTCGATATGTCCATTTTTTAGCAAAGGTCATGCCGAAATTTCCCGTGAATAAAGGCATGATTTGTGCTACATAGTTGGCATATCGAGTGCTGGCACATAGATTTCTTTTTACGTCATTTCTCATTTATTCATACTTTTAGAAATAAATGAGGCCACTTAATCATAGGAAACATGTCGAACAACGAAGAAACTGGGCCTTCTGACCAAGATGCAGACGAGATGGATTATGATGGTGAACAAGAGTACCTCGACTATTTGACTGCTAAGCAAGGTTTGCAGGTCGGCCTCGATGATGGTACCGACACCGACATCGACACCAACGGCGCCGGCGCCGACGGCGCCGGCATCGATGGCGGCGTTGAGATCGGTGGGGAAGGTACCGGCGGGGAAGGTACCGGCCCCGATGCCGATACCGAAAAGAGGAAGCATAAGAAGCAGAGGATACGAAAACCTAACAAACTAGGGATTGGACGACTTGTGATCACAAAGATGGCACACAGCAAGTTTGAGCCGTTAGAGCGGAAGAACCTCGCAAGTGCTATGGGAACCAAGTAGGATGCATCCTACGGAATCTTGTGCATCAACGACGATGACTTAAGGAGTAAAGAACATTTGACGCATTGCTCCTAACGAAGTTGCACAAGAGATTCAAGTTCCCGACCGGGATGATAACATAGAACAACCGTGGGATGATCCGAAGATGAAAAAGATTAACAATCACGCCATGGGCATGTTCAGCAATGATTTGGCCTCTGGAAAGGGAGGGTGAAACGAGCTATTGAGGCTGATGAACCCCTGTCCAAGATTACGGAGGAAAATCCGACACTTACGGAAGAGGAGTTGAAAAGTTCAAGGACACTTGCGCTACCGAGGCAGCCAAGGCTAAGGCTGCGAAATTCAAAAGCCTTCAGCTCCGGAACACGGAAGCATCGCCTCGGAAGCCGTGGCTACCTCGGTAAAAGGCCCATATGGGATAAGGAGGACGCGAGCGTGAAGCCGGGTCTCCTGACCCCTTCGCGAAGTTCACCAACCCCTTGGAGCATGACTTCATCGGGGCCCGCTACAAGTGGGACAAGGAGAAAATGTTTTTTACACGGACAAAATCACGAGGAAATTGATTAGACTACTGGAGAAGCAACACCGGCTTGCAGCCGAAAGCCCTACTTCTCCGATGAGGCCCAAGTGGGACACCCCTCTCAACCGGGCCTTGAACGAACTTAAGGGACTCCCGTTGGACCAGCTGCCGCAATATGGTCGTGTGTACGGCGCTGGAGACGGCGCCACGTGGAAGGTGTTTACAACGACGCCCGAGGCCAAGAAGCGAAAAAGAAGTTTAGTCAGCGGACATCGGCGCAAAGGTGAAGCTTGCGGTCGAGAAAAAGCAGCCGAGGACGAAAAAAAGCAGCCGAGGACAAATATGAGTTGCTACATGACGGTCAATGCAGCCAGAATCGCTGCAGAAATGATTTCGCTACTAACTTGGTTCGATTATCATCAAGCGGGCGAAGGAAAATCGAGACAAGGCGGTACATGATTTCCGATGCCCGGTTTCGTCGCGAGCAACTCCATGAACAACAACACCATCGCACATCACTTGCTCAAGCAACCGGGCCTCCTCTCGCAGCCGCTCCCGCTCATAGCAGCCCGTCCTCGGTCTCAAAGCGCTAGGTGGGCCTTCGTCTTTAGCTGAGCTTGGCGCCCGTCCACGGTAATTACATGTCGCACCAACATATATATATAGATAATATTCCATTTTTGTTGCCTTTCGGTTGTTTTACACCACAAACATATGTGTTTGTAGGCGAAAGAAACCCCATGCACCATACTCTACTTGATCAAAGGCGGAAGGTGGGCGTGGGAAAGGGGATGATAATGGACCCTCTCAACGCACATTCCACAACCACCCGATCCCACTGGGCACTTGAGGTTAGCTTGACCAGTGTGAAATCGGGCACGAGGATTTGCCTCCTCCAGTACAGCATGTGGGAGCGGACGACGAGACCCCACCGCGGATTGGACGATGCAAGGGTTGGGTGCTGCTATGGCCGAAGAATCTTATTAAATGCGAGCCGCCGAGAGCACACCAATAACTACCACACATCAACAAGCATAAAGCGGAGACCACCACCCCACCCACGCAATTACCAGCTCTGTAGTAGTGCCGGTGAGAGCGGCGGACGACATGATGAAGGGGTGCAATAGTCTTGGCTGATGTACCAGAGAACAAAGAATGGATGATGAGACGGAGGTCGACCCTATGGATTACCTCAATACAAACGCGTATGACTGTGACATAGATATGATGAGTCAACCATATGACGAATCGGGCTATCAACTTGCTAATGAGGATATGGATGATAGGCAGGGCCGTACCATGGAATGCAAAAGTCTCTCTTCATGAAATCCTCACAGGACACGCTGAAGATGCCGCCAACACAGCTCAACTAGCGGGCGCGAGGGTCGTCTGATGCTTAGCCCGAGAACACTTGGGCAGGGGTTAAGGAAGGGTCGGAAGGTGTGCCCAAGAAAAAGAGAGGAAGAGATCGGGAAGGTAATCGCCTCCAAACAAGCGAGCACACAGCAGCAGACGATGCATTACGAAAGCGTGTACCGTGAAAGGTGCGGTCATGTTCCATCTCACAGGCGAGCCGATGCTACCGCCGAAACCGCTGGAGGCACTATCGAGGGATCTCGAGAGCTGCACGACCATGTCTGTCGACCGAGAAAAGCCTACTAGCCTCAAAGGATCCGGGATATCCGACATACGCGGCTCGTGTGCACGAGGGAAGTGCTACGTCGACACACGGCCCGCGGAGGTGTTCTTCCCGCGGTTTGACCATATCTTTGAGATGTTTCTAACAAGGCGGCTTGATTTTACTATCGTCCGCCTTTTGCGCTACATATGAGCTCCGTCGTGAAGAGTGAAGAAGTCTCGCAAATCTGTGTGGCGGATCCGCATTACATGCACGAAGTCTTTCTTGAGTCTCGCGACTTTGGCGTGAAACTGCTAGGGAGTACCTCCAAAACTTCATGGTACAAAATAAGGACCGGAAATTGTCCTCGTGCCTTATCATCCAAAGTAAGTCAGTTCGGACAACCCTTTCGTACATTTCAATCATTCCTTCTCTCTCATATGGGGAATAATTTGAGGTGTCTTTTCCCGCAACAACGGGCACGCCGTTCTTATCGTTCTTTACCCGCAAGTCTCCCACGCCGTGTATTTTGACCCTTCGAGAGACTACGAGAAAAGGACTACACCCACATAATGAATATTCTAGATGATGCTCTCAAGGCTTCAGCTATAGAGGTGGCCACGTGCATATCAGAAACAAAGGAACAAGAAGATGGGTTTCGCGCATAAAACTAACTTCTCCTGCATCCATGTCCCAAAACCAAGCAAGAAGGATGGATTCTACATCGTCCATCTCATGATTCAGTTCAACACGGATCACCAAAAGCTTCAGATTAACAGCAGAAATGATGATCATATCCACAAGTGGCTAGAATCTCATGGAGAAGCTTAATTATAAACTTAGAGATGACTTCTTTTGCATCCAAAGCGACATTGCGGACGATCATCATGAAAGAAGTCGTCGATGAGAAGGGATGTTCCACCACGGCCCTATATCGCGGTGACGTCCGAACTCGCATAGGCATGCAACGTCTAGACCTCACGCCGTTCAAGCAGCTAGGGTTAGTCCTCGATGATATGGAAGGATGGAACTTCTAGTGAGTTATGATGCCGATGATGATGATATGTGTCGGTTGAACTTGTATACTTTTGTAGCGATGAAACTTTGTGATGTCCACGGTCCTGCCGAACTTGCGTAACGCTACTTTGTTAGTTGGCGTCACGATGACCTGCGTACCTCTAGTTAATTAATTTGCATCTTGTATATGTTGCATCTAGTTGCTAACCTTTCTTTTTGGTGTTGCTCTAGTATATTTTTTGCATATATATGATTGTACATCCTCTTCATGAACATGCATCTCTAACGGTACCTAGTTTCTTGATGGCGAGATGGAAATGCTATGTCGTGTACAAAGGGAAGGTTCCGGGTGTACAACGAGTGGCATGAGTGTCGGCGCAAGTGAATGGGTTCACGGGCGCCAGCCATAAAGGCTTCAAAAGCGCATAAGAAGGAGAAGCTAGTTACTTGAGGTTCACGCTAGCGAGAGGACTCAGAATCGCCACCTCATGTCTTGCATGGTTCCGCTCTCACTCATAGTGATAGCACTTCTTGCGTATGCCTTTGTTTAGATGGATGACGTTGTTGTAGTTGCAAGTATTCGAGACTTGCATGTATTGCTATTTTCGAGATGATAACAAGATATCACTTTGTGTTGGATGATGATTATGAAGAGACTATTTGTATGTACATGCTATGATTACATTTGTGGTCTCGCAGCATTTGTATGTGTATCATGATGAAATTTCTATGTGCTAAAGATTCTTCTACAAAGCCGGTTCAAATACAAAACAAATATGCCAAAAAAACTACTTAAATTAGCATGGCGAGTGTACAAAAGTTAGCAGCAGCGCGTTATAGCGATAGCAAAGAGCGTCTCCACCAAAGAGCGCTTAGCGCTAATAGCGATAGCGAAGCTTCCGACAACGCGCTGCTGCTACACTTGTATAGCGATGGCGGGTGGGCACGCCGCTCTTGCTATGAGTTACTCAGGCGCCAGATAGTAGCGGTACCCGCGCTATTGATACATGTAAAACCCGCGCTGCTGCTAGCGTTTTCCCTAGTAGTGTAGATCTACCACAAGATCAAGGAGGCTAAACCCTAGAAGCTAGCCTATGGTATGATTGTTGAGAGGTAATGTTAGTCCTCACGGGCTAAGGCCCTCCGGTTTATATAGACAGGGAGGCTAGGGTTACAGTCGGTTACAATGGTAGGAGATCTACATATCCGTATTGCCAAGCTTGCCTTCACGCCAAGAAAGTACCTTCCGGACACGAGCCGGAGTCTTCAATCTTCTATCTTCGTAGTCTGGGAGTCCGGTGGATATTGATAGTCCGGCTGTCCGGACACCCCCTAGTCCAGGAGTCCCTCACTTGGCAATACGGATATGTAGATCTCCTACCATTGTAACCGACTCTGTGTAACCCTAGCTGAGGGAGTCCTGGACTAGGGGGTGTCCGCACAGCCGGACTATCATCGTCCGCCGGACTCCAAGACTACAAAGATACAAGATTGAAGACTCCGTCCCGTGTCCGGATGGACTTTCCTTGGCGTGGAAGGCAAGCTTGGCAATACGATATGTAGATCTCCTACCATTGTAACCGACTCTGTGTAACCCTAGCCCTCTCCGGTGTCTATATAAACCGGAGGGCTTTAGTCCGTAGGACACAACATACATTACAACAATCATACCAGAGGCTAGCTTTAGGGTTTAGCCTCCTTGATCTCGTGGTAGATCTACTCTTGTACTACCCATATCATCAATATTAATCAAGCAGGACGTAGGGTTTTACCTCCATCAAGAGGGCCACGAACACAGGTAAAACATCGTGTCCCTTGTCTCCTATTACCATCCGCCTAGACGCACAGTTCAGGACCCCCTACCCGAGATCCGCCGGTTTTGACACCGACATTGGTGCTTTCATTGAGAGTTCCTCTGTGTCGTCACCGATAGGCTCGATGGCGTCCTCAATCAACAACGCTGTCCAGGGTGAGACTTTTCTCCCCGGACAGATCTTCGTATTCGGCGGCTTCGCACTGCGGGCTAATTCACGTGGCCATCTGGAGCAGATCGAAAGCTACGCCCCTGGCCATCAGGTCAGGTTCGGAAGCCTAAACTTCACGGCCGACATCCGCGGGGACTTGATCTTCGACGGACTCGAGCCCCAGCCAAGCGCGCCGCACTATTACAATGGGCATGATCTAGCTCTGCCGCCGAACAGTGCCTTGGTGGCTGCACAAGAATCCGCTCCGGCCCTTATTCCGGAGCCGATCGCCCAGATCGGGGGTCGGTGGTTGGACACCGCCTCGAGGGCTGTAACTTCTACGGCGATGGAGCCGAACACTAACCTTGTCCCTTGCGAAGCTCGTGACTCCGAGGTGCTGGACTCCGGACCTCCCACGCCCCTGCCAATCGAATCTGATTGGGTGCCGGTTATGGAATTCACTGCCGCGGACATCTTCCAACACTCACCCTTCGGCGACATCCTAAATTCGCTAAAGCATCTCTCGCTATCCGGAGAATCCTGGCCGGATTATGGCCAGGATGGTTGTGATACGGACGACGAAGAAATTCAGAGCCCACCCACCACCCACTATGTAGCCACTGTCGACGATCTAACCGACATGCTAGACTACGACTACAAGACATCGGCGCTATGGGCGGCGATGCCGGAGATTTAACAGAACCAGCGCCTCTGAGGCCTTTGAAGACCACCTCGTCATACGACATATACATGGTGGACACCCCAAAAGACGGGGACGGCGAAGAAGCAGCGAAGGCAGATTCCTTAAAGAAACAGCCCAAGCGCCGGCGACATCGGCGCCGCTCTAAATCCCGCCACAGTAAGAATGGAGATTCCGGCACAGGAGATAGTAATACCCTAGAGAGTGCCGAAGATAATCCCCTCCAGCAAGACTCAGCGCAGGAGGATGCAGAAGCAAGCCCTCACGAGAGGGCGGCAGATGAAGAGGTCGAGGATTATAACTATATACCTCCCTCCGAAGACGAGGCAAGCCTCAACGACGACGAATTCGTCGTGCCCGAGGATCCCGTCGAACAAGAGCGTTTTAAACGCAGGCTTATCGCCACGGCAAATAGCCTAAAGAAAAAGCAGCAGCAGCTTCAAGCTGATCAGGACCTGCTGGCCGATCGATGGACCGAGGTCCTCGCGGCCGAGGAATATAAACTCGAACGCCCATCCAAAAGCTACCCAAGATGCAAGTTGCTCCCCCGATTAGAGGAGGAAGCATACATACCTTCATCACTAGCGCACGATACGGCCGACCGACCACCCCATGGTCGTGACAGAGAGGCATCCAGGCCCTCCACCAAGACCGTACCCCGGCATCACTCCAAAAGTACGAAGCCAAGAGGGAACGCGCCGGACTTGCGAGACGTATTGGAGGACAATGCAAGGCAATCCAGATCCATCTACGAATCACGTGGGCGCCCTACAACCCGCGACGAATACCGTCGTGCCGGATACAATAACCATGGCCGGGCCGAACACAGCAGACAACGCTCTCTCGAGCTACGTCATGATATTGCTCAATATAGAGGCGTCGCACACCCGCTATGCTTCACTGACGAAGTAATGGATCATAAAATCCCTGAAGGGTTTAAACCCGTAAACATCGAATCCTACGATGGAACAACAGACCCCACGGTTTGGATCAAAGATTATCTCCTTCACATCCATATGGCCCGCGGCGACGATCTCCATGCCATCAAGTATCTCCCACTCAAGCTTAAAGGACCAGCTCGGCATTGGCTTAATAGCTTGCCCGCAGAGTCAATTGGGTGTTGGGAAGACACGGAAGCCGCATTCCTCGACAACTTCCGTGGCACGCGTATGTGCGCCACCAGGCGCCGATGACCTAAGCCACATAATTCAGCAGCCAGACGAATCGGCGGACAATTTCGACACGGTTCTTGACAAAGAAAAACCAAATCGTCGACCGTCCGGATCTGAGAGGCCCTCGTAGCCTTCAAACATGACATCCATGACGAGTGGCTAGCCCGGCACCTGGGACAGGAAAAGCCGAAATCCATGGCAGCCCTCACATCATTAATGACCCGCTTTTGCGCGGGAGAGGATAGCTGGCTAGCTCGCAGCAACAACCTCAGCAAAAATTATGGCAGTCCGGATACTAAGGACCACAATGGCAGGTCACGCCGAAGTAAAAATAAACGCTGCATTAACGGCGACGACAAGGAGGATACGACAGTTAACGCCGGATTCTGAGGCTCTAAACCCGGTCAGCGGAAGAAGCCATTCAAAAGAACCACTCCGGGCCCGTCCAATTTGGACCGAATACTCGACCGCTTATGCCAGATACATGGCACCCCTGAAAAGCCAGCTAATCACACCAACAGAGATTGCTGGGTGTTCAAGCAGGCAGGCAAGTTAATTGCCAAAAACAACGACAAGGGGCTAAACAGCGACGACGAGGAAGAGACCCGACCGCCGAACAATAGGGGACAGAAGGGTTTCCCCCCACAAGTGCGGACGGTGAACATGATCTACGCAACCCATATACCCAAGAGGGAGCGGAGGCGTGCGCTAAGGGACGTATATGCGATGGAGCCAGTCGCCCCGAAGTTCAATCCATGGTCCTCTTGTCCGACCACTTTCGATCGAAGCGACCATCCGACCAGCATCCGCCACGGCGGATTCACCGCATTGGTTTTACACCCAATCGTCGATGGATTTCACCTCACAAGAGTCACGATGGGCGGCGGCGTGCTGAACCTGCTTTATCAAGATACGAAGGCGCAAGATGGGCATAGACCCTCAAGGATTAAACCTACAAAGACAACCTTTAAAGGCGTCATACCGGTGTGGAGGCCAATTATGCGAGCTCGACCTGCACCGAGTGGTCTTCGGATCCCCGGATAATTTCCGGAGCGAGGAGTTAATCTTCGACATAGTCCCATTTCGCAGCGGCTATCACGCTCTGCTCGGACGAACCGCGTTTGCAAAGTTCAACGCAATGGACCCAGAGTGCGGTTCGACCACACCAGGGGCTCGCAAGTGTGTCACTCTTTCTTATTATTATTTTCCTTCTTTATGTACACAGGACTCCGTTAGCCAGAGGCCCTGTCGGGCGGTGAACCTGCTGAACTCATGATGCAACAGCCGGGGAGTAAAGAATGCGGCGACGAACACTCAGGTGGTCTCAATTACGAGCATTAAATTTGATTATATACACCAAGTCCGCAGCCCATCCCTGGAGGGGGACATGTTTAACTAGTCCAAAACCCTTGCTTACCGCACTATTTGTATCAGTCCGCACTCATAGCAAACTTCCTTTAATAAATGATGCATCACCTTTTTGCCTGTTATTACGTATATATGTTCATTAATGACATCTTGGTTCCGTATGTTTTGGTACGGCCTAATACACCAGGAGCTTATGTTCCCCACATTATGGTGTGATAAGTCCGAACACTTTCACAAGTGCGGCACCCCGAACTTATAGCATTATATGAATCGGCTCCGAATCATGTCTTGGGTCAATAGTTGGGTTTGCCCGGCTCCCACGTTTTGGTGCCATACGTTCCGTTCCGTCGGCTAAGGTGGCCTTGGGAGAAACACTGCGATTGCGCCCAGGTTGAGCTAAGCGGCGCCTCGGTGGAAAGCTAAAAGCGCCCGGCATGATAAGGCGAGAGACTGCTCGCTGTTCGAGAGGTTTTTCGGGTCATAAAGACTCACGCCGCTTGAGCGAAGTTCGGATAATGTCCGACGAAAGGCGTGGATAGCGCCCAATTCGGTCTTCGAATACTAGGGCTTCACCGAATTTAAAATTATAGAATTCTATGGCTAAGTGAGAGTGTTCAAGCATTATAAGTCTGGTTGCCTTGTTCGTTGTGTTGGCGCCTCCTAGATGGACCCAAAAGTGGGAACAAGAGTGCTCAAGTTATCCGAACACCCAAGCACTTGCGGCTTGGGGCTGAAGCCGACGACTTGCCATCTCTCAGATTTTATAAGCGGCCGCATGAAGGTAATATTTTAAATTAACAAAGAGTTGCTTAAAGCGCACATGAACAAAGTTTTCAGCGCACAGGATAATACATAGCGAGTTTACTGAAAAATTACATCTCTAGGGCATTCATCCGCAATATCGCGGGCCCCCTTCAGGACAGTTTTATAATACATTTTAGGCGTACGATACTCCTTGCCTGGTGGCGGCGGGTCGGTAAGAAGCTTCTCCGCATCCAGCCTGCCCCAATGCACCTTTGTGCGGGCAAGGGCCCGACGAGCACCTTCAATACAGGCAGAGCGCTTGATGACCTCCACCGAGGCACGCATCCACCAGCCGCAGACGAGGTCAAGTAGCTCCCAGCACGGCCTGTCCGAGGCCTGACGGACTATAAGGCCCTTCATGGCCTCCTCGGCTACCTTGTGGAGTTCGACCAGGCTGCTTGACTGGTGGCTTGGGGGCACCGGATGGCCGCCTCGCGCACTAAGACCGAAGACCTTCTCCGTTGAGCTCCCTCCTCGCCACGGTAGAATCTGGTGACATCGGACACACTACGGTAGATCTGCAAGCGCCCGAGAGCTCCAAATGCGGGTAAGTGTTAGGTAGTTTACATTAACATGCTTGCTTTGCATGAAAAATGCCTTACCCGCCGCTATCTTCTTTACATCTTCAACCTCTGAAGGGCCTTACGGGCCTCGGCCTTGGCGGACTTGGCACTTCGAGGCCGAGGCAAGCTCGGACTCGAGTCTTGAGTCGCGCTCCAAGCTCTCATGCTTCTCCATGAGCACGGAGCTCTTGCCGCACTTCCGCCACCTGTGCCTCCTGCTTTTCTCGCTCTCGCCCTTTCATGTCAAGCTGCGTTCGCCACGGACACAACCTCCTTCAGGCTGCCACCTCGTTTGTGGCCCTGCAATACCCATATTATCCTTGTTAATTTTATTGCACCAAAATCCTTTTCTCGTAAGGTAACAATTCAAAGGGGTGCTACTCACCTTCCTTGTCCTCGAGCTGCCTCTTGGCATGGCCGAGCTCTCGCTCGGACCGCTCGAGATCTTGCTTTAATGTACCAACCTCCATAGTCAGTGCGGCAAAGGTCGGCAAAGACAGCCTGCAAACCCATATTGACATAATTTATTAGCAACTCTGCGAATATCTTTTAGATCCTTAGTCGGCTTTTCTTCCGAACACGAACCGAGCATCAAGGGCTCTTGTCTATGTGGTATTACGTTACACAATTTTAACTTCTTACCTCAAAGCTGTTAAAAGGCTCTGCGAGAAGCCAGTCGGCCCGCTCTTGGCGAGCTGGACCTTGAATCACCGCACTCATAGCAGTGCGGTGTTCTTCCTCGATGGAAGCGCTTTGGCGCCTCCGGCAAGTTGTCCGGCGCCTCGGTTGGATGGAGGCCGCCGGTGTCACGATCTTGCCCTTCTTTGAAGGGGCGCTGCCGGACTCTGGAACCCGACGAGTTCGGCGTAGAGTCCGGCGCAAAGTCCGGGAGGCTGCCTTGCGGTGCCTCCGGAGCCTCCTCCTGATGGGTCCCTTTCTGGGATCCCACCTCAGCGTCCTCGTCGGCGCGGGAGGTGGAGGCAGTCGGAAGTGAATCCACATCCGACGGGGCCAACGACCCGCTCGATGAAGCGGGGAGATCATCATCGGCCGGACTGCGGACAGTATGCGGCATTAGTAGGACACTATGTGACATGAAAGAAATTACATATCAGGGGTCCGGATACTTACGATCTCGCCGGAGGCCTGGCCCTTGAAGGCCACTCCTCCTCGCCAACGTCGGTGTTGGCGGAGCTGTCCGGGGGATAGTTCTCCCCTCTTGGACCCTTGGCCTCCCTGTTGGGAAGCCTTCCTCTTCCTCTCTCCCTCCTCCGGGAGAGTCTTCTTCCTCCTCGTCTTCGGGAGAGTCCGCCTCGTCGTCGGACGCCTGATTCTGGGAACTCTTTCGCGTCCCGTGGCCACCTTCTTGGCCTTCTTCTCCGGCACCACGTGCGGTGCCGGAACCAGCAACCCGCTAAGCGGGCATCCTTTGGGTCTTGGCATGGGAGCCGCGGACGAGCTGCTCGGCCTTCTCCATCCATTCTGTCAAAGGAAAGGGAGATTGAAACCCTCTTAGAATCAATCTATTTACAACAAGCGTCCGTAAAGGGTTGAATCACTTACCTCGTCATTTGGATCTGCAAGCGAAATCGCGATCTTCCGTCGCGGATGCGAGGCTTCAGCGCCCTGAACAGCACCCTCGAGGCGCCGTATGTCGTGTCGAAGAGCCCGCTTAGCGCTGGTGCTGTTCGGATCGAACTCCACAGATTGAATGCCCGTTTTTGGCATGGGAGGATCCGCGGGCGAGAATGACTTGGACCACATCAAGCGAGCACGAGCTTCTTGTCCACCAGCTTCGGATCTGGGCTCGAGTCCGTCGGCTCCCGGATTGCCCACAGCAAACCCTTCTCTTTCCAGGAGGTGAGCTGCGTAGGGATACCAGATCTAAACTCGGGGGCCGCCGCCCACTTAGGGTCGTGCGGCTCGGTGATGTAGAACCACCCCAATTGCCACCCCTTGACGGAGTCCACGAAGGCCCCTTCGAACCAGAGGACGTTGGGCATCTTTCCCAACATGGCGCCTCCGCACTCCGCCTGCGTGCCCTTCACTACCTTCGACAGCGTTGAAGGTCTTGAGCCACAAGCCAAAGTGGGGCGGACGCGAGAGGAGGGCCTCACACCGACGATGAACGCCAAGATGTTGAGGATGAAGTTGGCGCGGATCATGGAAATCCGGGCCGTAGTAGAACATGAGCCCCGGACAAAGGGGTGAAGTGGAAAGCCCGATCCAGCGGAGGAAGTGGGGAAGGAAAGCGACCCTCTCGTGTGGCCCGGGGTAGGGATGAGCTGCCCTCGTCGGGCAGCCGATCTGCATGATATCGCCCGGAAAGGTATCCGGCTGCGCAGCTTGGTGATGTGCTCCTCCTTGGCGGTGGAAGCCAGCCATTTACCTCCGCTCCGGACATGGTCGGAGAAGGTCGGCGAGATGTGCGAACTTAGGCGTTGGAGCTTGAGTCGCCGGAGATGGATAAGCAAAGGAGGAAGAAGGCGTGGGTGGAAAGGTGAATCCTTATCCCTTATATATAGGCGGGCCGAAGACTATCGCCCCCTAGCTGGTAAAACTCGCTTATCTCCCAAGCGCCACCATCAATGGCGCGGTTGGGTTACCACGTCCGTATTGATGAGAATCCCGGAATAAAGGGAACACGATCTCTGCTTCGACAAGGCGTGCCAAGAAACGCCGCTAAACACGCTTGAGGTGGTATAATAAAAAGCGATTCAAGTAAAGGCTTGGTAGTGGTGTGACGTCATGCCACAAAAACGTCGGTGATTGAACTTGTGTATATATTATTCTCTCTATGGTGGAATGTGGAATTTATTTTGCGAGCGGACACTATCCTGGTGTTCACAATCTTCTGGATTATTCAAAGGAGGAACCCGCCTTGCAATGCCGAACATTATGCGCGCGGACTCATCGTCATTGAAGCCAGGTTAAAGGAGCTCTTGAGGAGTCTGGACTAGGGGTGTCCGGACAGCGGACTATCATCGTCCGCCGGACTCCAAGACTACGAAGATACAAGATTGAAGACTCCGTCCGTGTCGGATGGGACTTTCCTTGGCGTGGAAGGCAAGCTTGCAATCGGATATGTAGATCTCCTACCATTGTAACCGACTCTGTGTAACCCTAGCCCTCTCCGATGTCTATATAAACCGGAGGGCTTTAGTCCGTCGGACACAACATACATTACAACAATCATACCATAGGCTAGCTTTAGGGTTTAGCCTCCTTGATCTCGTGGTAGATCTACTCTTGTACTACCCATATCATCAATATTAATCAAGCGGGACGTGAGGGTTTACCTCCATCAAGAGGGCCCGAACACAGGTAAAACATCGTGTCCCTCGTCTCTGTTACCATCCGCCTAGGCGCACAGTTCGGGACCCCTACCGAGATCCGCCGGTTTTGACACCGACACTAGCCCTCTCCGGTGTCTATATAAACGGAGGGTTTTAGTCCGTGGGACACAACAACCATTACAACAATCATACCATAGGCTAGCTTCTAGGGTTTAGCCTCCTTGATCTCGTGGTAGATCCACTCTTGTACTACCCATATCATCAATATCAATCAAGCGGGAGTAGGGTTTTACCTCCATCGAGAGGGCCCGAACACAGGTAAAAACATCGTGTCCCTTGTCTCCTGTTACCATCCGCCTAGACGCACAGTTCGGGACCCCCTACCCGAGATCCGCCGATTTTGACACCGACATTGGTGCTTTCATTGAGAGTTCCTCTGTGCTGTCACCGATAGGAAGGATGCCTCCTCCCGTCTTCATGGACGGTATTTTTGCCAAAGGAGCCTTGGCCGCCGGCCAAACTATTCGGCTAGGTGGTTTTCTTATGACTGCCTATCCGGCCACCGCTTCGACAATGACCTCTCAGGTCGTCAAAAGTAATCTTCACGTCAGCTCGGAATTCACCGAGCGGCTGGATCCAATAGAGCTCTCGTCCGTAAACAAGCTCTTGGATCGCATCGCCGCCCTGGGAGTCGCTACAGACTACAATCAGATTGGGCTTAAAACCGATCTGAGAGAGATTAACTCTCCCCAGGTCACCCACCACGTTGCATTGGTAGAGGAACAACGCGGCGACTCTTCTCTTGTATTGGAAACTAGTCATGTCCGGGCTCCCGAACCCTCCATGCCGGATTCCCGCGGAGGGACGGACTTCGATCAAGCACTGAACCTAAAGTCAGGCATCGGACCGGACTCGTTGGACAACGTCCAGCAATCCAAGCTTCCAAATTTGGAAACTCCTCGGCCCATGAGCCTCGAGATGGGTAGGGTTTCGGACTTAATTCCACCCACCCGCCCAGACATATGCGATCTATCCCTAAGCCGGCAAGAGCCTGCTGAAGCGATTACATCACTCTTGGGCGATTCCTCCTGGTTATGAACAGGATAAAGGACTGCCGAGAGGAAAAGCATAATCTCAATTTTTGCAATAATTGCGGACGAGGAATCTTGAGCGCCATCGGCCGTCGTGAAGTTATACACTTCCCGACCTGGCGTCCATAATCTGAAATCTTGTGCGATGGAGAGTTTCGGAAAACCAAAAATAAGTTTTGGGACAATCCGCCCCGAATACAACCCGAGTCCGTAACAAAAGGGTGCATTACACTCGGGCACGGTACAAAAACCAAAAAGCAAAAACCCCATAAAGGCGCGGAACCGTCTTTGGAGTGGTGGCTTAGCAGACCTCAGTAAATTTCAAGATCTGAGGGCGCCACCCCAACACATAGCCGACCATGTTGGATATTACGGCATTTGGCCAAAAGTGGCGAGAGCTTCTAGCCCGAAACCACTCCAACAATACCGCATGCAGTATCAACAGATCTTGAGACTTTCGCATCAAATAATATCGCGAAGCGAACAATCCGCAGCCTCGCTTGAAGTCTACCAAGTAGCAACAATAAATCCATGGGCGACACAGCCATCACCTTCAACGCCAATGACGAACCTAAATTCGAACAGCCCGAGCACCAGGCCAGACTGGTACATAGTCCAATAGTGGGCGGCTTCGACTTACCAAGGTCCTCATGGATGGCGGCAGAGTTAAACCTCATCTACGAGGAAACTCTTCAAAAATGGAAATAGATGGAGCCTCATTGGCGAAGCAGCACAACCTTCAGAGGAATAATCCCTAGCGGAAGCGCTGCACGGAAAAAATCACACTCGATGTGGTGTTCGGCTCGCCGGACAATTACAGATCCGAAGAAGTCACGTTCCAAGTGGCCCCGTTCAACAGCGGATATCACGCTATATTGGGATGAGAGGCATTCACAATTTTTCAAGCCGTACCCCATTACGGGTACATGAAGCTCAAAATGCCTGGGCCTGGCGGAATAATCACTCTCGTTAGTGATCCGGACATAGCACTCCGCGCCGAAAATAAGACAGCCGCATTAGCCCTAGAGGCACTATCTGAAGCCCTAGCGGCAGAAGAACTCACCGCACTGCGCTCTACCGTGAATAGGGACGATGTGATACTCGATAAAAGATCCAAGTCCACCTCCTTTAAATCAGCGGACGAAATAGTAAAAATCCAGGTCCATCCAACGGACCCGACAAAGACGGCTTCCATTGGGGCACAGTTGAACCCTGATGTATACGCCACACTGCGAGAATTCCTTCGGGAAAATTGGGACATTTTACTTTGGCACCCTTCGGATATGCCGGAATCCCATGATTAGCGAACACAGCCTAAACATCCTAAAGGATTCAAGCCGATCAAACAGGCTCTTCGACGATTTTCCGAACCCAAAAGACAGGCAATGGGAGAAGAGCTAGCCAAACTATTGGAAGCCGGATTCATCAGAGACATCAAAAATCCGGATTGGCTAGCAAACCTGGTAATGGTACCAAGAAGGACAAATCTGGCGCCTATGTGTCGATTTTAAAGACCTCAACAAGGCCTGCCCAAAGGATCCCTTCCTCCCCGCATCGACACGATAATCAACGCTACCGCGAGACACGATTCATTGTGCTTCCTTGGCGCATACTCGGCTACCATCAAATCAAGATGGCGGAAGCGGACCAAGGCGCAACGGCATTCATCACTCCATATGGACCATTACGATTCAACACGATGCCCTTCGGACTTAAAAGCGCCCGCAACATATCAGCGCATGATTCGGACATGTCGGCTACCGGATCGACAAAACGGTAGAGGCATACGTAGACGACGTAGTCGTCAAAACCAAACACGTCGAAACCCTAGTAGACGATTTGAGGCTCACATTCGACAACCTCCGAGCATATGACATCAAGCTGAATCCGGAAAAATGCATTTTCGGTGTACCAGCCGGAAAGCTCCTGGGCTTCATTGTATCCGGTAGAGGAATTGAAGCAAACCCAGCCAAGATCCGAGCTCTATCACAGCTAGACATTCCAAAGGACCTCAAACAAATATAAAAATTGACATGGATGCGTGGCGGCTCTAAGCCGCTTTATCTCCCGTTTGGGAGAAAAGGCATTGCCCCTCTATCGCCTCCTCAGACGCACCGAACACTTCGAGTGGACGGATGCTGCCACCGCCGGACTAGAAGAGATAAAAGCCATATTGGCAACAAATCCGGTCCTGGCTGCGCCTAACCTGGGCGAACCAATGTTGTTATACATCGCGGCAACACATCAAGTTGTAAGCGCGGTACTCGTCGTAGAACGAGAGACAGAAGGACATAAATTCCCTCTCCAAAAACCAATGTACTACGTATCCACTGTGTTAACTCCCTGCAAGTCCCGTTACCCGCACTACCAAAAGATAGCGTATGCGGTGTTCATGGCATCCCGGAAGCTCCGACACTACTTTCAAAAGTGTTCGATAACAATGGCTTCCGAAGTACCCCTCAACGACATTAGAAACAACCGCGACGCGACGGGCAGATTTGCAAAATGGGCCATTGAGCACTTACCATTCGATATAACTTACAAACCTCGACGAGCTATAAAGTCGCAAGTTTTGGCTGACTTTGTCGCTGAATGGACGGAACCTGAACTCCCTAAAGAGTACGGCACATACTCCAATTGGATTATGCACTTCGACGGCTTGAAAATGTTGGCCGGATTGGGGGCTGGCGTCGTGTTGACGTCCCCAACCGGGGACACAGTCCAATACGTACTCCAGATAATGTACACGGACTCCAACAACGCAGCCAAATACGAGGCCCTTTTACATGGCCTCCGAATGGCAATCTCCATGGGCATTCAACGCCTAGAGGTGCGTGGGGGACTCAAACCTTGCAATATCCCAAGTAAATGGAGACTTTGACGCCAAGGATCCGAAAATGGAAGCCTATCGTAACGATGTCCTCAAAATGTCAGCTCGGTTCGAAGGACTTGAATTCCACCACGTAGCCCGGGATAATAACCAAGCAGCCGACGTCTTGTACGCATCAGTATAAAGCGTGGCGCTGTCCTCCAAATATCTTCCTCGAGCGGCTCTTTAAGCCATCCGTACTATCACGAAGAAGAGTCGAAATAACAAACCGGAAGCGGCCGCCCCAACCGACACAAAGCAATCTGACATAATCGGCAATTCAGCCAATGAAATAACACCTTCAGCCCACGACATAATGGCAGTAATCGCCCCGTGGACAGAGCCATTCCTAGCCTACTTGCTTAGGCAGGAACTTCCGAAGACCAAAATGAGGCCCATTTGCATAGTTCGGCGATCTAAAGCCTACAAGGTCCATGAGGAGAACTATATAAGAAAAACACAACCGGAGTCCTTCAAAGGTGTATCTCCGAAGAGGAAGGGCGAAACCTTGTGGCTGAAATTCACGCCGGATTAGGCGGACACCACGCCGCAGCTCGGGCCCTTGTAGGAAAGGCATTCCGTACAGGATTTTATTGGCCGACGGCCAGGCGGATCTTTCGGGACTTAGTCAAAGATCGTCGGTTGTTAGCTCTTTGCTAATCGAGCCATATGCCACCCACCGCCCTCAAAACTATACCCATTACAGCCGTTCGCGGTGCAGGGGGCTTGACATGGTTAGACCCTTAAAGGGGGAACCCACAAGCAAAGGTACCTATTGGTCATGGTTGATAAATTCACCAAATGGATAGAGGCCAAGCCGGTTAAAACGGCGAGTGCGGACCAGTGATAGACTTCATATCCGGGGTAGTACACCGTTACAGTGTCCCCCACAGCATCATCACCGATAATGGCACGAACTTCACGGTGACGAGGTTAAATCATGGTGCAAAAATATGGCCATTAAGCTCGATTACGCAGGTCTATCATCCTCAAACCAGCGGTCAAGTGGAGCGAGCAAATGGTCTAATAATGAGTGGCATCAAACCCGGACTAGTGCGGTCACTTATGAAATCGACACGTCTTTGGGTAGAGGAGCTCGACTCCATACTCTGGGGCTGCGGACAATGCCCAACCGTACTACGAATTCACACCATTTTTATGGTATCTGGTAGCAGAAGCTGTTACGCCTGCGACATCATTGATGACTCACCTCGAGTGCGCATGTGCGAAGAAAGAGTGGCGAGCTGGATCGGCAGGACAGCTTGGACGCATTGGAGGAAGAACGCGACATCGCCAAGGCTCGTTCCGCATTCTATCGGCAGCGAGCTCGAAGATATCAAAGCGAGAAGTACGGGCCAAGACTTACAACGTTGGCGAACTAGTTCTCGCTGCCGGAGAAGAAAAGGACAAGCTCAAGCCCAAATGGGAAGGCCCTTCATTGTCGATCAAGTCTTGACCGTGGAGCGTCACCGTCTACTGAAATCGTCGGACAACCGACTCGAGCGAACCCATGGAGCGCAGCCGCCTCCGAAGATTCTCGCCTAGTCTTGGGACTAAGAGTTCGTCCCTTTCTCCGTCCAAATTTTTACACTTCAGCTGTCTTTTGTTTCTCTTTCTTCTCTCACCCCTTTTCCTAAAAAGCCCTTAAAGGCCTACTTGCGCATTGTTCGCACACACTTGACGTGCCATCCGCACTCATTATACCTGGGGGCTTCTTTACCAGAAGCTTAATTATAAGGGCTTCATACCCAACACATGTGTCAAACTTCCACATGTACCTTTTATTCACCATTATATGCATCGATATGACTTAAGTTTCGGCCAAGCTGGGTTGCCTGGCTCCTGTGCTTACCCCTACGTTCCCGATTGTTCGGCTAGGAGGTAAAGGGAGCACCTCTGCGATTATTCTTGCGGGTCGCCGGATGTGTACCTCGGTGGTTGAAGTGAAAGCTAAGCGTTCTTAAGGGAATATTCGATCGGTGACTTGAAAGATGATTTTTGACCTACTTATTTATCTGCCCCGGATGTTTTTACTGCTCTTTTCTTGGTCCGGACATGCACTTTAGGGCATGCCTCCTAGGAAAGGAACCCTTAACGGAACTATTCTCCTGGAAGATGTTTCTTACTAACCATGTAATATAACATAACTAGTTGGGCACTTATGCGATAAAGCACTAATGACCCCTACGCCTAGTCTCCATGCATGCCCGGTTGTTTCTTAACCGAGAAGGTATTCGGACACACTCAGGACTCTAGGGTCCCGAGGTTGAAGCGAAAAGGTCGGCAAAGACAAGCGATCTACAATCCGGCTAGAAGGCATTTTACATGTCATTTTAAAATACATTGTCAAATCGGTATTGTATTCCTCCTCGATCCCGTCTAACAGGCTGTCTAATTCTGATCCGTTGGGAAAATTTAGCGGCCAACTCTACTTGGCCGTATACTAAACTCACGAGGATCTCCTTCGATCGGGCCCCACAGTCCGACCTCGGCCATGTGGTTGGGATCCGCCTTCTTGTACCGCGTCTTCACCATGGCCCAGGCCTCCCTGGAACCTTGGCGGCAGGCCGAAATCTTCCATAAACGGAAGGGCTGCCGCACTCCCTGAAGCTTCTCCGCAAGCTCCCCAAGGCCCTCGGGTAGGGAGAGGGCTGGCCATAAAGCACAGACGGCGCCGCTCATTGCTGCCGAACTTCGTTCGAGCAGGCTGCAACTTCGGGAAGTTGATCACCCGTTGATCTGGGCATCTCCTCCAGAGGCGACTGTGAGTATACCCTGAGACATATTTTGTCAATTGACTTCCTCGCCGAACTCTTCTTTTCAAAGGAGTTCGCTCAAGCACTACTATAGATGCGCGACAAAGCCGCGATTCTCCTTAGCGAGGCAGACAGCTCGGCCCGAACACCTTTCAGCTCTTCTCCGAGCTGGGCGTGGGCATCTGGGCTTGTTCCTTTCTGTTGCACCTTATTCAGCACCCTCTCGCCCGGCCTTCATTTGGCGTGATGGTTCTTACTGTCCGGATCTTGTCGGCAGCACCTAATGTCATTATTAGACTTGCGCACGCACGCCGCGGCACACTTATCTTTTAAAATAATGTGTTACCTGGAGGGTCTCTGTGTTTCCTCCCTGGCGGCAAGTGCGGCCTCGAGTTGGGCCTTGCACTCTTGCAGCTCTGAGACAGTTGGGTATTCTTCTCTGTAAGATCCTGCGTTTCAAATGATCCTTAAATCAGTTAATATAACTCTTGGCATATACAACTATTAAATTATTTTACCCGTATGTCTTTTACATCTTTGCTCGTGGCTCTGGTCAAACCATCTTGAGCAGCACGGAGGTGCTGCGTCCCAGCGTTAAAGGCATTCAACGCCTCGGGGAGAAGCGCGCGTCACGAAAAACTATCCGTGGCGCGCTGTGGTTCATGGCGCTCTCCACCTCAGACTTGGTGGCGGACAGATGCTGTCGGCATCCTCCGTTGGAGGAGTATCGGCTCGCGCCTTGCACTCGCCTCCCCCTCGAGACGGTCTTTGGAGCTCGGCTGGTAGAGGTTGGATTGGCAACCTCTCGCCCGCTTGATCCGGCGGCGGTTTTTCCCACAAAAGTCATGAGCATTCAAGCGCTTCCTAGGAGCGTTGCTCTAATTAACGAACCGTGAGCTATACCTTTGCGGCGACGTTTCAATCCGCCATGCTCCTCTTCCGCCCTCTTGGGCGGATGACCCCTGTTGGTCAGCGGCCGTCGAGCTCGGCTTCCCTTGAAAGGCGCCTCTGCAAAACACCATCGTATACGGTAGTTAGAAATGAGCAAGGAAGAAATAATGGTGTCAGGGCTTCGGTCGCAATCACCTGGGAAGCCGGATATAGTTCGGGGTAGTCAGCCGTAATGGCGACTAAAGCGTTATCCATGCTGAGCTGGTGGAACACCCCGTCGATTAGCTTCACCTTTATGTCAGGTCCTCTTGGGAGGCGGATCACAGGATCTCTCTGGATCCTCGGGTTGCGAGCCGGACTAAGCATGCCCTCCACAACTTTGGCGCAGCTCTGCGCCAAAGCATAATATAAAAACTTAAACTTTAAAAGCATGGGTCGGGCACACAAAGTGTTAAGCTTACCCAACGCCGAGGAGTTATTCATGGAGAATGCATTCAGCGGGCTTGTCCGGAGAAATCCTCCTTCTCCCCCTTGTACAGGCGGACAGGATCTCCGCCAAGTCTTGGCCGATCCGGCCCTTCTGGCCATGACGGGTGGCATCGTCCTCCCGTTGAAATCCCACATAGGGTGGCCCTGTCTGCAGCGGCTGCACCCCCGCATATATGCGTTGCCATGACTCAATCATGGTCAACCGGAATGGGCGATAACCTTATCCGGCCCATCAAATAATGGGCGCTCTTGTCTTCCTCGGTGGGGGGCTCCGTGGGCGCCCGGTGGCGCTTCTTCAAAGGAGCATTCTTGAACTCAGGGAGGCTGATCCGAACAGGAGTCCGTGGCGAGCGTCTTCTATGTAAACCATTCTAAAGGCCGATCTTGGACGCCTTCTTAGGGAGTTCGGATGGATATCCGGTCCGGCGATCGCCATATTCGGCACCGCCCACTTGATATATGGACCCCTCGTGAGATCGGGGCACAAAGGCGAACAACCTCTTCCACGGTGCAAAATGGGGCTCAGCGCCCAGAATAGCTCGCAAGAGCTACATTACCCTTGATATGCAGGATAGAAGCGGCGTAAGGTGATGGAGCTGAGTCCGTAGAACTCCGGGGCCGTGGAGGAACGGATGTATAGGAAATCCGAGCCCCTTATCGACGGGGGGCGAAAGCATACCCGCTCCCCTTTGTTGGGATTTGGGGTAGCCTCCGCTTGCTTCCCACCTTGGTAGGTGGCCAACCCGGCTCGAGCCCGGAACCATGAAGGCGGAGGAGATATCCCTCCGCTTGGGCGTCACCGGCTCGTTGTGCGGGGCAGAACATCTCCTCCAATCTCTGGCGGAGGCTGGGGGCGCGAGAAGAAGGCAGCGTCGACGGTCCATGATGGAATGGATTCTTGGTCAGAAGCGCCCCAATGAGTACTCGCGGAAGGAAGATGGTGTGATTTGGATCTGGATTCTTGCCTCTCTTATAGGCAGATTACTTGCACAGTTAGGGGGTAAAACATAAAAGATACCCTGGCTTTTTGCATTGGTGCGACACATGGAAGAAGGCCATTATTGGGCGTGGAAGCCAAGAAGCGCAACACTGATGAGGAAGCGGACCTTTGTTGGCGGCAGTGCGTGGAACTTAAGGAGAACCGCCTTGCAACGCGAAGACTACATCTGTATTTGGACTTATCGTCATTGAAGCCTGGTTAAAGAGACTCTTGAGGAGTCTGGACTAGGGGTGTCCGGACAGCCGGACTATCATCGTCGACGGACTCGGGACTATGAAGACACAAGATTTAAGACTTCGTCCCGTGTCAGGATGGGACTTTCCTTGGCGTGGAAGGCAAGCTTGGCATCTGGATATGTAGATCTCGTACCATTGTAACCGACTACTGTGTAACCCTAGCCCTCTCCGGTGTCTATATAAACCGGAGGGTTATAATCCGTGGGACACAACAACCATTACAACAATCATACCATAGGCTAGCTTCTAGGGTTTAGCCTCCTTGATCTCGTGGTAGATCCACTCTTGTACTACCCATATCATCAATATCAATCAAGCAGGAGTAGGATTTTACCTCCATCGAGAGGGCCCGAACCTGGGTAAAAACATCGTGTCCCTTGTCTCCTGTTACCATCCGCCTAGACACACAGTTCGGGACCCCCTACCCGAGATCCGCCGGTTTTGACACCGACAATTCTCTTGTGAAATCTGGATTCCTTTGCCACGGCAATTGCACCAGTATTGTTACAAAAGATTTTCATTGGACCCGATGCACTAGGTATGACACCTAGATCGGATATGAACTCCTTCATTTGCTGCTTCCGAAGCAGTTATGTAATCCGCTTCACACGTAGATCCCTCCATGACACTTTGTTTAGAACTGCACCAACTGACAGCTCCACCATTCAGTATAAACACGTATTCGGTTTGCGATTTAGAATCGTCCGGATCAGTGTCAAAGCTTGCATCGACATACCATTTACGACGAGCTCTTTGTCACCTCCATAAACGAGAAACATATCCTTAGTCCTTTTCAGGTATTTCAGGATGTTCATGACGCTGTCGATTATCCCTCTGGATTACTTTGGTACCTCCTGCTAAAATAATAGCAAGGCACACATTAGGTCTGGTACACAACATTGCATACATGATAGAGCCTATGGCTAAAGCATAGGGAACACTTTTCATTTTCTCTCTATCTTCTGTAGTGGTCGGGCATTGAGTCTGACTCAATTTCACACCTTTTCACACAGGCAAGAACCCTTTCTTTGCTTGATCCATTTTGAACTTTTTCAAAACTTTATCAAGGTATGTGCTTTGTGAAAGTCCAATTAAGCGTCTTCATCTATCTCTATAGATCTTGATGCCCAATATATAAGCAGCTTCACCGAGGTCTTTCATTGAAAAACTCTTATTCAAGTATCCTTTTATGCTATCCAGAAATTCTATATCATTTCCAATCAACAATATGTCATCCACATATAGTATTAGAAATGCTCTGAGCTCCCACTCACTTTCTTATGAATACAGGCTTCTCCAAAAGTCTATGTAAAACCATATGCTTTGATCACACTATCAAAACGTTTATTCCAACTCCGAGAGGCTTTCACCAGTCCATAAATGGATCGCTGGAGCTTGCACACTTTTTTAGCACCTTTTGGATCGACAAAACCTTCTGGTTGCATTATATACAACTCTTCTTCTAGAAATCCATTTAGGAATGCAGTTTTGACATCCATTTTCCAAACTTCATAATCATAAAATGCGGCAATTGCTAACATGATTCAAACAGACTTAAGCATCGCTACAGGTGAGAACGTCTCATCGTAGTCAACCCCTTGAACTTGCCGAAAACCTTTCGCAACAAGTCGAGCTTTGTAGACAGTAATATTACAGTCAGCGTTAGTCTTCTTGAAGATCCATTTATTCTCTATGGCTTGCCGATCATCGGGCAAGTCAACCAAAGTCCACACTTTGTTCTCATACATGGATCCCATCTCAGATTTCATGGCCTTAATCCATTTTGCGGAATCTAGGCTCACCATTGCTTCTTCATAGTTCGTAGGTTCGCCATGGTCGAGTAACATGACTTCCAGAATAGGATTACCGTACCACTCTGGTGCAGATCTTACTCTGGTTGACCTACGAGGTTCGGTAGTAACTTGATCTGAAGTTTCTTGATCAATATCATTAGCTTCCTCAATAATTGGTGTAGGTGACACAGGAACCGGTTTCTGTGATGAACTACTTTCCAATAAGGGAGTAGGTACAGTTACCTCATCAAGTTCTACTTTCCTCCCACTCTCTTCTTTCGAGAGAAACTCCTTCTCTAGAAAGGATCCATTCTTAGCAACGAATGTCTTGCCTTCGGATCTGTGATAGAAGGTGTACCCAACAGTCTCCTTTGGGTATCCTATGAAGACACATTTCTCCGATTTGGGTTCGAGCTTATCAGGTTGAAGCTTTTTCACATAAGCATCAAAACCCCAAACTTTAAGAAACGACAACTTTGGTTTCTTGCCAAACCACAGTTCATAAGGCGTCGTCTCAACGGATTTTGATGGTGCCCTATTTAACGTGAATGTGGCCGTCTCTAAAGCATAACCCCAAAACGATAGCGGTAAATCAGTAAGATACATCATAGATCACACCATATCTAATAAAGTGCGGTTACGACGTTCGGACACACCATTATGCTGTGGTGTTCCGGGTGGCGTGAGTTGCGAAACTATTCCTCATTGTTTCAAATGAATACCAAACTCGTAACTCAAATATTCTCCTCCACGATCAGATCGTAGAAACTTTATTTTCTTGTTACGATGATTTTCCACTTCACTCTGAAATTCTTTGAACTTTTCAAATGTTTCAGACTTATGTTTCATTAAGTAGATATACCCATATCTGCTTAAATCATCTGTGAAGGTGAGAAAATAATGATACCCACCGCGAGCCTCAATATTCATCGGACCACATACAACAGTATCTATGATTTCCAACAAATCTGTTGCTCGCTCCATTGTTCCGGAGAACGGCGTTTTAGTCATCTTGCCCATGAGGCATGGTTCGCAAGTACCAAGTGATTCATAATCAAGTGATTCCAAAAGTCCATCAGTATGGAGTTTATTCATGTGCTTCACACCAATTTGACCTAGACGGCAGTGCCACAAATAAGTTGCACTATCATTATCAACTCTGCATCTTTTGGCTTCAACATTATGAATATGTGTATCACTACAATCGATATTCAACAAAAATAGACCACTCTTCATGGGTGCATGACCATAAAAGATATTAGTCATATAAATAGAACAACCATTATTCTCAGATTTAAATGAATAACCATCTCGCATCAAACAAGATCCAGATATAATTTCATGCTTAACGCTGGCACCAAATAACAATTATTCAGGTCTAAAACTAATCCGAAGGTAGATGTAGAGGTAGCGTGCCGACCGCGATCACATCGACTTTGGAACCATTTCCAGCGCATCGTCACCTCGTCCTTAGCCAATCTTCGCAATCTGTAGTCCTGTTTTGAGTTGCAAATATTAGCAAGCAGAACCCGATATCAAATACCCGGTGCTCTTGCAAGCTTTAGTAAGGTACACATCAATAACATGTATATCACATATACCTTTGTTCACCTTGCCATCCTTCTTATCCGCCAAATACTTGGGGCAGTTCCGCTTCGATGGCGGTCCCTTTGTAGTAAAGCACTCGATCTCGGGCTTAGGTCAGACTTGGGTTTCTTCTCTGGCGACAACTTGTTTCCGTTCTTATTGAAGTTCCCTTCTTCTTCCCTTTACCTTTTTCTTGAAACGGTGGTCTTGTTGACTATCAACACTTGATTCTCCTTCTTGATTTCTACCTCCGCAGCCTTTAGCATCGCGAAGAGCTCGGGAATTGTCTTTCCATCCCTTGCATATTATAGTTCATCACGAAGCTCTTGTAGCTTGGTGGCGATGAATGAAGAATTACATCAATGACACTATCATTAGGAAGATTAACTCCGGTTGAATCAAGTGATTATTATACGGACATGTTGAGTATATGTTCACTATGAACTATTCTCCTCCATCTTGCAGCTATAGAACTTATTGGAACTTCATATCTCTCAATCCGGGCATTTGCTTGAAATATTAACTTCAACTCCTGAAACATCTCATATGCTCCATGACGTTCAAAACGTCGTTGAAGTCCCGGTTCTAAGCCGTAAAGCATGGCACACTGAACTATCAAGTAGTCATCAGCTTTGCTCTGCCAGACGTTCACAATGTCCGGCGTTGCTCCTGCAGCGGGTCTTGCACGTAGCGGTGCTTCCAGGATGCAATTCTTCTGTGCAGCAATGAGGATAATCTTCAACTTACGGACCCATTCCGTGTAATTGCTACCATCATCTTTCAACTTAGCTTTCTCAAGGAACGCATTAAAATTTAACGGAACAACAACACGGGCCATCTATCTACAACAACATAGACAAGCAAAATACTATCAGGTACTAAGTTCATGATAAATTAAAGTTCAATTAATCAAATTACTTATGAACTCCCACTTAGATAGACATCTCTCTAATCATCTAAGTGATCACGTGATCCAAATCAACTAAACCATGTCCGATCATCACGTGAAATGGAGTAGTTTTTAATGGTGAACAACACTATGTTGATCATATCTACTACATGATTCACGCTCGACCTTTCGGTCTTAGTGTTCCGAGGTCATATGTGCATATGCTAGGCTCGTCAAGTTTAACCCGAGAGTATTTCTGCATGTGCAAAACTGGCTTGGACCCATTGTATGTGAACGTAGAGCTTATCACACCCGATCATCACGTGGTGTCTCGGCACGACGAACTTTGGCAATGGTGCATACTCAGGAAGAACACTTATACCTTGAAATTTAGTGAGAGATTATCTTAAAATGCTACCGTCAATCAAAGTAAAATAAGATGCATACAAGATAAACATCACATGCAATCAATATATGTGATATGATATGGCCATCATCATCTTGTGCCTTTGATCTCCATCTCCAAAGCACCGTCATGATCACCATCATCACCGGCGCGACACCTTGATCTCCATCGTAGCATTGTTGTCGTCTCACCAACTATTGCTTCTACGACTATCGCTACCGCTTAGTGATAAAGTAAAGCAATTACATGGCGATTGCATTTCATACAATAAAGCGACAACCATATGGCTCCTACCAGTTGCCGATAACTCTGTTACAAAACAAGATCATCTCATACATTAAAATATAGCATCATGTCTTGACCATATCACATCACAACATGCCCTGCAAAAACAAGTTAGATGTCATCTACTTTGTTGTTGCAAGTTTTACGTGGCTGCTACGGGCTAAGCAAGGACCATTCTTACCTACGCATCAAAAACTACAACGATGTTTCGTCAAGTATGTGCTGTTTTAACCTTCACAAGGACCGGGCGTAGCCACACTCGATTCAACTAAAGTTGGAGAAACTGACACCCGCCAACCACCTGCGTGTGAAGCACGTCGGTAGAACCAGTCTCGCGTAAGCGTACGCGTAATGTCGGTCCGGGCCACTTCATCCAACAATACCGCCAAATCAAAGTATGACATGCTGGTAAGCATTATGACTAGTATCACCCACAACTCACTTGTGTTCTACTCATGCATATAACATCTACGCATAAACCTGGCTCGGATGCCACTGTTGGGGAATGTAGTAATTTAAAAAAATCCTACGCACACGCAAGATCATGGTGATGCATAGCAACGAGAGGGGAGAGTGTCGTCCATGTACCCTCGTAGACCGTAAGTGGAAGCGTTATGACAACGCGGTTGATGTAGTTGTACGCCTTCATGATTGATCGATCCTAGAACCGAACTTACGGCACCTCCGCGATCTGCACACGTTTAGCTCGGTGACGTCCCATGAACTCACGATCCAGTAGTGCTTCGAGGGAGAGTTCCGTCAGCACGGCGGCGTGATGACTGTGTTGATGAAGCTACCGATGCAGGGCTTTGCCGAAGCACCGCTACGATATGACTGAGGTGGATTATGGTGGAGGGGGGCACCGCACATGGCTAAAGATCAATGATCAACTTGTGTGTCTATGGGGTGCCCCCCTCCCCCGTATATAAAGGAGTGGAGGAGGGGGAGGGGCCGGCCCTCCTAGGCACGCCCCAAGGGGAGTCCAACTCCCACCGGGAGTAGGACTCCAACCCTTCCAAGAGTAGGAGTAGGAGAGGGGGAAGGAAAGGGGGGTGCCGCCCCCTGCTTGTCCAATTCAGACTAGAGGGGGAGGGGGCGTGCGGCCTGCCTTGGCCGCCCCTCCTCTTCTCCACTAAGGCCCAATAGGCCCATTACACTCCCCGGGGGGTTTCGGTAACCCCCCGGTACTCCAGTATTTGTCCGAACTTTCCCGGAACCCTTCCGAAGTCCAAACATAGTCATCCAATATATCGATCTCTATGTCTCGACCATTTTGAGACTCCTCGTCATGCCCATGATCATATCTGGGACTCAGAACTACCTTCGGTACATCAAAACACATAAACTCATAATACCGACCGTCACCGAACGTTAAGCGTGCGGACGCTATGGGTTCGAGAACTATGTAGACATGACCGAGACACGTCTCCGGTCAATAACCAATAGCGGAACCTGGATGCTCATATTGGCTCCTACATATTCTACGAAGATCTTTATCGGTCAAACCGCATAACAACATATGTTGTTCCCTTTGTCATTGGTATGTTACTTGCCCGAGATTCGATTGTTGGTATCACAATACCTAGTTCAATCTCGTTACCGGCAAGTCTGTTTATTCGTTTCGTAATGCATCATCCCGCAACTAACTCATTAGTCACATTGCTTGCAAGGCTTATAGTGATGTGCATTATCGAGAGGGCCAGAAGATACCTCTGACAATCGGAGTGACAAATCCTAATCGCGATTTATACCAACTCAATAAGTACCATCGGAGACACTTGTAGAGCACCTTTATAATCACCCAGTTACATTGTGATGTTTGGTAGCACACAAAGTGTTCCTCTGGTAATCAGGAGTTGCATAATCTCGTAGTCATAGGAACATGTATAAGCCATGAAGAAAGCAATAGCAGTAAACTAAATCGATCAAGTGCTAAGCTAACGGAATGGGTCAAGTCAATCACATCATTCATGTAATGATGTGATCTCGTTTAACAAATGACAACTCATGTCTATGGCCAGGAAACTTAACCATCTTTGATCAATGAGCTAGTTAAGTAGAGGCATTGAGGGAGTCATGGACTAGGGGGTGTCCAGACAGCCGGACTATCATCGTCAGTCGGACTCCAATACTATGAAGATACAAGATTGAAGACTTCGTCCCGTGTCCGGATGTGACTTTCCTTGGCGTGGAAGGCAAGCTTGGCGATATGGATATGTAGATCTCCTACCATTGTAACAGACTCTGTGTAACCCTAGCCCTCTCCTTGTCTATATAAACCGGAGGGTTTTAGTACGTAGGACAACACAACCATTACAACAATTATACCATAGGCTAGCTTCTAGGGTTTAGCCTCCTTGATCTCGTGGTAGATCCACTCTTGTACTACCCATATCATCAATATCAATCAGCGGGAGTGGGGTTTTACCTCCATCGAGAGGGCCGAACACAGGTAAAAACATCGTGTCCTTGTCTCCTGTTACCATCCGCCTAGGCCTTACAGTTTGGGACCCCCTACCGAGATCCGCGCGGTTTGACACCGACATTGGTGCTTTCATTTAGAGTTCCTACGTGTCGTCACCGATAAGCTTGATGGCTTCTTCAATCAACAACAACACCGTCCGGTGAGACTTTTCTCCCGGACAGATCTTCGTGTTGGCCGCTTGCTGCGGGCAATTCACGTGGCCATCTAGAGCGGATCGAAAGCTCGCCCCAGCCATCGAGTCAGGTTTGGAAGCCCTAAACTTCACGGTGACATCCGGGGACTTGATCTTGATGGAGTCGAGCCACCGCAAGCGTGCCGCACTGTCACGATGGGCATGATATAGCTCTGCCGCCGGATAGTACACTGGAGGCCGCACACAAATCCGCTCCGACCCATAGTTGGAGCGGATCCTGCGGTCGAGGACAGGTGGCTGGACACCGCCTCGGGGCTGCAACTTCTCGGCGATAGAGGCGAATCTGATCTTGTCCCTTATAAAGCTCGTGACTCAAGGCGCGGACTCTTTGCGGACTCCGAACCTCCTGCGCCCTCGCTAATCGAATCCGATTGGGCGCCCGATTATGGAGTTCACCGCGCGGAGATCTTTCGGCACTCACCCTTTGGCGACATCCTGAATTCGCTAAAGTATCTCGTTATTAGGAGAACCCTAGCGGACTGCGGTCGGGGCGGTTGGGATGCGGACGACGAAGAAATTCAAAGCCCACCCACCACCCACCGTAGCCGCATCGGCGATCTAACGGCATGCTAGACTATGACTCGAAGACATCGGCGGTATGGGCGGCGATGCGGAGACTACCAGAACCAGCGCACCGAGCCTTTGGAAGGCCACCCAACCCATGATGTATATATGGTGGACACCCCAAAAAGCGATAGCGAGGAACAGCGGGATGCAGCAAGGATAATTCCGCCGACAAACAACCAAAAGCGGCGACACGAGGCGCGCCCTAAGTCCCGCCTCGACAAAAACAGCACTCATAATGACCCAGCGATAGAGCGGGGCAAACCGGTGGGCGACAAACATGCAACCAAGCAACCATCCGAGCAGGGCGAATCGGACAATTAATCCATGCCGGCAAAAACAACGATCGAGACGAACTCACGCCGGCCACACCCGGAGCATAAGAACACGCACAAAAGACGTGTCGCCACTTGCAAGAAAGTGCGAAAAAGGAAAAGCGAAGCTCAAAACAGCGGAAGACATACTCGAGAATGAGGTGGAGCAAAGTACTCAAGACCGCGGACAAATATGGCAATAGCCATCAAACAAGAAACTATTCAAAGCGCAAGCTGCTGCCGGTGATAGCGAGGCCATAGAGCCCCCACGATCAAAAAGCAAAGAGGCGCTGGCGGATAGGCGACGGATGACAGGCCAAAGCGATAAGCGGCACCGCACACAAGGCGACTCGATCCTCGGGAAAGCAGGCGGCGGTAAGGTCCATTTATGGGCCAAAAAGGGCCCGAGAAGCAACGCAACTGCGCGAGTATTTGAAGACAACGGCACACCCAAATCTGAGGCGCCACACCCACTATGTTTCACCGATGAGGTCTTTGGATCATAATTTCCAGCGGGGTTCAAACCCGTAAACATAGAGGCATCTGACGGAACAACAGACCACAGGTCTAGATTGAGGATTACATCCTCCACATACACATGGCGAGAGGAGATGATCTCCGCCATAAAATATCTACCCTCAAGCTCAAAGGGCCAGCTCGGCATTGGCTCAAAAGCCTCCCGAAAATACTTGTTGGAAGTTGGGAAGAGCTTGAGGGGCGTTTAAAGCAAATTTTCAAGGGACTTATGTCCGCCCTCCGGACAGAGCGATTTAAGTCACATAACTCAACAGCTTGAGGGAGAGTCAGTGCGCAAATTCTGGAACAGGTTCCTTACCAAAAAGAACCAAATAGTCATTGTCAGGACACGAAGCCTTAGCAGCTTTTAAACATAATGTCCGAGGCGAATGGCTCGCTTGAACACCTTGGCCAAGAAAGCCGAGAACAATGGCGGCGCTAACAAGCCTCATGACCCGCTTTTCTTGCGGGGAAGACAACTGGCTTGCAAGATGCAGCACCAGCGACCAGTACATCGAGATCGAGAGATGGAAGCGGAAAATCACGGCGAGAAAGGATCAGCGCCGAAATAAAGAAAAAAGCCCAAAGAACACGGCGGTCGGCGCGGATTCAACGCTTCGCGTCGAACAACAAAACACTGCCTCTTAAGGACAACGGTGACGAACTATCAACAAACAAAATTTTGGACCGGATATGTCAAATCCACAGCACCTCCGGAAGGCCTACAAACCACACCCACCGAGATTGTTGGGTCTTCAAACAGTCCGGCCGACTCAACGCCGAACACAAGGGGCTCGACGCATCAAGCGAGGATAACAGCGAACCCCACCAGCAGAGCGCGGAAAACAAAGACTTTCCCACAAGAAGTCAAAACAGTAAATTCACTTCATGTGATAATCTGAACAACGGTCGGCACCCGCCAAAGTAGGTATCGCATACGGTCCACCCAGCGGAACCTCGAGGTTGGATGTCAAAACCAATTACTTTGACCACCTGG
The DNA here is from genome assembly GCA_021437245.1 of Aegilops speltoides. Lineage (NCBI taxonomy): Eukaryota > Viridiplantae > Streptophyta > Magnoliopsida > Poales > Poaceae > Aegilops > Aegilops speltoides. The sequence continues at coordinate 391,221,238 of CM038144.1, forward strand.
ACTATTCGAAACATTGAAAGCAGGATGGACTGCTCGGATATTGGATCCTATAATCGACGGACTACAATTCACACAAGTCACGATGGATGGCGGCAGCGATTTCAACTGCTATATCCGAACACAATCCGCAAGTTGGGGATAGACCTTACTAAAATTCGACATAGCCGCACTTCCTTCAAAGGAGTGGCGCTTGAGGCCCTACGCCAAGTGCGGGCTCCTTACTACTAGAAGTTTTGTTGGGTCACCGACAACTTCCGCTAGCAACTAATCTTTCATGTTGCCCCATTCAAAAGTAGCCATCAAGCACTATTGGGGCGTGAAGCTTTTGTCGCTTTAATGCAATACCACACTCTGGCGTCTCTTACACTTAAAATGCCGGTCTCACGGCATCATCTCATTAAAAGGTCGTTCAAGACCCCGGACACGGCTAGACGAGGCCGGCATAAAATAAGCTAGGGGCTCCCTAGCCACACACCCCTTTACAAGGGGTTGTGCGTATGAGCTAATATAAGCTCAGCTTCATTTATTCATTCATATTTCGATTTTTAATTCATTTTGTGCACGATTACTTTTCAAACTAAGTTCCTCTCTTTTACAGATGAACAGCGTGTCACACCCGTCCAGGATCTGACTGCGCGGAGACACAGCGCAGGCGTGCGGCGAGGACCCGTTGCAAGGATTCTTTTCAGATTAAGACCATGCGTAAACCTTTTTTACTGTCTTTTGTTGCTATACATCCCTTGGTTTTTCGCTATAACCGGAGAGGAGCCTGACATTTTGGCATCGGCCGCGTCAGAGGACCTTGCGTGTACCTGGACACTAGGGGCTTAGGGCATTGTTCTGCCTGCTATCATAAAGACCGAACACCTTAGGGAGTGTTCGGCGTCTCGAGTTAGGCCTTATATGCATCAGCTCCGAATCATGTCTTTGGTCAAATGTTGGGTTTGCCCGGCTCCTGTGTTTTGCTGCCTTACGTTCCGTATCATCGGCTAGCGGCACCGGAGAACTCTGCGATTGTGCCCGGTTGGCGGGCAAGCACCTCGATGAAAGCTGAAAACCGCTGTCATGATCGGCGAGGCTGGTCAACCACTCGATCGACTACGGAATGTTTAGAATTCCTCCGCTTTGACGAAGGACCGTTTCGGTTAGGCACATCTGGCGCCCGCATCCGGAAGCGCGGTGCCCCGAGGGCTATATCGTAGCCCACCCTCGAACTCTTATGGCTAAGTGAAAGTGATAAAGCATTATAGTCCGGTTGCCTCGTTTGCTACGCTACCACCTCCTTAACAGGACCGAGACGTCAGATTAAGTGTGAAAATGCGCTATTTTTGCAAACACCCCCGCACCTTGTGCGTGGGGGCTGAAGCCGACGACTGCCATCTTTCAGGTTATACACACGTATATATAAACGGCCGCACCGGAGATATTTCAATACTTGAACGCACAAGTACAAAAAGCGCTTACATTATAAACATCATTTTACAAACCATAACGTTCATTTGAACATGACATTTTTTGAGCACTGCGACTCTATTTCACGAGCACCACGCAGAACTTCCCCAAAATAGTGCTCGGCGGGTAACCGGCTCTCGTCCGTACCCTGGGTCGCAACAGCGGTGGCATCCATCTCCGTCCAGTATGTTTTCACATGAGCGAGGGCCATCCGTGCACCCTCTATGCAGGCCGACCGCTTCACCGCCTTGATATGCGACACCGCCCCAAGGAATTGCTGCAATAAGCCAAAATAACTCTTTGGCTTGGGCCTATCCATCCAGACATGAGTCACGATATCCGTCATGGCAAGTCCGGACAATCTATTTAGCTCAGCCCACTTGGCCAGCCGATCGGTCACCGGAAGTGAACACTCCGGACTATGGAATTGAGACCAAAACAGCTCTTCCGTCTCGTGATCCTCGACTTGGAAGTGCTGTGGCGTCGCCGCACCGCACCGCTAAGTCCATATAAGGATCCTCCAGACCCCACAGCTGGCCAAGCTGCACATACTTTGGATCTGTAAACCTTCGGTGCAGCAAAAAGGGCTTGCCAGCCACAATGTCTCTGGCCCTGGCGCAGCTCCTCCTTTATAGCCCGCATTGCAGAACGGGCATCCTTGGCTTCGGCGGTGGCCTTCCCCAGGTCTTCTCGCTCGGCTAGGCGCTCCTTTTCAATAACCTCATTGCGGTCGGTAGCATCTTTTAACTTCACGGCCATTTCCTCCCTGCTTCAGCAGTGGGCAGCCATTTCGGCTTCTAGCTCTTCGGCCGCCCTCGAGGCAGCCGCATCACTCCTTCTGGCTTGCTCCTTGGCTTGAGCAAGTTCTGCCCGAAGGCTCTCCAGAGCAGCGGCACCATCTGCACTTAGCACACATATTGTAAGGCATGGGCTTCGGCTCCCTTACTAGGTGACCACGGAGAAAAAACCTACCTTGCGACTCGTCAAGTCGTTTATTGACCAGCGCGATGTCCACATCCGCAGCGTCGAGCTGCCGCTTGAGTTCGGCAACTCCATCAGTCCGGCTAGCCACCGAACTATCCGCCACCTGCATAGGAAAGGCGAAAATCAATACCTAGGATTTTGATCCTCGGCACGCTGTCGTTCTCGACACCCTACCGAGTCTCAGGGGCTACTATCTATATAGGGCACACTTTATGTGTAAAACTGTCAAAGAGTATGTCATTTTTACGTACCTCAAACCCCTTGACAAACTCGTCGCGGCGTCACGCAATCCGCCTTCGGCGGATGAAATTCTTTCAATCACCATACTCATCAGTGCACGGTGACCTTCTGAGATGGACGCCCTCTCAAGCAGATCCTTCAGCTCCCCCGGTCGCACACCAGTTGGTGCTTAACTTTTCGGCCCTGCCGAACTCGGGGATACCCTCCGTGATGACACTTCAGGCTCGTCCGCCCCATCCGATGGGGCGGCAGACGGGGGCGTCTCGCTCTCCATCATATCTGGACGGAGTTCCCCGAAGACGAGCTCATCTGAAAAGGGCGGAGATCTGAACTACAAGGTAAAACTTAAGTTATCCTCGGAAGCACAAATAGGGATGTCCTTATTACAAAACTCCTTTTTTTCTACTCACGGCTCGTGGAGGCTGATCCTTTAGGGAGACTATGCGGCGGAGCCTCTCCGGATGCAGGACCCTCCAGTAAAGATTTATTCCCCCGCTTCGGGGCTTTGGCCTCCGGGTTTTCGGAGGCGGTCCTCTTCTCCCCCTAGAAGGAGGGATTCTCTATCCCCTCTTCCTCAAAAGCCTCCTTGGTTGAGGCGGTAGCTCCTTTGTTCTCCCCTTCGCCTTCCTCTGAAGGCGCAACCTCCAGCATTCTGACCAGCACGGGATCCGGCGCGGTCTCTGAGGAGGGCGGACACCGTGTCAGTTTGCTTGCGCTATCCACTCTGTTTAGAGGCAGTTGGTCAAAAAGCGAATCATAGACAGGCAAGCAAACGGTATGTCCGGACATGGAGCTACTTACTTGTGTATCCGGGCGATTGCAGCTTAGGCCGGCATCCTCGGTCAATTCCGGACCGCCTCGTGATCCGAAGAACAGTTGGTACATCTCCACGGGTGTCATACCGTGAAGTGTTGGAGAATCTGTGGTCCCTCCGGATTAAACTTCGCACGGCGGGAGAGGCGGCGTTTGCGAGGCGGGAGGCGCCTAATCAGCATGACCTGCATCACCACGACCAGATCGATCTCCCTCACTTGGAGGTCTCGAATCCGGCCTGCAATAGGGGCACGTCTTTTAGCGGCCCCAGTTGAGCCTATGGCTGACCCTTGACATCGGCCGCTTGTGGGGGGCGAAGCGAGCAGAAGATGGGCGGCGGCTTGCTGCTTGCCCCTAGGGCGGTTATGTAGAACCCTCCTGCTGCCACAAGCCGAGCTCCTCTGGAAAGAGCCCTCGGGCCATGGGCGTCGGCCTTCTACTCACAACCGCCCGCCCGCAATCTACTTAGCGCCCTCTACCATCTTGGCTTCATGTCGAAGGTCTTAAGCCTGAGCGAAGTGAGGGTGGCGGAGGAAGGCCATGACGACAATGAATGCAGAAATATGGAGGATGGACCCCGGAGCCAAGTCGTGGAATTCTAACCCATAGTAGAACATGAGCCCTCTCACAAAAGGATCCATCGGGAAGCCTAAACCCCGACGGAGGTGGGATACAAACACGACATGATTGCCGGGTTCGGGGGTAGGAATAACTTGCCCTTTGGCGGGCAACCTATGCGAAATCTCGTAAGATAGGTACTTAGCCTCTCGCAGCTTTAGCACGTCTTCTTCCGTGACGGAGGAAGGCGTCCACCGGCCCTGCAGGTCAGAGCCGGACATCGTTGAAGGTCTGAAGCGCTCGAATCTGGGGCTCTGGGTGTTGGAACTCGGGGCAGGGAGAAGATTCGATTGCGGTTTGAAGAAAAGAAACGAGCCTTGGTCCCTTTATAAGGGGCAAGAATATCAAGAGCCGTCCCCGTGACTGTTCGGGACTTGCCTCCGATGGAGGGGGCGTGGTAACGGGCACTGAGGGAGTCCTGGACTAGGGGGTGTCCGGACAGCCGGACTATCATCGTCCGCCGGACTCCAAGACTACGAAGATACAAGATTGAAGACTCCGTCCCGTGTCGGATGGGACTTTCCTTGGCGTGGAAGGCAAGCTTGGCGTCTGGATATGTAGATCTCCTACCATTGTAACCGACTCTGTGTAACCCTAGCCTTCTCCGGTGTCTATATAAACTGGAGGGCTTTAGTCCGTAGAACATAACATACATTACAACAATCATACCATAGGCTAGCTTTAGGGTTTAGCCTCCTTGATCTCGTGGTAGATCCACTCTTGTACTACCCATATCATCAATATTAATCAAGCGGGGCGTGGGTTTTACCTCCATCAAGAGGGCGAACACAGGTAAAACATCGTGTCCCTTGTCTCCTATTACCATCCGCCTAGGCGCATAGTTCGGGACCCCCTACCGAGATCCGCGGTTTGACAACGACATTGGTGCTTTCATTGAGAGTTCCTCTGTGTCGTCACCGATAGGCTCAATGGCGTCTTCAATCAACAACGCTGTCCAGGGTAAGACTTTTCTCCCCGGACAGATCTTCGTATTCGGTGGCTTCACACTGCGGGCTAATTCGCTTGGCCATCTGGAGCAGATCGAAAGCTACGCCCCTGGCCATCAGGTCAGATTCGGAAGCCTAAACTTCACGGCCGACATCCACGGGGACTTGATCTTCGACGGACTCGAGCCACAGCCAAGCGTGCCACACTGTTACGATGGGCATGATCTAGCTCTGCCGCCGAACGGTGCCTTGGTGGCCGCACAAGAATCCGGCCCTTAGACCGGAGCCGATCGCCCAGACCGAGGACCGGTGGTTGGACACCGCCTCGGGGGCTCCAACTTCCACGGCGATGGATCCGGACACTAACTTTGTCCCTCGCGAAACTCGTGACTCCAAGGTGCCGGACTCCTTGCCGGACTCCGGACCTCCACGCCCCCTTAATCGAATCGATTAGGCGCGGTTATGGAATTCACCGCCCGCGGACATCTTCCAACACTCGCCCTTTGGCGACATCCTAAATCGCTAAAGCATATCTCCCTATCCGGAGAGTCTGGCGGATTACGGCCGAGATGGTTGGGATCTGAGACGACGAAGAAATTGAGCCCACCCACCACCCACTTTGTAGCCAGCTGTCGACGATCTAACCGACATGCTAGACTACGACTCTGAAGACATCGACGCTATGGACAATGATGCCGGAGACGAACAGGAACCAGCGCCTACAGGGCACTGGAAGACCACCTCGTCATACGACATATACATGGTGGACACCCCAAAAGACGTGGACGGCGAAGAAGCAGCGGAGGTAGGTTCCTTAAAGAAACAGCCCAAGCGCCGGCGTCAGCGGCACCGCTCTAAATTCCGCCACAGCAAGAATGGAGATTCCGGCACAGGAGATAATAATACCCCGAGAGTGCGAAGACAATCCCCTCCAGCAAGACTCGGCAGAGGAGGGCCTTGAAGCAAGCCCTCACGAGAGGCGGCGGGCGAAGAGGTTGAGGATTATAACTATATACCTCCCTCCGAAGACAAGGCAAGCCTCAGCGGCGAATTAAATGCGTGCCGAGGATCCCGTCGAACAATAGCGTTTTAGCGCGGGCTTATCGCCACGGCAAAAGAAAAAGCAGCAGGCTTCAAGCTGATCAGGACCTGCTGGCGATCGATGGACCGAGGTCCTCGCGGCGAGGAGTATAAACTCGAGCGCCCCTCAAAAGCTACCCAAGGCGCAAGTTGCTCCCCGATTAGAGGAGGAAGCATACATACCTTCATCACCAGCGCATGATACGGCCGACCGACCACCTCGTGGTCGCGACGAAGAGCATCGGGCCATCGCAAAGGCCGAACCCGGCATCGCTCCAAAAATGCAAGCTAAGAGGCAGCGCGGATTCGCGAGGCGTATTGGAGGACAAAGCAAGGCAATCGAGATCCATCTACGGATCACGTGGGCGCCCTCGACCCGCGATGAATACCGTCGCGCCGGATACAACCTGGCGGGCGAACACAGCGAACAACGCTCTCTCGAGCTACGTCGTGATATTGCTCAATATAGGCGCCGCACACCGCTATGCTTCAGCGGCGAAGTAATGGATCATCAAATCCTGAAGGGTTTAAACCCGTAAACATCGAATCCTACGATGGAACAACAGACCCAGCGGTTTGGGTGAAGATTATCTCCTTCACATCCATATGGCCCGGCGGCAATCTCCATGCCATCAAGTATCTCCACTCAAGCTTAAAGGACCAGCTCGGCATTGGCTTAATAGCTTGCCCTTGAGTCAATTGGGTGTTGGGAAGACACGGAAGCCGCATTCTCGACAACTTCGAGAACGCGTATATGCGGCCACGAGCGCCGATGACCTAAGCCACATAATTCAACAGCCCGGCGAATCGGCGGATAATTACGGACACGGTTCTTGACAAAGAAAAACCAAATTGTCATTGTCCGGATCACGAGGCCCTCGCAGCCTTCAAACACAACATCCATGACGAGTGGCTAGCCCGGCACTGGGAAAGGAAAAGCCGAAATCCATGGCAGCCCTCACATCATTAATGACCCGCTTTTGCGGCGGGAGAGGATAGCTGGCTAGCTCGCAGCAACAACCTCGGTAAAAATTCTGCGGTCCGGATACTAAGGACCACAATGGCAGGTCGGCGTCGAAGCAAAATAAGCGGCGCGTGCTGGCGGCGACAAGGAGGATACGGCGGTCAGCGCCGGATTCGAGGCTCTAAACCGGTCGGCGGAAGAAGCCATTCAAAAGAACCACTCCGGGTCCGTCCAATTCGGACCGAATACTCGGCCGCTTATGCGGATACATGGCACCTGAAAAGCCAGCTAATCACACCAGAGAGATTGCTGGGTGTTCAAGCGGCGAGCAAGTTAATTGCCAAAAACAACGACAAGGGGCTAAACAGCGGACGGCGAAGAAGAGACCCGACCGCCCGAACAATAGAGGGCGAAGGGTTTCCCCCACAAGTGCGTCACGGTGAACATGATCTCGCAACCCATATACCCAGAGGGAGTGGAAGCGTGCACTAAGGGGCGTATATGCGATGGAGCGATCGCCGCCAGTTCAATCCATGGTCCTCTTGTCCGATCACTTTCGATCGGCGACCATCCGACCCGCATCCGCCACGGCGGATTCACGCATGGTTTTACACCCAATCGTCGATGGATTTCACCTCACAAGAGTCACGATGAATGGCGGCAGTAGCTGAACCTGCTTTATCAAGATACGGTCGCGCAAGATGGGCATAGACCCTCAAGGATTAAACCTACAAAGACAACCTTTAAAGGCGTCATACCAGGTGTGGAGGCCAATTATGCAGGCTCGATCCTGCTGGGGTGGTCTTCGGATCCCGGATAATTTCGGGCGAGGAGTTAATCTTGACATAGTCCCATTTCGCGGCGGCTATCACGCTCTGCTTTCGAGACGAACAGCGTTTGCAAAGTTCAGCGCGTGCCGCATTATGCATACCTCAAGCTCAAAATGCGGGCCCTCGTGGAGTCATCACGGTCAGCGGAAATCTGAACGCTCCCTCGAATGGAGGAACATCTGGCGACTCTCATGGCAGAAATCTGAGCAGCCTTTGAAGGCAATTTTCGAGTCCGGCCGTTAAACGGCCGGATACAGCCAAACGCGCCCGGAGCAACATCTACCAAGACCACCTGGCACGATCCAAGAACGCGTAGCAATGCGGCCCCAACCCCCGCCCTCGCATGATTGCAAGAACAACGCTCCGCGTACATCATTACGCTTTGGAGATACCATGGGCATAGGGGAAGGGGCGCGACCACAATAGACCCAGAGTGCGGCTCGACCACACCAGGGGCTCGCAAGTGTGTCACTCTTTCTTATTATTATTTTCCTTCTTTGTATACACAGGACTCCGTTAACCAGAAGCCCTGTCCGGCGATGAACCTGCCGAACTCACGATGCAACAGCCAGGGAAGAAAGAAGGCTGCGACGAACACTCAGGTGGTCTCCATTACGAGCATTAAATTTGATTATATACACCAGGTCTACAGCCCACCCCTGGAGGGGGACATGTTTAATTAGTCCAAACCCTTGCTTACCGCACTATTTGTATCAGTCCGCTCTCATAGCAGACTTCCTTTAATAAATAATGCAGCACTTTTCGACTGCAATTACATTGCTTTATATATATATATATGTTCATTAAATGACATCTTGCACCCGTATATTTTGGTACGGCCGAATACACCAGGGGCTTGTGTTCCCCGCATTATGGTGTGATAAGTCCGAACACTTTCACAAGTGTGGCACCCCGAACTTATAGCATTATATGAATCGGCCCCGAATCATGTCTTGGGTCAATAGTTGGGTTTGCCCGGCTCCCACGTTTTGGTGCCTTACATTCCGTTACATCGGCTAAGGTGGCCTTTGGGAGAACCACTGCGATTGCGCCCGGTTGAGCTGGGCGGCGCCTCGATGGAGAAAGCTAAAACTGAGCGCCATGATAAGGCGAGAGCTGGTCGCTGTTCCAGAGGTCTTTTCGGGTCCCTAAAGACCCATGCCGCTTCGAGCGAAGTTCCGGATAATGTCCGACGAAAGGCGTGGATAGCGCCCCAAATTCGGTCTGCCGAATACTAGGGGCTTCATCGAAATTTAAAATTATAGAATTCTATGGCTAAGTGAGAGTGTTCACGCAATATAAGTCTGGTTGACTTGTTCGTTGTGTTGAGCGCCTCCCAAGATGGACCCAAAAGTGGGAACAAGAGCGATCAAGTTATCCCGAACACCCCAGCACTTGCGGTTTGGGGGTTGAAGCCGACGACTTGCCATCTCTCAGATTTTATAAACGGCCGCACAGAAGGTAATATTTTAAATTAACAAAGAGTTGCTTAAAGCGCACCTGAACAAAGTTTTCAGCGCACAGGATAAGACATAGCGAGTTTACTCAAAAATTACTTCTCTAGGGCATTCATCCGCAATATCGCGGGCCCCCTTGAGATAGTTTTATAATACATTTGGCGTCGATGATACTCCTTGCCCGGTGGCGGCGGTCGGTGAGAAGCTTCTCGCATCCAGCCTGCCCAGTGCACCTTTGTGCGGGCAAGGGCCAGACGAGCACCTTCAATACTGGTGAGGCGCTTGATGACCTCCACCCGAGGCACGCATCCACCAGCCGCCGCCTGAGGCCAAGTAGCTCCGAGCACGGCCTGTCGAGCCTGGCCGGACTATAAGGCCCTTCATGGCCTCCTCGGCTACCTTGTGGAGTTCGACCAGCTGCTTGATTTGGTCGCTTAAACACCAGATGGCGGCCTCGCGTACTCGAGACAGAAGACCTTCTCCGTTGAGCTCCCTCCTCGCCACGGTAGAATCTTGGCGGCATCGGACACACTACATGGCAGATCTGCAAACGCATACGAGAGCTCGAATGCGGGTAAGTGTCGGGTAGTTTACATTAACATGCTTGCTTTGCATGAAAAATGCCTTACCGCGCTATCTTCTTTACATCTTCAACCTCTGAAGGGCCTTACGGGCTTCGGCCTTGGCGGACTTGGCACTTTCGAGGCCGAGGCAAGCTCGGACTCTCGAGTCTTGAGTCGCGCTCCAAGCTCTCATGCTTCTCCATGAGGCACAGGCTCTTGTCGCACTTCCGCCACCTGTGCCTCCTGTTTTTCTCGCTCCGCCCGTTCCGCGGCCGCACTGCGTTCGGCCGCGGACACAGCCTCCTTTAGGGCTGCCACCTCGTTTGTGGCCCCTGCAATACCCATATTATCCTCATTAATTTTATTGCGACCAAAATCCTTTTCTGTAAGGTAACAATTCGAAGTGGTGCTACTCACCTTCTTTGTCCTCGAGCTGCCTCTTGGCATGGCCGAGCTCTCGCTCGGACCGCTCGAGATCTTGCCTCAATGCACGAACCTCCGCAGTTAGTGCGGCAGAGGTCAGCAGCATAGCCTGCAAACCCATATTGACATAATTTGTTAGCAACCTGCGAATATCTTTTTAGATCCTCAGTCCGGCTTTTCTTTCCGAACACCGAACCGAGCATCAGGGGCTACTGTCTATGCGGTATTACATTGCACAATTTTAACTTCTTACCTCAAAGCCTGTTAGAAGGCTATTGCAGGCTTCGATCAGCCCGCTCTTGGCTAGCTGGACCTTCTGTATCACCGCACTCATAACAGTGCGGTGTTCTTCCTCGATGGAAGCGCCTTTGAGCGCCTCCTGCAAGTTGTCCGGCACCTCTGGTTGGACGGAAGCCGCCGGCGTCACGGTCTTGCCCTTCTTTCGAAGGGGCCGCTTGCCGGACTCTGGAACCACTCTGAGTTCGATGTAGAGTCGGCGCCAAAGTCGAGGAGGCTGCCTTGCGGCGCCCGAACCTCCTCTGATGGGTCCCTTTCAGGATCCCACCTCGGCGTCCTCATCGGTGGCGGGGTAGAGGCAGTCGAAAGTGAATACACATCCGACGGGGCCAATGACCCGCTCGATGAAGCGGGGAGATCATCATCGGCCGGACTGCGGACAGTATGCGGCATTAGTAGGACACTATGTGACACGAAACAAGTTGCATATCAGGGATCCGGATACTTACGATCTCGCCGGAGGCCTGGCCCTTTAAGGCCACTCCTCCTCGCCAATGTTGGTGTTGGCGGAACTACCCGGGGGAATAGTTCTCCCCCTCTAGGACCCTTCGGCCTTCCCTGTTGGGGAGGCCTTCCTCTTCCTCTCTCCCTCCTCCGGGAGAGAGTCTTCTTCCTGCTCCTCGTCTTCGGGGGAGGAGTCCGCCTTGTCGTCGGACACCTGATTACGGGAACTCTTTCGAGTCCCCGTGGTGGCCTTCTTGGCCTTCTTCTCCGGCACCACGTGCGGTGCCGGAACCAGCAACCCATGAGACGGGCATCCACTGGGTCTTCGGCATGGGGCCGGGCGAGATAAGCTGCTCGGCCTTCTGCATCCATTCCTGTCAAAGGGAAAGGGAGATTGAAACCCTCTTAGAATCAATCTATTTAAAACAAGTGTCCCGTAAAGGGGTTGAATCACTTACCTCATCAACTGGATGCTGCAAGCGAAATCCGCGGTCTTCCGTCGCGGATGCGGGGGCTTCGGCGCCCTTAAACAACACCCTCCAGGCGCCTTAGTACGTCGTGTCGAAGAGCCCGCTTAGCGCCTGGTGCTGTTCCGGATCGAACTCCCACAGATTGAATTCCCATTCTTGGCATGGGAGGATCCGGCGGACGAGCATGACTTGGACCACGTCGACGAGCCTGAGCTTATTGTTCACCAGCTTCTGGATACAGGCTCGGAGTCCCGTCAGCTCCTTCGGATTACCCCACAACAAGCCCTTCTCTTTCCAAGAGGTGAGCTGCGTGGGGATACCAGCTCTAAACTCGGGGGCCGCCGCCCACTCAGGGTCGCGCGGCTGGGTGATATAGAACCACCCGGTGCCACCCTTGGCGGAGTCCACGAAGGCCCTTCGATCCGAGAGGACGTTGGGCATCTTGCCCAACATGGCGCCTCCGCATTCCGCTTGCGTGCCCTTCACAACCTTCGGCTTGACGTTGAAGGTCTTGAGCCACAGGCCGAAGTGGGGCTGGATGCAGAGGAAGGCCTCGCACACGACGATAAACGCCGAGATGTTGAGGATGAAGTTCGGCGCCCGTAGTAGAACATGAGCCCCCGGACAAAAGGGTGAAGTGGAAAGCCCAGTCCGCGGAGGAAGTGGGGGAGGAAAACAACCCACTCATGGGGCCCGGGGGTGGGGATGAGCTGCCCCTCGTCGGGCAGCCGATGTGCGATATCGCCGGAAAGGTATCCGGCGCTGCGCAGCTTGGTGATGTGCTCCTCCTTAACGGTGGAGGCCAACCATTTGCCTCCCGCTCCGGACATGGTCGGAGAAGGTTGAGATGAGATGCGCAAGCTTGGGCGTTGGAGCTTGAGTGCGCGGAGATGGATAAGCAAGGGAGGAAGAAGGCGTGGGTGAAAAGGTGAATCCTTATCCCTTATATATAGGCGGGCGAAGACTATGCGCCCCCCCCCACCGGCCTGGTAAAACTCGCTTATCTCCCAAGCGCCACCATCAATGGCGCGGTTGGGTTACCCACGTCCGTATTGATGAGAATCCCGGAATAAGGGGAACACGATCTCTGCTCGACGGGGCGTGCCAAGAAACCGCTTCGCTAAGCGTCTTTGAGGTGGTATAATAAAAAACGATTCAAGTAAAGGCTTGGTAGCGGTGTGATGTCATGCCGCATAATACGTCAGCAGATCGGACTTGTGTACATTTTATTCTCTCTATGGTGGAATGTGCAATTTATTTTGCAGAGCCGGACACTATCCTGGTGTTCATGATCTTCTCTGGATTATTCAAGGGAGGAACCCGCCTTGCAATGCCGAACGTTATGCACGCCGGAACTATCGTCATTGAAGCCTGGTTCAGGGGCTACTGAGGGAGTCCTGGACTAGCGGGTGTCCGGACAGCCGGACTATCATCGTCCGCCGTACTCCAGACTACGAAGATACGAGATTGAAGACTCCGTCCCGTGTCCGGATGGGACTTTCCTTGGTGTGGAAGGCAAGCTTGGCGATACGGATATGTAAATCTCCTACCATTGTAACCGACTCTGTGTAACCCTAGCCTTCTCCGGTGTCTATATAAACCGGAGGGCTTTAGTCCGTAGGACATAACATACATTACAACAATCATACCATAGGCTAGCTTTAGGGTTTAGCCTCCTTGATCTCGTGGTAGATCCACTCTTGTACTACCCATATCATCAATATTAATCAAGCAGGACGTAGGGTTTTACCTCCATCAAGAGGGCCCAAACCTGGGTAAAAGATCGTGTCCCTTGTCTCCTGTTACCATCCGCCTAGACGCACAGTTCGGGACCCCCTACCCGAGATCCGCCGATTTTGACACCGACAGGCACGGTTGGGTTACCCACGTCCGTATTGATGGCAATCCCGGAATAAGGGGAACACGATCTCTGCTTCGACAAGACGTGCCAAGGAAACTGCTTCGCTAAACGCGCTGAGGTGGGATAATGAAAAAGATTCAAGTAAAGGCTTGGTAGTGGTGTGACGTCATGCCAAAAAATACGTCAGCAGATTGAACTTGTGTACATTTTATTCTCTATACGGTGGAATGTGGAATTTATTTGCAGAGCCGGACACTATCCTGGTGTTCACAATCTTCTATGAATTATTTGGAGGAGGAACCCGCCTTGCAATGCCAAACAATATGCGCGCCGGACTCATCGTCATTGAAGCCTGGTTCGAGGGGCTCTTGAGGAGTCTGGACTAGGGGTGTCCGGACAGCGGACTATCATCGTCACCGGACTCCAATACTATGAAGATACAAGATTGAAGACTTCGTCCCGTGTCCGGATGGGACTTTCCTTGGCGTGGAAGGCAAGCTTGGCGATACGGATATGTAGATCTCCTACCATTGTAACCGACTCTGTGTAACCCTAGCCCTCTCCGGTGTCTATATAAACCGGAGGGTTTTAGTCTGTAGGACAACACAACCATTACAACAATTATACCATAGGCTAGCTTCTAGGGTTTAGCCTCGTTGATCTCGTGGTAGATCCACTCTTGTACTACCCATATCATTAATATCAATCAAGCAGGAGTAGGGTTTTACCTCCATCGAGAGGGCCCGAACCTGGGTAAAAACATCGTGTCCCTTGTCTCCTGTTACCATCCGCCTAGACGCAAAGTTTGGGACCCCCTACCCGAGATCCGCCGGTTTTGACACCGACAGGCATACTAGTGACACTCTGTTTGTCTATGTATTCACACATGTATTATGTTTCCGGTTAATACAATTCTAGCATGAATAATAAACATTTATCATGAATTAAGGAAATAAATAATACCTTTATTATTGCCTCTAGGGCATATTTCCTTCAGCCTTTCCCTCCTCATGAGAGAAATGAAGTGTGGGGGAGGGGCACCACCTCTTCCTTCCTTCCTCCCGCACTCCAAATAAGGAAGGGGGCGCCCCTTGGGGGAAGACCCCAAGTAGGATTTGGCCTTCTTGGGGGCGCCTCCTGGCTGCTCCCTCCACCCCCACCTATATATATGTGGGAGGGGGCACCTAGCATAGGATACAACATTGTCTTAACCGTGTGCGGCGCTCCCCTCCACCGTTTACACCTCAGGTCATATTTTCGTACTGCTTAAGCGAAGCCCTGTGGAGGTAGCTTCACCATAACCGTCAACACGCAATCGTGCTACCGGAACTCATCCACTACCTCACCGTCTTGCTGGATGCTACGTCTTAAGCTTGCGTTGGTTTTCCTTGAAGAGGGAAGGGTGATGCAGCAATAGTAGCATAAGTATTTCCCTCGGTTTTTGATAACCAAGGTATCAATCCAGTACGAGGCTCCTCAAAAGTCCCACGCACCTACACAAACAAACAAGAACTCGCAACCAACACAATAATGGGGTTATCAATCCCTTCACGGCCACTTGCAAAAGTGAGATCTGATAGAGATAATATGATAAGATAAATATATTTTTGGTATTTTATAATATAGATTGGAAAAGTAAAGATGCAAATAAAAGTAGATTGAAAGCTTATATGATAAGAGATAGACCCGGGGGCCATAGGTTTCACTAGTGGCTTCTCTTAAGATAACATAAGTATTACGGTGGGTGAACAAATTACTGTCGAGCAATTGATAGAAAAGTGAATAATTATGAGATTACCTAGGCATGATCATGTATATAGGCATCACGTCCGTGACAAGTAGACCGACTCCTGCCTGCATCTACTACTATTACTCCACACATCGACCGCTATCCACCATGCATCTAGAGTATTAAGTTTATAAAGAACAGAGTAACGCATTAAGAAAGATGACATAATGTAGAGGCATAAACTCATGCAGTATGATATAAACCCCATCTTTTTATCCTCAATGGCAACAATACAATACGTGCCTTGCTGCCCCTGTTGTCACTGGGAAAGGACACCGCAAGATTGAACCCAAAGCTAAGCACTTCTCCCATTGCAAGAAAGATCAATCTAGTAGGCCAAACCAAACTGATAATTCGAAGAGACTTGCAAAGATAACTTAATCATACATAAAAGAATTAAGAGGAGATTCAAATATTTCTCATAGATAAACTTGATCATAAACCCACAATTCATCAGACCTCGACAAACACACCACAAAAAGAGTTACATTGAATAGATCTCCAAGAAGATCGAGGAGAACTTTGTATTGAGATTCAAAGAGAGAGAAGAAGCCATCTAGCTAATAACTATGGACCCGAAGGTTTGTGGTAAGCTACTCGCACCTCATCGAAGAGGCTATGGTGTTGATGTAGAAGCCCTCCGTGGGTGATTCCCCATCCGGCGGAGCACCGACGAAGGCTCCAAGATGGGATCTCGCGGATACAGAAGGTTATGGCGGTGGAAATAGTTTTTCATGGTCGCTTCTAATGTTTTCGGGGTACATGGGTATATATAGGAGGAAGAAGTAGGTCAGTGGACGCTCGAGGGGCCCATGAGGGTGGGGGGCGCGCCCAGCCCTAGGGGGCGCACCGGGCACCCTCGTGGCCGCCTCACTTGTTTCTTGACTTCCACTCCAAGTCCTCTAGATCAATTTTGTTCCAAAAAGATCACTCCCAAAGGTTTCATTATGTTTGGACTCCGTTTGATATTCCTTTTCTTCGAAACACTGAAATAGGCAACAAAACAGCAATTTGGGCTTGGCCTCCGGTTAGTATATTAGTCCCGAAAATGATATAAAAGTGTAGAGTAAAGCCCATAAACATCCAAAACGGGTAATATAATAGCATGGAACAATCAAAAATTATAGATACGTCGGAGACGTATCAAGCATCCCCAAGCTTAATTCTTGCTCGTCCTTGAGTAGGTAAATGGTAAAAAGAGAATTTTTGATGTGGAATGCTACCTAGCATAATTCTTTATTGTGGCATGAATGTTCAGATCCAAATGATTCAAAATAAAAGTTCATATTGACATAAGAAATAATAATACTTCAAGCATACTAATCAAAGTAATCATGTCTTCTCAAAATATCATGGCTAAACAAAGTTATCCCTACAAATTCATATAGTCTGGCTGTTGCTCTATATTCATCACACAAAGTATTTAATCATGCACAACCCCGATGACAAGCCAAGAAATTGTTTCATACTTTAGTAATCTCAAATTTTTCAACTTTCACGCAATACATGAGCGTGAGTCATGGAGATAGCTCTAGATGCTGAATAGAATGGTGGTTGTGGAGAAGACAAAAAGGAGAAGATAGTCTCACATCACTACAAAAAAATACACTTCCGTGATGATACGTGTCTGTCACAGTAGGTCGCGTTTTTTGTCATGCATGTACATCCATGACGATTTTATGACAGAATCAAGATAGTCATACTTGTGCTGTCGTAGAAGTGTTCCATCACATTACCAAAATTATCATCACGGAAGTGTCCACTACCATGACAATAAATCACGCGTCACAGAAGTGCTTTCGTCAAGGGTGACCGACACGTGGCATCCATCGTAACGGAATTCCGTTAAGCTATCGGGTCGGGTTTTGGATCCGATAACCCGTTAACAGCCCCGACCAATGGGGATTTTCCATGTGTAAAATCATCATTGGCTGGAGGAACCAGGCGTCAGCTCATCGTTGGGACACATGTCATCCACTCATTGGACAGAAGGCGCCTATGATACGTCGACACGTGGCACAGCCCAACAGAGGCCCATTCCTGTGAAAAGGCCGGCCCATTTGACTTGGTCAAAAGGTGGCGGGCCGGCCCATGGAAAGCCTGTTAACGGCATGTTCGCATATAGCCCATTTACAGCCCGCTACCCAAGGCTCGTTACGCCCTATCCGAATTAGGCCCGATGGCGTCATCGGGCCATCAATATGATTCCTGTTTTCACCGGCCCATGACGTCTTTCGGCCCATATGAGGCCCTTTGTAACTCTTGACCTATTAATGGCCCGTGGTGAAACTGACCCGTAATGAGCAGTGTATCACTTTACACCCATTAACGGACCGTGGTGAAACTGGCCCGTAATGAACAGTGTATCACCTTATACCCATTAACATGTAGCGACCAGACCTCAAACAGTCCGATCTCTGTGCATCAGTGTCATCCACGGATCAAGAATCTTCGACGCATACGATACTCGAAGGATTTATAACAGAGTAGCAATCACACACTTATTACATCGAATGTCTCAAAAGAGAACTTATTACAATAAATATGGCTTAAGGCCATCTAATAACGATAACAGCGGAAGGCTTGGAAGACAAGTGAGTACATCAACTCCAACGGCATCACTGAGTATAGAATCACGATCCTAAGGCATCTTACTCGTCGTCTGAAAAGTCTGCAACATGAACGTTGCAGCCCGAAAACAGGTCAGCACATGGAATATGCTGGCAATGTAACACATAGAGAGTAATGAAAGAATAATGCTATACTACATGCATATATGGCCGGTGGACAGCTCTATGGTTACAATTTTTGCATAAAGCAAACTTTTCCCTACTGTAAAGGAATAAATTTTTCCCTACAGCATTCTCAATCCCAATTAAGTAACATCAACATTAAACAAACCCAACAATATTAATTAAAGTAACATGATGAGATTCACATGATAATCCAAATACTAGATACTCAAGATGTCCATAACCGGGACTCTGCAGAGGTTTGCGCACTTTTCCCTACAAGACTCGATCTCCTCCGTTGGAATTCTCGCACTACATGATGTTTGAGAAACGGATGACCGAGACATAGTCTTTCAGAAGCGCTAGCACCTTACGATCGGGTAGACAGCACCAACCTACATCCCCTACATCTGCTAGTCCACCACTGTAAGAGTTCGCACGACTTAGTCAACTATGCTAGAGCCCATAGTAGCTTGTGACTGCACACGGAAGTTTCTAGCATGAACAATCTTATGATCCCCTTTGGGCCTTGGTGGCGGTCCATAAAGAAAACAACAGGCAATCCTAGAATACCCAGGTACCTCAATCCACCCAGATGTGTATTAAAGTTGCCACCTTAAATAAACCATTTATTAACAGACTCACATCTGTCATGGATACACTCACCCAATCCACGTCTACTAGCATAGCATGGCATAATAAGCAAACGTAGAAGTAACTCCCAAAGGTTTGATATCAAAACAGGTAATAGGTACTACCTCATCTACTTCCCCAAAGCCACAATTTAATTAGATCCAAATCATGCAATGTTTGAGGATTGATCTAATGCAATAAAACTGGGTAGTAAAGAGCTATGATCAAAGTGTTACTTGCCTTGCTGATGATCCATGAAACCTAGGGATTCGAAGTAGAAAGCGGCGCAATCCGGGTACTCTATCGCAAACAAACAAACAAGCATACAATAAGTACTCATCTAATGTACAGGTAAAACTCAAATAAGAGTTCTAACCAGAAAGTTCAACTTAAGAACTCCGGTTTGCAAAAAGAATCAAATCGAACGAAGCAACGAAAGTCAAACGGCGAAAGAAACAAGCTTCATTTACTAATCTGGACCTAAGTCAAATTTTAAAGTAGCAAAAACTGGTTTGAGTAGATTATTCGGAAAGAGGGTTTTGAGATGAAACTCTAGGCGCTTGAATCGCCTAATTCCGATAAACGAGCGAAAAGTTATACTAAAACGAAAATCGGATCAGAAATCACGATCAGAAAAGTCGCGGAATAAATCTGAGAAAAAGAAAAACAACGAACAGATTAACGAACGAATGTTCGTTAACTGAAACTAAACGGCGTATGCGTCCGTTATAACGAACGAGCGGGCGAACACTCGCTAAATAAATAAACCGAAAAAACTGATCTATTTAAAAAAATGAAACTAGGGTTTTCTTTCAAAAAACCGAAGTGGTTTTTTCTTTAAAAAGAATCCGGTCCGGCGGCGGCTCGGGCGGTACCTCCGACGAGGCGGGGTGTGGCGTCTCCGGCGTGGTGGCGAGGGGCGGCGGGGCTCCAGCGGCAGGGTGGGGTGGTTTGGCGGCGGACGAGGCGGCGAGGTGGGGCGGCTCGTGGCGGTGAAGTCTTGGCGGAGGCTGCGGCTTGGGGCTCCCTAGGGGCCCCGGGTTGGGTATTGAAAGGGGAGGTGCGGCGGCTTGGGGGAGGGGGCAAGCAGCGGCGGCGGGAGGAGGAGGTCGGCTCGGACTCTGCGGTGGCGGGCGGCTGGGTTCTTGCTGGGCTTGACCCGGGTTAGGCGTGGCCAGCGTTTTTAAACAATTTCGCCGAACAGAAAAAAATCTAGAAAAATAAATAAGATCTAAAAATACCAAAATAAAATTTCATCGTCCAAATAGAATATTTAGAACAAGATGAACATTTTTTGGCCCTAAAATGCAGTTTTGAGAAACGTGCATTTTTTCCTAAATTCAAATAAAGTAGCAAAAACACCAAAATAAAACTTCTTTGATTTTTTTTATTAAATCCTCAATATTTATTTTGGGAAAGTCATTTTATTCCCTCTCTCATATTTTTATAATTGAAATAATTGAAGATAAAATAAATAAAATCAAATGATCCTATTTCCAAAATTTGAGAAAACTCAAATATGAAATTTATGAAATCCCCAACTCTCTCCGTGGGTCCTTGAGTTGCATAGAATTTCTAGGATCGAGGCAAAATGCAAGAAAATATGATATGTAATGATGATCTATTGTATAACAATCCAAATTGAAAATTTGGGATGTTACAAACCTACCCCCCTTAAGATGAATTTCACCCTCGACATTCGAGTTGGCTAGAAAATAGGTGAGGGTGGTCCTTCAGCAGATCTTCCTCTCTTTCCCAGGTGGCTTCATCCTCAGTGTGGTGGCTCCACTGAACTTTGCAAAACTTGATAACCTTGCTGCGTGTGACTCGGCTGGCATACTCAAGAATCTTAACGGGTTTCTCCTCATAGGTCAAATCGTTGTCCAACTGAATCGCCTCTTGCGGCACGGTATCTCTCAGCAGTATATCAGCCATCTCTACGTGGCACTTCTTTAACTGGGAAACCTGGCACACATCATGAACTCCTGACAATCCTTCAGGAAATTCCAACTTGTAAGCAACTTCTCCCATACGCTCCAAAACTTTGTATGGTCCCACAAAAAGTGGCGCTAACTCTCCTTTAACACCAAAACGCTTAACTCCTCGAAGTGGAGATACACGAAGATAGACTCTATCTCCGACTTCGTAAACTGTCTCCTTGCGTTTTGAATCTGCATAGCTCTTCTGCATGGACTGGGCTACCTTGAGTCTATCGAGAATCAGCTTCACTTTCTGTTCAAACTCCTTAATCCAATCCGGTCCAAACAACTGGCGGTCTCCAACTTCATCCCAAGACAACGGGGTCCTGCACCTCCTTCCGTATAGGGCTTCGAAAGGGGCCATCTTCAAACTGGATTGATAACTGTTGTTGTAAGAGAACTCTGCATATGGCAAATTGTCGTCCCAACTAGATCCGTAATCTAGCGACAAGCTCTCAAAGATATCCTCCAAAATCTGATTGACTCCTCGGTGCATCAATCATGCTCATGATGAAAAGTCTTGAACTCTAGCTCGGTACCCAAAGTTTCGTGCAACCGATTCCGAACTTTGAGGTAAACCGGGTTCCTCTATCTGATACAATGCTCCTCGAAACTCCATGCAAACATACGATCCTGGTCATGTATATCTTGGCCAACTTAGCACTGGTGTAAGTGGTCTTCACTGGAATGAAATGAGCTACCTTTGTCAAACGATCGACTACCACCCAAATCGAGTCATAGCCTAAACGAGTCCTGGCAATCCTGTGATAAAATCCATGCCTAGTTTATCCCACTTCCATTCGGGTATCGGTAACGGTTGTAGCAATCCTGCTGGCTTCTGATGCTCTGCCTTTACTCTCTGACATACATCACAAGCTGCTAGATACTCCACAATATCCTTCTTCATTCCGGTCCACCAAAAAGTCTCCTTCAAATCCAAATACGTCTTGGTATTTCTTGGGTGAATCGAATACGGCGAATCATGGGCCTCTTGCAGAATCAACTTCCTGATCTCCGGGTCATTAGGCACATAAACACGGTCTTCAAACCATAAGGTATCGTGCTCATCCTCACGAAATCCCTTAGCTTTACCTTTTCTCATCTTCCCCTTTATCTCGGCAATTTCCTTGTCGGTCTTCTGGGATTCTCTAATCTTATCCATCAAAGTCGACCAAATTTCCAATGTTGCTACATAGCCTCTCAGAACTATCTTCAAACATAGTTCGCAAAGGTCCTCGGCTAACTCCTTTGGCAACCCTGCGGTCATGAGTGTATTGACATGGCTCTTACGGCTCAACGCGTCGGCTACTACGTTAGCCTTCCCGGGGTGGTACTGCAATCTCATATCATAATCCTTGATGAGCTCCAACCATCTCCTTTGCCTGAGATTTAACTCCTTCTGTGTGAAAATGTACTTCAAACTCTTGTGATCTATGTACACCTCACAATGATTTCCGATGAGAAAATGTCTCCATGTCTTCAATGCATGCACTACGGCTGCTAACTCCAAATCGTGTGTGGCATAATTCAACTCATGAGGCTTAAGCTATCGTGAAGCATACGAAACAACTCTCCCCTCCTACGTAAGCACTGCTCCAAGTCCTCGACGTGAAGCATTGCAATACACCTCGTAATCCATACTCTGATTTGCAGAATCAACACTTGCGAGGTAACTAGACGTTCCTTCAACTCCTGGAAACTAGCCTCACATTCCTCAGTCCAATTGAACTTGGTATCCTTTTTCAACAACTCCATCATAGGCTTTGCAATCTTTGAGAAATTCTCAATAAAAATCTCCAGTAGTATCCTGCCAGTCCAAGAAAACTTCTGATCTCTCCAACTGTGGTTGGTGCTACCTAGTTTGTCACGGTGACAACTTTTGTGGGGTCTACAGCTATACCTTCTCCGGATATAACAAGTTCGAGGAATCCAACTTCCTTCAACCAAAATTCACATTTGCTGAACTTGGCGTATAACTGATGTTCTCTGAGCTTCTCAAGTACCAAACGCAAATGTCGTTGGGGAACGTAGCAGAAATTCAAAATTTTCCTACGTGTCACCAAGATCTATCTATGGAGAAACCAGCAATGAGGGGAAGGAGAGTGCATCTACATACCCTTGTAGATCGCTAAGCGGAAGCGTTCAAGAGAATGGGGTTGAAGGAGTCGTACTCGTCGTGATCCAAATCACCGGAGATCCTAGTGCCGGACGGACGGCACCTCCGTGTTCAACACAAGAACAGCCCGGTGACGTCTCCCATGCCTTGATCCAGCAAGGAGAGAGGGAGAGGTTGAGGAAGACTCCATCCAGCAGTAGCACAACGGCGTGGTGGTGGTGGAGGAGCGTGGCAATCTGCGCAGGCTTCGCCAAGCACCGCGAGAGAGGAGGAGTACTTGGGAGGGGGGGCTGCGCCTGAGAACTTGGGGGTGCGGCTGCCCTCCCACCCTCCACTATTTATTGGTGGGGAAGAGGGGCCGCCCCTTAGATCCCATCTTGGGTTGGGGGGCGGCCAGGGGGGAGTGCCTCCCAAGTCAAGTGGAGGCCTCCCCTTAGGGTTTCCCCTTCCCATGCGCATGGGCCTTGGGGGCTGGTGCCTGGCCCATTAAGGCTAGGGCGCCCCTACAGCCCATGCTACTGTATTGGACGTGGTGGAACAATTTCGGACCTCCGGACCCCTCCGAATTCTCCGAACCTTCTCGAAGCTTCGGTACAATACCGAAAACCCGAACTTTTCCCGGAACCCGAACAACAACTTTCCATATATAAATCTTTACCTCCGGACCATTCTGGAACTCCTCGTGATGACCGAGATCTCATCCGGGACTGCGAACAACATTCGGTAACCACATACAAACTTCCTTTATAACCCTAGCGTCATCGAACCTTAAGTGTGTAGACCCTACGGGTTCGGGAGACATGTAGACATGACCAAGACGTTCTCCGGTCAATAACCAACAGCGGGATCTGGATACCCATGTTGGCTCCCACATGTTCCACGATGATCTTATCGGATGAACCATGATGTCAAGGACTCAATCAATCCCGTATACAATTCCCTTTGTCTAGCGGTATTGTACTTGCCCGAGATTCGATCGTCGGTATACCGATACCTTGTTCAATCTCGTTACCGGCAAGTCTCTTTACTCGTTCCGTAACACATCATCCCGAGATCAACTCTTTGATCACATTGTGCACATTATGATGATGTCCTATTGAGTGGGCCCAGAGATACCTCTCCGTCACACGGAGTGACAAATCCCAGTCTCGATTCGTGCCAACCCAACAGACACTTTCAGAGATACCTGTAGTGCACCTTTATAGCCACCCAGTTACGTTGTGACGTTTGGTACACCCAAAGCATTCC
This sequence comes from Aegilops speltoides, assembly GCA_021437245.1. Classification (NCBI taxonomy): domain Eukaryota; kingdom Viridiplantae; phylum Streptophyta; class Magnoliopsida; order Poales; family Poaceae; genus Aegilops; species Aegilops speltoides. Next base: position 391,245,178 of record CM038144.1, read on the forward strand.
TACGGTATCCAGGAGTTGCACAATCTCATTGTCTGTGTCAAAACCGGCGGATCTCGGGTAGGGGGTCCCGAACTGTGCGTCTAGGCGGATGGTAACAGGAGACAAGGGACATAATGTTTTTACCCAGGTTCAGGCCCTCTCGATGGAGGTAAAACCCTACGTCCTGCTTGATTAATATTGATGATATGGGTAGTACAAGAGTAGATCTACCACGAGATCAAGGAGGCTAAACCCTAGAAGCTAGCCCATGGTATGATTGTTGTAATGTATGTTGTCCTACGGACTAAAGCCCTCCGGTTTATATAGACACCGGAGAGGACTAGGGTTACACAGAGTCGGTTACAATGGTAGGAGATCTACATATCTGTATTGCCACGCTTGCCTTCCACGCCAAGGAAAGTACCATCCGGACACGAGCCGAGTCTTCAATCTTGTATCTTCGTAGTCTTGGAGTCCGCGGACAATGATAGTCGGCTGTCCGGACACCACCTAGTCCAGACTCCTCAAGAGCTCCCGAACCAGTCTTCAATGATGATAAGTCCGGCAGCGATAATGTTCGGCATTGCAAGGCGGGTTCCTCCTTGAATAATCCAGAGGAGATCATGAACACCAGGATAGTGTCCGACTCTGCAAAATAAATTCCACATTCCACCGTAGAGAGAATAAAATGTACACTTAGCTCAATCTGCTGACGTATTATGCGGCGTGACATCACACCGCAACCAAGCCTTTGTTTGAATCGTTTTTTACTATACCACCTCAGCATGTTTAGCGAAGCGGTTTCCTTGGCACATCTTGTCAAAGCAGAGATCGTGTTCCCCTGATTCCGAGATTCTCATCAATACGTGCGTGGGTAACCCAACCGCGCCATTGATGGTGGCGCTTGGGAGATAAGCGAGTTTTACCAGGCCGGTGGGGGACGCATAGTTTTGTCTGCCTATATATAAGGGATAAGGATTCACCTTCTCACCCACGCCTTCTTCCTCCTTTGCTCATTCATCCCTGCAAACTCAAGCTCCAACGCCCGAGCTCGCGCATCTCGCCTCGACCTTCTCCGAATATGTTCGGAGCGGAGGTAAATGGTTGGCCTCCACCGCTAAGGAGGAGGACATCACCTGCCGCGCAGCGCCGGATACCTTTCGGCGATATCGCAGATCGGCTGCCGATGAGGGGCAGCTCATCCCTACCCGAGGGCCTCATGAGAGGGTCGTCTTCCTCCCCACTTCCTCCGCTGGATGGGATTTCCGCTCCATCCATTTGTCCGGGGCTCATGTTTTACTACGGCTGGCTTTCCACGATCTGGCGCGAACTTCATCCTCAACATCTCGGCGTTTATCGTGGTGTGCGAGGCCTTCCTCGCATCCAGCCCCACTTCGGCCTGTGGCTCAAGACCTTCAACGTCAAGCCAAAGGTTGTGAAGGGCACGCAAGCGGAATGCGGAGGCGCCATGTTGGGCAAATTGCCCAACGTCCCATGGCTCGAAGGGACCTTCGTGGACTCCGTCAAGGGGTGGCAATCGGGGTGGTTCTACATCACCGAGCCGCGCAAGCCCACGTGGGCGGCGGCCCCGAAGTTTAGATCTGGAATCCCCACGCAGCTCACCTCCGGAAAGAGAAGGGCTTGAAGTGGGGCGATCCGTGGAGGTGACGGGACTCGAGCCTGCATCAAGAAGATGGTGAGCAATAGGCTCCGCTTGTCGACTTGGTCCAAGTCATGCTCCTCCGTGATTCTCCCATGCCAAGAACGGGCATTCAATTTGTGGAGTTCAATGCGGAACAGCACCAGCGCTAAGCGGGCTCTTCGATACAACATACAAGGCGCTGGAGGGTGCTGTTCAAGGGCGCCGAAGCCCGTGATCCATGACGGAAGATCATGATTCAGCTCATGATGTCCAACCGACGAGGTAAGTGATTCAACCCCATTACGGGACACTTGTGATAATTAAATTAACTTCTAGTGGGGTTTCATTCTGCCTCTTCCTTTGACAGGAATGGATGGAGAAGGCCAAGCTGCTTATCAGCCCGGCTCCCATGCCAGAAGACCCAGTGGACGCCCGCTTAGCAGGGCTGCTGGTTCCGGCACCGCATGTGGTGCCGGAGAAGAAGGCCAAGAAGGTGGCCGCGGGGACTCGAAAGAGTTCCCGCAATCAGGCGTCTGATGACGACGAGGACTCCTCCCCCGAAGATGAGGAGGAGGAGTATTCTCTCCCGGAGGAGGGAGAGAAGAAAAGGAAGGCTTCCCCAATCGGGGAGGCCGAAGGGTCCAAGAGGGGGAGAACTATCCCCCCGGACAGTTTCGCCAACATCAGCGTTGGCGAGGATGAGTGGCCTCCAAGGGCCAGGCGTCCGGCAGGATCGTAAGTATCCGGATCATTTATATGCCGTACCTTTCATGTCATGTAGTATCCTTCTAACGCCGCATTCTGTCCGTAGTCCGGCCGGTGACGATCTTCCCGACTCATCGAGCGGGTCATTGGCCTCGTCGGATTTGAATTCCATCCCGACTGCCTCTACCCCACGCGCCGACGAGGACACCGAGGTGGGATCCCAGAGAGGGACCCATCAGGAGGAGGCTCCGGAGGCGCCGTCAGGCAGCCTCCCGGACTTCGTGCCGGACTCTACACCGGAATCCGCAGTGGTTCCAGAGTCCGACAAGCGGCCCCTTCGAAAGAAGGGCAGGACCGTGACGCCGGCGGCCTCCGTCCAACCGGAGGCGCCAGATAACCTGTTGGAGGCGCTTAAGGGCGCTTCCATCGAGGAAGAACACCGCACTATCATGAGTGCAGTGATTGAGAAGGTTCAGCTTGCTAAGAGCGGGCTGACCGAAGCCTGCAGCAGCCTTCTAACAGGCTTTGAGGTAAGAAGTTTAAAATTATGTAGTGTAATACCGCATAGACAGTAGCCCCTGATGCTTAGTTCGGTGTTCGGAAAGAAAAGCCGGACTAAGGATCTAATAAGATATACGCAGGGTTGCCTAAAAATATGTCAATATGGGTTTGCAGGCTGCGCTGCTGACCTCTGCCGCACTAACGGCGGAGGTTGACGTGCTGAAGAAGGATATCGAGCAGTCCGAGCAAGAGCTCGGCCATGCAAAGAAGCAGCTCGAGGAAAAAGAAGGTGAGTAACACCTCTTTGAATAAGTACCTTATAGAAAAGGATTTTGGTTGCAAATAAAATTAACAAGGATAATATGTGTATTGCAGGGGCCACTAACGAGGTGGCAGCCACGAAGGATAGCTTGTGTCCGCGGCGAACACAGGCGGCCATGAACGGGCTGAGCGAGAAAAGCAAGAGGCACGGGTGGCGGAAGTTCGGCAAGAGCTCCAGGCTCTCATGGAAAAGCATGAGAGTTTGGAGCGCGACTCCAAGACTCGAGAGTCCGAGCTTGCCTTGGCTCTCGAAAGTGCCAAGTCTGCCAAGGCCGAGGCCCGTAAGGCCCTTCAGGAAGTTGAGGACATAAAGAAGATAGCGGCGGGTAAGGCATTTTTCATGCAAAGCAGGCATGTTAGTGTGAACTACCTAACACTTACCCAAATTCGGAGCTCTCCTGGGGCGTTTGCATATCTGCCGCGTAGTGCGTTTGATGCCGCCGCATTCTATCGTGGCGAGGAGGGGAGCTCGACGGAGAAGGTCTTTCGTCTCAAGACTCTCGAGGCCGCCATCCGGTGCCCTAAGCGACCAGCTGAAGCAGCTGGTCGAACTCCACAAGGTAGCTGAGGAGGCTGTGAAGGGTCTCATAGTCCGGCTGTGGCCTGGACAGGCCATGCCTGGGAGCTACTTTGGCCTAGTGCGGCGGCTGGTGGATGCATGCCCCAGGCTGGATGTAGTCAAGCGCTCCGCCTGTATTGAAGGCGCTAGTCGGGCTCTTGCCCGCATAAAGGTGCAATGGGGCAAATTGATGCGGAGAAGCTTCACGGACCCACCGCCACGGGCAAGGAGTATCGCACGCCGGAAAAGTATTATAAAATTGTCTGAAGGGAGCCTGCGATATTGCAGATGAGTGCTCCCGAAATGTAATTTTTGATTGAACTCGCTGTATATTTATCATGTGCGATGAAAACTTCGTTCATATGCGCCATGAGCAACACTTGTTTAATTTAAAATATTACCTTCATGCGGCCGCTTATAAAATCGAGAGCGGCAAGTCGTTGGCTTCACCCCCAAGCCGCGAAAGTGGGGTGTTCGGGATAAACATGAGCACTCTTGTTCCCATTGTTGGGTCCATCGAGGAGGCGCCAACACAACGTAACAAGGCAACCGGACTTATAATGCTTGAACACTCTCACTTAGCCATAGAATTCTATAATTTTAAATTTTGGCGAAGCCCTGGTATTCGAAGACCGAATCGAGGCGCTATCCACGCCTTCGTCGGACATTATCCGAACTTCGCTCAAGCGGCGTGAGTCCTAATGACCCGAAAAAACCTCTCGAACAGCGACCAGTCTCTCGCCTTATCATGCCGGTCAGTTTTAGCTTTCTCGAGGCGTTAACCCGGCTCAACCGGGCGCAATCGCGATGGTTCTCCCAAAGGCCACCTTAGCCGCTGAGCGTAACGTAAGGCACCAAAACGTGGGAGCCGGGCAAACCCAACTATTGACCCAAGACATGATTCGAGCCGATTCATATAATGCTATAAGTTCGAGGTGCCGCACTTGTGAAAGTGTTCGGACTTTATCACACCATAATTTGGGGAACGAAGCCCTGGCGATTCGGCCGCACCAAAATATACGGGTGCAAGATGTCATGTAATGAACATATATATAAAAGATAATGCAATTGCAATAAAGAGGTGTTGCATTATTTATGAAAGAAAGTCTGCTAGTAGAGCGGACTGATACAAACAGTGCGGTAAGCAAGGGATTTGGACTAAATAAACATGTCCCCCTCCAGGGATGAGCTGCAGACTTGGTGTATATAATCGAATTTAATGCTCGTAATGGAGACCACCTGAATGTTCGCCGCGGCCTTCTTAGGTCCCTGACTGTTGCATCATGAGTTCGGCGGGTTCGCCACCGGACAGGGCTTCTGCTTGACGGAGTCCTGTGTACACAAAGTAGTAAAATGAAAAAGAAAGGAAGGGGGGCACACTTGCGAGCCCCTAGTGTGGTCGAGCCGCACTCTCGGTCCATTGTGATCGTGCCCCTTTCCCCGCGCCCATGGTATCTCCAAAGCGTAATGATGTACGCGGAGTGTTATTCTTGCGATCATGCGCGGGCGAGGGTTGGGGCCGCATTACTCTGCGATGCTCGATCGCGCCAGTGGTCTTGGTTGGTATTGCTCGGGGCGCTTTGTTGTATCCGCTTTTTAACCGCGGACTTGAGAATTGCCTTAGAAGGCTGTTTCAGACTTCCGCCGAGAGCCATTGTATGTTCCTCTGTTCGGAGGGAGCGTTCCGTATTCCCATTGACCGTGATGACTCCACGAGGGCCTGGCATCTTGAGCTTTAGGTATGCATAATGCAGCACGCGCTGAATTTTGCAAACACGGTTCGTCCAAGCAGAGCGTGATAGCCGCCGCGAACGAGACTATGTCAAGATTAACTCTTCTTCGAAATTATCCGGGACCAAGACCACTTCGGTGTGGTCGAGCTGCATAGCTTGGCTTCCACTCAGGATGACACCTTTAAAGGTTGTCTTTGTAGGTTTAATCCTTGATGGGTCTATGCCCATTTTGCGACCGTGTCCCGATAAAGCAGGTTCAAAGCTCGCCGCCATCCATCAGACTCTCGTGAGGTGAAATCCATCGGCGATTGGGTCTAAAACCAATGCGGCGAATCCGCCATGGCGTATGCTGGTCGGATGGTCTCTTCGATCGAAAGTGATCGGACAAGAGGACCATGGATTGAACTTTGGGGCGATCGCTCGATCGCGTAGACGCCCCTTAGTGCGCGCTTCTCTCCTCTTGGGTATGTGGGTCGCAGATATCATATTCACCGTCAGACTTGGGGAAACCCTTCGTCCTCTATTGTTCGCGGTCGGGTCTCTTCCTCGTCGTCGCTATTTAGCCCCTTGTCATTGTTTTCGCAATTAACTTGCGGCCTGCTTGAACACCCAAAGCAATCTCTATTAGTGTGGTTAGCTGGCTTTTCAGAGGTGCCATGTATCCGCATAAGCGGTCGAGTATTCGGTCCAGATTGACGGACTCGGAGTGGTTCTTTTGAATGGCTTCTTCCACGACGGGTTTAGAGCCTCGAATCCGCATTGATGGCAGATCCTCTTTATCGCCACCGCACGCGGCACTTGTTTTTATTTCGTCGTGACCTGCCGTTGTTGTCCTTGGTATCCGGACTGCCAGAGTTTTTACGGAGATTGTTGCTACGGGCTAGCCCGCTGTCCTCTCCCACGCAAAAGCGGGTCATTAACGATGTGAGGGCTTCCATGGATTTCGGCTTTTCCTGCCCCAGGTGCCGGGCTAGCCATTCGTCCCGGATGTTATGTTTGAAGGCTGCAAGGGCCTCTGGATCCGGACAGTCGACGATTTGCTTTTTCTTTGTCAAGAACCGTGTCCAGAATTGTCGGGCCGATTCGTCTGGTTGTTGAATAATGTGGCTTAGGTCATCGGCGTCTGGTGGTCGCACATACGTGCCCTGGAAGTTGTCAAGGAATGCGGCTTCTAGGTCCTCCCAGCACCCAATTGACTCTGCGGGCAAGCTATTTAGCCAATGCCAAGCTGGTCCTTTAAGCTTGAGTGGGAGATATTTGATGGCATGGAGATCATCACCGCGGGCCATATGGATGTGGAGAAGATAGTCTTCGATCCACACCGCGGGGTCTGTTGTGCCATCGTAAGATTCGATGTTTACGGGTTTAAACCCTTCGGGGATCTGATGATCCATTACTTCATCAGTGAAGCATAATGGGTGTGCGGCGCCCCTGTATTGAGCGATATCGTGACGCAGCTCGAGAGAGCGCTGTCTGCTGTGTTCGGCCCGGCCGGGGTTATTGTATCCGGCACGACGGTATTCGTCGTGGGTTGTAGGGCGCCCACGTGATCCATAGATCGATCTGGATTGCCTTGCCTTGTCCTCCAATATGTCTCGCAAGTCCGGCGTGTTCCCTCTTGGCTTCATACTTTTGGAGCGATGCCGGGGTACGGTCTTGGCTGGGGGCCTGGATGCCTCTCTGTCACGACCACGAGGTGGTCGGTCAGCCATATCGTGCGCTGGTGATGAAGGTATGTATGCTTCCTCCTCTAATCGGGGGAGCAGCTTGCGTCTTGGGTAACTTTTGGAGGGGCGTTCGAGTTTATACTCTTCGGCCGCGAGGACCTCGGTCCATCGATCGGCCAGCAGGTCTTGATCAGCTTGGAACTATTGCTGCTTTTTCTTTAGACTGTTTGTTGTGGCAATAAGCCTGCGCTTGAAGCGCTCTTGTTCGACGGGATCCTCAGGTACGACGAATTCATCATCGTTGAGGCTTGCTTCGTCTTCGGAGGGAGGCATATAGTTATCATCCTCAACCCCTTCGCCCGCCGCCCTTTCGTGAGGGCTTGCTTACGCATCCTCTGCGCCGAGTCTTCTTTGGAGGGATTGTCTTCGGCACTCTCGGAGTATTATTGTCTCTGTCTTGGAATCTCCATTCTTGCAAAGGGCGGATTTAGAGCGGCGCCACGACGCCGCATTTAGGCTGCTTCTTTAAAGAGTCTGCCTCCGCTGTTTCTTCGCCGTCCCCGGTTTTTGGGGTGTCCACCATGTATATGTTGTATGACGAGGTGGTCTTCCGGTGCCTCGTAGGCGCTGGTTCTGTTAAATCTCGGCATCGCCGTCCATAGCGTCGATGTCTTGAGTCGTAGTCTAGCATGTCGGTTAGATCGTCGACGGTGGCTACAAAGTGGGTGGTGGGTGGGCTCGAAGTTTCTTCGTCGTCCGTATCCCAACCATCCCGCCATAATCCGCCAGACTCTCCGATAACGAGAGATGCTTTAGTGAATTCAAAATATCGCCAAAAGGCGAGCATTGAAGATGTCATGGTGGTGAATTCCATAACCGCGCCTAATCCGGATCAATTGGCGGGGGCGGGAGGTTCGGAGTCCGCAAGGAGTCCGGCGCCGAATCACGAAGTTTCACGGGACAAGATTGGTGTTCGGCCCATCGCCATGGATGTTGAAGCCCCTGTATGGCGTCTATCCACCGACCCTCGATCCGGGCGATCGGCCGGGCTAATGGTCAAGCGGATCCGCAGGACTACCAAGGCAATGTTCGCGGCAGAGCTAGATCATGCCCATCGTCACAGTCTGGCGCTCGGTGTGGCTCGAGTCCGTCAAGATCAAGTCTCCGTGGACATCGGCCGTGAAGTTTAAGCTTCAAATCGACCGACGGCCGGGGCATAGCTTTCGATCTGCTCCAGATGGCCAAGTGAATTGGCCCGCAGGGCGGCCGCCGAATCTGAAGATCTGCCCGGGAGAAAAGTCTCACCGAACAGTGTTGCTGGTTGAAGATGCCATCAAGCCTATCGGTGACGACACGGAGGAACTCTCAATGAAAGCACCAATGTCGGTGTCAAACCGCGGATCTCGGTAGGGGTCCCGAATCGTGCGCCTAGGCGGATGGTAATAGGAGACAAGGGACACAATGTTTTACCCAGGTTCGGGCCCTCTCGATGGAGGTAAAACCCTACGTCCTGCTTGATTAATATTGATGATATGGGTAGTACAAGAGTAGATCTACCACGAGATCAAGGAGGCTAAACCCTAGAAGCTAGCCTATGGTATGATTGTTGTAATGTATGTTGTCCTACGGACTAAAGCCCTCCGGTTTATATAGACACCGGAGAGGGCTAGGGTTACACAGAGTCGGTTACAATGGTAGGAGATCTACATATCCGTATTGCCAAGCTTGCCTTCCACGCCAAGGAAAGTACCATCCGGACACGAGCCGGAGTCTTCAATCTTGTATCTTCGTAGTCTTGGAGTCCGGCGGACAATGATAGTCCGGCTGTCCGGACACCCCCTAGTCCAGGACTCCCTCACTCATGGTCTAAGGAAATGATACTTGACATTAGAAAAGCTTTAGCATACGAACTACGATCTTTGTGCTAGGCTTAGGATTGGGTCTTGTCCATCACATCATTCTTCTAATGAAGTGATCCCGTTATCAACGACATCCAATGTCCATGGTCAGGAAACCGTAACCATCTATTGATCAACGAGCTAGTCAACTAGAGGATTACTAGGGACATGGTGTTGTCTATGTACCCACACATGTATCTGAGTTTCCTATCAATACAATTATAGCATGGATAATAAACGATTATCATGAAAAAGGAAATATAATAATAACTAATTTATTATTGCCTCTAGGGCATATTTCCAACAGTCTCCCACTTGCACTAGAGTCAATAATCTAGTTCACATCGCCATGTGATTAACACTCACAGGTCACATCGCCATGTGACCAACATCCAAAGAGTTTACTAGTGTCATTAAACTAGTTCACATCATCATGTGATTAAGACTCAATGAGTTATGTGGTTTGATCATGTTTTGCTTGTGAGAGAGGTTTTAGTCAACGGGTCTGCAACATTCAGATCCGTATGTACTTCGCAAATCTCTAGGTCATATTGTAAATGCTGCTTCTACACTCCACTTGGAGCTATTCCAAATGGTCGCTCCACTATACGTATCCGGTTTGCTACTCAGAGTCATTCGGATAGGTGTTAAAGCTTGCATCGACGTAACCCTTTACGCCGAACTCTTTATCACCTCCATAATCAAGAAATATGTCCTTATTACTCCAAGGACAATTTTTTGACCGTTGTCCGGTGATCCACTCCTTGATCACCTTTGTACCCTCTTGCCAGACATGTGGCAAGGCACACATCAGGTGCGGTACTCAGCATGGCATACCGTATAGAGCCTATGACAAAAGCATAGGGGACGACCTTCGTCCTTTCTCTTTCTTCTGCCGTGGTCGAGCTTTAAGTTTTAACTTCATACCTTACAACTCAGGCAAGAACTCCTTCCTTGACTGATCCATCTTGAACACCTTCAAGATCATGTCAAGGTATGTGCTCATTTGAAAGTACCATTAAGCGTTTTTGATCTATCCTCATAGATCTTGATGCTCAATGTTCAAGTAACTTAATCCAGGGTTTCCCTTGAAAACTCCTTTCAATCAACCCTTTATGCTTTCTAGAAATTCTACATCATTTCTGATATACAATATGTCAACAACATATACTCACCAGAAATTCTATAGTGCTCCCACTCACTTCTTTGGAAATACAAGTTTCTCATAAACTTTGTATAAACCCAAAATCTTTGATCATCTCATCAAAGTGTACTTTTCAACTCCGAGATGCTTACTCTAGTCCTCAGAAGGATCGCTGGAGCCAGCATATCTTTTAGCATCCTTAGGATCGACAAAACCTTTCTGATTGTATCACATACTTAAGGACTTAAAGGAAACTCGTAAGGACTAGAGTAAGGAAACTCTATCGAAGACTGGTAAGGAAACTCGTTTTGACATCCATCTGCCAGATTTCATAAATGCAGCTAATGCTAACATGATTTCGACGGACTTAAGCATCGCTACGGATGAGAAAATCTCATTGTAGTCAACTCCTTGAACTTGTGAAAAACTCTTCGCCACAAGTCGAGCTTCATAGACGGGGACATTACAGTCCACGTCCGTCTTCTTAAAGATCCATTTATCTCAATGGCTTGCCGATCATCGGGCAAGTCCACCAAAGTCCATGCTTTGGTCTGATACATGGATCCTATCTCGGATTTCATGGCTCCTAACCATTTAACGGAATTTGGGCCCACCATTGCTTCTCCATAGCTCGTAGGTTCATTGTTGTCTAGCAACATGACCTTCAAGACAGGATTACTATACCACTCTGAAGCAGTACGCATCCTTGTCACCCTACGAGGTACGGTAGTGACTTGATCCGAAGTTTCATGATCACTATCATAAGCTTCTACTTCAATTGGTGTAGGTGCCACAGGAACAACTTCCTGTGCCCTGCTACACACTAGTTGTAGTGACGGTTCAATAACCATATCAAGTCTCCACCATCCTCCCACTCAACTTTTCGAGACAAACTTTTCCTCGAGAAAGGACTCGATTAAAGAAACAATCCCTATTGCTTTCGGATCTGAATTAGGAGGTATACCCAACTGTTTTGGGTGTCCTATGAAGATGCATTTTATCCGATTTGGGTTCGAGCTTATCAACCTGAAACTTTTTCACGTAAGCGTCGCAGCCCCAAACTTTTAAGAAACGACAACTTAGGTTTCTCCAAACCATAGTTCAAACGGTGTCGTCTCAACGGAATTACGTGGTGCCCTATTAAAGTGAGTGCGGTTGTCTCTAATGCCTAACCCATGAACGATAGTGGTAATTCGATAAGAGACATCATGGTACGCACCATATCCAATAGGGTGCAACTATGATGTTCGGACACACCCTCACACTATGGTGTTCCAGGCGGTATTAATTGTGAAACAATTTCCACAATGACTTAATTGCGTGCCAAATCTCGTAACTCAGATACTCATCTCTATGATCATATCATAGACATTTTATCCTCTTGTCACAACGATCTTCAACTTCACTCTGAAATTACTTGAACCATTCAATAATTCAGACTTGTGTTTCATCAAGTAAATATACTCAACATCTACTCGAATCATCTGTGAAGTAAGAACATAATGATATTCACTGCATGCCTCAGCACTCATTGGACTGCACACATCAAAATGTATTACTTCCAACAAGTTTCTATCTTGTTCCATTTTACTGAAAAACGAGGCTTTTTAGTCATCTTGCCCATGTGGTATGATTTGCATATCTCAAGTGATTCAAAATAATGTGAGTCCAAACAATCCATCTGCATGGAGTTTCTTCATGCGTATACACCAATAGACATGGGTTGCATGTCTCAAATTTTTCAAAACAAGTGAGTCCAAAGATCCATCAACATGGAGCTTCTTCATGCGTATTATACCAATATGACTTACATGGCAGTGCCACAAGTAGGTGGTACTATCATTACTATCTTATATCTTTTGGCATGAACATGTGTATCGCTACGATCGAGATTCAATAAACCATTCATTTTAGGTGCAAGACCATTCAAGGTATTATTCAAATAAACAGAGTAACCATTATTCTCCTAAAATGAATAACCGTGTTGCGATAGACATAATCCAATCATGTCTATGCTCAACGCAAACACCAAATAACAATTATTTAGGTTGAACACCAATCTCGATGGTAGAGGGACCGTGCGATGCTTGATCACATCAAGATTGGAAAACACTTCCAACACATATCGTCAGCTCACCTTTAGCTAGTCTCCATTTTATTCCGTAGCCTTTTATTTCGAGTTACTAATACTTAGCAACCGAACCGGTATCTAATACCCTGGTGCTACTAGGAGTACTAGTAAAGTACACATTAACATAATGTATATCCAATATACTTCTATCGACCTTGCCAGCCTCCTCATCTACCAAGTATCTAGGGTAATTCCGCTCTAGTGATTGTTCCCCTTATCACAGAAGCACTTAGTCTTGGGTTTGGGTTCAACCTTGGGTTTCTTCACTAGAGCAGCAACTGATTTGCCGTTTCATGAAGTATCCCTTCTTGCCCTTGCCCTTCTTGAAAATAGTGGTTTCACTAACCATCAACAATTGATGCTCCTTCTTGATTTCTACTTTCGCGGTGTCAAACATCGTGAATACCTCAAGGATCATCATATCTATCCCTGATATGTTATAGTTCATCACAAAGCTCTAGCAGCTTGGTGGCAATGACTTTGGAGAAACATCACTATCTCATCTGGAAGATCAACTCCCACTCGATTCAAGTGATTGTTGCACTCGCATACCGAGCACAAGCTCAACGATTAAGCTGTTCTCCCTTAGTTTACGAGGCTAAGAAAATTGTCGGAGGTCTTATACCTCTTGGCGTGGGCACGAGCCTGAAATCCCAATTTCAGCCCTCGAAAACATCTCATATGTTCCGCGACGCTTCAAAAACGCCTTTGGTGCCTCAACTCTAAACCGCTTAACTCGAACTATCACATAGTTACCAAACGTGTATGTCCGATGTTCGCAACATCCACAAATGACGTTTGGGGTTCAGACATCGAGCGGTGCATTAAGGACATAAGCTTTCTCGTGTCCGCATAATCGCCATGTCAACTTTCAACTATATTTTCTCTAGGAACATATCTAAACAGTGGAACTAAAGCGCGAGCCTTCGACATAATTTGCAAAGATCTTTTGACTATGTTCAGGATAATTAAGTTCATCTTATGAACTCCCACTCAGATAGACATCCCTCTAGTCATCTAAGTGATTACATGATCCGAGTCAACTAGGCCGTGTCCGATCATCACGTGAGACGGACTAGTCATCATCGGTGAACATCTTCATGTTGATCGATCGCCGGTGTCAAACCGGCGGATCTCGGTAGGGGGTCCCGAACTATGCGCCTAGGCGGATGGTAACAGGAGACGAGGGACACAATGTTTTTACCTGTGTTCGAGGCCCTCTCGATGGAGGTAATACCCTACGCCCCGCTTGATTAATATTGATGATATGGGTAGTACAAGAGTAGATCTACCACGAGATCGAGGAGGCTAAACCCTAGAAGCTAGCCTATGGTATGATTGTTGAGATGTAATGTTGTGTCCTCATTTAACTAAAGCCCTCCGGTTTATATAGACACCGGAGAGGCTAGGGTTACACATAGTCGGTTACAATGGTAGGAGATCTACACATCCAGATCGCCAAGCTTGCCTTCCATGCCAAGGAAAGTACCTTGGGACACGAGCCGAGTCTTCAATCTTCTATCTTTGTAGTCCGGGAGTCCGCGGATATTGATAGTCCGCTGTCCGGACACCCCTAGTCCAGACTCCTCAAGAGCTCCCTGAACCAGTCTTCAATGACGATAAGTCCGGCGTGCATAATGTTCGGCATTGCAAGGCGGGTTCCTTCCTTGAATAATCCGGAGAAGATAATGAACACAAGGATAGTGTCCGCTCGCAAAATAATTTCCACATTCCAAACGAGAGAATAAAACATATACACCGATCCAATCTGGCGACGATTATGCGGCATGACATCACACCAGCACCAAGCCTTTGTTTGAATTATCGTACCACTTCGCACGCTTAGCTAAGCGGTTTCTTGGCACGCCCTGTCAAAGCGTAGATCGTGTTCCCTTTTTCCGGATTCTCATCAATACGTGCGTAGTAACCCAACCGCGCCATTGATAGTGGCGCTTGGGAGATAAGCGAAGTTTTACCAGCCGGTGAGGGACGATAATTTTGTCCGCCTATATATAAGGGATAAGGATTTACCTTCTCACCCACGCCTTCTTCCTCCTTTGCTCATCCATCCTCGCGAACCCAAGCTCCAACGCCAAGCTCACGATTCGCCTCAACCCTTCTCCGCACATGTCCGGAGGGGAGGCAAGTGGATGGCCTCCACCGCCAAGGAGGAGGACATCACCAAGCGCGCGACGCCGGATACCTTTCCAGAGACATCGGCGATCGGCCGCCTGACGCGGGCAGCTCGCTCTACCCTAGGACCTCACGAGAGGGTTGTTTTCCTTCCCCACTTCCTCCGCTGGACTGGGCTTCCCGCCCATCCATTCGTCCGGGATCATGTTCTACTACGGCCGGATTTCCACGATCTGGCGCCAACTTCGCCCTCAACATCTCGGCGTTTATCGCCAGGTGCGAGGCCTTTCTCGCATCCGCCCCACTTCGCCTCGTGGCTCAAGACCTTCAACGTCAAGCCAAAGGTTGTGAAGGGGACGCAAGCGGAATGCGGAGGCGCTATGTTGGGCAAGTTTCCCAACGTCCCTTGGCTAGAAGGGACCTTCGTGGACTCCGTCAAGGGGTGGCAATCGGGGTGGTTCTATATCACCGAGCCGCAAGAAGCCTACATGGGCGGCGGCCCCAAATTTAGATCTGGAATCACTACGCAGCTCACCTCACGAAAGAGAAGGGCTTGCGGTGGGGTAATCCGGTGGAGGTGACGGACTTCGAGCCTGCATCAAGAAGCTGGTGAGCAATGGGCTCCGGCTCGTCGACGTGGTCCAGGTCATGCTCCTCCGGCGGATTCTCCCATGCCAAGAAAGGGCATTTAATCTGTGGGAGTTTAATCCGGAACAGCACCAAACATTGAGCGGGCTCTTCGACACAACGTACGAAGGTGCCTGGAGGGTGCTGTTCAAGAGCGCTGATGCGCCTGCATCCGCGACCGAAGACCGCGGATTCAGCTTGCAGTCTCCGGCTGATGGGGTAAGTGATTCGACCCCATTTTGGGACACTTGCAATAATTAAATTGACTCTAGCGAGATTTTTAATCTGCCTCTTCCTTTGACAGGAATGGATGGAGAAGGCCGAGCTGCTTATCAGCCCGGCTCCCATGCCAGAAGAACCAATGAATGCCCATTTAGCAAGGCTGCTGGTTCCGGCACCGTATGTGGTGCCGGAGAAGAAGGCCAAGAAGGTGGCCGGGACTCAAAGAGTTCCGCAATCAACGCCCAAGACGACGACGAGGACTCCTCCCCCGAAGACGAGGAGGAGGAGGAGTACTCTCTCCCGGAGGAGGGAGAGAAGAAGAGGAAGGCTTCCCCAATCGGGGCGGCCGAAGGGTCCAAGAGGGGGAGAACTATCCCCCCGGACAGTTTCGCCAACATCAATGTTGGTGAGGAAGGGTGGCCTCCAAGGGCCCGGCGTCCGGCAAGATCGTAAGTATCCGGATCATTCATACGTCGTATATTGTATGTCACGCAGTGTCCTTCTAATGCCGCATTGTTCCTTTAGTCCGGCCGGTGACGACTTTCCCGACTCGATGAGCGGGTCGTTGGCGCCGTCGGATGTAAATTCCATCCCGACTGCCTCTACCCCACGCGCCGAGGATGACGAGGCGGAATCCCATAGGGGGACGCGCCAGGAGGAGGCTCCGGAGGCGCCATCAGGCAGCCCCCCGGACTTTGTTTCGAACTCTACTCCGGAACCCGTTGCGGTTCCAGAGTCCGGCGAGCAGCCCCTCAAGGTGGGCAGATCGTGACGCCGGCGGCCTCCGCCCAACCGGAGGCACCGGACAACCTTCTGGAGGCACTCAAAGGCGCCTCCATTGAGGAAGAACACCGCACTCTTATGAGTGCGGTGATTGAGAAGGTCCAGCTTGCGAAGGGCGGGCTGACCGAAGCCTGCAACAGCCTTCTAACAGGCTTTGAGGTAAGAAGGTTAAAATTAAATGATATAATACCGCAGATACAGTAGCCCCTGATGCTTAGTTCGGTGTTCGGAAAGAAAAGCCGGATTAAGGATCTTTAACAAGATATACGCAGGGTTTCTAAAATATGTCAATATGGGTTTTGAGTTGTTATTGTTGACCTCTGCCGCATTAACAGCGGAGGTCGAGGCGCTGAAGAAGGACCTTGAGCGGTCGGAGCAAGAGCTCGGCCATGCCAAGAGGCAGCTCAAGGAAAAAGAAGGTGAATAACACCACTTTAAATAAGTACCTTACAAAAAGGATTTCGTTGCAAACATGATTAATAAGGATAATATATGTAATGCAGGGCCACTACCGAGGTGGCAGCTGAAGGATGCCGTGTCCGTGGCCAAACGCAATGCGCCACAGAACGGATCGAGCGAGAAAAGCAAACGGCACCGTGGCGGAAGTTCGGCAAGAGCCCGTGCTCTCATGAAAAAGCATGAGAGTTTGGAGCGTGACTCAAGACTCGAGAGTCCGAGCTTGCCTCGCCTCGATAGGGCCGAGTCTGCCAAGGCCGAGGCCCGTGAGGGCCCATATGGAAATAGAGGACATGAAGAAGATAGCAGCGGTAAGGCGTTTTTCATGCAGAGCAAGCATGTTAATGTAAATTACCGGATACTTACCCGAATTCGGAGCTCTCCAGGGGCATTTGCAGATCTGCTGCGTAGTGCATCTGATGCCGCTGCATTCTATCGTGGCGAGGAGGGGAGCTCAACGGAGAAGGTCTTCTAGTCTCAGTACGCTAAGGCCGGCCGTCCGGTGCCCCCAAGCGACCAGCTGAAGCAGCTGGTCGAACTCCACAAGGTAGCTGAGGAGGCCATGAAGGGCCTCATAGTCCGGCTGTGGCCCGGGCAGGCCATGCCTGGTAGCTATTTTGGCCTAGTGCGGCGGCTAGTTGATGCATGCCCAAGGCTGGATGTGATCAAGCGATCCGCCTGCATTGAAGGTGCTCGTCGAGCCCTTGCCCGCATAAAGGTGCAATGGGGCAAGCTGGATGCGGAGAAGCTTCTCACGGATCCGCCGCCGCCGGGCAAGGAGCACCGTACGCCGGAGCGATATTATAAAGTTGTCCTGAAGGGAGCCCGCGATATCGCGGATGAATGCCCCCTTAATGTAATTCTTGAGTGAACTCGCTGTGTGTTTATCCTGCAGGCCAAAACTTCGCTTATATGCGCCATGAGCAACGCTTTGTTGAATTTAAAATATTACCTTCAGGCGGCCGCTTGTTAAATCTCGAGAGATGGCAAGTCGTTGGCTTCAGCCCCCAAGCCACGAAAGTGTGGGGTGTTCAATGATAAACTTGAGCACTCTTGTTCCCATCTTTGGGTCCATCTAGGAGGCGCCAACACGACGTAACAAGGCGACCGGACTTATAATGCTTGAACACTCTCACTTAGCCATAGAATTCTATAATTTTAAATTTGGCGAAGCCCCGGTATTCGAAGACCAACCGGGCGCTTATCCACGCCTTCGTCGGACATCATCCGAACTTCGCTCAAGCGGCATGAGTCTTTAGGGACCGAAAAGACCTCTCGAACAGCGACCATCTCTCGCCTTATCATGCCGGCCAGTTTTAGCTTTCCATCGAGGCGTTAACCTGCTCAACCGGGCGCAATCGCAGTGGTTCTCCTAGTGCTACCTTAGCCGACGGAACGGAACGAAGGTACCAAAACATAGGAGCCGGCAAACCCAACTATTGACCCAAGACATGATTCGAGCTGATTCATATAATGCTATAAGTTCGGGGTGCCGCACTTGTGAAAGTGTTCGGACTTAATCACACCATAATATGGGGAACAGAAGCCCCTAGTGTATTCGGCCGCACCAAAGTGTACGGGTGCAAGATGTCATATAATGAACATATATAAAAGATAACGCAGTTGCAATGAAAAGGTAATGTACTTGCAAGAAGGAAATGCTGCGTTATTTATGAAAGAATGTCTGCTAATAGAGCGGACTGATACAAATAGTGCGGTAAGCAAGGTGTTTGGACTAAATTAACATGTCCCCCTCCAGGGATAAGCTGCAGACTTGGTGTATGTAATTGAATTTAATGCTCAGAACGGAGACCACCGAGTGTTCGCCGATCCTTCTTTGTTCCCCGATTGTTGTATCGTGAATTCGCAAGTTCGCCGTCGGACAGGCTTCGTTAATGGAGTCCTGTATGCAAAAGAGAAAAAATAAAAACAAAGCCAAGGGGGGCGACGATGAGCCCTTGTGTGGTCGAGCCGCACTCTTTGGTCCTTGTGGTTAAGCCCTCCCCGCGCCCATGGTATCTCCAAAGCGTAATGATGTACGTGGAGTGTTATTCTAGTGATCATGCGCTGGTGGGGTTGGGGCCCGATTGCTACTACGATGCTCGATCGTGCTGTGGTCTTGGTTGTTGTTGCTCTGGGCGCGCTTTTAATGTGTCCGCTTTTAATTGCTGGACTAGAGAATTGCCGAGGAGGCTGCTCAGATTTCGCCGCAAGAGCATTGTATGTTCCTCCGCTCGAGGAGCGCCCGTATTCCCATTGACCGTAATGACTCCACGAGGGCCCGCATCTTGAGCTTTAGGTATGCATAATGCGCACCGCGCTGAATTTTGCAACGCTGCACGTCCGAAGCAGGCATGATAGCCGCCACGAATGGGACTATATCAAGATTAACTCTTCGCTCGAAATTATCCGGGATCCAAGACCACTTCGGTGTGATGAGCTGCATAGTTGGCTTCCACTCTGGATGACACCCTTAAAGGTTGTCTTAGTAGGTTTGATCCTCGATGGGTCTATGCCCATTTTGCGACCGTGTCCCGATAAAGGTGTTCAGTTGCTACCGCCGCCCATCAGACTCTTGTGAGGTGAAATCCATCGACGATTGGGTCTAGGACCAATGTGGCGAATCCGCCATGGCGTATGCTAGTCGGATGGTCTCGTCGATCGAAAGTGATCGGACAGAGGACCATGGATTGAACTTGGGCGATGGCTCCATCGCATAGACGCCCCAGAGCGCGGCTTCCTCTCCTCTTGGGTATATGGGTCGCAGAATCATATTCACCGTCCGCACTTATGGGGAAAACCTTCGTCCTCTGTTGTTCGGGCGGTCGGTCTCTTCCTCGTCGTCGCTATTTAGCCCCTTGTCATTGTGTTCGCAATTAACTTGCTACCTGCCTCAACACCCAACAATCTCTATTGGTGTGATTAGCTGGCTTTTCGGGGTGCCATGTATCCGCATGAGCGGTCGAGTATTCTGTCTAGATTGACGGGCCGGAGTTGTTCTTTTAAATGGCTTCTTCGCTGACCGGTTTGAGCTCGAATCCGCATTGACCGCCAGATCCTCTTTGTCGCCGCCGTTAGTACGGGCGTTTGTTTTGATTCGACGTGACTGCCGTGATTGCCCTTGAAGTCCGGGCTGCAGAATTTTTGCGGAGATTATTGCTGCGGGCTAGCCAGCTATCCTCTCCCCGCAAAAGCGGTCATTAACGGCGTGAGGGCTGCCATGGATTTTGGCTTCTCCTCGCCCTGTGCCGGGCTAACCATTCATCCCGGATGTTGTGTTTGAAGGCTGCGAGGGCCTCCGTGATCCGGACAATGACGATTTGATTTTTCTTCACAAGAACCGTGTCCAAAACTGTCCGCCGATTCGTCGGCTGCTGAATGATGTGGCTTAGGTCATCGGCGTCTGGTGGTCGCACGATGTACCTTGAAGTTATCAAGGAACGCGCCTCGTGTCTTCCCAACACCCAATCGACTCTGCGGGCAGGCTGTTAAGCCAATGCCGAGCTGGTCCTTTAAGCTTGAGTGGGAGATATTTGATGGCGTGCAGATCGTCGCCGCGGGCCATATGGATGTGGAGAAGATAATCTTCGATCCACACTGCGGGGTCTGTTGTACCATCGTAAGATTCGATGTTCACGGGTTTGAACCCTTCGGGGATTTGATGATCCATTACTTTATCAGTGAAGCATAACGGGCGCCCCTGTATTGAGCAATATCGCGACGCAGCTCGAGGGAGCGCTGTCTGCTGTGTTCGGCCCGGCCGGCGTTATGTCCGGCGCGACGGTATTCGTCGTGGATCGTAGGGCGCCCACGTGATCCATAGATGGATCTGGATTGCCTTGCTTTGTCCTCCAAGATGTCTTGCAAGTCCGGCGCATTCCCTTTTGGCTTCGTACTCCTGGATCGATGTCGGGGTACGGTCTTAGCTGGGGCCTTGAATGCCTCTCTGTCGCGACCACGGGGCGGTCGGTCAGCCATGTCCTGCGCTGGTGATAAAGGAATGTATGCTTCCTCCTCTAATCGGGGGAGCAGCTTGCGTCTTGGGTAACTTTTGGAGGGGAGTTCGAGTGTATACTCTTCGGCCACGAGGACCTCGGTCCATCGATCGGCTAGCAGATCTTGATCAGCTTGAAGCTGTTGCTGCTTTTTCTTTAGGCTATTTGCCGTGGCTATGAGCCTGCGCCTGAAGCGCTCTTGTTTGACGGGATCCTCGGGTATGACGAATTCATCATCGTTGAGGCTCGCTTCGTCTTCGTCTTCGTCTTCGTCCTCGGGATCCTCAACCCCTTCGTCTGCTGCCCTGTCGTGAGGGCTTGCTTCTGTGTCCTCCTGCGCTGAGTCTTGCAGGAGGGATCGCCTTCGCACTCTCCCGAGTGTTATTGTCTCCGTGCGGGTTCTCCATTCTTGTTGTGGCGGGATTTAGAGCGGCGCCACCGACGCCGGCGTTTAGGCTGCTTCTTCAAAGAATCTTGCTCGCTGCTTTTCGCCATCCCTTCCTTTGGGGTATCCACCATGTAGACGCGTGATGACGAGGTGGCCTTCCAAAGGTCCCGTGGGCGCTGGTCTCGATCGTCTCCGCATCATCGCCCATAGCGCCGATGTCCTCGAGTCGTAGTCTAGCATGTCGGTTAGATCCTCGGCGGTGGCTACAAATTGGGTGGTGGGTGGGTTCAATTTCTTCGTCGTCCGAACTCCAACCGCCCCGACCATAGTCCGCCAGATTCTCCCGATAGCGAGAGATGCTTCAGAGAATTCAAGATATCGCCAAAAGGCGAAAGTGCCGAAAGATGTCCGCGGCGGTGAATTCCATAACCGCGCCAATCCGGATTAATTGGTAGGCGCGGAGGCTCGGAGTCCGCGAGGAGTCCGCGCCGGGATCACGAAGTTTCGCAGGGACGAGACTAGTGTTCGCCCATCACCGTAGATGTTGAAGCCCCTGTGGGCGCGCTATCCACCGCCCTCGCCATGGGCAATCGGCTCGGGCCAGCAGCCGAGCGGATTCGGTGCAGCCACCAAAGCACCGCCGCGGCAGAGCTTGATCATGCCCATCATCGCAGTCTGGGCGCGCTTGCTGTGGGCTCGAGTCCGTCAAGATCAAGTCTCGGCGGTCATCGGCCGTGAAGTTTAGGCTTCGAATCGACTCGACGCCAGGCGAAGCTTCGATCCGCTCCAGATGGCCAAGAAGATTGGCCCGCAGATAAAGCCGCCGAACATGAAGATCTGCCCAGGAGAAAAGTCTCACCGACAGCGTTGAAGGTTGAAGATGCCATCGAGCCTATCGGTGACGACACGAGGAACTCTCAATGAAAGCACCAATGTCGGTGTCAAACCGGCGGATCTCGGTAGGGGGTCCCGAACTGTGCGCCTAGGCGGATGGTAACAGGAGACGAGGGACACAATGTTTTTACCTGGTTCAAGCCCTCTCGATGGAGGTAATACCCTACGCCCCGCTTGATTAATATTGATGATATGGGTAGTACAAGAGTAGATCTACCACGAGATCGAGGAGGCTAAACCCTAGAAGCTAGCCTATGGTATGATTGTTGAGATGTAATGTTGTGTCCTACGGACTAAAGCCCTTCGGTTTATATAGACACCGGAGAGGCTAGGGTTACACAGAGTCGGTTACAATGGTAGGAGATCTACATATCCGTATCGCCAAGCTTGCCTTCCACGCCAAGGAAAGTACCTTCCGAACACGAGCCGGAGTCTTCAATCTTCTATCTTTGTAGTCTGGGAGTCCGGCGGATATTGATAGTCCGGCTGTCCGGACACCCCCTAGTCCAGGACTCCCTCAGTAGTCTCTTGTGTTCCGAGGCCATGTCTGTACATGCTAGGCTCGTCAAGTCAACCTAAGTTTTTTGCGTGTGTAAATCTGGCTTACACCCATTGTATGTGAACGTAAGAATCTATCACACCCGATCATCACGTGGTGCTTCGAAACGACGAACTTTCGCAATGGTGCACAGTTAGGGGGAACACTTTCTTGAAATTTTAATGAGGGATCATCTTATTTACTACCGTCGTTCTAAGCAAATAAGATGCATAAACATGATAAACATCACATGCAATCAAAAGTGACATGATATGGCCAATATCATTTTGCTCCTTTTGATCTCCATCTTCGGGGCTCCATGATCATCATCGTCACCGGCATGACACCATGATCTCCATCATCATGATCTCCATCATCGTGTCTCCATGAAGTTGTCTCACCAACTTATTACTTCTACTACTATGGCTACCGGTTAGCAATAAAGTAAAGTAATTACATGGTGTTGTTCAATGACACGCATGTCATACAATAAATAAAGACAACTCCTATGGCTCCTGCCGGTTGTCATACTCATCGACATGCAAGTCGTGATTCCTATTACAAGAACATGGTCAATCTCATACATCACATATCATTCATCACATTCTTCTTGGCCATATCACATCACATAGCATACCCTGCAAAAACAAGTTAGACGTCCTCTAATTGTTGTTTGCATGTTTTACGTGGCTGCTATGGGTTTCTAGCAACGTTTCTTACCTACGCAAAAACCACAACGTGATATGTCAATTGCTATTTACCCTTCATAAGGACCCTTTTCATCGAATCCGATCCGACTAAAGTGGGTGAGATCGGCACCCGCTAGCCACCTTATGCAACAAGTGCATGTCAATCGGTGGAACTGTCGCCTCACGAAGAGTACGTATGGTCGGTCCGGGCAGCTTCATCCCACGATGCCGCCGAATCAAGATTGGACTAGTAACGGTAAGCATATTGAACAACATCAACGCCCACAACTACTTTGTGTTCTCCTCGTGCAAAGAATCTACGCAATATACCTAGATCATGATGCCACTGTTGGGGAACGTAGCAGAAATTGAAAATTTTCCTACGTGTCACCAAGATCAATCTATGGAGAAACCAGCAATGAGGGGAAGGAGAGTGCATCTACATACCCTTGTAGATCGCTAAGCGGGAGCGTTCAAGAGAACGGGGTTGAAGGAGTCGTACTCGTCGTGATCCAAATCACCGGAGATCCTAGTGCCGAACGGACGGCACCTCTGCTCAACACACGACACAGCTCGGTGGCGTCTCCCATGCCTTGATCCATCAAGGAGAGAGGGAGAGGTTGAGGAAGACTCCATCCAGCAGCAGCACAACAGCGTGGTGGTGGTGGAGGAGCGTGGCAATCCTGCAGGGCTTCGCCAAGCACCGCGGGAGAGGAGGAGTACTTGGGAGAGGGGAAGGGCTGTGCCAGAACTTGGGGGTGCGGCTGCCCTCCCACCCTCCACTATTTATAGGTGGGGGAAGAGGGGGCCGGCCCCCTTAGATCCCATCTAGGGTTGGGGGCGGCGGCCAAGGGGGGAGGAGTGCCTCCCAAGTCAAGTGGAGACCCACCTCCTTAGGGTTTCCCCCTTCCCATGCGCATGGGCCTTGGGGGGGCTGGTGCCCCTGGCCCATTAAGGCTAGGGCGCCCCCCTACAGCCCATGCTACTGTATTGGATGTGGTGGAACAATTTCCGGAACTCCGGAACCTTCTGGAAGCTTCCCGGTACAATACCGAAAAAACCCGAACTTTTCCCCGAACCCGAACAACAACTATCCATATATAAATCTTTACCTCTGTGCCATTCCGGAACTCCTCGTGACGTCCGGGATCTCATTCGGGACTCTGAACAACATTCGGTTACCACATACAAACTTTCTTTATAACCCTAGCATCATCGAACCTTAAGTGTGTAGACCCTACGGGTTCGGGAGACATGTAGACATGACCGAGACGTTCTCCGGTCAACAACCAACAGCAGGATCTGGATACCCATGTTGGCTCCCACATGTTCCATGATGATCGCATCAGATGAACCACGATGTCAAGGACTCAATCAATCCTGTATACAATTCCCTTTGTCTAGCGGTATTGTACTTGCCCGAGATTCGATCGTAGGTATACCGATACCTTGTTCAATCTCGTTACCGGCAAGTCCCTTTACTCGTTCCGTAACACATCATCCCGCGATCAACTCTTTGATCACATTGTGCACATTATCATGATGTCCTACCGAGTGGGCCCAGAGATACCTCTCCGTCACACGGAGTGACAAATCCCAGTCTCGATTCGTGCCAACCCAACAGTCACTTTCGGAGATACCTGTAGTGCACCTTTATAGCCACCCAGTTACGTTGTGACGTTTGGTACACCCAAAGCATTCCTACGGCATCCGGGAGTTGTGAAAGTGCAACTAATCCCCGGGTGGTTTTGGTAATTAATAACAACATATATATCATTGAACTAATAGTTTCTTGAGAATCATTTCAGAAAGTTCAGTGACATGGGTATGGCAAGGAATCAAGAAGTGGACCCTCAAAATGCTAAGGCAAGCATTGGCAAAAGCTCAAGACTCCATTTTTGGTTTAGTGATCCAAGATCACATTGAGTCTATAGGAAAGCCAATACTATTAAAAGGGGATGAGGTTATGATAATGATCTGGTTGCTCAAAGTGCTTAGTGATACATCTCCTAAACTATCAGCAACTCTCACTGCTATATACACTCATAAGTAATCTCGGTCCCACCGATTTCCTAAACTTAGTCACACCGAGATGAACCACCTCAGCCATAAAGCCAAACCCTAGAAATCTCGGATTTTCCGATTCTGAACTCGGTCTCACCGAAACTTGAGTTGCCAATCTTCTGTAACCTTCTGTCATCAAATCGGTGTCACCGAGATGATGAAGTCGGTCCCACCGAGATTGGCAAGCTCTTGTCTTTACACGAATCGGACTCACCGAGTTTGTATTTTCGGTCCCACCGAAAATCCCAACATTCACATGATTTGAACTTTCGGTCTCACCGAGTTGTCAACTTCAGTCTGACCGAGATTGGTCAAATGTGTGTAACGGTTGGATTTTGTGTGGAGGCTATAAATACCCCTCCACCCCCTCTTCATTCGTGGAGAGAGCCATCGAAAGAACTACCACTCCTACCTTACATTTCGAGAAGAGAACTACCTACCCTTGTGTTGAGATCAAGTTGCTCCACTCCCACCATATGAAGCTTGATCTCTAGCCTTCCCAAGTTGCTTTCCACTCAATCCTTTCTTCCACCACAGCCAAATCAGTGAGGAGAGTTGAGTGTTGGGGAGATTATCATTTGAAGCACAAGAGCAAGGAGTTCATCATCATCAACACCATCTATTACCTTTTGGAGGGTGGTGCCTCCTAGATTGGTTAGGTGTCGCTTGGGAGCCTCCACGAGATGTGGAGTTGAACCAAGAAGTTTGTAAGGGCAAGGAGATCGCCTACTTCGTGAAGATCTACCCCGAGTAAGGCTAGCCTCCGTGGGCGTGAGGCCATGATGGCATAGACAAGGTTGCTTCTTCGTGGACCCTTCGTGGGTGGAGCCCTCCGTGGACTCTCGCAGCTGTTACCCTCCGTGGGTTGAAGTCTCCATCAACGTGGAATGACGATAGCACCACCTATCGGAACCACGTGAAAAATCACCGTCTCCAAAATTGCGCTTGCTCTTCTCCACCTCTCTTTACTACATGTGCAATTTACTTTCCGCTGCCTATACTCTAGAATTGCATGTGTAGGGTGATGCTTGACTTGATTATCATTGTGAATCTGCCAAAAACTTGTCTTTGTCAAAAGGCTGAATTTTTATATTGTCAAGTAGTCTAATCACCCCCCCTCTAGACATACTTTCGATCCTACAAGTGGTATAAGAGCTTTGGTCTCCATTGTATTGGTCTCCATTGCATTGACTCCATAAGCTTGGTTTCACAACCTAGGAGAGTATGGCGCCTAGTGAGGGTAATTTTCAGAGAGGTCCTTACTTTGATGGTACAAACTTTGCTAGTTGGAAGCATAAAATGAAAATGCATATTCTTGGCCATAACCCAGCCGCATGGGGCATTATTTGTGTTGGTATGCAAGGTGAATTATTCGAGGAAGGAAAAGTTCCGGATCGCGAGGCTACAACGGATGAATTGCGGATGTTGCAAAACAATGCTCAAGCTTGTGACATTCTCTTCAATGCTTTGTGTCCCGAGGAGTTCAACAAAATCAGTCGTCTTGAGAATGCAAAAGAGATTTGGGATACTTTGGTTGAAATGCACGAAGGTACCGAGTGTGTGAAGGAATCAAAGGTAGATGTTCTTCAACGTCAACTTGACAAGTTCAAGATGAAGGAAGGTGAAGGAGTCGCTGAAATGTACTCTAGGCTTGCTCTCATCACCAATGAGATTGCCGGCTTAGGAAGCGAAGAAATGACCGACCGATTCATCATCAAGAAGATTCTCAGAGCTTTGGATGGAAAGTATGACACCGTGTGCACTTTGATCCAAATGATGCCAAACTACAAGAATCTAAAGCCAACCGAAGTCATTGGAAGAATTGTTGCTCATGAGATGACACTTAAGGATAAGGAACAGCTTCACAACAAGTCAAGTGGTGCTTACAAAGCTACAAGTGATGCTCCCACAACCTCAAGTGACAAGCTAGTTTCCAATGAAGAGATAAGCCTAATGGTGAAGAACTTCAACAAATTCTACAAGAGTAGAAGCAAAGAAAGAAGCTCAAAGTCTAGATCATATGATCAAAAGAGATCTTCTAGTCGTGATCGAATCTGCTACAATTGTGGAAGACCCGACACTACTCAAATGAGTGTTCGGCTCCCCACAAGAGAAGAGAAGAATCTCCAAGAAGAAGAAGCTCAAGAGATGAGTCACCTCGAAAGAGAGAAGGAGTAGAGATGATCGTTATGAACGAAGACCTCTCGGAGAAGCAAGGATTAGGAGAGGAAAGACAAGTCATCAAGGAGCTACACAAGAAGAAAACATCAAGCTCATGTAGGTGAATGGGTCTCCGCCCGACTCGACAATCAATCCGAAAGAAGCTATCACTCCAACCCCACTACAGTCAAGATGAAGGTGTTGCCGGTCTTGCTCTTGTATCCTCCAACTCCAACTCCTATGACTTATTTGATTCACCAAATGAGGGAATTGGAAGATGCTTCATGGCTAAAGGCCCCAAGGTATCACACCCTGAATTCATTGACTTTGATAGTGATGAGGATGACTTGCTTGGTGAAGATGAGCTCTTACATGATAAATCCAATGAGCCTAGTAATGATGAACATGCTAGTAGTCTTTATAGTCGAGAAGACTCGAATGACAATGCTATGAAGGAGATTGAGCGTCTAACTAAAGAACTAAACACTCTTAAGTTAGCTCATGAAACAACTCAAGAAGATCATAGAGAGCTCCTAAGATCTCATGAGAAGCTACGCTTCGAGAAGCTCACTCTAGAGCAAGAACATGAGTTTCTAAAAGCAATCAATGACGATCTTCGAAAGAAAAGTTCTTCATATCTTGCCAAACGACTTCTCTTGTCTAATTTCTTGCCTCCCATTAAAACTAAGCATGACAAGCATAAGAAAAATTCTTCATCTAGTAGTAACAATAACCATGCTAAATCCAATATTGTTGCTTCTAGTAGTTCTCTTGATTCCACTAACAATGTTTCAAGCCAAGTTACACTTGAGCAAGAAAATAGTTTATTGAAAGGGATTATAGAGAAAGGTGTCTACAAGAGCCTTCCCGGAAGCAAGAACTTTGAGGAAATTGTTCGCAAGCAAGGAAGGCACCGGAAGAATCAAGGAATTGGTTTTGAGCGAAAGTTCAACGCCGAAGGTGTTGAATGGGAAGAAGGTCAATATCCCACTCCAAAGTTTGTTTCTCAAAAGGAGAAGTATGATCCTACTTCTTCCAATGTGGAACAATCTCAAGATGACCTTCCACCACAAGACCACAAGCTAAAAGGCAAGGACAAGCTTTAAGAGGAGATTGATGCATTTATTGAAGCGCCTCAATCCATGGTCAAGTGGGTTCCCAAGGAAACGTCAAGTTCTACTTCGTCAAGCTCAACTACAACCCCAAGGATTCCCATCAAGATGATGTGGATCCCGAAGAAGAAGAACTAGATAGTCCTTGAGGGTGACGCCGCCAACATACTTCACTCACACTCATTTTGGCAAGAACTTGTGCAACCAACTTCCACATTGTGCACTAGTTCATGGAGTCACAAACCCTCTTGTTGGTAAGTCAAGGGACAAGGTAATCATTGCTTTCATGGATATCATCTATTGTGTACTTCAATCTATGTCCATGGATATCCTTGCTTGTTCCTTGTGGGACTAACCCATGTAGGTATTGAAAGTGCCCGAATCCAAAGGATTGCTCCCAACTCTTGATGATCTTCATCAACATTGAGCATCCACATCTTCAACATCTACATGAAGTCTTCTACGACAACCCAAGGTTAGTTTGACCCTTTAAAAGGGGTTCTCACATCTAGGGGGAGCTTTGCTCTAAAGAATTGAGCTAAAGCATCTTCAAATGATGTGAACACATCAATGCTTTATGTAAAAGTGGTAACCCCACTTGTGCTTAAACGATGAGTATGACCTATGATCAAATGTTCTCATTTGACTCCTAAGTCAATATACTCATATAAAGATGACCTAGTCATCGACAAATTGTGTGATAGTAGCTAGAGTTTTGATTGTGCATGTTTGACGATATTTCATTTGCTATCTTATTGTGTGAGCATGTTGGATGCATGATTTTATCCATTCAAGGACATCCATTTGTTGTTTTGGTCTTTTTGATTTTTCTGACCAAATGGATGGACAAGAATGCCTAAGTACCTCCCCTAGCTGTCTATGCTTTCTTGTCTCAAATTCTATTCATGCTTACATCACAAACTTTGAACAAGTCATTTTCGGACCCTCCGAGTGAGGAGCACTCGGAGCCACCGATCCGTCAAAGGCTAACTTCCAAAACCTTCTATTTGATTTCGGTCTGACCACCACACTCAAACTCGGTCAAACCGAAAGCATTTAGATTGATCTAGGTTTTCACCTCGGTGAAACTGAGTTGTGATTTTCGGCGTGACCGAAGTGCATAACTGCCCAGCAGTTGTCCATCTCGGTGCCACCGAGTTTTACAACTCGGTCCCACCGACAAACAAAGGGTATATATACTCGAGGGCGCTGCTGATTTCTACTTCAAACGCCGCCCCATTACCCTTTGCCGCCGCCGCTGGTCTCCGGATCGCCTCCGTTGCCGCTCAGGCGCCGCCGCAGTCTCGTCGCCGTCAACGGATATCTTCTCCGCGCCGTTGCAGCCAGAGAGAAACTCCACCAAGATAGCGTGAGTTTCGATCCCACTCGTGCTCCCATCTCCGATTCAATGCACGCTTGGTTTGCCTAGAATCTTGCCACGATTGAAATCTTCCTAACACTAGATTAGTTCTTTTGAACGAGATTCGAGTAAAAGTTTTAGGTTAGGTTTCGCGAACATATCTCGGTGAGACCGATTTTAGATTTTCGGTAAGACCGATTTGGCCTATGGCCATTGCATCAGCACCCTTCGTCCAACCGAAGTTGTGCAAATCGGTGTGACTGAAATTGCGATTCTGTGAAACCCTAGTGTTTTCGGCAGATCAAACCCACTTCGTCCAACCGAAAGTGGTGTGAATGCTTCGCTTGAACACTTCGGATTCACCGAATTTTAAACTCGGTCCGACGAAATGTCTTCGTGAAAACCTAATACTAGAATTTGAACTCATTTGTTTGCAAAAACTTCGCAGTTTGTGATAACTCTTCTACTCGCCTACACCTTATCTATTCACAAAGTTGTCACCATGTCGATGCCAAAGTGATGCCGTAACAGGTCGAGTCACCTATAGCAGATATTCCAGAGGCGTGCACTAGTCCCGATCCCAAAGAGCTCATCGATGATGGTGAGAGGAGTACACCAAGTGGTTTGCCTCCTGCAGCCACCAGGGCCAGAAAGAAGAGAAACTCAGATGATGAAGACTCAGATTTTGTCATTGAGGAAGAAGTCACCTCAAAGCCAAAGAGGAAAGTTGTTGCCAAAGAGCCACAAGGTCTGTAAACCAAGAAGGGCACTAGGAAAGTCAAGCAGTCCACTGTTGCTAAGAAGCTAAGTTTGGAAGAGGAAACTGCGAGCAAAGTGAAGAAAACTTCCAAGAGGAAGAGATTAGTGCATGATGATGCTGAAGAAGATGAGGATGAGGAAGCACCCCAGCCTCCTCAGAAGCCTAAGCTCATGGGTGATGCCATCGTAAGGTGAGCCACTTCAAAGCCTAAGCAATCTGCTCCACCAAGGCAGCTCCAAAGAAAGCCTCGCCAAGCCCAAGAAAACAACAGAACATTCCAAAGATCGAAAAGAACAAAGATGATGTGCCACCAGCTGTGTCAGATGATGAAGGACCAGTTTTGCCGAAACTTCGTCCAAAACTGCCACTTCACAATGATGCTCATCCTCAAGCTGAAAATATGAAGGAAAGGAAAGATAGAGGTCTCAGGCTATGGAGACAGTCTGACCCATATGCCGTGAGGAGAAGAACTGCTGTTGATCCCAGATTTCACACCAGAGAACAGCAGGACTTCTATGAGACAGTGCTGATGGACAAGAAGCCCATAGTGGCAGACACAAGATATGTTGATTGGAAATACATTGACAGCGAAGAGCACAGAGACTTCTTTCCACATGTGCATGAGAGCTTCACTGCATGTGGTGTTGCAGATTTTGTAGGTCAGAAGTTGACCAGTTGGAATGATGAGATGATCATGCAGTTCTATGCCATAGCTCATTTCTATCCTGATGGAAAGATCACATGGATGACTGAAGGCCAAAGATTCTCTTCAACTATTGAAGAATGGGCAGAACTTCTGAATGCTCCAGTACAAAGAGAGGATGATGTTGATGTCTATGGTATTCCAAAGAAGAACCATGAATCCATGAAGAATATGTACAAGGAGGTTCCAGCTAAAGATTTGGGAATCTGGAAGCTCGGCTCAGTGTACTATCTCCAGGCAGGTCTACCTACCACTAACACTATTCTGAGGCATACCTTGATGCCCAAGTCTGGAGATCATCGCATGATCAGAGGATACTCTATCAACATGCTGCATATACTTGATGAGAAGGCACCTTTCAAGGTGATGGACTTGATAGTTGAGACCATCAAGAGGACTGCAGCTGACCAGAAAAGGTCGTGTGGATTTGCCCCGCATATTCAGATGCTTATCAATGCCAAGTTTGGCACGGGCACATTCTTGTTGGATAGAGAGCACATACCACTGCAGCCTGAGCATGAGGATAATGATGTTGTGATGGATGAGGAGGATCCAACATCAGTTGAAGGTCAAGCAAAGATTGAAGCTGCCAAGAAAGCCAAAGTCGACAAGGAAGCAAAGAGCAGCAGCAGCTAAACCAAAGAGTGTTGGAGAGCACCTCCTTGAAGCTACCCAAAGGATTGAACAACGCCTGCCAAAGCATTGTACAGCCTCGTGGAGAGCCTAGAGAGGATTGTTGAAGACAAGATCCATGCTCGATGTGAAGTCGATCAAGTGCAAGTAATCACAACAAGCTTGAGGCGGATATTGAGGAAGCAAAGAGGAGAAGGAAGAGCTTATGCGTGAGATGCGGATGACTTAGTCCAGATGCTTATCAACAGATCGCTCCGGTTCCCACAGACCTCGATCACCTGCTATTCCAAAGGATCGACACGTGATTACAGCTTCAACACCTTCTACAGCTCCATCATTGCTCCAGCTCCAGCTCAAGTGACTACTCCTCCAAAGACAGACATCACCAAGTCTTCGCCGATGCTGCCATATCAACTCCAACATCAACCCAGACAGGAGCCGCCAGCAGAGTCCCTAGTGACGCTTAGCTCTATGCCTTTTCGAACTTTTTGGTAACTTGTTGCCAAAGGGGGAGAAATTGTATAGATCATAGGACTTCGAGAGAGAGTGTGTTGTCGCTTTTGCTCTTTCGTTCATTTGCGGTTTCTTTGAGATACTTTTGGTTTTCAAAACATTCAGTGTGTTTGATACTACGTTTGATCCTACCTTAATGAGTGCTTGGTCGTACTATGCTTTAATGTGTGCTTAATGCTTATCATATGCTATTCCTATCTTGTATGACCATTTACTCATGTCTTGGTGATTGGGTGCATGCTATTCATTCTTATCATTTTGTGCGCCCACCAAGATGTATGTGACATGGAAGAGTGACCCATGATCCTAATCGATTGTGCATTTGCATTCAAACGCAAATTTTAATAATGCACAAATTTAGGGGAGCTCTTGCTTATCACATACTTCTCAAAGCGATTTATATTATTCATTGATTATATCCTTTGTCGAAGCTTTGATCTATATGTTGTCATCAATTACCAAAAGGGGAGATTGAAAGTGCAACTAATCCCCGGTGGTTTTGGTAATTAATAACAACGTATATATCATTGAACTAATAGTTTCTTGAGAATCATTTCAGAAAGTTCATTGATATGGGTATGGCAAGGATCAAGAAGTGGACCCTCAAAATGCTAAGGCAAGCATTGGCAAAAGCTCAAGACTCCATTTTTGGTTTAGTGATCCAAGATCACATTGAGTCTATAGGAAAGCCAATACTATTAAAAGGGATGAGGTTATGATAATGATCCGTGGCTCAAAGTGCTTAGTGATACATCTCCTAAACTATCAAGAACTCTCACCGCTATATACACTCATAAGTAATCTCGGTCCCACCGATTTCCTAAACTCACCACACCGAGATGAACCACCTCACCATAAAGCCAAACCCTAGAAATCTTGGATTTTCCGATTCAACTCGGTCTCACCAAACTTGAGTTGCCAAGCTTCTGTAACCTTCTGTCATCAAATCGGTGTCACCGAGATGATGAAGTCGGTCCCACCGAGATTGGCAAGCTCTTGTCTTTACACGAATCGGACTCACCGAGTTTGTATTTTCGGTCCCACCGAAAATCCCAACGTTCACATGATTTGAACTTTTGGTCTCACCGAGTTGTCAACTTCGGTCTGACCGAGATTGGTCAAATGTGTGTAACGGTTGGATTTTGTGTGGAGGCTATAAATACCCCTCCACCCCCTCTTCATTCGTGGAGAGAGCCATCGAAAGAACTACCACTCCTACCTTACATTTCGAGAAGAGAACTACCTACCCTTGTGTTGAGATCAAGTTGCTCCACTCTCACCATATGAAGCTTGATCTCTAGCCTTCCCAAGTTGCTTTCCACTCAATCCTTTCTTCCACCACAGCCAAATCAGTGAGGAGAGTTGAGTGTTGGGGAGATTATCATTTGAAGCACAAGAGCAAGGAGTTCATCATCATCAACACCATCTATTACCTTTTGGAGGGTGGTGCCTCCTAGATTGGTTAGGTGTCGCTGGGAGCCTCCGCCGAGATGTGGAGTTGAACCAAGAAGTTTGTAAGGGCAAGGAGATCGCCTACTGTGAAGATCTACCCCGAGTAAGGCTAGCCCTCCGTGGGCGAGGCCATGATGGCATAGACAAGGTTGCTTCTTCGTGGACCCTTCGTGGGTGGAGCCTCCGTGGACTCTCGCAGCAAGTTACCCTCCGTGGGTTGAAGTCTCCATCAACGTGGAATGACGATAGCACCACCTATCGGAACCACGTGAAAAAATCACCGCGTCTCCAAAATTGCGTTTGCTCTTCTCCACCTCTCTTTACTACATGTGCAATTTACTTTCCGCTGCCTATACTCTACAATTGCATGTGTAGGGTGATGCTTGACTTGATTATCATTGTGAATCTGCCAAAAACTTGTCTTTGTCAAAAGGCTGAATTTTTATATTGTCAAGTAGTCTAATCACCCCCCTCTAGACATACTTTCGATCCTACAAGTTGCACAATCTCATGGTCTAAGGAAATGATACTTGTCATTAGAAAAGCTTTAGCATATGAACTACGATCTTTGTGCTAGGCTTAGGATTGGGTCTTATCCATCACATCATTCTTCTAATGATGTGATCCCATTATCAACGACATCCAATGTACATGGTCAGGAAACCGTAACCATCTATTGATCAACGAGCTAGTCAACTAGAGGCTTACTAGGGACATGGTGTTGTCTATGTACCCACACATGTATATGAGTTTCCTATCAATACAATTATAGCATGGATAATAAACGATTATCATGAACAAGGAAATATAATAATAACTAATTTATTATTACCTCTAGGGCATATTTCCAACAAATGTTCCTTGTGCTCTTCTTTGTTCTTCGAGTAGACCAAAATATCATCAATGAACACCATGACGAACTTATCCACGAACTCCATAAATACCTTGTTCATCATGTTCATGAAATAGGCAGGTGTGTTAGTCAGACCAAATGACATAACGGTATACTCGTACAGCCCATACCTGGTGGTAAAATCCGTCTTAGGTATATCCTGCTCTCGAATCTTCAACTGATGGTATCCTGATCGCAAATCGATCTTGGAAAATACCTTTGCTCCTTGCAATCGGTCAAACAGATCATTGATCATCAGCAGTGGGTACTTGTTCTTGATGGTTACTGCATTCAATCCTTGATAGTCAACAACCATCCGCAATGATCCATCCTTCTTCTCCACTAGAAGTACAGGTGATCCCCAAGGCGAAGAACTTGGGTGAATATACCCTTTATCTAGTAACTCCTTAATCGGACTCTTAATCTCCTCCAAATCTTTTTGCAGGCATCCTGTATGGTCTCTTGGATATCGGCCCTGTGCCTGGAAAAAGCTCAATCAAAAACTCGATGTCTCTATCCAGTGGCATGCCTGGCAACTCTTCTGGAAATACATCAGGAAAATCCTTCACCACTGGTACTTCCTCCTGCACAACTCCTGATAAGGAATTTACGTGCATTCTCTTTGGCTCATGTCTTGATACATACTTGATCCTCTTTCCTTTTGGCGTTGTAAGCAAAATTGTCTTACTGGCGCATTCAATGTTCCCTCCATACTTCAACAACCAATCCATGCCTAATATCACGTCCAATCCTTATGATTCCAATACTATTAGGTCCGAGGGAAACATGTAGTTACCAATCCTTAATGGTAACCGATCACACCATAATCTAGCCATATACTCTCCTCCAGGCGAGGTTACTAACATGGGTGACCTAAGGACTTGGGTTGGCAGTTTGTACTTATCCACAAATCCCCTTGATATGTAAGAATGCGATGCACCAGTATAAAAAAGAACGAGTGCAGTAAATGACTTAACCAAAAACTTACCTATTACTGCATCGGTCTGGGCTTCAACCTCCTCCATGCTAACGTGGTTCACCTGTCCTCTGCTGAAAGGGTTAGGCTTCTTCCCAGAGTTTCCATTGCCATTTTCATTCTGGCCTTCAGGACATTCATTGGCGTAATGTCCAGTCTTCTGGCACTTAAAGCAATTGACTTGACTCAGATCTCTCTTGGCTGGTGTTGAGGGGTTGGTACGGTTCTGGCCATTGCTTCCTCCATTCCCGTTACCATTCTTGGAACCATTATGGTTATGAGAGCTACTACTTCCATGGGTATGCTGGAACTGTCCTCCCGACTTCGGGGTAAAATGTGGCTTCTGCTGAGCTCCAGAATTGTACTTCCCTTGTCCATACTTCCTCTTGCGGTTCTCAATTTGTTGCTGCTTCCCTTCAATCATGAGAGCTCTATCTACCAACTCCTGGTAGTTAATGAAACTTGCTACCATCAACTGCATACTCAGCTCGTCATTCAGTCCTTCCAGAAACTTCTCTTGCTTAGCTGCATCCGTAGCAACGTCATCTGGGGCATAACGTGCTAGTTTACTAAAATCATCCACATATCGCCAATCAGACGTCCTCCGGGCGTAAGTTGCAAAACTCACGCTTCTTCATGGCCATAGCTCCTGCTGAAACATGAGCGGTACGGAAAGCCTGCTGAAACTGATCCCATGTGACAGTGTCTACTGGATAGGTGGCTGTGAAATTCTCCCACCATGATGTTGTGGGTCCTTCAAGCTGATGTGCGGCAAATCACACCTTCTCCGCATATGTGCACCCTGCAGTGGTCAACTCTCTGGCTGTCTTGCGAAGCCAATCATCTGCAACAATCGGCTCGGTGCTACTGGAAAACACCAGCGGATTTAGCCTAAGAAAACGGGTTAAGTGGTCAACAGGTGGTGGTGGTGGGTTGTTGTTGTTGTTGTTCCCCTGATTCTGATTTTGGACTAGTATCTGCATCAATGCATTCTGCTGTTGGATCAACTGAGTGAGCTCCGGTGGGAAAGCAAATCCATTGTCACGTCTCGGAGGCATCTGAGGGTTGAGAAAAGATGAGAATACAGAATAGAATGAGGTCTAGAGGGAAAAACACTACCCATATGCACATGAGACAAATTTCAATCAAAAACACTTCATTCAAACAAGCAAGGGCATACAACGGTCTATCTATCATTACAAAAGTGCTCGGACTATACTAGATACATGGGGAAAATACTACTACTGTTATGGTGGTCTACTAGAAAAACTGCTCCGATGAAGACTCCATGATATCTGCTCCAGCTTCATCAACATAGTCATCATCACTATCATCCGGGTCCGAGTCGGTGTCATCGATGATGATGTAGTTCTCTGGACAAGTGCAATCTTCGTCTTCTCCAGTTGCGGGAAATCCCATAAACACTCTTAGCTTCTTCTTCAGATCTTCATTCTTCTCGACTAGCGTTGCTATTTCCTCCTCATATCCATCGCGTGTAGACTTGAGTTCTTCCTCCAGTCCCGTGATCTTGGTCATGGCCTTCTTCAGATCCATCATGCTCGACACATCCTGGTTCTCTGGCGCCGAATGTGATGGTTTAACTCCTGGATGAAAGCTGCAATTGATCTGTCCTTCCTGGTGCTGATCATCTCCCATTGCTCATCTCGGTGCCCACAAATCTGGTAGATAGTATCCTTAAGCTCCTTGTGGTGAACTTCTCCAATATGTCCCATGGTGATGTGGGCTGCCATGCTCTTTCCTAAAGTCCAGGTTGGTGCATCAAAGGAAAACTCTATGAGCTCAGCGACGGGAATGAACGTCCTTCCGGGAACTTGAACTTGAATCATCCATCACTCTTCTTCAGGTAAAGTGGCGTTGTAGGTCCCGCTGAAGCTTGGTACTCCGACATTCAGGTATCTAGTGACTTCCTTCAGGTGTCGTCCAAAGGGTGTATCTTCATCCGGTTGTGTGAACTTGTTCCTTGCATCCGCCATCCTAAAAGAGTAGAAAAGATGAGGAGTCAGAAAAGAGAAGAGAGAGTAGTGATCTAGGGCTTTAGCTTAGTGG
The DNA here is from genome assembly GCA_021437245.1 of Aegilops speltoides. Taxonomy (NCBI): domain Eukaryota; kingdom Viridiplantae; phylum Streptophyta; class Magnoliopsida; order Poales; family Poaceae; genus Aegilops; species Aegilops speltoides. The sequence goes on from CM038144.1 coordinate 391,282,875, forward strand.
TCGTGGTCCATACAACAGGTGCTCGATACCATCTTGTAGCGACCAGACCTCAAACACTCGATCTCTCGTGCATCGTTGTCATCCTCGATCAAGAATGCCGACACGCACAAGACTCAAGGATTTATAACAGAGTAGCAATCACACACTTATTACATTGAATGTCTCAAACGAGAACTTATTACAATAAATATGGCTTAAGGCCATCTAATAACGATAACTGCGAAAGGCTTAGAAGATAAGTGAGTCCATCATCTCCAACGGCATCACTAAGTATAGAACCACGATCCTAAGGCATCTTACTCGTCGTCTGAAAAGTCTGCAACATGATCGTTGCATCCCAAAAACGGGTCAGCACATGGAATATGCTCGCAATGTAACACATAGAGAGTAATGAAAGAATAATGCTATACTACATGCATATATGGCCGGTGGATAGCTCTATGGTTACAATTTTTGCATAAAGCCAATTTTTCCCTACTACAAAGGAATAAATTTTGTTTAACTATCATGGTGGTTGTTAAACATTGAGAATGGTTGATAGCATTCTCAATCTCAATTAAGTAACATCAACATTAAACAAACCCAACAATAGTAATTAAAGTAACATGATGAGATTCACATGATAATCCAAATACTAGATACTCAAGATGTCCATAACCGGGGACACGGCTAACCATGATTAGTTTATACACTCGCAGAGGTTTATGACTTTTCCCCACAAGACTCGATCTCCTCCGCTGGAATTCTCGACTACATGATGTTTGAGAAACGGATGACCGACACATTGTCTTTCAGAAGCGCTAGCACCTTACGATCGGGTAGACAGTACCAACCTATATCCCCTACATCTGCTAGTCTACCACTATAAGAGTTCGCATAACTTAGTCAACTATGCTAGAGCCCATAGTAGCTTGTGGCTGCATATGGAAGTTTCTAGCATGAACAATCTTATGATCCCTTTGGGCCTGGGTGGCGGTCCATAAAGAAAACAACAGGCAATCCTGAATACCCAGGTACCTCAATCCACCCAGATGTGTATTAAAGTTGCCACCTTAAATAAACCATTTATTAACAAACCCACATCTGTCATGGATACACTCACCCAATCCACGTCTACTAGCATAGCATGGCATAATAAGCAAACGTAGAAGTAACTCCCAAAGGTTTGATATTAAAACAGGTAATAGGTACTACCTCATCTACTTCCCAAAAAGCAAAATTTAATTAGATCCTAATCATGCAATGTTTGAGGATTGATCTAATGCAATAAAACTGGGTAGTAAAGAGGTATGATCAAAGTCTTACTTGCCTTGCTGATGATCCGCGAAACCTAGGGATTCGAAGTAGCAAGCGGCGCAATCCGGGTACTCTATCGCAAACAAACAAACAAGCATACAATAAGTATTCATCTAATGCACAGGTAAAACTCAAATAAGAGATCTAACCAGAAACTTCAACTTAAAAACTCCTGTTTACAAAAAGAATCAAATCGAACGAAGCAACGAAAGTCAAACGGCAAAAGAAAACAAGCTTCATTTACTAATCTGGACCTAAATTAAATTTTACAGTAGCAAAAACTGGTTTGGTTAGATTATTCGGAAAGAGGGTTTCGAGACGAAACTCTAGGCACTTGAATCGCCTGATTCCGATAAACGAGCGAAAAGTTATACTAAAACGAAAATCAGATCAGAAATCACGATCAGAAAAGTCGGGGAATAAATCCAAGAAAAAAATGACGAACAGATTAACGAACGAACGTTTGTTAACTGAAACTAAACGGCGAATGCGTCCGTTAAAACGAACGAGCGGGCGAACGCTCGCTAAATAAATAAACTGAAAAAACCGATATATTTAAAAAAAAGAAACTAGGGTTTTCTTTTAAAAAACCGAAGTGGTTCTTCTTTAAAAAAATCGGTCCGGCGGCGGCTCGGGCGGTACCTCCGGCGAGGCGGGTGGGGCGGTTCGCTGGGTGGCGAGGGCGGCGGGCTCGGCGGCGGGTGGGGTGGTTCGCGGCGGCGGCGGCGGCGGCGGCGGCGGCGGCGGGCGGCACGAGGCGACGGGCGGGCGGCTCGGCAAGGGAAGTGCGGCGGTGGCAGCTGCGGCTTGGGGCTCCTAGGGGCCCCAGTCGGTATTTAAAGGGAGGTGCGCGGCTTGGGGGGGGCAAGCAGCGGCGGCTGGAGGCGGAGTCCGCTCGGACTTCACGGGCGGCGGCACTGGGAAGGCGGGCATTGGTTACTGGCTCGATCTGGCTTCGCCCAGGCAAGGCATGTTTTTTTTAAACAAGCCACGTAACGTAAAAAAAATCTAGAAAAATAAATAAAATCTAAAAATACCAAAATAAATTTTCATCTTCCCAATAGAATATTTAGAACAAGATGATCATTTTTTTCGCCCTAAAATGCAGTTTTGAGAAACGTGCAATTTTTCCTAAATTCAAATAAAATAGCAAAAACACCAAAATAAAACTTAGTTGATTTTTTTTATTATTAAATCCTCAATATTTATTTATTTTGGGAAAGTCATTTTATTCCCTCTCTCATATTTTTATAATTGAAATAATTGAAGATAAAATAAATAAAATCAAATGATCTTATTTCCAAAATTTGAGAAAACTCAAATATGAAATTTATGAAATCCCCAACTCCCTCCGTGGGTCCTTGAGTTGCGTAGAATTTCTAGGATCGAGGAAAAATGCAATAAAATATGATATGTAATGATGATCTATTGTATAACATTCCAAATTGAAAATTTGGGAAGTTACATAGCGGCCAGTTATTCCGTTGGGCCGTTTCCAGCCTATGTTATCTTTCGGCCTTCTCAAAGCCCATTTATTCTTGGGCTCATTTCCAGCATTCGTTTACTTACGGCCCATTACTATCATTTTCTGCTTGTGAGCCAAATTCAGCCCGTGGTTACAGTCGGCCCGTTTGAGGTCCGTTAATACGTTGGGCCGTTTTCATAGTGTCATCTAATATGGCCTATTAATGATGGCCCGTTATGGTCGGCTCATGAATGGACGATTCTAACTCTAGCCTGTTTACGGCCATAATGCGGTCTGTTTGGCCCATGTTTGGCCAATCGATCATACGGCCCGTATAAGGCCCATTGATGATACGGCCCGCGGAAGGCCCATTGTTTCTATGGCCCGTAGAAGGCCCATTGTTTCTACGGCCCGTAGAAGGCCCAGTGTTTCTACGGCCCGTAGGAGGCCCAGTGTCACTACAGTAAATATTAGCCCATGGTTATTGTGGCCTAGTTTTAAAAAATAGGTTATTACAGCCACTAGCAAACCGCGGAAAAAGAACTACAATGACTACAAGCAAAAAAAATAAACAAGACAAAAAGGAAATAAATAAGCAAGCAACTAACGCTAGGCTATCACGGCTATTACACATATTACATCCACTGGGCATCAAAGTTCGCCACCAGTGCAAATATAGGGAACAAAGCAGATATCATATACCTTTCGTTGTCAAAGTTGGTGACCCGTGCAAATAAACACCGCAAACAAAACAAATCCAGAATCGAAACCACTTCAAGATCTCAAGAAACAATATCCCGGTACCCATAATGTCGGCAAGATGCTTAGCAAGCTTATTAACTTTCTCTAGTTTGGCGCTTAAATCCTCCAAATATTGTCGTTGCACCAGAAATATGCATTTGAATTTCGCAGGACTTTCTCATCCTTCACTTCGTCAGCAAAGACATCCGATCAATGTCTTTCAACTTGAAGTTGAGACTCAAGAAGACAAACTGATTCAGCAATGAGTTCAAGAGCTTGTGCCAAGCAGAGAGTGGCCAAATGACTCGAACACTACATCAAGACAGACTTTTGGGTTCTCTCACCGTCGTCAAGATAGTTTTTATCAGCTTTCTTGGAGACCAACAGGATGTCTCACTATCTTGAACCTTATCTCATTATTTCCTTTACATTGATAACGTGGTATCTGTTCTCCAATATTTTGTCCGCATTCTAAAAGAGAAACAAGCAGACACATCACATGTTTACCATGTTGTATATGAAACTCATTTTGGTAAATGAGTTCAGTAGTAAAGTGGACAGGATAACAACATGAAACAAACATATATCTATGTACCATGGTCACTTTATGGTCTACATCATTCTAGTTTTTGTTGCCAAATCAAGATAGAGACACAGTTCAAATAATATTTGTTCAAGACAAAGCAGAATAGATAGAATATAAGTGTGAGAAACTATAGAGCAATAACAACACTTGTAATGTGCATGACATGAGAACATAACTGTTTATTCAATTGAAACTGAAATCAACATAGAGCAGGTTACAACAGCAAACCAGTTAAAGAAACAGGTTTAAAACATACCTGTTGCGCCATTGGAGTTTCAATTCCATCCTTCAAATTAAATAGTTCGTATGAGTAAATACAGTAATGCAAGAGCAAAGGAGTATGAACCATAACTACAAAACCTGACCTGAGAACAAATCTTCTTCTCCTTTAAGCGTTGAGTTGGGATTCAGAGTGGTGGTCCTCGTGCTTTGGGCACTGCGGTTCCCTTACTAACTGCTCGTGTTTGGGTGCTCTGTGGTGGAGATGGTGATGTGTCAACTGGAACTGGGTTACTATCTGCCGGGGTTGGGGTTAGAAGGTGTACAATCTGCGAGAGTCTGGGTTATGTGTGGTGGATCTGGTCCTTGGGCAAGTACAACCGTGGTTCTATCTGCATCAGCTAGTAGCACTATCTTTTCTGAAGACCGTGTTGTTACTCCCTTAGATACTGCCATCACCCTCTCCAATTCAAATGGCTGATAAACTAGAAAAATAATTGAAAGTATAGACATTGTATGATAGACAGGTGCAATGGATACTGGGGAATGAAAGAGGGCACGAAATAATTCATATTTATGTTGTCTAACCAAACAGGATAGCATGACACAATTTCACATATATGATGGCTAACTAAACAGGATAGCATGACACAATTTCACATTATGATGGCTAACTAAAAAAGATGGAAAGACATAGTTCAAAATATGAGACTATGTAAACAGGATGACATGATATAACTATATAATGTGTTTATTAAATAGGTTGGCATGCCATAATTCACATACATTCACGGATAGAATGCCATAATTCAAAATATGATGACTGTAAACACTAAACAGGATGAGATGATATAACTATATGATGTATTTATTAAATGGGTTGCCATGCCATAATTCAGATAGATGATGTGTATGTACTAAGTAAACATGATGGCATGATATAATTCAAGTATATGATTTATATAGTAAGCAAGTAAGCAGATGGCAATCCATATATGATGTAAAAACTAAGCAATGCAAGACAACATGCATGACATGGGTAATATAACCCTGCCAAGTTTGAACATAGACCTCAGGGGGTAAATAGGATTGGTCATCAGTCTCTGAATCTTCCTCTGAGGAGCTCTCTGTAACCAGCAAGATGTCTGTTTCAGCAGGTAGCATTGTCTGCTCTGAATACCTTGTTTTCACTCCAGATACTTCCATCACCGCTTCAAATGGCTGATGCACATGAAGAGTAGTTGAATATACAAACGTTGTCGACAAAAGGAACACGTAATACAAAAAAATGATAGCATGATATAATTCACATACATGATGATTGGCTAAACAGCATGGCATTGCATAATTCACATATATAATGCCTTTGCAACAAGATATCATTGTATAATTCACATATATAATGTCTTGCAACAAGATGGCAATGCATAATTCACATATATGGTAATTAGACACTGAACAGGTGGCATTCACACAAAGCATGTCTAAACTAATCAAATGACATAGCAATGTGAGACACCATACGCACGATATGAGCAACATAACCCTGCCAAGTTAGAGCATACACCTCGGGGGGGAGGGGGAATAGGACTGGTCATCTGTCTCTGAATCCTCCTCTAAGGAGCTATCTGTAACCAGCGAGATATGCGCTTCGTCAGATAGCATAGTCTACTCTGAAGACCTTGTTTTCACTCCAGAATTTGCCATCACCGTGTCAAATGGCTGATGCACACAAAGAGCAGTTGAATGTACTAACATTGTTGACAAATGTAATATGTAACAAAAAAAGGATGGCCTGATATAATTTACATATAAGATGACTGGCTAAACAAGATGGCGTTGCATAATTCATATAAATGATGAATAAACTAAACAGATGGCATTCGCACAAAGGATGTTTAAACTAAGCAGATGACATATTTGATGTATAAAGTAAGCAATGCAAGACACCATATGCATGATATAACCAACATCAGCATGCCAAGTTAGAGCGAAGACCTCAGGGGGTAAATAGGAGTTGTCTTCTCCTTCTGAATCCCCCTCAGAACAGATATCTTCCTCTCGGTTACAATCCGAAATGCGTGGAGGGGGGCTGCCTTTGCGCCTACCATGGAGCGATGTCTGCATGAAATTTTATTGCCACGCAAGGCTCGTCTCTTTTGCTCTACATGTTTAGTTCCATTGTTTACAATAACTATCATGCATAGGAATAAAACATAGTGAGATTATGTAAGGAGTGCATGCAGAAATCCAGAGTGATGGTAGCAACCTGTGGATAGACCCAAAACCAATAATAGCAGGCAGATAATGGCTTCAGTTAAAAAATACAGATAATGGCCTCTTTACTGTTTGTTTCCCACCCAACATGAAACTCATAGTAGACACCGGAGATTGACCAAATAGGAGATATTTGATTGCGGCCGCGATATGTACCCCACAACCATTTAAAAACTCAAGTTTGACCATTAGTTTGGAGCTGACTTAGAGTCTAATCGGTGAACAGGACGATAAAGTAGCATGTAATATTAAGCTATGCATAACGTAAGCAGACACGAAAGAGTGTGGCCTATCTTGCGGACCCGTGTAGTCCTCGAGGTCATCTGCTCGGTTGATGATGGTAATGCAGTTTTCATGGCTGCCGGCGGCGGGGTAGAAGATCTGAGGCGGGGAAAGATAGTCTGGAGGCCAGATCCCTGTTGTGTTGGACCCTTCTGTCATTGGAGCAGCTGAGCTGCGGTGGACAACGGCGCAGCAGGAGCTGGACAAACCACGCAAGGTTTTCTTTGACAACTATCTCTAAGAGAAGCAATTCTGTAAGGGCTCGTTTGAATTGGAGGATTCCAACAATGCAGGGATAGGAAATAGACAGGAATAGGATAGGAATGCATGTGCAAAACAGAGTATTTAAAAACACAGATTTCGCTAACTGGGTGTTTGATTCACAACAATTGAAGATCACATGATGCAAAGAAGCATGGTGAGATTAAGTCAAACCACAAGAAAATGTACGGTTATAATGCTATTATGCTACTATCTCTTAGTCTTGTGCATCATGAATAGGAATTTGAAAAGGAGGACAAGAGAAAATTAAAATTCCTACGGTTTTTCTTTCAACGAGACACTAAAGGAACAAATCTGTGTGCTCAATGGACAATATATATAACATGTAGAGTAAAAAAGAGATGCAACAAGTGTACAACCACTTTGGCGAAGCCATGTCGATTTCAAAGATGATTGGGTTGGCGGTGAGGATGCTCCGCTGACTTGGCTGTCGGAGGAGGGAAGAAGATCTTAGGCGCCCGGAGATGGAGCCCGAGGTACTGCTCCACTGTGATGGAGGGTTTCGTCGTTGGAGCAGCTCCGTGAGTTGTACGACGCCGAGGCTGAAGCAGACAAGAGAGACAATGAACAACGTTAACTCGAGTGGAATTCTAATAGCATCTCCAATACATGACGAAAATACATAACCACAAAGTGCTAGATGTAAAATACATCAGCCGCTCATCTCGAACTTAATCGTTAAACTGAATTTAAGCGTCGAAACTAAAATTAAGCGTCAAAACTGAACTTAACTATCGAAACTAAATTTTGTTGTCAAACTGAATTTTGTTGTTAAACCGAATGCACTAGCAAGGTGAGGTTACACGCCGGTCGATCGACTTTTTTCATATCTGGTCGGTCGATTTTGCAGCCATTGGATACGAAATCAAGGGCCCGCAGTTCATCTTCAACCTCCACCTTCGAGCCGCCACCACCACTGCCAAACAGCAGCCCCTCACCGCCATGCCGGTGGTGCGCCGCCCGCTGTTCTGCCAAAACACTCCCCACTGCTGGTCCGCCGCCGCCCCGGCCATCCCTCTAAGCCCCCCGTGCCGAGCTTTTTCTTCGGCGATCCCCACACCACCGCCCCGGCAACGCCCCACCACCGTCGGTGACCACCGCCCCCACCCTGAACCCTAAGATAGATAGTGGGGTACCTCTCCGGTGAGCCCCCCTCCCCGCTGCGGCTGGTTCTTCCTTCACCCCGGCGAGCCCCCCCCCCCCCTGAAAATCGACTAACCCAAGAGTCGATGCAGTCGGCTGAAGTGTAGCTAAATCGGAGCAGCATCGCAAGCAAGAGCAAGAGCGAGAGCAGCAGTGCGAGCAAGAGCAATAGCAAGAGCAGGCCAGGCAGGGGACCGAGAGCAAGAGCAGAGTAGCAGCGCGAGCGAGAGCAAAAGCAGCAGCAGATCCTATTGATGTGGACGTCGCTGCCGAGGGAGCGACGCCATGGAGGAAGTGGCCAGTGACGCCACCGTGGATGGAGCCGCACCGTGTCGGCTCGGGACCGAGCGCCGGCAGCACCGTGAGATCGAATCAAGAAGAAAATGCAGCAATTAGTGTACAAGCTCTTTGGTGGCGCTGATTAGGCCGCAGCTTCATCCGAGGAAATGGTGATGATGATGCTCTTCCGGTGGTGCAGGTGAAGACGGTGGTGTGGGAATGGAGGTGGCACGAAAGACGAGGGGAATGTCGGGGCAGCTCCTTGGAGGTGGAGGATGGGGTGGCTAAACCGGCGGGATGACGAGATCGATGATGGATCCTCATCCGGTACGGTCAATGAGGGACGTCGAGGTGTTGTTGTGGACGACATCGTCGGGGAAGAGGCTCCGACTGGTTGGCGGACGGAGCAGGGTGTGGCGTTTCGTCGTGGATTTTCGCGGCCTCGGTATACAAATGGGTGGGCGGATGGGATGGCAGTGGGGAACCATGGCTTAGGAACGCGCTTGTCCGAAATGTGGGGTAAGTTAGAAAGTACCCCCACCGATTTGAGGCGGTTCTTTCGGTTTAGGGGTACCACAGGCATTTCATGTGTCGGGATTTCACAGGAGGTGGGAGTTTTCACGCGCGTTGTAATTTCGGAATAGCAAGGGGCGGGTTGAGTTGGAGGGAGTTGTTGGAGCACGACGAGACAAAGATATATCTTAAATATTTCGGGATAACAAGGCACGGGTTGAAATTTCCGAACAAGCCTAACGTGTACTGTACCAAATCAATGTGCACTACAAATGTCATTCAAAACTTTGAATTCATGTTATGTTCAATTAAAATATTTTGCTACGTGTATAATGCATGCAACCTACTACTCAAATGAACGTTTTAGTGCATTCCAAACGCATATACTACCGCTTCAATATGAACTAAACTTGAATTCGTTTCTCTATTTGAATAAGATCTACAGTAATGATTGTTGTGAAGTCAAAGCATTTGAATTAGTTTCTCTGTTTTAATAAGATCTACAATAATCATTATTGTCAAGTTAAACCATCTTTTGTGTATTATCTTCACAGCACACCACATGATTAGTCTCGAGTTACATATGAACTATGTGTACTATATGAACTCGAACTCAATTTTTTGAATCCACTTTATTTTGATTTCAAATCACATTACATTTCTAGCTCTAGCTAGATCTTCATAATCTAAACCATGTCTCATATGTATAATGTGTTTATCACATTATGTATGGTGCCCCGCCCCCTACGCCTCCAAGTATTTAGATGTGAGTTGCAAACACCACACATTACCACAAATTCAAATAAAATGTGAGAATGTCCGATATATAGTATTGTTTAGATTGTACGATATTTAGTTGTAAGCTGCAAACGCCACACATTATCACAAATTCAAATAAAATGTGAGATTGTTTGATGTATAGTATGGTTTAGATTGTTCGGCATTTAGCTGTGAGTGGCAAACGCCATGCATTATCACATTACGGTATAACATGTGCACATCACGTGTATCACCGCTATATTCATGCATGCAATGTTTAAAACACTTTGATCTCCTGTTCAAATATATGAATCCGCTTTCATATCAAATTATGATCTTTGTTAGTCTCTTACACCCACACAATCCTCTAGCCTTTGTAGCTACCACTAACTTTCTCTCGTGCATGCACACGCCCTCCTCGCCCTCCCCCTCCATCGGCATTCTATCCACCGAGCACATTCATTTTTTTTCTTTAGGTCATTCTCCCAGAGTCTCCACAACTCCTTTTCGACACACACCGATTGATAAACCTCTCCAGTGATGCCTGCCTACAACATACACACACACCTTCAATCTCCTCCTTTATGTGTCCTTGCCTCATGTCTCTCATACGGTCACACACACGTGTAAACTCTCGCCCCTCTTTTCATCGATCTCACAACCGCATACTCCTCCCCCTATCTAGCTAGTAGCTGGGCCTCTCGCACCACCTCCTAGCTCCATTCTCTCTGTCTATCCGTCTCGCTGGGCCTTATTTGCCTCTAACAATGGACGTACACCGAACGATCTCTCGCTATACATATAGCTGGCTAGGTCCTTATAACTCGTTTTTACCCACGCGTCGATTGATCTACCTCATTAGTTAGGTTTGCTTACCAAAAACATGGTTCCCCTTCATCATCCATGGATGCGTCCCGACAGAGCTATCACACACAGGCACACACAGAAACACATCCCCACGCTTATTGATAACATTGCAGTTCTGCCCTCAGTTTTTCTAGTAGGCCTCTCCCACCATCTTCGAGAAGCAACTCCATCACCCATCCAGAACTCTACCCCTCTCCCTCCCGCTCTCCTCTCTCTCTCTCTCTCTCTCTCTCTCCCATCATATTTGCCGTCCTTCAGTTATGTATGGATGTCGACCGATCTCCCTCAAGACATAGCTGGGTCTCTCCTTCTCAACACATATACGTGTCGTTCTACCTCTATAGTTAGGCCTCTACCTACCCCTCCCCCACCCCCCTCCCCCCCACACACACTGATACATCGAGCGCTCTAGTCATGTCTCCCTGCCACACACAAACTTGACATGTGCCTTCTAACGTTCCGGTAGGCCAGTCACCCTATATCTTTGACTTGCACACACACACAATTTCGATGGCTCTCTTCATCAATCTCGCACCCACCCACTTGATCCTCTCTTTGAATCTATCGATAGCTATGACCCCTCCCTCTCTTCCCGTGGATTGCCCGACCCTCTATATATGATATGGATAGGTCTCCATTTCACACACATTGCATGCAAAATTTTGTTTGAGATGTCATCAACACATATTCCCACAATTAATTCACGAAATCAACCCCCCCACCCCCACCCCAAAACAAAAAACACTCACGGACGTGGTTTGTATCTCTCACACACACCCACGTAGGTGGGGGACGTGCACGAAGAGAAGAGGTGCATGCACGGCGCACGTACTCCCGTCTCTTTCCCAACCACACCCGCGCGGGTACACGGTGGAGCTCATTTCTGTACGAAAAAGGCAGCCCACGTGGTAATTTGGCACGTGTACTGGTTGTCCACTTGGTGGAGGGAGGATCGTCTACCACGGGTGAACAAACAAATTGCGACTTGACGCGTTATGTTAAATTAAAAAAAGAGGCAAACCATGTGGGGCCTACCTTAGAGGCAAGGTGCTATACACTGGAGTACTTTTGATGTGTCCCATCAACTCGCAGAACGAGGAGAAGCTTGCTTAGTATGCCGTCTCCCCCGTCCACGGGCGCGGTGGCTCGCAGGATGAGGTGAAGCTTGCTCCGCCTTACGCCCGCTCCCTCGCCCATGTGCGTGGTGGCTCGCAGGACGAGGAGAAAAATGTACTACTCCCTCCATTTACTCCCCGTCCCTACTACCTTGGTTATAGAGATTATATCATATTGTTTGGAATATATATGTCCTTTAGTAGATTTCAATATGAACTACTAGTACATACTCCAAACACTGATGTATATAGACGTATTTTAGAGTGTAGATTCATTCATTTTGCTCCGTATGTAGCACTCTCCCTCATCCCTCGACCCTCGCACACGTGGTGGACGTGGAGCAATTCATTCGGTCTCATATAGCCAGAACGATATATACTGCACTACCATTATTGCTCGACTTCTCGAAGAGGCAAAGAGCCAATCGCAAGGTTAATATTTTGGAGATGCCAAGTGCAAGGTTATAGGAGAACGAGTAGTAGGTGCCGCATCATTTATAAATAAAGTTTTTTTTTCTTCAGTGGCACGTACGCAATATGATAGGTTCATATGGAGAGAAAAGGAAACCGCTTCACTATATACATAGTCAGGACGGGCCAGCCTACATGGTTGCTTGCTGGGGTTTCTCTCTTCACACACTCTCGCACAAAACGACTGTGGCCACATCTCTAACATCCCGGCGGATCACATCCACTGGGGGAAGGGGTGGATGCTTAGTGTAGATGCGGTCGCCGTCGTCGACGGTGAAAACCCACTGTCGGCACGTCCCGATCAGGGGTCCCCGCCGTTCTCTCTCACAAAGCCGGTGAGGTTGCCTTCGCTCCTTGCTCACTATCATGACGTGGGCGGTTGTCGCCTCCCGCCGCCTCCTCAAGGTTGAGCTACGTCCCTCAGTACAACTCCCTTTACAGCCGGCTTGCACCAAGGCTCAGCCTGCCCACATCACTCCCTCGTGGATATTTCTCTACTTTTGCCCCGCACATACCTCTCTCGGCTTCTACGCATCAGATTTGTGATGAGTTTATGTCTCATCAACTAGTCCCAAGAATCTTATTCTAATCACGCTTCTTCAATTTCTTTGCCACAGGATGCTCATCTCGATTTTGGTGAAACTGCACAAAATGATCCGATGGTCAAAAGGTTGCAAACTTCATTTATTAGGAAGCTCGAACGTTGCCAGGAAATTGAAGCCTGGTTAGGGTTCACGGTTCAAGGGCTAGGGACTGCATGGATCTTTTTTTCTTTAGCTGCCTCTGTTCCAAAATAAGTGTCAACTTTAGTAGTAGTACAACTTTGTACTAAAGTTTGCACAAAGTTGAGACACTTATTTTGGAACGGAGGGAGTACATATTTGGTATGATCTGTCAATCATTGAGATGCAATAGCATGCATGTTAGTCTCCTTTGTATTTGATGAAATGTTGCAACGGGCAACCTTGGACGCAAGATACATGTAACAGAAGCTGGAAGCTTCATAGCATTATACAAATTTATCTCGCAGATAAATTACAGTACGTACTATACTAGTACTTCCTCCGTTCCTAAATATAAGTCTTTGTAGAGAATTCACCATGAACCACATGCGGATGTATATAGATGCATTTTAGGTGTAGATTCATTCATTTTGTTCTGTATGTAGTTCACCTAGTGGAATCTCTACAAAGACTTATCTACTCACTACTAGGAATTCTCTATCCTCTCCTTGAGCCACATCATCAAAATTAATGTAGCCGTTAGATGAACTAAATCAGTCCATAATAGCCATCTGATCTAGACGTTGAGAGGCTCCGCACTAAGCCACATGCAAGCATGCAGAAATACCGTGGCATGCATGTGAGTGGGTTTTAAATCACATCAACATGTCTGCATGCAAGCATGCACCAGTAGCATGCATGTAAGTGAGCTTTTAAGTCCTATTAACATGTCAAGAAGAAAAATATAATCCCATTATGCAGTAGGAGTTGGCTGATCTTTTTTTCCTTACGTGGGATGATCTAAATGATTATGGGAGTTTATTTAGTTTGGCTACCACATTTGTCATGCGGTTATAGAGTTTTTTTTAGTTCTATGAGATCGATAATTTGTGCAGAGAGATATATGGCTGTTCCGCGGCAACGCGCAGGGACTCCTCTAGTAATATTTAGGAATGGAGGGAGTACTATGTAAAGAGTTAGGTGTCGCACGGTGATAGTGTGAGGTGGGCCATGTAATCATTGAGCCTGCGTGTTTTCACTGCTCTTGCACTCCTCCGCTGTAAGAATGGAGTAGTACCTCCTTTCGCCGAAAGCGTGGGACATCCAGCAGTCCTACCACCTCAGTAATAAAGACCAATGAGCCGTCAAATCACATAGACCCGGCAGTAAGTTGGACGGACTTAGCAACCATCACTCTTGCGCCAGTGAGAGGTCGCGTCTGCTCTGCCCGGCCATGAATGCGGCACCGATTCTTTGGAGCGGTGTTGATCGTTTCGGGCGGGAAGCACGCGCGGGCGATGGAGGGGCTTTGGGTGGGCCAGGCTAGTCAGGAGCGGGCGTGGCAGCTGTCCGCATGTCCCTACCGGACACGCCCGAAAACGAGAGGATGCACCGACTCTGGCGACTAAAATCGTACACTACACACCATCTCTCTGTAGGAGTAGGTCGATCTGTCACTCTCTCTAATACACACATGCTGTTAAACACACACACACACACACACACTCACACACACACACACAAACACAAACACACACACACACACACACACACACGCACACGCACGCACCTTGGTCCCGTTGCACCTTCTAACGTGACTTATTACACCTAGTCGGAGGTAGTAGTAAGTATACGAGATACGGTGGCACACTGACTTAAGTCGAATACAAGTGCCCAAAATTGTGTGCATGTTATAATAAGGATTCACTTAAAATAGTACATGAGCGAACAGATGGATCAATTGGACAGTGTTCCCGAGCAGTAGCAAGATGTGTGAGGTAAGATACACCGCTGGCGCTTTTAATTTTTCTTATTAATTTGTTTGTTTCACCCTCTGACTGGTGGGACCCAACGTACTATGTGGAGAGAGGTATGGTGACTAAGGCTGCATTATTTCTGCACCACTGTGGGTAGTCTTACCACCAAAGCCACATGACACGATTATGATTGAAATCCCAATGACTCCCACACACACAAAAAAACACAGCATGCTTGTCACACGAATGCAGGAATGTATAAAAGGTTATTTTCCTCTCGTTGAACATAATGGGAGGGTTATGTAGCTGGTTAGCCTGTTCGCTCATCAAACTTGAGGTCTCTGGTTCGATAACTACACTTGAGCATAATTTGTGCCAGGAGGATTCTTTAACTGGTCAAAATGGATGGATACGGAGCTATACGATCTCGTAGTGACCGTATAATCACCTTATCACGTATAAGCTGCAGCCTCGGCACTTGTTTTCTAGGGTTTGCACGCTTCACACTCTCTCTCTCCAGTATATATATACACGCTAGAGCCTCAACGCTTGTAGTTGCTCTCTTCACACTCTCTCTCCCTCTCCAGATCTAAACAAGACTTTGTTGGCCTCTCTCTCCCCTCACTGCTGCTCATAGAGCGGGTAGGATCCGTCCATTGGGAAGGGAAGGAGGCTTAACGCTGTCGCCGTCGGCGAGGGAGGGAATCCACTACCGGCGCAGCTGTTCACTTTCACCCAGCGGCGACGCGGGAAGGCCTCCGACCCCTTCTTCTTTGCTGTCGTCCCGTCGCCCACCGAACCACGCCCCAAGAACCTTAAGGTATAATTTACTTACTCCACATGCATTGCTCTAGCTGCATGTACACCATGAATCTAGGACGTGGTTCAAAGAGGAAAGGAGTGGGGGGAAGTAGTGGGAAAAGTTGTATATAGCATGAATCTAGGACGTGGTTCAAAGAGGAAATGAAGGGGGAAAGTTGTATAGCATGAATCTAGGACGTGGTTCAAAGAGGAAAGGAATGGGGGGAAAGTAGTGGGTAAAGTTGTATCGCATAAATCTAGGACGTGGTTCGAAGAGGAAAGGAAGGGCGAAAGTACTAGTACAGATGGCTATCCAAAGACCTACGCTGGTCGGAAAAGGAAAACAATGACAAACGCAGACGCACATCTGAATAAACCGATCTTTTGTTTTGAGGGACAAGGCTGTAGAGTTTGAGCAGACTAGGTTTTTGTCGCTCACATAGGAAAGGTGTCTAAAGATAACAAAACCGGGACCAACACAAATATGCTCCTTGGTTGTTTTGTTCTTTGTTGCAACAGATCAGTGCATGAACACAAGACATCGATAGATGCACATGGTGCTCAAAAGGCCCATCGTCCCTGCAACTCATTAGTTGTTGTTAATCTAAGGCCCTGTTTGGTTAAAAACTCCCTAGTCCCTACCTGCTTGGTTCCAGGGACTAAACATGGACTAGAGGTTATTAAATGACATGCTAAAAGACCATGTTACCCCTAGTAATGAACTAATAGAGACAAGGTGCGATGCGTGGTAGGGGAACTGTTGGAAAAAGTCCCAAAAAAGACTGCCTCGGGGTCTTCTTTCTTTAGTCCCAAATGCCCACTTTTAGTCCCTAAAAGTCCCTCCTGTTTGGTTTAGATGGGACTGACACGGAGTTTTTCTAGTCCCTACACCAAAATGTCCCTGTAAACAAACACCCTCTAATAATGCCGCTAGAAAATTGATGCAATGCCATAGTTAAAAGCAAATTACATGTTTAACGAATTTTATTGTTAATATAATCTCTATGTTAATATTAATCAATGCCACCGTTTGAGAAATGCTACTGTCTTGCTTTCTTTCCCATTTAGATAAGGTAGATGCTTCTTTTTGTTGGCTTCTGTGTCATCCACCATTATTGACCACTAATTGTTTCCTTTGCACCTCTGTAAACAGGTTATCTACTTCAATTATTGCCATTGTGACCTTTTGTTGCACTGCACAAAACACTTTTGTTTTAAGAGTGTTTTGTGCAGTTCAACCAAAATGTCACACCGACAATGTTGCTTGATTGCTTGATCTTAGTGGAACTTCACAAGAGGAGATCTTACTTCCTATCCATGTTGGCAAATTTGGTCCAGATCTTCTTCATGTGAGTTGTTTGAATTCCGCATCATGAGAGGTCAGTACTAGCCTTCTTTCACATGATTCTGCAGTGTGCTTTCATATGTTGTGCTACTTGTACGATAATGTTGCTTGATTTTAGTGAACTGCAATGGAGACAAGACTTCCAATCTGTATGTGCACTGTAATATCCCATTGAGGTAAGATAAGGATATTTCACAACTGTTGGCCTGTATTTTGCCACTTTCATCAAAAAATCAAGTTTAGTACTATAGTTGTGCTCCCTAATTGACATGCCAAATCTTACATTTTGCCACTAATTTGATGCCACTCTTAATGTAATACGTAATTATCTCTACTTGTGCAAACAGGGATCTTCTTTGACGATACCATATATTTTAGTGAAACTGCACAAGAAGATGTTGGAAACATTAAACTAATCGAGGAGTATATAGTAAGCATGGCCACCACCGTAGATAGCAACAGATGGTTCCGAAGAAGTGCTTCATCTGTATGCTCTACACAATAAGCCTCCTGACAAAGGTTGGTACTCACCCACTGATTTCATCCATATGATTGAACTTTGTCATATCTATTGGTGTTGTGCTACTGTTTAGATACTGTCATGAAAAAGTGGTATTGTCCTTGAGAAGTGCTTCATCTGTGTTGTTTTAAATATTTCCTTTCCTTCTTTTCGAGCAAACAGGGATGCTAGCATTTAGTAGTCCTCTTGTCTTTGAACAACAAGATCATCTTCCTCTGACGAAGAATAAGGAGTACGTGAAGTGACTAGTTCCAACTATGCCAGGATGAAGAAGCCATGTCTATCTTCTCATCAGAAGGAGCAGTTGAAGGATGGTTACATTACTCCCCACAAGACCAAACTAACTTCAACTCAGAAGGACTGACAAATCTCCATTTTTTTGTTGTGATGCGCGAGTACAATGTTGTTCTAGGATTCTTTCTGGTGAGTTCCATTTTTCTAAAAGTGTGCTCTACATGGACCATGTAGGTGCTTGTTTAAACTGTCAATTCATAGTACAGTTTGCTTTATACTAATTAGTTTTTTGTATTTGTGCAAACAGGGGTGCTCAGCTTGATTTCAATGGGAATTGCACAAAATGTTCATGAATACATCAAATCATTCATTTCCACCACAAGAAAGGAGGTGCCGATAAGTTCAAGGCGTTGCAAGATATAAGGGCGAAATCATACAAGCTACGCGTGAATTTGGTTGATTTTGGTGGAACTGTACAAAAAGAATAGCTGGTTTATTTAGCACGAGGTGCCATGCAAATGTCCGAACTGATGGCAAACCCTGCCCATTCCACAATCGTGGGCATTTGATATTTTGGAATGGGACAACCTTGTCAAATTTTGCTCATTGATTTTAGCAAGACATGCGTTTGATATTTTTGAATGGGACGCCCTTTGCTGTCAGCAGCATTGATCAATTTTTTCTTTATTCTTTAGTTGTGAAGTAAATATTTCCTCTGACATGTGAGTTGCTGAGATGCATAATCATCGATTGTTTTGAATGTTCTCTATGAATTGCCAGTCCTGTGTGTTTGATTGCAATGTACAGAAACACTAAAAAGCTGCTCAAACTCTTTGTACTCCTTATGTTCCTTTTACTTCGCACATTGTGAAAGTGCATACTTTTTTGTATAAGATTGGTCAAAGTAGAGATACTTTGACTGCAGACAAAGCTTGTATGCAGACTAGAAAGGACCGGAGGAGTACATGTGAAACTCGCTGCAAACGAGGTGATCACCCAGGAATAATGCTAGTACGTATTGTTTTGCATGTTCATCCAATGCCGTGATACAGAATTGAACTAATCCAAATAAATTCATTCATACTCGTCAATTTCATATAAACATGCCGGATTTCATTACATTTCATACATTCTTCAACTAAAAGGAGTGCATCGGAGGTATAATTAATTAACCGGTTACCCACGTGTCCCATCGAGATAACAGAAGCTTAGTGTCTTAACCGCAGTGTGAAGGCAGAATCGACATGTGGCCTGTTGGGCCCACGTGTCAGTCAGCCAACTGCACCAGCAGTTAAGTAGAAGCAGTGTTCTTCTCCGGCGCAGCTCTCCGACTCCACATCGCCGCCAAGAAGCTAACCGGCCGTCAATGGTCAACCCCCCTAGCTTGGCTTCAACCGGAGGGTAGCAGCGGTGGCCTTACTTGGACCCGAGCGGCGGCGGCCTACCGTGTTCTACTCTTCCTCGTTTTTTGTGTGGCGCGGCCTCGTTGGCAGTGGGGCGGGGCCTCGGCGGAGCCGGCGATGTCCTCTATCTCGTTGCGGGCGGCGCCTTGGCGGAGCGATGGAAATCTTCCCCCTCGTTGCCGCAGGGTGGGGTCTCGACTGAGCCCGTGATGTCCTCTGCCTCGTTGTTGGCGGGGCTGGGCCTCGGCGGAGCCGGCGGTATCCTCTACCTCGTTGTTGGCACCGTCGGGCCTCGGCGGAGCAGGGCCTCATCGACGCCAGCGGAGCGGGGACTCGTCAGAGCCGGCATTGTCCTTTGCCTCATCCTCGGTCTTGCCAAACAGTGCCTCGCCCGCTTCATCGCCCTCTTTGTAGGCGGCCGCAGCCTCCGCCACCCGCATGTGGTACCGCCAGCGCTCGAGGCGGCCCTTGCGGGCAGAGCGGTACGAGTCGAGCAGCGCCTCCTGCTCCGCCCGCTCCGCAGCGATCTGCTCCTCCGCCTGCAGGTGCTCCTGGAGGAGATGGTGGTTGTAGGCGGCGTCGGCCTGCGCCTCCTGGAACTGCTCCTCACGCATCTGCCTCACCGTGTCCATATATTGGGCACGGGCCTCGCCGATCGTCATGGTGCAATGCACTGGCGAGGATGATGCGGAAGAGGGGTTTGGCGCCGGATCGTCGACTACCATGTTCTCCATTGGGACATCGTCGTCCTCCGGCTGCCTATCGGCCAGCCGGTCAATGGCTGCCATCTCCTTATGGTCCGTCGTCCGCTCGTCCCGAAGAGTGCTGGAGCGCGAGGAAGCCATGGTGGGCAGTAGTGGTGTGGACAGGAGAAAGGGAACGGATGCGTATGACTGCGGCTATGGCCAGCGCAGCAGTTTATATAGCAATGGTGGGCGGCGGAGGGACGGACATATGGCGTCTGAGTAGCCGCCTCGGCAACCGCGTATCATTAATGTGGGCGGTAGATGGACGGACGGACGGCACTTGTGTCGTTTGAAGGCGGAGCAATAGCCTGCACCGGGAAGCGGGGCGGGCGGCGCTGACTGTTTCGGGCAAAAAGTGCGCGCGGGCGAGGAGATGACTTTACTTGGAGAGGATGACAATGGGGACCCACCAGGGCCATAGCCTCACGTACGCAAGTGCCTCATTATTATATATATATATAACTATAATTTATTTTGCTTCCTCCTGGTTTCCTAACATCATGGTCCCACACCATTGTCAGCCTATGTACTCCCTCCTTTCCGGTTTATAGGGCTTTTCTCAAAATTTTAGTTTTTCCATTTTATAAGGCTCAATTTGGTTGTTTTCCATCACATGTTCAGATTTCAAGGTGCATTAGATCATTGCATGCAAGTATTAAGAGAAAATTGACCAATGCATGTACTTTATGCATGCATGCATTGCAATTAAAGCATTGATAAACATAATTTTTTGAGGATAACAAGAGCATTAATTAGGTGCTTTTGCAAAACTACAAAAAGTATTCCACCACTCGCCATCTACCTTGATTGATGAGATTTTTGAATTGATCACTATAAACCGGAAAGGAGGGAATGTCAATAAACGAGAGAATTACACAAGAAGCGGCCGACAGCTGGGACCAAGCAGCTCGAGCAGTATTTGTGTTTTTGAGGTGTGAGCACTGCAGAGTTTTTTGATGTTTAGCCCAGATATTAATTTTTCTCCTCTGAATAACAATGAAAACATCACTATAGGTATTAACTAGTGCCGGGGGAAATCTGCCCGCCGCGGACACCTATGGGGCCGGAGCCCCTTGTCTGAGCGGTACGAGGGCGGAGGGAGCACAGAGAGCAGATCGTAGATGCAGCACGCTGGCGGATTTTACCCACCGAGCTCTCCGAGAGATAAAACTCCTACTGCTGCTTTGTGTTTGTATTTGATCTTGCTCGAGAATGCGAGCGTATGGTGGTGTTGCGTGTGTCGAATGGACCGAACCTGCCGAACCCCCTCCACGGCGCATGGGCCTCCCTTTATAGTCGGAAGGGGCGCCAACAGTGGCAGCGAGGAGAAAGGGGTAAAATGTAAAAGAGGTGGTAGTTGGAACAGTCAAGGGAACAAAGGAAGCTACAAGCGTGAACAAGGGTCGCTACCTACTTTGGAAGGGGGACAAGGGCATTTAATGCCCGTCGCCGCCGACCCCAAAAGCTCCCGCCCTTGCGTCTCCGTCGCCACGGCGATGGATCCACCACTGCGTGAAGTGCCACCGTGTCCCCAGTTGCCTGACAATCCGCCACCACGCCCCTGGAGAGGCCCTGTATGCACGCTGGGCCGATGAGCTGGAGCGCGGGCACACACAGCGACTCTCCCGCAAGCACCTTGTCGGGTCTTGATCTTGCCGACCCGGAGCTTGCCGGGTTCTCAGAACTTGTCGCTCCCGGGCCCTCGCCGACGCCAGATAGCGCCGAGGCGTGTCTTCTATGATGTAATCTTTCTAGTCTTCCGGCGAGCTCCTCTTGCCGTGGCCTTGCGTGAGTGATGTAACCTTGAGCCTCGAACGGCCTTCCGGCAAGCTCCGCTGTCGGGTCTCGATCTTCGCCTTGTATACTTTGTCTTTGAATGGCTTGATATGGAGCAGAAGGTTTTGGCGAGCACGCGGTAAACCCCCGCTGGAAGTTGCAACCGCCCTGCACAAGTTGGGGTACCGAGGTACCCCTACCTTAGTACACCGACAGAGCCCCGGCCCGGGCCATACACGGTCTTGAGCGCTGTTGGGCCAGCCCAAAATAGTGCACGGCACACGCGCCCATCAAGGCCGAATCCACTTCAAGATTCCGCCGCATCCCCGAACGGCACGCGTCGATTGCGGCGTCGTGGGAGACATGGGCGGCGATGCGGTCTTTAGGGCATCCACGCCCGTGATCGTGGTGCAAGGCGAGGTCATTTCACCTGCCGCCCGGTCCCCGCCTCGCCACGCTGCCCTCATGCATGGGGGTCGTGGGCGGCGAAGGTGGGAGACCGAGCCACACGGCGAAGATGGCGAGTCGGCCCCCGCCTCTGCCCTCCTCGCTTCACTCGACACGGGCAGGCGGTTGAGCCCCACCTCGCCTTTGCCCTTCCCGCAAGCTTCTCTTGCCGGGCCTCCTGACCTACCTCCCGAACTCCCGAACAGAGAAACAGAGAGGGATTACGGCATCTTATCTTTCAATTTGTAAGCCCTTGGGCCTTAGTTGTATTCAAAATATGTAATCCTCTCTATCATGTGCTAAACTAGGATGTTTTTAATGAAAAGAGGGGAGCGCTTGCCGGACCGAGTCCTTTACTTGACTTCGTGCCTTGTATGTCCCCATCCTACGTTCTCGGGGAGCTTGCCAGTATGAACACGCTTTGTCGAAAAGGGACATCAAGCAGCCGCCGGGCGGTGTTGCTTCCGGCAAGCAACCTTGCCGGGCCTGTTGCAGCGCGCTTGTGTTTGTTGAGCGGACTCGAAAACGAGACAAGGGCGCGACACTTGTCGCAGCTCACTTAAATCGTTGAGCGTGCTCGAAAACGAAACAAGGGCGCGACACTTGTCGCAGCTCACTTAAATCGTTGAGCGTGCTCGAAAACAAACCAAGGGCGCAACTGGGCCACGACTTGGCTCCTCCGCGCACGGGTTTTACAAGGCACGCTCGTTCAAGGACGCAGCCCCGCTTTCCCGGTCCATGAGAGGATGCATGACGAGGATGAAAACTTATCGATTTCGCAGCCCCCGCAACTATGGCTTGCCAGGATGAATTCGTTATTCGCAGCCCCAAAGAACACCGGCTCGCGGGACCTGTCTTGGGCGCCTTTCTTCGTTTGCCGCTGGCATCGCAGCCCTCGCAACTCGGCTCCGCCAAAATCCGTGTGTCTTTGGTGTGCTCTTCGGTTTCTCCTTGTTGCTGTAATTTCAGCCATGAAAATTGCTGAAATAGGTCTGCAACAGTTTCATTATTTACCAGATATGTATATAAATCCTTTCACGGCAACTTTGCAATACGATGCCGTGCCTTGCCCTTCAGATGTTTATACTTCACGCCTCGGGAGCTTGCGGTGCGTAACACGCTTGCTTGAGTGCGGGACATCAAGAGTTCCGTGGCGGTGTTGCTTCCGCAAGCAACCTTGCGGGCGGGCCAGGCCAAGACTTGTGTTTCTTGAGCGGACTCGGAAACGAAACAAGGGCGCGATACTTGTCGCAGCTCACTTAAATCGTTGAGCGGACTCGGAAACAAACCAAGGGCGCGACTGGGCCACGACTTGGCTCCTCCGCGCACAAGTTTCTCATACGAAGGGCATCTTACGGCAAGGCTTGCTACGTTGCACCCTCTATTTACACCCTTTGTACGCTTTTACCCTACGCTTCTAGGGGACTTGCCGGCAAGGAGCCCTTGCCGCGAGCGCTGAGTGCTGAACTCGAAGCAGCCTGCTGGCTAAGGTCTTACCGGCAAGCAACCTTGCCGCGGCTAGTCGCGACGCACTTAGCTTGCTGAGCGGACTCGAAAACGAAACAAGGGCGCGACACTTGTCGCAGCTCACTTAAATCGCTGAGCGTGTTTCGAAAACGTAAACAAGGGCGCGACACTTGTCGCAGCTCACTTAAATCGCTGAGCGTGTTCGAAAGCAAGATAAGGGTGCGGCTATCCACGGTAGGTTCCTCCGCACAACACGTGTATTGCGCATAAAGGACGAACGACGAGGGACATAACATAAAAAAGCATGGAACTAAGGAGTGCTCGCACGAAAGCTCTGGACGACTTAGCTTTTCCGTCTTCGTGATCCGGCAAGGCCGCACTTCTCCCTTGATTTCCTCCCTTGTACGCTTTCACCCTCACGCTTGTGGAACTCGCCGGCAAGAAACACACTTGCCGAGTGCGGAACATCAGCAGTTCATTGGCGGTGTTGCCTCCGCAGAAGAACTTGTCGGGCTAGTTGCAGCGCGCCTTCATTGTTGAGCGGACTCAAATGCATCGGGCTTAACTTAGCCACGATTCGACCCCTATGCGCATGTGTTCTCCATACAAGGTACGAATTTTCGTGAATACAACTCAAAAGTTTGAAACTGGCTGCTTTCTTTGCCCTACTGGCCGGTGGAGCTCGATGGCACGTCCTCGACGGCGGCGCAGCACTCCGGAGAGGTGCGCTTGCCGGAGTAGGCACCAGAGCTATTCTTGCCGGGCTTAGTCCTTGGTAGATCTGCCTTTGCCTTCTTGCACTTGCCGGTGGAGCTCGATGGGGACGCCCTCGTCGGCGCGCAGCAAAGACCAAGAGGTGCGGTCGCCGGAGTGGGCCCCGAGCACTTGCCGGACTTGGTCTTCGCCTTCTTCGGCGTCTTGCCGTCGTTACTTCTCCGACGCCAGCTTGAAATTTTTCATGCTGGGCCATCGACGCGCGCAGCTCGCGGGTGAACGCAGGCAGCTCGCCGCGACGGGTAAGTCGCTCGTTCACCGGGCGCGACAGCGTCGGCAGCGTTCCCAGCTTCTGGTTCGATTGTCGCTGAAGCTTTCGCGCGCCGATTGTGGTCCGAAGCGTTTTCTTGTCGCCGGTCGCCGAGGACTGGCGTTGATCCCGACGAGTCCGCTGGATCCGATGATGCCGTGGAGCCGCTGCCGGCGCTGTTCCGACGGGCGGCGTTTTTGCTTTCGCGCGGGAGTGCACGTGGTTGCACCTCGGCGCTTTGTCGCTGCCGGCCTTCGTCTTCTCGGCTTGCGCGCCGCGAGGTCGCCGCTGCTGTGAAGAGTCGTTGTTGGCGAAGGTGACCAGGTTTGATGGTAGCCTCCGCCTTCGCCTTGTCCGCCGCGGAGGGAAGTCGAGGAGCGTTGCGCTTTGCGAGCGCTTCGCCGGAGTGGAGGGGAGCGGTAGCGAAGGTGCGAGGAGCGGGTATGCTCGGACTCCTAACAGCAGTTAGAAGGAGCAGGTCCGCCGGCGCTTCGCTTTGCTTGTGTCCGGACGCTGGTCCGGAGCATCCCGCGAGCCTCCGGCGTGTCCTGCCTCAAAGAAAGCGGATACCACCTCCCGTGGTATGGCGCTGCTGGGTTGTCGTGGCGCTGAGATGGACGTGGATCCACGGAGACCAAGCGCGGTCATCCGTCCCTGCCTTGATTCGTGGCGCCGCGAGTGTCTCGCCGGCGACCACCTTTCCGACGGCGTTTCCTCCGCCCACCGCTGGCTCGTGGCGGCGGATGAGACGCAGACGGCCTCCAACCTCCAAGCCTTCTTCTTCGGGCCATGGCGCGATTGTTGACGGTTGCTGGCGAAACCGGAGAGGTTGATGAAGAACGCGCGCTGCTGAACGCCGGATCAGGTCCGCGACAACCTCGACGCTTTACCGGGCGCGCCAGAGATGCTGGGAGACCTGCCCGCCGCGGACACCTATGGGGCCGGAGCCCCTTGTCTGAGCGGTACGAGGGCGGAGGGAGCACAGAGAGCAGATCGTAGCGAGCACGCGGGCGGATTTTACCCAGCTTCGGAGCTCTCCGGAGAGATAAAACTCCTACTGCTGCTTTGTGTTTGTATTTGATCTTGCTCGAGAATGCGAGCGTATGGTGGTGTTGCGTGTGTCGAATGGACCGAACCTGCCGAACCCCCTCTACGTGCGCATGGGCCTCCCTTTTATAGTCGGAAGTGGGCGCCAACAGGTGGCAGCGTAGGAGAAAGGGGTAAAAATGTAAAAGAGGTGGTAGTTGGAACAAAAGGGAACAAAGGAAGCTACAAAGGCGTGAACAAAGTGGTCGCCACCTACTTTGACAGGGGGGACAAGGGCATTTAATGCCCGTCGCCGTCGACCCCAAAGCTCCCCGCCTTGCGTCTCCGCTCGCCACGGCGATGGATCCACCACGCGTGAAGTGCCACCGTGTCCCCAGCTGCACAGCCATCCGCCACGCGCCCTGGAGAGGCCCGAGGCGACGCGTGGGCCGATGAGCTGGAGCGCGGGGCACACAGCGACTCTCCCGCAAGCACCTTGCCGGGTCTTGATCTTGCGGACCCGGAGCTTGCCGGGTTCAGAACTTGTCGCTCCCGGGCCTCGCCGACGCGCGTATAGCGCCGAGGCGTGTCTTCTATGATGTAATCTTCTAGTCTTCTGGCGAGCTCCTCTTGCCGTGGCCTTGCGTGAGTGATGTAACCTTGAGCACGAGCGGCCTTCCGGAAGCTCCGCTGCGGGTCTCGATCTTCTGTCTTGTATACTTTGTTTTTGAATGGCTTGATATGGAGCAGAAGGTTTTCGGCGAGCACGTGGTAAACCCCGCCGCTGAAGTCAGAATCGCCGTGCACAAGTTAGTACCGAGGTACCCTACCTTAGTACACCGACAACTAGGCGGGTTGTGGCCTGTCTAGCCCAGGCCAAATATCCAGCCCAGATATTAATTTTTTTCAAGCTGAAAATGGCTAGCCCAGCTATACTTTTTTTTTAGGAATACCCAGGCAAGGTCAAGTTGTTATTCTCCGCGCTGCTGGGCTGCAAATCTTTCCTAGGAGGGATGCATTAGGCTTAAGAAGCAAATGGGCTTTAAGAAATAATAAATGGGATGTAATTATAAAAACTGGGCAGTAACTATAAAAAAATGCACCAAACACATAATTATTTTATAAAATATTTTTTTGGATATTGAAAATTTTAATTTCATTAATTGTTGCGAGCGCAATGTTTCGTTGGATTTTTACGTAATATAAATTTATATTGAAATTGTATTTAATCTGACTAGAAATCTCGGGATAAAAATATTTCGGGTCCCATCAAAATGTGGGAAATTTTATTGAACTCTGTTTTGAACGGTTGGTTGAAATGGGCTGTACTTTTAACAAACTGTAAATGGGCTGGAGTAAATTCCATTAGAATTCAAAAATGGGCTGCACATTCTTACAAATCTCAAATGGGCTATAAGATCTCTGCCACGCACTTTTGGCCTTACTAAGTTGACGCATCCCCTAAAAAAAGAGAGTTGACGCGTATGCAAGGCTTTGTCAACTTATAGTCAACACACGGTTCTAGCAGCAGTTGCCGTTGGATGTCCATCCAACGGATGACGTGCTTCTTCTTCAATCTCGGATATTCTAGCTGCACTCGCCCAAAAAATGATTCCTCCCCCTGACATCTAGGGCGCACCATTTCGAAAGCTGACTATGGGCCTACTAAGTTGACGTACCAAGGGCTTTGTCAACTTAGTCAATATAAATGATTCTAGCTGCAGTGACCGTACGATGTCCATTCAACGGCCGCCGTGCTTCTTCAACCTCTGGTCTTCTTGCTCCAGCCGCCTAAAGCAAAGGCGGTCGTGTCACCGCTCCTCGCCTCCCGTGGCGGGTGTCTTTGCCGCTGAGGCCTCACCGCCCCTACAACTCCCACCGCCGCCGTGCCATCCCTCCACTCACCCACACCCTCGTTATTCTCGGCAGCGACGGCAGCGCAGCCGAACCAGTGAACCCTCGTACTCCTCTCCGCGTGTGCATCCACTGCCGCGTCTTCCCCGGCTCCGCGTTGTCCCCTTCCTAGGCCTCGCCGTCGTCCACCGCTGTGGTTCTCTCGGTGCGGCGTGGTCAACATGGTCAAGGAACGACTTTCATCGGACGTGGACTGTACGTGGAGAGGCTGACAGCTGGGTCCACGGCAGCCGCAAGGATGTGCCTCTTTATTACGCGCAAAATAATTATTCCTCCACCTGACAGCGGGGACCCATTGGACGGGCCATCGTATTTCGCGAAAAAAATGATTCGCCCCCTAACTGCTGGGACCCACCAGCTACATCTTCGCACGCAAGGAAGTGCGTCCGAGAAAAAAACGATTCGCCCCTTGACTGCTGGGACCCACAAGCTACATCTTCGCATGCAAGGAAGTGCGTCCGGAAAAAAAAAGGATTCGCCCTCCAGACTGCTGGGACCCGCCAGCTTCATCTTCGCACGCAAATAAGTGCCTGACAGTTGGGACCCACCTGGTCGAAGCGTACGTAGTGTTGTCATTCTGGTCGCGAACGTGTACGTACATACTGGTGGATGTAGAGGCGTGCACGTGTCGTAGTAGAGGCGCGCATGTGTCATAGTACAGGCGCGCATGTGTCGTAGTAGAGGCGCGCATGTGGCATGTACATGTACGTACAACGGCCAGGGTGCAAGAAAGAAAATACGGCCATGTACGTACATACGGGTGGGGTCTCGAACGCCTACTCCCGCATACGTACGGCCAGGGCGTGTACATGGTTGGATCGGAACGGAGAAACAGCGTCATCGTCGTGTTCATGGGGAGGCAACGGAATGCGTCGTGTTCATGGGGAGGCAACGGAATGTGTCGTGTTCATCGGGAGGCAACGGGCGTGGGAGCCAACCGGCTGGGTCGGAACGGAATGCGTCGTCGTGTTCATCGGGAGGGCTTGGACGGAACAGGCGATGGAAATGAGGCCTGGCGTATCATAGAACGGAGGAAACGGCCTTGTGTTCGACCGGCCACGTTCGAAACGGGGTCTTGTTCATCGAAAGGGGTCTGGCGTACCGCAAAACGGAGGAAACGGACCTCCTACGGTCGAAACGGGGGTCCTGTTGATCGGGAGGGGTATGGCGTACCGCAAAACGGACGAAACGGACTTGTGTTGGAGCGCTACGGTCGAAACGAAGCTCCTGTTCATCGGGAGGGGTGTGGCGTACTGCAAAATGAGACTCCATGGGATACTGTTCATCTCCACCGTCGACCTCCTCCAGCCTCCACGGGCTCCTGTTCATCCAGCCTCCACCGCACGCTACTCCACCGGCCATCGCTCAACCACCACTCCACGGCACCCTCCACCGTCTCATCGCTCATCCAGTCCTCCACGGGTCGCCCTGCTCATCTAGAGGCAACGCCACGGGTCTCGTGATCCACCCCCACCGCCACTATTCATCCAACACCCCGCAATGCTCACTGCTCATCCAATCGACCGCTTGATTAGCAGCGAAGAGCGGCGAATCGCCGATCGGGTTCGATTAATGACCATCGATCGATCGCCGGGTTCGAAGAACGCGTAGCCTCAAAGGCAATCGCCGGGTTCGATTAGAGCCCAACGCCTCGCTCGGGTTCAGTTAGAGCCAATGTCTCGCACACACGCGCGTATGTGTACGAGAGAAACGCGCATCGCTCGGCCCCCGACCGCCCACCGTAACTGGGAACTCCCCGAAATTTTCCTCGCCCTCGCTTCTACCATGGTTTTTTCCGTCATGGACGACCCAAAGAATGTCATGCAGCTGCGTCTCCGGCCTGCCTAGGACGAAAAGCCCATTTCCTGTCATGATTTTTTGTCATAGAAGTAGGAGCCCATCACATCTATGATGATACCGGGTTTTGTCACAATTATCGTCATAGAAGTGTCATATGTATGACAGAAAAAAATTCGTTCGGCCCAAAATGTCATGGATGTGTCTTTTTTTTAGTGCATCAACTAGGCGTATCAATGGGCTATGGAGATGCCCATTAATAGATATCAATGTGAGTGAGTAGGGATTGTCATGCAACGGATGCACTAGAGCTATAAATGTATGAAAGCTCAACAAAAGAAACTAAGTGGGTGAGCATCCAACTCGCTTGCTCACGAAGACCTAGGGCACTATTAGGAAGCCCATCATTGGAATATACAAGCCAAGTTCTATAATGAAAATTCCCACTAGTATATGAAAGTGACAACATAGGAGACTCTCTATCATGAAGATCATGGTGCTACTTTGAAGCACAAGTGTGGTTAAAAGGATAGTAGCATTGTCCCTTCTCTCTTTTTCTCTCATTTTATTTATTTATTTATTTCCTTTTTTTCCTTTGGGCCTTTCCCTTTTTTTATTTGGCCTTTTTTTCTGGGCTCTTTGGCCTCTTTTTTTTAAGTCCGAAGTCTCATCCCAACTTGTGGGGGAATCATAGTCTCCATCATCCTTTCCTCACTAGGACAATGCTATAATAATGAAGATCATCACACTTTTATTTACTTATAACTCAAGATTACAACTCAATACTTACAACAAGATATGACTCTATATGAATGCCTCTGGCGGTGTACCGGGATATGCAATGAATCAAGAGTGACATGTATGAAAATTATGAAGGTGGCCTTGCCACAAATACGATGTCAACTACATGATCATGCAAAGAGCAATATGACAATGATGATGCGTGTCATAATAAACGAAACGGTGGAAAGTTGCATGGCAATATATCTCGGAATGGCTATGGAAATGCCATAGTAGGTAGGTATGGTGGCTGTTTTGAGGAAGGTATATGGTGGGTGTGTGGTACCGGCGAAAGTTGCATGGCACAAGAGAGGCTAGCAATGGTGGAAGGATGAGAGTGCGTATAATCCATGGACTCAACATCAGTCATAAAGAACTCATACACTTATTGCAAAAATCTACAAGTCATTGAAAACAAAGTACTACGCGCATGCTCCTAGGGGGATAGATTGGTAGGAAAAGACCATCGCTCGTCCCCGACCACCACTCATAAGGAAGGCAATCAATAAATAAAATTGTGCTCCAACTTCATCACAAAGCGGTTCACCATACGTGCATGCTACGGGAATCAAAAACTTTAACACGAGTATTCTTTAAATTTATAATCACCCAACTAGCATGACTCTAATATCACCACCTCTATATCTCAAAACAATAATCAAGTATCAAATTGATCATAGCATCCAATTCACTTTCTATGATAGTTTTTATTATACCCAACTTGGATGCCCATCATTCTAGGACCAATTTTATAACCATAGCAAATACCATGATGTTCTAAGAGACTCTCAAAATAATATAAGTGAAGCATGGGAGATCAAAAATTTCTACAAAATTAAGCCACCGACGTGCTCTAAAAGATATAAGTGCAGCACTAGAGCAAAAACTATCTAGCTCAAAAGATATAAGTGAAGCACATAGCATATTCTAATAAATTCTAATCAAGTGGGCTTCTCCCAAAAGGTGTGTACAGCAAGGATGATTGTAGTAAACTAAAAAGCAAAGACTAATATCATACAAGGCGCTCCAAGCAAAACACATATCATGTGGCGAATAAAAATATAGCTCCAAGTAAAGTTACCGATAGACGAAGACGAAAGAGGGGATGCGTTCCGGGGCATCCCCAAGCTTAGGCTTTTGGTTAACCTTGAATATCTTGGGGTTCCATGGGCATCCCCAAGCTTAGGCTTTTCCCACTCCTTATTCCATAGTCCATCAAATCTTTACCCAAAACTTGAAAACTTCACAACACAAAACTCAACAGGAAATCTCAAGCTCCGTTAGTGCAAGAAAGAAAAACCACCACATAAGGTATTGTAATGAACTCATTATTTATTTATATTGGTGTTAAACTATTGTATTCCAACTTCTCTATGGTTCATACCCCTACATACTAGCCATAGATGCATCAAAATAAGCAAACAACACACGAAAAACAGAATCTATCAAAAACAGAAGTCTGTAGCAATCTGTAACTCTCGAATACTTCTGGAACTCTAAAACTCCTACAAAAATAGGAAGTCCTGGGCAATTTGTCTATTGATATACAGAAATAATAATCAACGCAAAAGCACATTTCTGTGAATTACTAAAATTGTTTTCGTGCGTGCAAAGTTTCTGTTTTTCAGCAGAATCAAATTAACTATCACCATAGGTTATCCTATAGGTTCTACTTGGCACAAACACTAATTAAAACATAAAAACACATCTAAACAGAAGTTAGATGCAAAATTTATTACTAAGCAGAAGCAAAAAAATTGGGTTGCCTCCCAACTAGCGCTATCGTTTAACGCCCCTAGCTAGGCATAAAAGCGAGGATAGATCTAAGTAGTGCCATCTTTGGCACTCAATTCATAAGTAGCTCGCATGATAGATTCATAAGGTAATTTAACTTTCTTTCTTGGAAAGTGCTCCATGCCTTTCCTTAATGGAAATTGGAATCTAATATTCCCTTCTTTCATATCGATAATCGCACCAATCGTTCTAAGGAAAGGTCTACCAAGAATAATAGGACAAGAAAGATTGCAATCTATATCAAGAACGATAAAATCTACGGGCACATAGTTCCTATTTGCAATAATAAGAACATCATTGATTCTTCCCATTGGCTTCTTAATGGTGGAATCCGCAAGGTGCAAATTTAAAGAGCAATCATCAAGATCATGGAAACCTATAATATCACATAAAGTTTTCGGAATCGGGGAAACACTAGCATCCAAATCACATAAAGCATAACACTCATGATCTTTAATTTTAATCTTTATAGTAGGTTCCCACTCATCATTAAGTTTTCTAGGTACAGAAACTTCCAAATTAAGTTTTTCATCATAAGATTGCATCAAGGCTTCAACAATATGTTTGGGTAAAAGCTTTATTTTGAGTATAAGCATGAGGAGAATTAACAACGGATTGCAACAAGGAAATACAATCTTCTAAAGAACAATTATCATAATTAAATTCCTTGAAATCCAAGATAGTGGGTTCAATGCTATTTAAAGTCTTGACCTCTCCAATCCCACTTTTACCAAATTTAGCATCAAGATCTAAAAACTCCGAATCATTGGGACGCCTTTTAACTAAAGTTGACTCATCTCCAGTCCCATTATTATTAAGATTCATATTGCAAAACGAATATTTAATAGGGGACACATCAATAACTTTTAGATCTTCATCATTATTTTCATGGAAACTAGAATAACACGCCTTTACAAAGCAATCTTTCTTAGCACGCAATCTAGCGATTCTTTCTTTGCACTCATCAGTGGAAATTCTCAAAGCTTTGAGAGACCCATTGATATCATGCTTAGGAGGAGTAGATCTAAGTTTCAAAGAATCAACATCAAGCGAGAGTCTATCAACGTTCCTAGCCAAATCATCAACTTTAAGCAATTTTTCTTCAAGCAAAGCATTAAAATTCTTTTGAGAGATCATGAATTCTTTAACACTATTCTCAAAATCAGAGGGCATCTTATTAAAATTAAGATAGGAATTATTGTAGGAATTTCCATAATTATTAGAGGAATTACTAGGGAACGGTCTAGGATTAAAGTTTCCTCTATAAGCATTGTTACCAAAATTATTCCTACCAACAAAATTCACATCCATAGATTCATTATTATTATCAATCAAAGTAAACAAAGGCATATCATTGGGATCAATAGGAGCACTCTTAGTAGCAAACAATTTCATAAGTTCATCCATCTTTCCACTCAAAACATTAATTTCTTCTATAGCATGCACTTTTTTACTAGTAGATCTTTCGGTGTGCCATTGAGAATAATTAGCCATAATATTATCAAGGAGTTTAATAGCATCTCCTAAGGTGATTTCCATAAACGTGCCTCCCGCGGTCGAATCTAAAAGATTTCTAGAAGCAAAATTCAATCCGGCATAAATTTTTTGTATGATCATCCATAAATTCAAACCATGAGTAGGGCAATTGTGAATCATCAATTTCATTCTTTCCCAAGATTGGGCAATATGCTTATGATCAAGTTGTTTAAAATTCATAATATCGTTCCTAAGAGAGATGATCTTAGTGGGGAAAAATACTTAGAGATAAAAGCATCTTTGCACTTATTCCATGAATCAATACTATTCTTAGGCAAAGATGAAAACCAAACTTTAGCATGATCTCTAAGTGAAAACGGAAATAACTTCAATTTAGCAATACCATTATCCGTATCTTTCTTATTTTGCATATCACACAAATCAACAAAGTTGTTTATATGGGTAGCGCATCTTCACTAGGAAGGCCGAAGAATTGATCTTTCATAACAAGATTCAGCAAAGCAGCATTGATTTCACAATACTCAACATCATTAAGAGGTGCAATCGGAGTACTAAGGAAATCATTATTATTGGTATTCGAAAAATCACACAATTTGGTATTGTCTTGTGCCATAGCGACAAGCAATCCAACACACAAGCAAACAAAAAGGCAAGCGAAAGAGAGATGAGATTGGGAAAGAGAGGGCGAATAAAACGGCAAGGGTGAAGTGGGGGAGAGGAAAACGAGAGGCAAATGGAAAATAATGTAAGTGCGAGGAAGATCAGTCTGTGATGGGTACTTGGTATGTCTTGACTTGAGCTAAGACCTCTTGGGCAACGGTGCCAGAAATCCTTCTTGCTACGTCTTGAGCTTGCGTAGGTTTTCCTTGAAGAGGAAAGGGTGATGCAACAATAGTAGCGTAAGTATTTCCCTCAGTTTTTGAGAACCAAGGTATCAATCTAGTAGGAGGCTCCTCAAAAGTCCCACGCACCTACACAAACAAACAAGAACTCGCAACCAACACAATAAAGGGGTTATCAATCCCTTCACGGCCACTTGCGAAAGTGAGATCTGATAGAGATAATATGATAAGATAAATATATTTTTGGTATCTTATAATATAGATTGGAAAAGTAAAGATGCAAATAAAAGTAGATTGAAAGCTTATATGATAAGAGATATGCCCGGCGCCATAGGTTTCACTAGTGGCTTCTCTCAAGATAGCATAAGTATTACGATGGGTGAACAAATTACTGTCGAGCAATTGATAGAAAAGCGAATAATTATGAGATTATCTAGGCATGATCATGTATATAGGCATCACGTCTGTGACAAGTAGACCGACTCCTGCCTGCATCTACTACTATTACTCCACACATCGACCGCTATCCTGCATGCATCTAGAGTATTAAGTTCATAAAGAACAGAGTAACGCATTAAGAAAGATGACATGTTGTAAAGGGATAAACTCATGCAATATGATATAAACCCCATCTTTTTATCCTTGATGGCAACAATACAATACGTGCCTTGCTGCCCCTGCTGTCACTGGGAAAGGACACCGCAAGATTGAACCCAAAGCTAAGAACTTCTCCCATTGCAAGGAAGATTAATCTAGTAGCCCAAACCAAACTGATAATTCGAAGAGACTTGCAAAGATAAATTAATCATATATAAAAGAATTCAAAGGAGATTCAAATATTTGTCATAGATAAACTTGATCATAAACCCACAATTCATCGGATCTCGACAAACACACCGCAAAAAGAGTTACATCGAATAGATCTCCAAGAAGATCGAGGAGGACTTTGTATTAAGATTCAAAGAGAGAGAAGAAGCCATCTAGCTAATAACTATGGACCCGAAGGTCTGTGGTAAACTACTCACAACTCATCGGAGAGGCTATGGTGTTGATGTAGAAGCCCTCCATGGTGGATTCCCCCTCCGGCAGAGTGTCGGCAAAGGCTCCAAGATGGGATCTCACAGATACAAAAGGTTACGGCGGTGGAAATAGTTTTTCGTGGTCGCTTCTAATGTTTTCGGGGTACATGGGTATATATAGGAGGAAGAAGTAGGTCAGTGCATGCTCGAGGGGCCCACGAGGGTGGGGGCGCGCCGGGCACCCTCGTGGCCGCCTCGCTTGTTTCTTGACTTCCACTCCAAGTCCTTTGGATCACGTTTGTTCCAAAAAGATTGCTCCCGGAGGTTTCATTCCGTTTGGACTCCGTTTGATATTCCTTTTCTTCGAAGCACTGAAATAGGCAAAAAAAAGCAATTCGTGCTGGGCCTCCGGTTAGTAGGTTAGCCCCAAAAACGATATAAAAGTGTAGAGTAAAGCCCATAAACATCCAAAACGGGTAATATAATAGCATGGAACAATCAAAAATTATAGATACGTTGGAGATGTATCACTGGATCAAGAAGGCGGAGGACGTCACCGAGCTGAACATGTGCTGAACGCGGAGGTGTCGTACGTTCGGTACTTGATTGGTTGGAGCGCGAAGAAGTTTGACTACATCAACCACGTTGTTAAATGCTTCCGCTTACAGTCTACGAGGGTACGTAGACACACACTCCTCTCTCATTTCTATGCATCTCCATGGATAGATCATGTGTGTGGGTATATTTTTTTTGTTTTCCATGCAACATTTTCCAACAGTGTCATCATGAGACAGGTCTATGCGTAGATGATATGCCTGAGTAGAACACAAAGAAATTGTGAGCAGTGATGGTCACACTACTTACCACCAATGTCTTATTTTAATTCGGCGACATTGTGAAGTGGCCCGGACCAAACTTATATGTCCACGTACATGAGACCGGTTCCACCGACTGACATGCAACTTGTTTTGCATAAAGGTGGCTGGTGGGTGTCTGTTTCTCCTATTTTAGTTGAATCGAATTTGACTACGGCTGGTCCTTGAAGAAGGTTAAAACATCAAACTTGATAATCATTATTGTGGTTTTGCGTAGGTAAGAGCGGTTCTTGCTAGTTGCCCGTAGCAGCCACGTAAAACTTGCAACAACAAAGTAGAGGAAGTATAAATTGTTTTTGCAGGGTATGTTGTGATGTGATATGGTCAAGACTTGATGTGGTATACGTTATTGTATGAGATGATCACATTTTGTAATATCGACAATCGGCAGGAGCCTTGGGTTGTCTTTTAATTATTGTAAGAAATGCAAGCGCCATGTAATTGTTCTACTTTATCGCTATGCATTAGCAATAGTGTGACGCCCCCGATTCAATCGTACACTAATCATACACGCAAATGTGTACGATCAAGATCAGGGACTCACGGGAAGATATCACAACACAACTCTAGACACAAATAAAATAATACAAGCTTTATGTTACAAGCCAGGGGCCTCGAGGGCTCGAATACATAAGCTCGATACACAAGAGTCAGCGGAAGCAACAATATCTGAGTACAGACATAAGTTAAACAAGGGTGCCTTAAGAAGGCTAGCACAAAAGCAACACGATCGAAGAGGCAAGGCCTCCTGCCTGGGACCTCCTAACTACTCCTGGTCGTCGACGGTCTTCACGTAGTAGAAGACACCCTCTGGGTTGTAGTAGTAGTAGGCGGGGGTGGCATTTGGCTCCATGGATCCACCATCTGGTTGCATTAACCGGAAAGAAGAAAGAAGGGGGAAAAGGGGTAGCAAAGCAACCGTGAGTACTCATCCAAAGTACTCGCAAGCATCAGATCTATACTAAGTATGCATTTGTATCAAATGGAAGGGTTGTATCTATGGACTGGACTGCAGAATGCCAGAATAGAGGGGGAAAGCCTAGCCTATCGAAGACTAGCATCTTCACGCAGCTCCTCGCATCTTGCAACATGTAGAAGAGTAAAGAATAGCAATTTATATTTAACAAGCATGTTGTAACAATAATGCCCAAAGATCCTTCCTCGACTCCCTGCGAGAAAGCAATCCCGGAGCCACATATCTCAAGTATCCATTTGTAGTTGTATAAGATCAGGATATAAGTCTGAACGTCCATTACCGTGGACACGGTACTCGAATATATAACTTCCCTGCAGGGGTGCACCACGTTACCCAACACGCTCGATCACTCTGGTCGGACACACCTTTCTGGGGTCAATGCCCGCCCTCGGAAGATCAACACGTCGCAGCCCGACCTAGGCTTAGCAGAGAGGTCCCCGTCGGTCTACATCCTAAGCACTCCGGGCCCATCGCCCGTTGCACTCCGGATCATTGCGTACAGGGCGGGTCCAGGCTCCACCACTACAGGATGGTGCCGGCCCGGTCGGCAAAGACTACCGAACCGGACGCCCGACAAAGCTTGGTACCGATACCACGACGTCGAGGCCCATAACTATTCTCACGTGGTGGTTGGTGCGTAAAGGCCAAAGGCCAACTCAGAACAAATACCCAAACCATAGTGTATTATTAGCTTGCGGAGACGAGCAGAGACTCACGATCGAAAGTGACCCCGTCGCCCCGTCTCGTGGACTTACGACAAGGGCCTAGAATGCCCGGCCGTGCCACGTCATTATCTTGCGGGTGCTCTCCGGGCCCGCCCGACTTTCACCAAGGTCTCAAGTAAAGTCAACGTAACCGTGTGTCCAGACATCAAGGGGAAAACCCGAGGAATCACCCCCGGTGGATTCCACTCAATGTAATCATCAAGGTGAACGTAAGAAGGACCACCCTCGAGGTTCACTCTTGAGGTGTTGAACGACAGAGCCGTATCGGGAATGGCTAAAGAGGAAATCACCCTCGATAACCACGACTGAATAGCTACACTACAGAATTATCATCAGGAGTGCGTTATGAGGGATCACCCTCAGCACTCGATAGTAGCTCTGCAGAGTCGAGCAACAAAAGGGGCGTGATGTGATGTGAGGTGTTGGGCTCTGGTCGTCGATCACATCGATCGAGGCGTCGATGATGTAGCAGGGGCAACAAGGACAAGTGAGGGTCACTGATGGATCACTAGCCAACCTATACTAAGCAGTTTAGGATAAGCAGGTAGGTAACAATAACAGGTACAAAAGCAGGCTATGCATCAGAATAGGAGCAAACAATAATAGTAGCAAAATCTAATGCAAGCATGAGAGTATAGAATGGGCGATATCGGGATGATCAAAGGGGGGCTTGCCTGGTTGCTCAGACAAGAAGGAGGGTCGTCGTCGACGTAGTCGATCACAGGGAAATCGGCATCGGTCTCAGGGTCTACCGAAGAGAAGAGGGGGAATAAACAGTAAATACATAGCAGGCAAGTGCATAACAGGACAACAGACAGAGCTAGACGTGTTCTAACGCAACGCTAGGCGATACTGGCAAAGGGGGAAACGCCCGGGAAAGTTTTCCCGGTTCCGGACGTCTGTTAGACAGATGAACCGGAGGGGAAAGGTTCTACGTTTGCTATGATAGGGATGTGTGGCAGACAAACGGACCGCGTATCTGGATTCTTCTCGAAATTCTGAGCAACTTTCATATAGAAAACATTTTCATCCTAGTTACGGTTTATTTTCTATGATTTTTCAAAGTTTTAAACAATATTCTGAAATTAATTTTAAGACAAAAATAAATGCTAAAATGCTAGGCGCACCCAGCATAGTGTACACAAAAGTGTACCCAGTGGGCGACAGTGGGTTGGGGTCCCATTGACCACCAACGTTTGGTCGGGTCAGCAGGTGTGGGGCCCCTGTCATTGACTCACCTAACAAATTGATTAATTAGGCTAACTTATTAGTTAGTTTAACTAAACCATTTTAATTAAGTTAATTAACTAATTAATTAGTTTATTTTTAATATATCATTTTTTATCTTTTTATTTAAACTACAGGGGCGTGGGGCCCATAGGCCAGTGGCCCAGGGCCATAGTGGGCGCGCGGCTAAGCGGGTGTATGCCCAAGAAGGGGCGGACCCGAGCGTGGCGAGGCGCTGGCCACGGGCGCTGGCCGGGTCGGTGAGAGGGCACCGGGCGAGGGGCGTGGTCGCCGAGCGCTGCCTCCGGCGAGGCCAGCCGCAGAGGGACGCAGCGACTGGGGGAGTGGCGCGGCAGAGCACGCGACAGGGCGGATGGCAGCAGGCCGAGGCGGAGGCAGGGGCTCGGCAGGGCGTAGCTGGGCCGCCGGGGAAAGAAGCCAGCGGGCGGGGCGAGACCACGCATAGGCGGGCGCGGCCAGGGAGTAGCAGGCACGAGCGGGGGCACGCGCAGGCGGCCAAGGGCATGGCCGTACGTGGCCAGGGGCGCGTGGGAGGGCGGACGATGACGCGGTGAGCACGAGCTCCGACGGCATCGGGCGCGACGGTGACGGCGGCCTATGATGGTGGTTTAATGGGGAAAATAGGGGGAACCGGAGGAGAAGCTCACAGCGATCCTGTAGAGGTGCCAAGTGGGCTCGGGGAAGGCTCGACGATGCCAGAATCAAAGACGAACGCCGGCGGTGGTCCGAGGTTGAAGACAACCTCGAACAGGGCGTTGCGACGGCGCTGTGCTCGAACCGATGGTCGAGGTCGACGAGGCAAACGGCGGAGGGGCTCGTGGACTCGACAAGAGGGCGCGGGGGTGTCGGTTGTCGCGGTGGTGCACGTCGGCGACCACAGGAGCGGTCGGGTGAAAGGGGATCTGAGGAGGGGGCGCGTGCGAGAGAGAGAGCGAGGTGGAGATATTTCGGGCGAGAGGGGGGAGGGCTCGGGGATGGTCTTATCCTCCTATGGCTCCCTGTAGCGGCGCAGATGGCGAGGTGGTTCGAGGGCAACGGCGAAGACGTCTACCCTCGGTCGCCCTCCTGTAGCGGGAGGTCGAAGGCGACCGAGGGGGCTGTGGGGGCTGGGCTGGCATTGGGTGGGCCGAGGCCCAGGGGAGAAACAGGAGCAGGGTCTTCTCTCTTTCCTCTTTCTTCTTTTTTAAAAAAAACTGCTAGTGGTTCTTATTTAGAATAGAT
Source organism: Aegilops speltoides (assembly GCA_021437245.1). NCBI lineage: Eukaryota > Viridiplantae > Streptophyta > Magnoliopsida > Poales > Poaceae > Aegilops > Aegilops speltoides. The sequence continues at coordinate 391,323,126 of CM038144.1, forward strand.
AGTAATTGATTTTTGTCGAAGCTCCAACTTTGTACAAAAATGATATGCAATATCCCAGGGCTGTAGAAAAGTTTTTGAGGCATTTGCAAAGGTTGAGAAGATTTGCTTAATTAAAAAGGCCAATATAGATGCCTTTGGACCACTTATTGAATCCCTAGGAATTTATTTGTGAGTCAATTTGAGCTGGTCTCAACTTGACAAAGGTCAGGGGAATTGATAGAATTATCCGAACATTTTAGTTTTACCGTTCGAGAATTTTGAATTTTGACTTTAATTTGAAAATGAAATTTGAACCGGTTTGAAACAACGTGGGATTTAGCAACAGTAAATGCGATGACATGGCACCATTAACAGGGGATTACTGTAGCTTAATTATCCGGGCGTCACAAATAGTTAGCGAGACGACCCCGACGCAACGATGGAGATCAAGGTGTCAAGCCGGTGGCGATGGAGATCATGACGATGCTTTGAAGATGGAGATCAAAAGCACAAGATGATGATGGCCATATCATGTCACATATTTTGATTACATATGATGTTTGTCCTTTATACATCTAATTTTGCTTAGAACGACGGTAGCATTGTAAGATGATCCCTTCACTAAATTTAAAGATAAAAGTATTCTCCTCGAGTATGCACCGTTGCTAAAGTTCGTATTTTCAAAGCACCTCATGACGATCGGGTGTGATAGACTCTACGTTCACATACAACGGGTGTAAGCCAGATTTACACACGTAGAATACTTGGGTTAAACTTGACGAGCCTAGCATGTACGTACATGGTCTCGGAACACTAGAAACCGAAAGGTCGAACATGAGTCATATAGTAGATATGATCAACATAGAGATGTTCACCATTGATGACTACCCCATCTCACGTGATGATCGGACATGGGTTAGTTGATTTGGATCATGTATCACTTAGATAACTTGAGGGATGTTTATTTAAGTGGGAGTTCTTAAGTAATTTGATTAATTGAACTTAATTTATCATGAACTTAGTCTTATAGTTTTGCATATCTATGATAGCTCGCGATATAGCTCCCCTATTTTTGATATGTTCCTAGAGAAAACTAAGTTGAAAGATGATAGTAGCAATGATGCGGACTGGGTCCGTGATCTGACGTTTATCCTCATTGCCGCACAAAAGAATTATGTCCTTGATGCACCACTAGGTGACAGACCTATTGCAGGAGCAGATGCAGACGTTATGAATGTTTGGCAAGGTCGATATGATGACTACTTAATAGTTTAGTGTGCCATGCTTTATTGCTTTGAACCGGGATTTCAAAAACATTTTGAATGCCATAGAGCATATGAGATGTTACAAGAGCTGAAATTGGTATTTCGGACTCATGACCGTGTCGAGAGGTATGAGACCTCTACTTTGCCTACAAGATGGAGGAGAATAGCTCAGCCAGTGAGCATGTGCACAGAATGTCTGGGTACTACAATCGCTTGAATCGAGTGGGAGTTAATCATCCAGATAAGATAGTGATTGACAGAGTTCTCTAGTCACTATCACCAAGCTACTAGAACTTCGTGATGAACTATAATATGCAAGGGATGATGAAAACGATTCCTGAGCTCTTCGCGATGCTGAAATCGGCGAAGGTAGAAATCAAGAAAGAACATCAAGTGTTGATGGTTAAACAAGACCACTAGTTTCAAGAAAAAGGGCAAGGGAAAGAAAGGGAACTTCAAGAATAATGGCAAGCAAGTTGCCACTCCCGTGAAGAAGCGCAAAGCTGAACCTAAGCCTGAAACTAAGTGCTTCTACTGCAAAGGGAATGGTCACTAGAAGCGGAACTGCCCCAAATACTGGGCGGATAAGAAGGATGGCAAAGTGAAAAAGGTATATTTGATATACATGTTATTGATGAGTACATTAATGGTGTTCAGAGTAGCCCCTGGGTATTTGATGCCGGTACAGTTGCTAAGATTAGTAACTCAAAATAGGAGTTGCAGAGACTAGTTAAAAGCGAGGTGACAATGTGTGTTGGAAGCGATTCCAAGGTTGATATGATCACCATCGCACACTCCCTCTACCTTAGGGATTAGTGTTGAACCTAAATAAATGTTATTTGGTATTTGCGTTGAGCATGAATATGATTAGATCATGTTTATTGCAGTACGGTTGTTCATTTAAGTCAGAGAATAACTATTGTTCTGTTTACATAAACATAACCTTCTATGGTCATATACCCAATGTGAATAGTTTATTGAATCTCGATCGTAGTAATACACATATTCATAATATTGATGCCGAACGATGCAAAGTTGATAATGATAGTGCAACATACTTGTGGCACTGCCATTTAGGTCATATTGGTGTAAAGCACATGAAGAAACTCCATATAAATGGACTTTTGGAATCACTTGATTATGAATCATTTGATACTTGCGAACCATGCCTCGTGGGCAAGATGACTAAAACTCCGTTCTCTAGAACAAGGGAGTGAGCTAATGACTTATTGGAAATAATACATACCGATGTATGTGTTCCAATGAGTGTTGAAGCACACGGCGGGTATCGTTATTTTCTGACCTTCACAGATGATTTGAGTAGGTAGGGGTATAGCTACTTGATGAAACACAAGTCTGAAACATTTGAAAAGTTCAAGGAATTTCTGATTGAAGTGGAGAATCATCATAACAAGAAAATAAAGTTTCTATGATCTGATCGCGAAGGTGAATATTTGAGTTACGAGTTTGACCTTCAGTTAAACAATGTGGAATTGTTTCACAACCCTCGCCACCTGGAACACCACATCGTAATGGTGTGTCTGAATGTCGTAACCATACTTTATTAGATATGGTGCGTTCTATGATGTCTCTTACCAATTTACCACTATCGTTTTGGGGTTATGCATTAGAGACAACCGCTTTCACGTTAAAAAGGGCACCATCTAAATCCATTGAGACGACACCGTATGAACTATGGTTTGGCAAGAAACCTAAGTTGTCATTTCTTAAAGTTTGGGGTTGTGACACTGATGTCAAAAGGCTTCAGCCTGATAAGCTCGAACCCAAATCGGAGAAGTGCGTCTTCATAGGATACCCTAAGGAAACAATTCAGTACACCATCTATCACAGATCTGAAGGCAAGATATTTGTTGCTAATAATGGGTCCTTTCTAGAGAAGGAGTTTCTCTTGAAAGAAGTGAGTGGGAGGAAAGTAGAACTTGATGAGGTAATTGTACCTTCTCTCGAATTGGAAAGTAGTACATTAGAGAAATCTGTTCCCGTGATGCCTACACCGACTAGAGAGGAAGCTAATGATGATGATCATGAAACTTCAGATCAAGTTACTAATGGACCTCATAGGTCAAACAAAGCACGTTCCGCACTAGAGTGGTACGGTAATCCTGTCCTGGAAGTCATGTTACTAGACCATGGCGAACCTACGAACTATGAAGAAGCTACGATGAGCCCAGATTCCGACAGATGGCTTGAGGCCATGAAATCTGAGATAGGATCCATGTATTAGAACCAAGTGTGGACTTTGGTGGACTTACCCGATGATCGGCAAGCCATAGAGAATAAATGAATTTTCAAGAAGAAGACTGGCCTGATGGTAATGTTATTGTTTACAAAGCACGACTTGTCGCAAAAGGTTTTCGACAAGTTCAAGCGGTTGACTACGATGAGACTTTCTCACCCATAGCGATGCTTATGTCCGTCCGACTCATGTTAGCAATTGCCGCATTTTATAATTATGAAATCTGGCAAATGGACGTCAAAACTGCATTCCTCAATGGATATCTTAAAGAAGAGTTGTATATGATGCAACCAGAAGGTTTTGTCGATCTTAAAGGTGCTAACAAAGTTTGCAAACTCCACCGATCCATCTATAGACTGGTGCAAGCATCTCGGAGTTCGGGTATAAGCTTTGATGAGGTGATCAAAGCATATAGTTTTATACAGACTTACGGTGAAGCCTGTATTTGTAAGAAAGTGAGTTGGAGCTCTGTGGCCTCTCTGATATTATATGTGGATGACATATTGCTAATTGGAAATGGTATAGAATTTCTATATAACATAAAATGATACTTGAATAAGAATATTTAAATGAAAAACCTCGGTGAAGCTGCTTACATATTAGGCATCAAGATCTATAGAGATAAATCAAGATGCTTGATAAGATTTTCAATGAGTACATACCTTGACAAGATTTTGAAGGAGTTCAAAATGGATCAGTCAAAGAAGGAGTTCTAGCCTATATTGTAAGGTGTGAAGTTGAGTAAGACTCAAAGTACGACCACGGCGGAAGATAGAGAGAGAATGAAACTCATTCCCTATGCCTCATCCATAGGTTCTATAAAGTATGACATACTATGCACCAAACCTATTATGTACCTTGCCATGAGTTTGGCAAGGGGGTACAATAGTTATCCAGGTGTAGATCACTGGACAGTGGTTAAAATTATCCTTACTTATCTAAAGAGGACTAGGTAAATGCTTCTCGGTTATGGAGGTGATAAAGAGTTCCTCGTAAAGAGTTACGTTGATGCAAGCTTTGACACCAATCCGGATGGCTCTGAGTCTCGATCTGGATACATATTGAAAGTGGGAGCAATTAGCTAGAGTAGCTCCATGCATAGCATTGTAGATATAGAAATTTGCAAAATACATATGGATCTGAATGTGGCAGACCTGTTGACTAAACCTCTCTTACAAGCAAAACATGATCACACCTTAGTACTCTTTGGGTATTAATCACATGGCGATATGAACTAGATTATTGACTCTAGTAAACTCTTTGGGTGTTGGTCACATGGCGATGTGAACTATGGGTGTTAATCACATGGCGATGTGAACTAGATTATTGACTCTAGTGCAAGTGGGAGACTAATGGAAACATGCCCTAGAGGCAATAATAAAATGGTTATTATTATATTTCCTAAATCACAATAAAGGTTTATTATTCATGCTAGAATTGTATTGATCGGAAACTTAGATACATGTATGAATAAATAAAACAAATACCGTGTCCCTAGTAAGCCTCTACTAGACTAGCTCGTTGATCAAAGATGGTCGGTTTCCTAACCATAGACATGTGTTTTCATTTGATAACGGGATCACATCATTAGGAGAATGATATGATGGACAAGACCCATCCGTTAGCTTAGCATAATGATCATTCAGTTTATTGATATTGCTTTCTTCATGTCAAATACATATTCCTTCGACTATGAGATTATGCTAACCTTGTGTGTTATCAAACGTCACAACGTAACTGGATGATCATAAAGATGCTCTATAGGTATCTCCAAAGGTGTTTGTTGAGTTGGCATAGATCGAGATTAGGATTTGTCACTCCGAGTATCGGACAGGGTATCTCTGGGCCCTCTCGGTAATACACATCATAAGCTTGCAAGCAAATGACTAAGGAGTTAGTTACGAGGTGATGTATTACGGAACGAGTAAAGAGACTTGCCGGTAACGATCGAATCTCGGTCAAGTAACATACCGATGGACAAAAGGAATTACGTATGTTGTCATAATGGTTCGACCGATAAAAGATCTTCATAGAATATGTAGGAGCCAATATGGGCATCCAGGTTCCGCTATGGGTTATTGACCGGAGAGGTGTCTCGGTCATGTCTACATAGTTCTCGAACCCGTAGGGTCCGCACGCTTAACGTTCGTTGATGATATAGTGTTATATGAGTTATAGGATTTGTGTGACCGAATGTTGTTCGGAGTCCTGGATGAGGTCACGGACATGACGAGGAGTCTCCAAATTGTCGAGAGGTAAAGATTGATATATAGGACGATGGTACTCAGACACCGGAATAGTTCCGGAGTGCACCGGGTACTTATCAGGTCACCGGAAGGGGTTCCGGGCACCCCCGGCAAGTGTATGGGCATTATGGTCCAAATGGGGGGACATACCAGCCCACAAGGGGGCTGGTGCGCCCCTTCCTTGGCTGACCGGCCCTAGGGGAAGGAAAGGGGGTGGCCCCTCCTGCCTTTCCCTTCTCAGGGGAGAAAGGAAAGGGAGGGGCACCTCCTCCTTCCTTCCTCCCGCACTCCAAATAAGGAAGGGGGCGCCACTTGGGGGAAGACCCGAAGTAGGATTCAGCCTACTTGGGGGCGCCTCCTAGCTGCTCCCTCCACCCCCACCTATATATATGTGGGAGGGGGCGCCTAGCACAGGATACAACATTGTCTTAGCCGTGTGCGGCGCCCCCCTCCACCGTTTACTCCCCAGGTCATATTTTCGTAGTGCTTAGGCGAAGCCCTGCGGAGATAGCTTCACCATCACTGTCACCACACCGTCGTGCTGTCGAAACTCATCCACTACCTCGCCGTCTTGCTGGATCAAGAAGGCGGAGGACGTCACCGAGCTGAACGTGTGCTGAACGCAGAGGTTTCGTACGTTCGGTACTTGATGTTGGAGCGCGAAAAAGTTCGACTACATCAACCACGTTGTTAAACGCTTCCGCTTACGGTCTACGAGGGTACGTAGACACACTCTCCCCTCTCGTTGCTATGCATCTCCATGGATAGATCTTGCGTGTGCGTAGGTTTTTTTTTTGTTTCCATGCAACGTTTCCCAATAGTCGGAAGCCGGGCGGCGGCGGCGAGGACGAAGAGACCGGGGAGGGCGAACAGAGTTGGGTGGGAATGATCTGTGTGACACCGACCGACAAGGCAAAGGAGGACGTCCCAACGCCGTGTCCCCGCGGACGCAAATCCAACCCAAATTTGAGCTGAAAATGGGTCCAGGCCAACAACAAAACGAATATTCGTCTATTTGCATCGACGCATTGGGACATGTTTTTTGTCCTCACGTACCCAAACGGACATGGACGGATTAAATGTGTCGGCCCCTTGAGTTGCCCTAAGGTATCCTCTTCTCCGCTAACCTCAACTCGATTTTCACTGTTAGGGCATCTCCAACGCTAGTCCCTAAACGGACACCGCAAATGTCATTTTTTCCGTGCGAACATGATCCATGGACATGATGCGGGACGGAGCCATCCAATTCTTAATCACATAAAAATCTCTATTTGTCCGGTTGGGAGAAGAGTGAGGAGATGGAGATCATGCATATGGTGGATGTGTATGAGATGTGTGGTTGGGAGGAGAGAAACATTAGAGGAGCACGTGGGAATTTTTTGATGGTCAACTGGATGTCTGGACACTTATATTCTCTCTCCCTCAAATGGGTTTTGATTTACGGGGTAAAAAAAGATGTTTGGGCGGTCACGTTATAAAAGTTGACAAAAGTGGCATGCGTACCACAATTCGAATATATGCCGGAGTTTTGAGGGTCTCTTCGGAGATGCCTTAGCCAACTACTGTACTTCGAGCCTCCAAGGAACCTCGGTGCCCTGCCCGGTGTTGGGTGTGATCAGCTATCCGCCGAGGCATTGCGATTCTGTCAAATTCACCGAAGAAAGTAACGATGGGAGTGGAGACTCGCTGAGGCGATCTGCCACTGCCACTGCCACCGCGGATCTCGATGAGAGAACGTGCGTGACCAGGGCCTCGAGAAACAAGTTACAGCGCGTCCGATACGATTGACACCCGCATGTAACGCAACAGAGCCTTTTGCTTGCCGTGACCACTGACGAGCACACTGTAGGAGCGCCCAGTCCCAACAGTTTCCTATGCAGCAGTACGTGCTAGACAGAACACGTGAGCACTGAATTTTGTGCATGACCCCGCGCTGAGCACAGGCCATCGTCCCTACGAACCTCTCTGAATTATATTATCGTGCAAAGCTGGCGCCATGTGTTAGCTAGCTGTAAACTTGTACTCCCTCTGTAAACTAATATAAGAGGGTTTAGATCACTAAAATAGTAATTTAAACGCTCTTATATTAATTTACGGAGGGAGTAGTTCTAACATTTTCTTTTTTGCAGTTCTAACTTCAAGCGAGAATCGCATGGAGACCTTGAAAACGACTGGGTCGGTTGTGGGGAGCGTGTGAGCACCTGATTAACACCAACAACCTGATGCCATTATTTGCCATCGACCTGAATTATACGTACCTACCTATAATGGTTCTGTTGCCATGGTCGATGGCCGTGCTGATGCCTCCGTATGCCGCGGTTTGGCCCCGGTTTATTAAAGCTGTGACTCGTGCCAAACGAGCCGGATGGTTGGGTGCCCACTGAACCTGCACTGCCCTCCAACCGTTTCATCGTAAAGTCGAATGGGAGCCACACTTGCCACATGGGTCTCAATATCCCTTAAGGCCTTATGCAATGGGAGGTACTTAGGGGAGGTGCTTAGAGAAATAAATCAAGTTTTTCTTAAGCATCGGTGCTTGTTTGTACAGGATAGACGCTTAACTAAGCATCTCTCCTGTAGAAATAGGCACTGGTGCTTCAGAAAAATCCGCTTTATTTTTTAAAGCATCTCTCTAAGCACCTCTCATTGTATAAGGCCTAAAGATACCTCCTGATGCATCGAGGTAGTTTCTGCAATCGTGGCTTCATGTCAAGGAGTCAACATGGGTCGCTTGTAAGCTGTGGTGTGGTTGGACGTATTCGCACATGAACGTAGTACTCCTAGGCTGATCGTTAGACAAATCTACAAATCCATGGATATTATTTAAATTCATTATATTTTCTAATTATTAAACATTTCTAAAATTCGAAGAACTTCTTTTGAAATCCAAGAACCTTTTCTAAAATCATTAGCATTTTTAATTCAGGAAGTTTTTTTTTTGAATTTTCGGGAACATTTTCTCTAATTCATGAACATTTCCTAAATTTACAAACATTTTAAAATTCTTGATTCCTTTCATTCATTTTTTTTCAAATTCATAAATGTTTTTTAATATTTTACCATGTTTTAAAAAATCATTACCATTTTATAAATTTGCAAACCTTTTTAAAATCCATGGTTCTTTTAGTTCATTTATTCAAATTTATAAACATTTTTTATCTTTTACAATGTTTTAAAACTTCGTGTGCATATTTTCTCTGAACATTTTAACCATTCTCTCTGCTTTCTTTTGGGATTTCCTTTCTATTTTATTTTCTTTCGCTTCTCCTGATGGGGCAAGACCCAATAGTGCGACCTGCTAGCCAGCTGAAGCGTACATCATTGGCATGTTGAATAAGATCTCCCGCGTGTGTGGGTTATTTCAACGCTGAGGGAGGGGTGAACTTTTTCTTTTTTGCTTTGTGCATTTGTGAGGGGGTGTTGCCAGCTTGTTGGTTCCGTGCCGAACGGCCAGTCACCACTTTCGTCGTCGAACTCCCCAGGGAGTTGATTCGCGATGGAAGACCAACGTTGTGCTAGCACTTGTGAGAACTAGAACAGAAATACCAGGCACTGGAGATCCAAGCCAACATGAGCATATGTTGAAGAGGCGTTGTAGCTAGGCCTTGTGGCAATAAATCTAACAGTACTAGGGATAAGCGTAGTAGTAGTAGTATGGATGGGGTAGAATAACGGCAGCGCGCCACAGCTAACTTGCTAGTAGTACCGCGGGGTACGACCCCACACCGTTGTTACTTACATTAGTAGCAGTGCAGGGTTTGACCCGCGCTACTACTAACCTACTAACTAGCTGCAGCGCGGTAATTAAGCCCGCGCCACTACTAATTATGTGTATTTCTTTTCTGCATATTTATACTATACTAATACAAAAATTATACATAATTTTATATAGTCCAATATATACATACATCATTGATACAACAATGTCTCATCATCATCATCATCATCATCATCATCATCATCATCATCATCACAAGATATAACAATGTCTTATCATCATCATCATCATCATAAGTTGACCACTAGCTAATTGTTATCATCTAGGTAAATAACTTCCGAACACATAGTAGTCATTACCCTAGATCGTGACGAGTACTTAGGACCTACTCCTCTCTCTTAGGGATAATAGAATAAAATAGAAAAATCCCTCCATCTACATGATGGAGCACAGAGATCTACTGGTCTCCAGTTGTGGCCTGCAGTCATTCACTATTTGTCTCCATCCTTCAATTTTGAGGCATCCATCTGGTTGGCATTGAGTCGAGTATCTATATTTGAAACTGGTCTTCAAAGGGCTAATAGTTGTCATCCCACCTTCAACATCCATCAGCGTAGGCACAACAACATTTGAGTGCTTTTTTTGAATAACATAATAGTAACATAGTTAGCAATGTAGTTTACTTAAGAAGAATGTTTGCAAAAGATGAACTAGTGACAAAATAGTACCATGATATTTCTATGAATGTTAGCATCACTCAACTTCTAGACTAGTGGCACGTATCCTATAGTATTTTGGCCAGGTCCAAAAATGCTTTTAAAACGACAAACCATCATTAACAAAGAAGACAAGATAATTCTTCGCCTCTCAAGTTAGCTCTGAGCCAGCAGTGTAATAGGTCTCGTCTACTATCTTTCGTGTATTTCTTGAAGATAGAAAATAAGTTGTCAATTATAAATAAACAAGTTAAGTTATGGGTGAATGACAACTATTTTTAAATAAGCAATATAGATTATTCAATAATCTTGTTTAATAAACTCACATGGAGATACAACTGGAATTATGTCCAGATCCGCCCAAATGTCTTTATCATACTAGATGATGCCCCATGCGTTGCTGCGGGAATTTGTAGCGCTATTTAGGAAGAGAATATCCTGGCAAAAAGAATATTATTAATTAGATATAGAAACAGGGAGATATAATTGATAATTGGAATCTGTTCTATCCATTGTTGTGCAGTGTCGGTTCATCTAAAGGAATCCTATAGAAGAAGCGAGCATACACATACCAAGATTCCGGTCGATAATTCCAATAGGATAATCTCAGATACTCATCCTCAGGAGAGTGAAGAGACACCCTGTCTACCATTATAAACAATTACTTTTTTGGAAATTTATAAATGAGAATTTGCTCCAGAAGCAGTAATATAAAAATAGATAAAAGCTCTAATCCAATCATAAATAGTTATTGGGAGGACAATAGTTCATTAAGCCAATGATTCCAAATGCTCAGCAAGAGCATATGCTGGATTGTATTCTAATCGACATGACTCCTTCTGCATACAAAAATGATAAATACAGAAAATGAAATTGAACAAAGCATTTGTGGTTGGCATGGTCTAGTGGTATACTCATTTCTATGAGTATATAACTATATATATGATACATGGTGTTGGGTACAAGTGAAGTTATGACGGCGGGATCTGAAATCTTAAGATGTAGTTAAATATGTCTTGTTGTTAATAACATAAATGCCTAATTTCACCTAGTGTATATACATGGAACATTATAGCTAGAACAGGAAAAGGTTGACCTAAAAAAATGACAGTTTGCAACTCTATCAAGATTTCGGTGTGATGTAGATTTCCTGCAAGATTTAAGGTTTTCAGGTCGGAGTAATCCATAAATTTATTGTTTTCGGTATTTGACCGAACATGTAGGAAGCAAATTTATATGATACTTGGCTCAGAAAAAAGCAATGGAGCCTTTTCACCCTAGAGTAAACCTCCCAAGTGATCAAAACCACCATAAAAATATTTTCTCTTCCATTTTACATGAGTGCATATAACAATTGGGTTGGATCCTTCTAGCACGGTACATCATAAGTACGAAAGTAGCCCGTTCACAATTGATTTGGACTCAAACATAAGAGAGAATAAAATGGCATGTTTCATCACAGTTATTACTGCAGAAACTAAAAAGCAAATGTTTCTGCCATGTGCATATCTGAACTTAAATATGCTATTCTCGTGTAGTATTGCGAAAGAAAGAGAACCCATTAATAACACAACCCAGAATATAGAATGTGAATAGTAAGATGGCAAGTAAGAAAAGTATCAATTAGCTAGTACTGAAAACCGAGTGATATGATAGATAGCTGAAGTGTGTTCTATACATTGACGTGAATTGCAGTTAATCTAAAGGAATCCTATAGAAGAATATAGCAAATACATACCGAGATTCCGGTAGCAAAATGGATAGTCTCATACGCTCTGCCTCAATAGAGTAAACACATACCCGCCTACTAATAAAAAAACAATGCCCTACTTGGTGCAGACATTTGTAACTGGAATTTGCTCCCAATGGCATCCTGCAAACAAATTTGATGAGATGAGTAATTACGGGTCATCATAACAATCCAGAGAGATAGCTAGGCGAATATATATGTAGAGAGAGAGAGATCGGAATCAGATCGGGCAATACTTGTTGATATGGCATATTAGAATAAGATTGCGAGCCCTCGTCCATCCTCCTTGCCATTAGACTATTAACTCCTGTGGATGTAGAATTTGTTGGAGAACATCAATGCTCCAGTGAAGGACCAACTCCAGAGCCGCGCCATGTGCGACGGCGAGGAGGGCCCTGAGGAAGCTAGAGCACATGCTACCTGGCGGCTTGCTCTCAGCGGCGAGGCGGGCCGGCCACGGGTGAAAATGGTGCACATGGACGGGGCGAAGGCAGGGGTGGCCTTGACGCACTGGTTGTTGCAGCCATGGAGCTTGGATATTGGAGAAGATGCACGAAGCGACGGGCTGTGGGAAAGGAAGTGGTGGAGCCATGGAACTGAAGCGGAGAAGTAATGGGATCGGGCCCAGCATGTGCTTCTGTCAGGCTTCCACTCTTCGGTTACGTAATAAATATCAAAGGGGCCTCTTTGGTTTCAGAGAGTAGAATCACACGATTTTTTTAAAGAATGCTAACATGGTGAGCTGCATTACCAAAACAATTAAGAGAAACCGATGATGTGGCAAGGCTGCCGAGTTGGATAGGCTGTATGTCAAGAGAAATAGGTTAGTGGGGATGAACTATTTAGGTATTATAGATTGATGACTAGTGACTGGATCATATTGAGGAACGCCAATATCGAAGGTTATTCTCATACCCTCCTCAAATCCGCAAGCCTTGCATAATCCTCTCCAATTTGCACAATCAAAATATGTGTGACTTACTTGATTGTAGATCGCAGCATAAAAATGAAACCATGTTTCGTCCTATGGTAAGCATTCCTCTTATCCAGCTTATCCATGTCATCGAAAGAGAGCTTCTCTAGTACATAATGTCTTGCATAGCAGGGGATGCACTAGCCGGACTATAAAAAGCGGAAACTACACGTTAAAGCAAAAAAAGTTAAGAAGAAATATGTGCCGCTGAAGTTATATATTGTATAATATTCAAAGCCATCTTTAAACATGAGGGAGAAGCACATATCATTTTTCAAGTGAAGATTGTTGCAGATACCCCCATCGTCGGTACAATCATCACACTCGAGGATCCTATCGTCGCCATCCATTTGTTGTGTTCATAATTGAAAGATTAAAAATCAACGACAAATATCAGAATGTTTCTCCCATGTGGACACTTCATGAAATTTCAAACTAGCACATAGTATTCCTCATGCAGAGTGGAGGAAGGGGAGGGAGAGGGAGGAGGAGCCAGAGCAACGACGAGAGAGGGAGAAAGAGTGAGGAGAGGGAGTGAGAAACAAACGGCAGGGAGAGGATATGGGTCGCTAAGTAGTAGCGCGGGGCACGGGGCCCGTGCTACTGCTAAGCCCATTAGTTGTAGCATGGAGCTACAAGCCGTGCTGCTGTTAAGTGGAGCCCACTAGCTGGCCCCATGTATCCACTGTAGCAGCGCGGGGTATACAGCTCGCGCTACTGCTATCTTGTTAGTTGTAGCGCGGGTTATATACCCCGCGCTGCTACTATGGCCTGCCTCGGGGGCATGGTGGGGACCACATAGTAGTAGTGCGGTGTTAGCGTACCCGCTACTACTACTTTGTACATGTAGCACAGTATTTTATCTCGTGCTACTACTAAGTAGCAGTAGCGCGCCCCACTTACCCCACCCACTATTAAGCGGCTGCCTATAGAGTTTTCCCTAGTATTGTAAGGTTGTGAGGCGAGTAGGTTAAGGGATTGGAGTTGTTTTTTATAAGAAAACGAGTGCAAGAAGAGTGATGCTGAGAAGGAGAGGCATGAGTGAACTAGGTTGTGTGGGGGCATGCATCGTACATGGGCCTCAGATCATACCTACACATGCGAACAAATTAGAAAAGTTAAGAGACAAACAAGATTCATTGTGATGTATATGGTCTAATGGTCAATCCGATTTATGTAGGATAAAAAGCGATGGTACACCCGAAAAAAAACAATTAGAGATGGAAACACCATCGAACATCATAACCTAATAAATCCGAAATATCGATCAATTCAGTTCAGTTCGACTCTTCATTTTTAGATGTAAAAGTGCTGATCTCTAATTGTAATAGTCCGTAAAACACTCACAACCGAGAAGTGAGCAAAGCACGTGGGCTTCAAATTCTACTAGCAGGTCGACACAATACTCCCTCCTTCGCAAAATATGAAATGAGGTTGACTTTTACAATCTTTACCGTTCAATTTTGACTACATTTTTCATTCATTTTGCATGTCTACAAATTGGTATAAAGGCATATGAAACAAAATTAATTAGTAAGACAAATATGATGATACCATTTATACATGTTCAATCCATATATGATTTGGCATATATTAATGATCAAAGTCGTGCTGGTGTATGAGAGACCGTGTAAAGTCAAGCATGCCTTATATATTTTTTCAGCAAAAAAAAAGCACGCCGTACAGTTTAGGAGGGAAGGGGTGAAGTAGCCATGAAAACAAGATAGAGCTTTTTCTCGAGAGCGGCGTTTTGGCTCCTAGGTGCAATATACACCCATTATCGAAATACACATTTCAAAAAGTTGAAAAATTCGGAACAGAAATCCCACGTGTATATCCGGACATTTAATATGCGTTGACAAGGTTTCGGTGAAAAACAACGTTTTTTGTGGCTTGTGTAAAAAAGATAAAGAAATGCCTCGTGAATAGTTAGAATGAAGCATCAGAAATTGTCTTTTTTACACAAGCCACAAAAAACGTCGTTTTTCACTGAAACCTTGTGCACACACATAAAATGTCCGTATATACATGCGGGATTTTTGTTCCAAATTTTTTAACTTTTCTAAATGTGTATTTCGACAATGGGTGCATATGCACCTAGGAGCCAAAGGCAATTACCGCTTTTTCTCCACGAACTTTCCAATTGTAACAAGCACGTGGCGATTTCAAGTTGCCGCCGGTAGGTGGTAAAAATTAATAAATAACGCAAAAGGGTAAAAGCAAACGTGACAAATCCATTCGAAAAGTGGGGATAATACTGTAATCCAGTAGCTCGACACTCTACTGATTGTACCGGCCGGCGTAGGAGTGGACTCTGAGGCAGCCTCAGCCCGTCAGTCCAAGTCAATCAATCATAGCATGGTGATGAAGATATGATTGATATATTAGTCGTTTAAAAATTGTACTAGACGAGACAGCGCCGTTGTAACAACCTCCTCTTTTGGATCCACCGATCACAGCCTGCTCCTCGCAGCGTATGCGTCGACGCCGCCGCCGTCGCCGGCGTGCCGGCGGACGAAGTCCGTCACCTGCGCGTTGAACTCCTCGGCGCAGTTATCCTTGAACAGCTCCATCGCGTGGTACCCGGCGCCGTCCATCTGCGCCTCCACGGCCACCCCGGCCTTCCGCAGCGCACGCACCAGCACCCTCTGCCGGTCCCTCGGCGGGTCCTTCTTGCGGCCGAGCACCAGGCACGGCGGCAGCCTCCGCAGCCGCTCCGCCCCGACGCCGGCCAACATGGCCTCCGGGTTGCAGTACTCGTGGTCCCGGTCGGCGCCCAGCGGCAGCGCAAGCTCCCAGAGCAGGTCGTTCGCCGGCAGCGGCAGGACGCGGTCGTCCACCGACGCCGCCTCCGCCGCCGTCCTCTCCACGCCGCTGTGGTGCGCCTGGTTCAGTATCAACCCCCGCAGCTCCACGCCCTCGTCCACCGCCGCCAGCGCCGCGCGGAACGCGATGCTGGCCCCGTTGTGGCAGCCCATTATGAAGATGGGCCTGCCCGGCGACTCGGCGGCGTACGAACGCACCCACCTGACCGCGTCGACGGCGTCGTCGAAGGCGGCGGGGAGGCGGTGCTCGGGCGCGAGGCGGTAGTCCACGGAGGCGACGGCGGCGGGCACGGTGGCGGCCAGGACCGCGGCGTTGTTGTGGAACGGCTCGGAGGCCGCGTGGAACAGCACGTAGCCGCCCCCGTGGAAGTAGACGATCAGCGGCAGCCTGCCGCTGCGGGGCGCCGCGGCCAGGCCCGGCACGAAGAGGCGCACGCTCGTGCCCTTGGCGTCGTCGAGCGGGACGTCGTTGGAGTGGACAATGCGGCGCGCGGGGCCGTCCGCTATGGTGACCGCGACGGGCTCCCCCGACGGCGCCGCCGGGAGGAGCTTGGCCTGGCCGTTGCGGGTGAGGGAGCCGTCCGGGTTGAAGCGGATGTTGAGGTACTTGTACGGGTCCATCGCCCTCGCCGCGCACCGCGTCGCTGTAAAAAGCTGCCGGCTAGGCGAGGACGGCGTCGACCTGGGTGTTGCTCTCAGTCACACGATACGGCGGTGGAGCTGCACAGCTGAGCGCGCAGCGAATATATAGCTCGTGTGGCCTGGAGCTGGCGCGGTTGCCGGTTGGTAGTTGCGAGCTGAGACTCGGCTTTGAGCAGCGCACTAGCGAGCTCGCACTGCTCCCACCAGAGAGCGACGCGGGCGCGCGCGTGACACCCGGGGCCGTGGTGGTGGGTCGTCACATGATCGACGGGTGACGCCGCGGCGCCGTCCACACAGTGACACGGCGCACAATGCGCGCGTGGGCTACAGCCAAAATCGGACGGCCGGGGGCGCCCGAACCCCAGCCGAATTCATACCTGCGACTGCGATTGGACGGATGGATGGACGGGAAAGCCGGGAAAGGAACGTAGCAGCGAGGGATCGATACTCCGGCTCGCCTGCCTGTCACCTCCTGATTAACCTTAATGGCGCGCCAGCTAAACGCCACATGCACCTTGTACGAGTGGCCGGGGCGCGGCCACCCCGGCCGTGCCGTGCCGTTACTGCTACTCTATCGTGCAACACCCGCGAAGTGACGAGTGGTGAATGCTGATCCAGATCTACCGATCAGGCAAATAAATTTCGGAAAGAGAGTGCTCGCAACAAGTGTACAGCCCCCTACTTTGTTGCTCTTAAATTCGATTTGAAACCGTTCACGTTTGTTACCTCGGTCTCAAACGAGTGAACAACCAACATGACAGAAGTAGTGTCCTACCCACTTTTCCTTTACGTCGGCTACACAGGCGACCATGGAGTGAACTTTGATGTGATGCACAAGCACAAATACATTAACATGGCAAATATGCACACTAAACAACTTCTTCATTTGTAGTGAATTTGGAGAAGAACATTAACCAACATGTAAACAGTGGAATAAACTCAAACAACATGCACATATGACACATGATTTAACATGGAAAAAAATTCAGCAAAGCAGAGTAAACGCTTATGTCCCCTTCTGAATTTTGCAAATTGTTAAACCAAACATCATCAAATTTGACAACCAGATAGACACACGAGTTTCTAAAATCCCCTTAAAGGTTCACCTCAATCTGACACCTTTGCCTATCCATTATGTACGTCTCCTAATACTAATTTGTGCTAAAACTGCAATAGTTTAAACTAACAAAACCATTCCCAAATCAGATGCTCTGGTGACCCAAACCTCAAACCAGCTAACCAGTTGTACCTAAGGACGATGACTTCTCGATTGCATGCAACGGTAGTGGCAGATCCAACATTGATGTGTGCAGTGGAAGCCGTGATCTCCGACAACGGAGTTGGGTAACTCCCAGCCCAATGGCGAGTGGTGTAGAACCATCAACCCTTGTCTTTGCCCGTCGCCCCGGCAAGTTTTCTTTCCTAGGCCTTCGACATCTTCTGAAAATTGAGGTTCGTATGACACTCTGAGGTCTTAGTTGTAATTTACTTGTTTCCTAGGGCCTCTTATATATATCGTTGGAAGTCGAATGCAAATCTAGAGCATTTTTCATGAAAAAAACATTCATATTTATATATCTATATCTATACCACTATATACTGTGATAATAACTTTAAATATTAGTCATTGCATATGTTCCATCCAACTATTGAGAATGACAAATTTGAGCATTATCAACATTTGATAAGGTTATCTAATTGTGGGATTTTGTCATTCTGCCTTCTAATTTAACCCCCACACTATTGTCTCGTGCATTCTAGAAGTATCGTATGATTCCGTAATAAAAGAAATATATACAACAATCTAGATTCTAGAGGGGTGGGAACAATATTGAAATAGAGTTGTATCTTGTCCAATATTATCCAGGAAAAGGGGATAAACACCATTTTTGCATGGTAATATATGTCTCACTCATATAATAAATATCAAGGCACAAGCGACGCAGAAATTGACCAGACAAAACTCAAAAGACAAGGGAGCACTAGCCTTTGCAGGAAGGACAACCAACCAAGAAAGAAAATTACAATCAAGACCGACGACTCCCTTAAACTTGACTCCAATGCCAGTCACCTGCCTCTAACACTGTCGCAGTAGTCACCAAAGCAGAAAAGTAACGGATCACCTCATCACCCAAGCTTGACGCGGTTTGATCACTAATATACTGGTTTTTGGACTATCAAAATAGCTTGCCAAAGGTGAAGCCAAGGTAGTCAGAATCGCAATTTTTAATATGATCGGAGCTCCGATGTTAGGATCGCAAATTATAGAATTCTAACTAGCATAATTGTACAAACATAGATTCTATGAACTAAAACCGTAGAATCAAAGTGGCTAGTTTGAATCGTGAAGTCAAAGAATCGTACAATATAATCGTGATTCAGACAACCTTGGGTGAAGCCATTGCCTTTGAAAGATATTGACCAGGACAACACCCCGGACGCACCATCAAACTTCAGATCTGACCCCCCCCCCCTGTCGGTGTCAAAACCGGCGGATCTCGGTAGGGGGTCCCGATCTGTGCGTCTAAGGCTAATGGTAACAGGAGGCAAGGGACACGATGTTTTACCCAGGTTCGGGCCCTCTCGATGGAGGTAAAACCCTACTTCCTGCTTGATTGATCTTGATGATATGAGTATTACAAGAGTTGATCTACCACGAGATCGTAGAGGCTAACCCCTAGAAGCTAGCCTATGATGATTATGATTGTCCCTATACGGACCAAACTCTCCGGTTTATATAGACACCGGAGGGGGCTAGGGTTTACACAGAGTCGGTTACAAAGAAGGAGATCTAATATCCGGATCGCCAAGCTTGTGTTCCACGCAAAGGAGAGTCCCATCCGGACACGGGACGAAGTCTTGAGTCTTGTATCTTCACGGTCCATGAGTTCGGCCAGAGTATATAGTCTGGCAGTCCGGATACCCCCTAATCCTGGACTCCCTCAGTAGCCCGTGAACCAAGCTTCAATGAAGATGAGTCCGGCGCGCAGTTTTGTCTTCGGCATTGCAAGGCGGGTTCCATCTCCAAATACTCCAAAGTAATTACCGAACACTTAAATCGTGTCCGGATCTGCAAGATGATCTTCACATACCACCATAGAGAGAACGATATTCCACAAATGTAATCTGCTGACATCTTTGGATAGCATGACATAGCACCATAGACGAGTCATTATTGAACCGTCTCTCCACTACCAAACATCGCTCATGTTGCGAGGCGGTCTCGTCAAAGCAGAGATCGTGCTCCCCTTATTGCGGGGCTTTAATATGGGCACGGGTAGCCCAACCGCACCGTTAATCGCAGCGAGTGGCGAACGAGCGGGTTCCAGTAGGCAAGTGGGGAGGCGCAAAAGCTTTTACCGCCTCTATAAATAGATAAGGTCTCTTCCTCTTTACCCACGCCTTTCCCTTCCCCTAGTCCATTCCCCTTTGCTCGAGCCCTAGCGCCCAAGCACTCTTCTTCTCCACCAAAGAAAGGTTCTCCGAAGATGTCCGGATCCGGAGCAGGAGGCAAATGGATGGCCTCTACCATCCGGGAGAGGGATATCAAAAAGCTCCGAGAGGGCGGGTACCTGGCCAAGAAAATCGGCCACCGTCTTCCGCCGGCGGGACAGATCGTCCCCACTCCGGAGCCCCACGAGAGGGTCGTATTTCTTCCTCATTTTGTCCGCGGGCTCGGGTTTCCCCTTCATGCATTTATTCGCGGCATCATGTATTATTACGGGATTGATTTTCATGATTTGTCCCCCAATTCTTTCCTTAATATCTCGACGTTCATTGTCGTGTGTGAGGCTTTTCTCCGTATTTCGCCCCACTTCGGCCTATGGCTGAATATCTCCAACGTGAAGCCCAAGGTGGTGAATGGCGAGCATGCCGAGTGCGGCGGCGCCATGGTGAGCATGATGCCCAAAGTCACATGGCCAACGGGCGCCTTCAATGATTCCGTCAAGGAGTGGCAGCAGCAGTGGTTCTATATCACCGAACCGCACGGTAAAAAATGGGCTGGTACTCCTGAATTCAGATCCGGAGCCCCACTGTGGCTCTTGTCCTGGCCCGAGAAGGGCCTGAACTGGTCCTCATCCGACGAGCTGTCAGTGCTCCAAACGCGCGTACAGAGTGTGGTCGATAAGGATGTCAAACTCATCAACATAGTCTAGGTGATGTTAGTTCGCGTGGTTCTCCCTTGCCAGCGTCGAGCCTGCAATTTGTGGGAATACGACCCAGCCGAGCACCAGACCCTATGGGAGCTCTACGGCTCCTCCCACAAGGACATCTGGAAGGTGCTCTTCAAGTCCGGTAAACCGTGGCCAGGCTCCGTCGAGGACCGCGGGTATCAACTATCCCGCTCTGCAAGTCCGGTAAGTTATTGCTATGCTCTGTCCATCCATATTTTAGCTGGCATGTTCCAAGGGAGACGCTTTCATCATGCATTATTCAATAATCCCAGGAATGGACAAAAAAGGTGGGGCGGATACACTGTCCGGCCCCGCTGCTGGAGGAACCGGCAGGACCTCTTCTGACGAAGATGCTGGTCCCGGCGCCTTACGAGGCGCCGAAGAAAGAGGCCTCCAAGAAGGTCAAGAAGACCCGGAGCAGCCTCCGTCGCCGCGACGCTGCGGATACAAAATCCGAAGACTCCAGCGACCATCCTCCTTCGAAGAAGAAGAGGAGGAGGAAGAAGATGAATCCTCCGCAGGGGGGGGGGGGAAGAAAAGGACGGCTTCCTCATCCCTGGAGGCGGAATCGCCGAAGAGAGGGAAAGGTTCTCTCCCGAAGGCGTCCACCACGGCTGCTAATAGCATCCTGGAGTGGGATCCCAGGGCCCAGCCCCTGGTAGAGTCATGAGTACACGAAATCCGAACACGCCTATGTGCCAGGGGTCATTAGGATGTAGTAGTTTAACTATTGCCATACTTTGTGCAGCCCGGCGAGGTCCCACTCCGGACGGTTCTCATCAGAGGATTCGATGAGCTTAGATGCCCGGGAGAGCGAGACGCCTCCAGAGGCCCCTTCCCCGAAGCCTAGGCGCGACACCGAGGTGTCGTATCAGCGGGACCCGGACCAGGGAGGGCATTTCTCTGGGGCCGGATACACGGGAGCAGCGGTTCCCATGCTTGTCGATGGCGGGGGCGATCTTGGATTCAGCCCGCAGCCGGACACGGTCCTGGAGACCTTTAAAGCTCCAGGATCGGGCGAGTAGCCACCTTTGACGGGGGGAGGCCCGCCCGCTGTGCCAGCAACCTCTGTCCAAGCAGAGTTGTCGGGTGGCCTATCGATAGCGCTAAAGAGTGCGTCCATCGTCGATGAACATCGCACCCTCATGGGTGCGGTGATTGAAAAGATTCAATCCGCTGAGAGCGGACTGAATAAATCCTGCCTTAGCCTTATAAAAGGCTTTGAGGTATGTTTTTAGAAACCTTTGAAGATTGTCATAGTATGAGTAGTAACCCCTGATGCAGTGTCCGGTGAAAGAGAGAGAGAGAGAGTCGGACAGGGGATCAAATTTCTGCTTTGCAGGAGACTCAGTAAATGACATATATCTTTTTGTTTGAAAATAGGTGTCTGTAGCGACGACCGCCTCTCATAATGCAGAGGTGTCCGGACTAAAGCAGAGTCTGGAACGGGCCGAAGAAGAACTTGGCCGCGTGAAGAAGTAGTTGGAGGACAATCAAGGTATGTCGAAACCTTGTCCTAAGTTCAGCACGAAAGAGTAGTTGTGCCTGATGAGAATATTTGTATTGCATGCTTTAGGAGCTAGCGCCGAAATCGAGGCATTGAAGAAGGCTTTGGCCGAAGCCGACACGAAGGCCGCCGCAGAGCAGGCTCTTCGCAAGAAGCACGAGGCTAGGGTCATTGAAGCTGAGCGTGAGCTCCAGGAGGCCCTGAAGAAGAGCGAGACCTTAGAGCAGAGTCTAGCAGGGAAAGAGTCTGAACTCGCCCAAGCTCTCCAAGCCGCAGATGATGCTTGGGAAGAAGCCCGAGGTGCTCTGAAGGACATTCAGGAGGCATAGAGGGTTGCGGTTGGTAAGGCTTTTGGTACTCAAAGCATTGTTGGCGTAGTAAAAGGAGGAGCTCTAAGCAACAAACTGAATTCTTGTTTTTCCAGGGGCGTTTGCGGACCTGCCGCGCAACATATCTGATGCTGCCCAATTCTACCGGACTGAAGAGAAGAAGTCCACGGAGAAGCATTTCTGGTCGTAGTATTTGGCGCCGAATTATCCGGTGCCCTTTATCGATCAGCTGAAGCAGCTGGTCGAACTGCACCAGGCGGCCGAACTAGCCATGAAGGACTTAGTTGTCCGACTATGGCCCGCTGAGCCTATTCCAAGTAGTTACTTCGGACTCATGAGGCGGATTGTTAGTGCTTGCCCTCGGCTCGAAGTCATTAAGCGGTCGGTCTGTATAGAAGGTGCACGCATGGCATTTGCCCGTGCGAAGGTGCACTGGGAGAAGCTTGATGCTGAAAAGCTGATGACTGAGGGACCGCCGAAGGGCAAGGAGCATCGCAAGCCCGAGTTGTATTATGAGGGTGTCCTGAAAGGAGCTCGCCTTGTGGCGGAACAGTGTACCAAAGATGCTATATTTCCCTGAAGGCAGTCATGTCGTTCTTTTTAATGCGGGATAATGGCATTGTTATTATTTATGGCCTGTTATATGAATGTTTTTTCTTCCTGTGCGGCTGTTTAGTGTATATATATCCTGAGAGTTGGCCAGTCGTCGGCTTCTGCCCCCACGTAAAAAGTACGAGGGTGTTCGGGACATACCTGTACACTCTTTATCCCATTGTTGGGTCCTTTAAGGAGGTGTTCATCACCACAAACCAGGCAATCAGACTATAGGGCTTTATCACTCTCACTTAGCCATAGGAATTTTGAGTATGGTAGGCGCAGCCTCTGGTGTTCGGAAGACCGTGCAAGGGGCTCTAACGGCGCCTGATCAGAAAACTGATCCGTCGCACTTCTGCATTTATTATGGCATTGTGCGGAATAAATCTTTAAAGATTTTACAACCTCTCGAACAGCTGACTAGCTCTCGCCATATCATGTCAGTCAGTTTTCGGCTTTCTCTACTGAGGTGCTCATCCGGAAGAACCGGGACACAATCACAGTAGTTCTCCCAGCGCTACCTTAGCTGATAGAGCGGAACGTAAGGTACCAAAACATGGGAGCTGGGCAAACCCAACTAATGACCCAAGACATGATTCGGAGCTAATGCATATAGTGCTATAAGTTCGGGGTGCCGAGCGACCGAAAAGGTGGTCGAACTTTTGTTGCCATATTATGAGTACTATGAAACCCCTGGCATAGTGGGGCATAACACGATGTATGGGTGGCGTTTATGACGAAAAAGCGTCAATGGGGAACGACGGCCAGTAAGTGTTATTTAAGTCTATGTATTGTAGTAGAATGACATGTCTATGCAAATGAGTACGGTTTATGCTTATGAAAAGAGGTGTGTTGGCGGAACCTGTCGTGGCCGTACTGGAGGAGGTTGTGTGTGGATCCGAAGTGTATCCGAACTATCTCCTTGGGGGGGGGGTACTTAAGTGTTCCCGCCTTGTGCGCCCGAGCTGATTCCGTGTCGCCAGTCCTGTTCTGCATAAAGGTCAGTCTGTAAAGGCAAATGCTTGGAGGCAGTTGCATGCCATATGATGGTTGAACCGCGGGTGCCCGACCGGGGCCTGGTCGAGCCAGGTTATAATGCCGGAAAGTAGCTCGGACTCCTCAATTGGTGTCCGGGTGGTTGGCTGCCGAATCAAAGTTCGATAAATGGGCACAACTTGCTATATCAATGGCGGTGTAATTTCCACTCTTAGGGTGGAGTGCGGTCTTGCCCATAATTGTGACCACGCCATGTGGATTTGGCCTGATGCTGTATCGCATTAGCCAACGCGGTTCGTCCCGATAGTGTATGGTAGTTATTGTATAAGGGGACAATGCCGAAGACTTACTCTTCGGCATGGTATTTGTTTGGTGATCCGAAGACAACCTCCAGGGTGATGGGCTTGTAAAACTTGGCCTTTGCACCTGGGACGACATCTTTTAGAAGATGTTATTAATGGGTTTGATCCTCGAGCGGTCAATACCTATCTGGTGATAGTAAGTGCAATTAAATTGCTATGGTTGGTATTGTCCGGACGGTCGATGTGATCGAAGATGGTCGGCCGTATTTTTGTACTGCGGGGGAACTTCCTTTGACCTCGCCCTATTTGGTGGTCTTGGCTTCTCGTTGTTTGAGATTTTCTTTCATTGTTTTCGGCGCCCGACCGGCCGTTTTGTTTTGAGGATCCGACATTCTCTATTGGTATGCTTGGCCGCCACTCTAGGGGTACCATGAATTTGACATGGTTGGTCGAGTATGCTGCTCGGGCCGGATGGGCCTGAGCTGTTCTATTTCCGCTGACCGGACCGAGAGTCGCGGAATTCGGCACCAACTCCCTTGTCTTGATTGTCATCTGTAACGCCCCGGATTCGATGCGCCAGGTGTCTGCCAGTTATTCGTCGTTGTTGCCATGTCTTTTGCTTGCGTGTGCATTTTGCCATGTCATCATGTGCATTGCATTGCATACGTGTTCGTCCCATGCATCCAAGCTTTTTCCCGTTGTCCGTTTTGATTTCCGACACTCCTATGTCCTCCGGTGTCCTCTTCTTGTCTCTTTTCGTGAGCGGGTGTTAAACATTCTCGGAATGGACCTAGGTTTGCCAAGCGGCCTTGGCACACCACCGGTAGACCGCCTGTCAAGTTTCGTACCATTTGGAGTGCGTTTGATACTCCAACGGT
The DNA here is from genome assembly GCA_021437245.1 of Aegilops speltoides. Classification (NCBI taxonomy): domain Eukaryota; kingdom Viridiplantae; phylum Streptophyta; class Magnoliopsida; order Poales; family Poaceae; genus Aegilops; species Aegilops speltoides. The sequence continues at coordinate 391,348,278 of CM038144.1, forward strand.
TAACCGGGGAACCGTAAAGGCCTCTTTATGTTGCAGCCCAACACCCCTTCAAAGTGGCCCAATAACCCATCTAAACCCCCTCCATGCTCTCGGTCATTCGATCACGATCGCGTGACCGAAAACCGCTACCCATTTGGACTCTCCTATCTCCCTCTACCTATAAATGAGTCCCTCCCCCCGAAATTTGCAGATCAAACCCTAGTCTACTTCCTCTCCGTGCCGCCGGACAAAAACTCCACCGACGGACATGTCCGCTGCCACCGTCCGCCCTCTCCCGCGCCGCCACGTGGCGTCCTCCGCCGCCGCCGCCATCAAAGCCCGGCCATGCCCGAGGCCGGCCGCCGCCCGTGCCGCCGCCCGTCGGCGCCGCCGTGCCGCGCCTCGCGCCTTGCCGCTGCCCGTCGCCCGTGCGCCTCGCCGCCGCCACACCTCGCCATCGCCTCCGCCACCGCCGCCATGGTGCCATCCCTCGCCGCCGCTGGAGCGCCTCCGCCGCCCTGCTCCTCCGCGCCGTCTGCCCGCTTCGCTGGCGCCTCGCTCCGCCGGAGCTTCGCCACCCGCCTCCGGCCGCTGTCCAGCTCGCTGGCGTGCCTCTCCGGCCCGGATCCGGTGAGATCCGGCCGAGAGCGCCCCGGAGCCGTCTTCCCCGACCCCAGCTCCGCCTGCCCCAGCCGGCCCCTTCTTCCCCGAGCTCCTCCGGCGACTACTCCAGCGAGATCCGCCGTGTTGACTTTTTCCCCGCGAGGTTGCAATATTTCTAAGTCCCAGTTATGTTTAGGATACCTCTTCGCATCATAACTCTGCATCCGTGGCTCCGTTTTGGGCGTGTAGCATATCAAATTGTTCGTCTCAACTAGTACTTCATTTCGTTACATTGCACCATGTTCATTTGAGCTCATCTTGATGCCCTAAATGATGTTCCAACAGTGCTATGTAATGTTAGTTTCAGATTCTTGTCAGGATTTGGACATTTGTCATTTTTGCCATGTTTAATGTGTGCCTCCTATGAACTCGAGCCCTACATGTGTTTTGAAGTATGCCATGCCATCTTTACATTGGTGCCATCCATTTATTTTTGTGAGTCTTGTAGTGAGTGCATCGAGCTCGTGAAGTAGGGTACTTGTTGTAGCTGTTTTGCTAGGCTGAATCTGTTATATCGTGATGCTATGTTAACTTGCTGCTACAAGTCATTCTATGCATAATCTGGAGATGTTCACTAAGGATGTTTTGTTATACATGTCATGCTATATCCATTCATGCCCCTGATTGCATTTATAGCCTGCTGTAAGAAGTTTTTATCTTGCTCCAAACTTGCTAAATAATGTTGCTGTCAGCCTGTTAACATTAAGTTCAATGTTGCCATGATTGTTGTTAGTGATACAAGCATGCTATGAACTTGCTCTTGCCATGTTTACCTTCCTGAATATTCCATCTTACTGTTGGTCACCTTTCCATGCCATGTATTGCTCTGTGGTGAGTGGTACAAGCTCACCAACATGCCTACTTATTGTTGTTCCTGCCATGTATGAATCTGTCAAATCGTTTGCCATGTTTGCATGGATGTTACCATCTTTTCTGTTGATCTTTGGAATTAGTTCAGTAAGGGAGTTTTGTTCTTTGTCTTTAGTACTAGCATGCCATGCCTTTGTTTGCCATGATAAGTTCTTGTAACATGTTGATTGTTAGCTCTAAACATTGCAAGCTGATGTTACTTCTGCAGAGTCTGAAACTTTTATTATTTGCAATCTTGACATGTCCTTTTGAGCATGTTATTGTGTTTTCTGGAGATAGCTCAGTGTTCATGTTTTGTCATGCTTTACCTGTACTTCATGTCCATGCCTTTTGTTTTCATGTTGAGATGCTGTAGCATATTGTTTTGATGCTTGCGAGATGCCTAGTTGCTGTTTTGGACAGCTTGTCCTTTAAACTTGTATAGAGTGTATGTGTTGAACCGTTGCTCCGTTTTGAGTGTGCCCTATATGAAACTTGCTTGATTTTGCATGAAGTCTCATATTATCATGTTGCATCCTTGTGTTGAGGTGTTTGCTTGATGTTTGTATGCATTTTGCATCTATGCCATGTTTGACTTGTTTTGCTCATATCTTCTAGGCCGTAGCTCTGAATTAAATGAACTTTATATGTAACTTGACTAGAATCTCGTGTAGATCATCTTGGTGCATCCTAACTTGCTGTTTAACAACTTGAACATAAGGTTTGTTCAGATCTGGACCAACTTCTAAACTTGCATATGAGGACTTACCGGAATTGTTATATGTTGTTTCCGGCCTCATTTAAACTTGCCTTGATGTGTTGTTCTTGTTTGCATCATCTCTTGCCATAAGTAGCCTCATCTAGCTTTGTCATGCATCATGCTTGGTTGTGCATCATGTCTTGGCTATGTGTAGTGTGTTTACCATGTTGTGTGCTTCTTCTCGATAGTTCCTGTTTCGTTGCGTTCATGAGGATTCGTTCGTCTACGCTTGGTTCGGCTTCATCCGTTCGTCTTCTTCCTAGAGGATTTCAGGCAAGATGATCGTCACCTTGGATCTCATTACTATCATTGCTATGCTAGTTGCTTCTTTCTATCGCTTTGCTGCGCTACCTATCACTTGTTCTTCAAGCCTCCCCAAATTGCCATGTTAGCCTCTAACCTTTTCACCCTTTCTAGCAAACCGTTGCTTGGCTAGGTTACCGCTTTGCTCAGCCCGTTTTATAGCGTTGTTAGTTGCAGGTGAAGTTGAAGATTGCTCCATGGTGGACAGGATTATGTTGGGATATCACAATATCTCTTATTTAATTAATGCATCTATATACTTGGTAAAGGGTGGAAGGCTCGGCCTTATGCCTGGTGTTTTGTTCCACTCTTGCCGCCCTAGTTTTGCATCATACGGTGTTATGTTCCCGGATTTTATGCTCCTTACGCGGTTGGGTGATTTATGGGACCCCCTTGACAGTTTGCTATGAATAAAACTCCTCCAGCAAGGCCCAACCTTGGTTTTACCATTTGCCTCACCACCACCTATACCCTTCCCTTGGGTCGGCCAACCCGAGGGTCATCTTTATTTTAGCTGTTGGGGAACGTAGTAATTTCAAAAAATTTCCTACGCACACGCAAGATCATGGTGATGACATAGCAACGAGGGTTGTCGTACGCACTCGTGAGACCGAAGCGAAGCGTTGACACAACGTAGTGGAAGTAGTCGACGCCTTCCGGTTCAACCGATCCAGCACCGTTACTCGGCACCTCCAAGTTCTTGACACGCAGACAGCTCGATGACGCACCCTCGATCTCTCCGATCCAGCAGAGGCGCCGAGGGGAGTTCCACAAGATGACGGCGTGGTGACGATCTTGATGTTCTCTGTCGCAGGCTTCGCCTAAGCACCGCTACAATATGACCGAGGTGTAATATCGTGGAGGGGGCACCGACACTGCTAAGGAACGATCTCAATGATCAACTTGTGTGTTCTAGGGTGCCCCTACCCCGTATATAAAGGAGGGAGGGAGGAGGAGGCCGCCCAAGGGGCGTGCCATAGAGGAGGGGAAACCTACTCCAAGTAGGTTCCCCCCTTTCCTTATCTTATTTGAAGGGGAAGGAAAGAGTACTAGTATTAGGAATAAGTACTAGTAGTAGTAATAGGAAGAGGGGAAGGAGAAAGGAAGGGGGGGCCCCTTCCCAATTCGGATTGGGCTGGGGGGGCGTGCCCCCCTCCCTTGTTCCTTCTCCTTCTTCCTATATGGGCCCAATAAGGCCCATATACCTCCCGGGGTTCCAGAACCTCCGGTAGCTCCAAACTTCTCCGGAACCTTTCCGGTGTCCAAATATATCCGCCCAATATATCAATCTTTATGTCTCGACCATTTCGAGACTCCTCGTCATGTCCGTGATCACATCCGGACTCCAACAAACTTCGTACATCAAAATACATAAACTCATAATATAATTGTCATCGAAACCTTAAGCGTGCGGACCCTACGGTTCGAGAACAATGTAGACATGACCGAGACACGCCTCGGTCAATAACTAATAGCGGACCTCGATGCCCATATTGGTTCCTACATATTCTACGAAGATCTTTATCGGTCAAACCGCATAACAACATACGTTATTCCCTTTGTCATCGGTATGTTACTTGCCCGAGATTTGATCGTCGGTATCCAATACCTAGTATAATCTCGTTACCGGCAAGTCTCTTTACTCGTTCCGTAATACGTCATCTCATAACTAACTCATTAGTTACATGCTTGCAAGGCTTGGGTGATGAGTATTACCGAGAGGGCCCAGAGATACCTCTCCGACAATCGGAGTGACAAAACCTAATCTCGAATTATGCTAACTCAACATGTACCTTCGAAACACCTGTAGTACTCCTTTATAATCACCCGATTACGTTGTGACGTTTGGTAGTACCCAAAGTGTTCTTCCGTAAACGGAGTTACACAATTCTCATAGTTCTGAGGAACATGTATAAGTCATGAAGGAAGCAATAGTAGAATACTAAACGATCAAGTGCTAAGCTAACGGGATGGGTCATGTCAATCACATCATTCTCCTAATGATGTGATCCCATTAATCAAATGACAACACATGTCTATGGTTAGGAAACATAACCATCTTTGATTAATGAGCTAGTCAAGTAGAGGTATACTAGTGACTGTATGTTTGTCTATGTATTCACACATGTATCATGTTTTCGGTTAATACAATTCTAGCATGAATAATAAACATTTATCATGATTTGAGGAAATAAATAATAACTTTATTATTACCTCTAGGGCATATTTCCTTCAGTCTCCCACTTGCACTAGAGTCAATAATCTAGATTACACAAGTAATGATTCTAACACCCATGGAGTCTTGGTGCTATCATGTTTTGCTCGTGAGAGAAGGCTTAGTCAATGGGTCGCAATATTCAGATCCGTATGTATTTTGCAAATCTCTATGTCTCCCACTTGGACTTGGCCCGAATGGAATTGAAGCGCCTCTTGATGTGCTTGGTCCTCTTGTGAAATCTGGATTCCTTTGCCAAGGCAATTGCACCAAGATTGTCACGAAGATCTTCATTGGTCCCGATGCACTAGGTATGACACCTAGATCGAAATGAACTCCTTCATCCGACTCCTTCATTCTCCGCTTGAAGCAGCTATGTACTCCGCTTCACATGTAGATCCCGCCACGACACTTTGTTTTGAACGCACCAACTTACAGCTCCACCGCTTAATATAAACACGATCCGGTTTGCGATTTAGAATCGTCCGGATCAGTGTCAAAGCTTGCATCGACGTAACCATTTACGACTAGCTCTTTGTCACCTCCATATACGAGAAACATATCCTTAGTCCTTTTCGTATTTCAGATGTTCTTGACCGCTGTCCGATGATCCACTCTTGGATTACTTTGGTACCTACCGCCAAGCTTATTGCTAAGCATACGTCAGTCCGGTACACAAGATTGCATACATGATAGAGCCTATGGCTGAAGCATAGGAACATCTTTCATTTCTCTCTATCTTCATTGTGGTCGGGCATTGAGTTCGACTCAACTTCACACCTTGTACAGTGCAAGAATCCTTTCTTTGCTCGATCCATTTTGAACTTTTTCAAAATTTTGTCAAGGTATGTGCTTTGTGAAAGTCCTATTAAGCGCCTTGTTCTATCTCTATAGATCTTGATGCCCAATATGTAAGCAGCTTCACCGAGGTCTTTCATCGAAAAACTTTTATTCAAGTATCCCTTTATGCTATCCAGAAATTCTATATCATTTCCAATTAATAATATGTCATCAACATATAAAACTAGAAATGCTACAGAGCTCCCACTCACTTTCTTGTAAATACTGAGCTTCTCCAAAAGTGCAGATAAAACCATATGCTTTGATCACACTGTCAAAGCGTTTATTCCAACTCCGAGATCCTTGCACCAGTCCATAAATGGAACGCTGGAGTTTGCACACTTTGTCAGCACCTTTTGGATCAACAAAACCTTCAGGCTGCATCATATACAACTCTTCTTCTAGAAATCCATTCAAGAATACAGTCTTGACATCCATTTGCCAAATTTCATAATCATGAAATGCAGCAATAGCCAACATGATTCGGACAGACTTAAGCATCGCTACGGGTGAGAAAGTCTCATCGTAGTCAACCCCTTGAACTTGTCGAAAACCTTTCGCAACAAGTCGAGCTTTGTAGACGAGAACATTACCATCGCGGTCTTCTTCTTAAAGATCCATTTATTCTCAATGGCTTGCCGATCATCGGGCAAGTCAACCAAAGTCCATACTTTGTTTTCATACATGGATCCTATCTCGATTTCATGGCCTCTAGCCATTTTGGAATCTGGGCTCATCATCGCTTCCTCATAGTTCGTAGGTTCATCATGGTCAAGTAACATGACTTCGTAATAGGATTTCCGCACCACTCAGTGCGGATCTTACTCGTAGACCCACGAGGTTCAAGAGAAACTTGATCCAAGTTTCATGATCAATATCATTAGCTTCCTCACTAATTGGTGTAGTCGTCACAGGAACCGGTTCTTGTGATGAACTACTTTCCAATAAGGGAGTAGATACAATTATCTCATCAAGTTCTACTTTCCTCCCACTCACTTCTTTCGAGAGAAACTCCTTCTCTAGAAAGGATCCGAATTTAGCAACGAAAATCTTGCCCTCAGATCTGTGATAGAAGGTGTACCCAATAGTCTCTTTTGGGTATCCTATGAAGACACATTTCTCTGATTTGGGTTCAAGCTTACCTGGTTGAAGTTTCTTCACATAAGCATCGCAGCCCCAAACTTTGAGAAACGACAACTTTGGTTTCTTGCCAAACCATAGTTCATAAGGCGTCGTCTCAACGGATTTTGATGGTGCCCTATTTAACGTGAATGCGGCCGTCTCTAAAGCATAACCCCAAAACGATAGCGGTAAATCGGTAAGAGACATCATAGATCGCACCATATCAAGTAAAGTACGATTACGACGTTCGGACACACCATTTCGTTGTGGTGTTCGGTGGCGTGAGTTGCTAAACTATTCCATATTGTTTCAAATGCAAACCAAACTCGTAACTCAAATATTCTCCTCCACGATCAGATCGTAGAAACTTTATTTTCTTGTTACGATGATTTTCTACTTCACTCTGAAATTCTTTGAACTTTTCAAATGTTTCAGACTTGTGCTTCATCAAGTAGATATACCCATATCTGCTCAAATCATCTGTGAAGGTGAGAAAATAACGATATCCGCCACGAGCCTCAACATTCATTGGGCCACATACATCTGTATGTATGATTTCCAATAAATCTGTTGCTCTCTCCATAGAACCGGAGAATGGTGTTTTGGTCATCTTGCCCATGAGGCACGGTTCGCAAGTACCAAGTGATTCATAATCAAGTAATTCCAGAAGTCCATCAGTATGGAGTTTCTTCATGCGTTTTACACCGATATGACCTAAACGGCAGTGCCACAAATATGTTGCACTATCATTATCAACTCTGCATCTTTTGGCTTCAACATTATGAATATGTGTATCACTACTATCGAGATTTAATAAAAATAGACCACTCTTCAGGGGTGCATGACCATAAAAGATATTACTCATATAAATAGAACAACCATTATTCTCTGATTTAAATGAATAACCGTCTCGCATCAAACAAGATCCAGATATAGTGTTCATGCTTAACGCTGGCACCAAATAACAATTATTCAGGTCTAAAACTAATCCCGATGGTAGATGTAGAGGTAGCGTGCCGACCGCGATCACATCGACTTTGGAACCATTTCCCACGCAGATCGTCACCTCGCCCTTAGCTAATCTTCGCTAATCCGTAGTCCTGCTTTGAGTTGCAAATGTTAGCAATGTAACCAATATCAAATACCAGGTGCTCTGCGAGCATTAGTAAGGTACACATCAATAACATGTATATCACATATACCTTTGTTCACTTTGCCATCCTTCTTATCCGCCAAATACTTGGGGCAGTTCCGCTTCGGTGTCGATCTTCTTGCGGTTGAAGCACTGTTTGCTTAGGTCCAGACTTGGGTTTCTTCTCTTGAGCAGCAACTTGTTTGCTGTTCTTTTGAAGTTCCTTCTTCTTCCCTTTGGCCCTTTTCTTGAAACCTAGTGGTCTTGTTGACCATCAACACTTGATGCTCCTTTTGATTTCTACCTCCGCTGCTTTCAAGGCATGCGAAGAGCTCGGGAATAGTCTTGTTCATCCCTTGCATATTATAGTTCATCACGAAGCTCTTGTAGCTTGGTGGCGTGATTGGAGAATTTGTCAATGACGCTATCATCCGGAAGATTAACTCCTAGTTGAATCAAGTGATTATTATACCCGGACATTTTGAGTATATGCTCACCGATGTAACTGTTCTCCTCCATCTTGTAGCTGTAGAACTTATTGGAGACTTCATATCTCTCAATCCGGGCATTTGCTTGAAATATTAACTTCAACTCGAACATCTCATATGCTCCATGACGCTCAAAACGTCGTTGAAGACCCGGTTCTAAGCCGTAAAGCATGGCACATGAACTATAGAGTAGTCATCACTTTGCTCGCCAGACGTTCTAACGCCATCGGCCAGCATCAAGAAGCAGTTCGCACCCAGCGGTGCTTCCGGGACGTAACTTTTTCGGCAGCAATGAGGATAATCCTCAGGTTACGGACCCAGTCCGTGTAATTGCTACCATCATCTTTCAACATTGCTTTCTCAAGGAACGCATTAAAATTCAACGGAACAACAGCACGAGCCATCTATCTACAAACAAACATAGACAAGCAAAATACTATCAGGTACTAAGTTCATGATAAATTTAAGTTCAATTAATCATATTACTTAAGAACTCCCACTTAGACAGACATCTCTCTAGTCATTTAAGTGATCACGTGATCCAAATCAACTAAACCATGTCCGATCATCACGTGAGATGGAGTAGTTTCAATGGTGAACATCTCTATGTTGATCATATCTACTATATGATTCACGCTCGACCTTTCGGTCTCCGTGTTCCGAGGCCATATCTGTATATGCTAGGCTCGTCAAGTATAACTCGAGTATTCGCGTGTGCAACTGTTTTGCACCGTTGTATTTGAACGTAGAGCCTATCACACCCGATCATCACGTGGTGTCTCAAAGACGAAGAACTTTCGCAACGGTGCATACTCGGGAGAACACTTCTTGATAATTAGTGAGAGATCATCTTAAAATGCTACCGTCAATCAAAGCAAGATAAGATGCATAAAGGATAAACATCACATGCAATCAATATAAGTGATATGATATGGCCATCATCATCTTGTGCTTGTGATCTCCATCTTTGAAGCACCGTCGTGATCACCATCGTCACCGGCGCGACACCTTGATCTCCATCGTAGCATCGTTGTCGTTTACGCCATCTATTGCTTCTACGACTATCGCTACCGCTTAGTGATAAAGTAAAGCAATTACAGGGCGTTTGCATTTCATACAATAAAGCGACAACCATATGGCTCCTGCCAGTTGCCGATAACTTCGGTTACAAAACATGATCATCTCATACAATAAAATATAGCATCACATCTTGGCCATATCACATCACAACATGCCCTGCAAAAACAAGTTAGACGTCCTCTACTTTGTTGTTGCAAATTTTACGTGGCTGCTACGGGCTTAAGCAAGAACCAATCTCACCTACGCATCAAAACCACAACGATAGTTTGTCAAATAGACTCCGTTTTAACCTTCACAAGGACCAAGCGTAGCCACACTCGGTTCAACTAAAGTTGGAGAAACAGACACCCGCTAGTCACCTGTGTGCAAAGCACGGCGGTAAAACTAGTCTCGCGTAAGCGTACGCGTAATGTCGGTCCGGGCCGCTTCATCCAACAATACCGCTGAACCAAAGTATGACATGCTGGTAGGCAGTATGACTTATATCATCCACAACTCACTTGTGTTCTACTCGTGCATATAACATCAAACCATAAAACCTAGGCTCGGATGCCTTTGTTGAGGAACGTAGTAATTTCAAAAATTTCCTACGCACACGCAAGATCATGGTGATGACATAGCAACGAGGGGAGAGTGTTGTCTACGCACTCGTGAGACCGAAGCGAAGCGTTGACACAGCGAGTGGAAGTAGTCGACGCCTTCCCGGTTCAACCGATCCATGCACCGTTACTCCGGCACCTCCGAAGTTCTTGACACGCGACAGCTCGATGACGCACCTCGATCTCCGATCCAGCAGAGGCGCCGAGGGGAGTTCCACAAGACGACGGCGTGGGACGATCTTGATGTTCTCTGTCCGCAGGCTTCGCGCTAAGCACCGCTACAATATGACCGAGGTGTAATATCGTGGAGGGGGCACCGCACACGGCTAAGGAACGATCTCAATGATCAACTTGTGTGTTCTAGGGTGCCCCCTACCCCGTGATATAAAGGAGGGAGGGAGGAGGAGGCCGCCCAAGGGGGGCGCCATAGAGGAGGGGAAACCTACTCCAAGTAGGTTTCCCCCTTTCCTTATCTTATTTGAAGGGGAAGGAAAGAGTACTAGTATTAGGAATAAGTACTAGTAGTAGTAATAGGAAGAGGGGAAGGAGAAAGGAAGGGGGGCCCCCCCCTTCCGGATTGGGCTGGGGGCGCCTCCCTTGTTCCTTCTCCTTCTTCCTATATGGGCCCAATAAGGCCCATATACCTCCCGGGGTTCCAGAACCTCCGGTAGCTCCAAACTTCTCGGAACCTTTCCGGTGTCCAAATATATCCGTCCAATATATCAATTTTATGTCTCGACCATTTGAGACTCCTCGTCATGTCCGTGATCACATCCGGACTCCAACAAACTTCGTACATCAAAATACATAAACTCATAATATAATTGTCATCGAAACCTTAAGCGTGCGGACCCTACGGTTCGAGAACAATGTAGACATGACCGAGACACGTCTCGGTCCATAACCAATAGCGGGACCGGATGCCCATATTGGTTCCTACATATTCTACGAAGATCTTTATCGGTCAAACCGCATAACAACATACGTTATTCCCTTTGTCATCGGTATGTTACTTGCCCGAGATTTGATCGTCGGTATCCAATACCTAGTTCAATCTCGTTACGGCAAGTCTCTTTACTCGCTCCATAATACGTCATCTCATAACTAACTCATTAGTTACATGCTTGCAAGGCTTGGGTGATGAGTATTACCGAGAGGGCCCAGAGATACCTCTCCGACAATCGGAGTGACAAAACCTAATCTCAATTATGCTAACTCAACATGTACCTTCGGAAACACCTGTAGTACTCCTTTATAATCACCCGATTACGTTAGACGTTTGGTAGTACCCAAAGTGTTCTTTCGGTAAACGGGAGTTACACAATTCTCATAGTTACAGGAACATGTATAAGTCATGAAGGAAGCAATAGTAGAATACTAAACGATCAAGTGCTAAGCTAACGGGATGGGTCATGTCAATCACATCATTCTCCTAATGATGTGATCCCATTAATCAAATGACAACACATGTCTATGGTTAGGAAACATAACCATCTTTGATTAATGAGCTAGTCAAGTAGAGGTATACTAGTGACTGTATGTTTGTCTATGTATTCACACATGTATCATGTTTCCGGTTAATACAATTCTAGCATGAATAATAAACATTTATCATGATTTGAGGAAATAAATAATAACTTTATTATTGCCTCTAGGGCATATTTCCTTCATTAGCCCCCCCGGGCCAGTGCTTCTCTAAGTGCTGGTCCGAACCAGGCAGACTGCGGGGCCACCTCGGGGCAACTCGAGGGTTCGTTTTACTCGTAGGCTGACCTATCCGGTGTTTCCCTGAGAACGAGATATGTGCAGCTCCTATCGGGATTGTCGGCGCATCGGGCGGTCTTGCTGGTCTTGTTTTACCATTGTCGAAATGTCTTGTAAACCGGGATTCCGAGACAGATCGGGTCTTCCTGGGAGAAGGAATATCCTTCGTTGATCGCGAGAGCTTATCATGGGCTAAGTTGGGACACCCCGCAGGTATAAACTTTCGAGAGCCATGCCCGCGGTTATGTGGCAGATGGGAATTTGTTAATGTCCGGTTGTAGATAACTTGACACCAGATACGAATTAAAACACATCAACTGTGTGTGTAGCCGTGATGGTCTCTTCTCGACGGAGTCCGGGAAGTGAACACGGTTTTGGGTTATGTTTGACGTAAGTAGGAGTTCAGGATCACCTCTTGATCATTGCTAGCTTCACGACCGTTCCGTTTGCTCTCTTCTCGCTCTTATTTGCGTATGTTAGCCACCATATATGCTTAGTCGCTGCTGCAACCTCACCACTTGTCCATTCCTTACCCATTAAGCTTTGCTAGTCTTGATACCCATGGTAATGGGATTGCCGAGTCCTCGTGGCTCACAGATTACTACAACAACAGTTGCAGGTATAGGTTATGCGATGATCTTGAAGCAAGAGCGATGTTTGCTTGTTTTGGAGTTCTTCTTCTGCTTCTTCTTCGATCAGGGATAGGTTCGTGTCGGCAGCCTGGGCTAGGTGGTGGATGTCGTTTGAGTTCCTGTTTGTGTTTCATCCGTAGTCGGATGGTGCTCTTATGTAAGATGATGTTGTACTCGTGTGGCATGGTATGCCTTTTGTATGTATCCCCATCTATTATGTAATGTTGATGTAATGATATCCACCTTGCAAAAAGCGTATCAATATGCGGTTCTATCCTTGGTGGGACCTTCGAGTCTCTTTAGGATAGTATCGCATATTGGGCGTGACATCGTCATTATTTTTGTGATGCTTATGTCTGTTTCATCGAGGTTTATGGATGCTGCTCCGCGTTTCCTGCGTATTACCCCGGGACGTGGTATATTGGCGTCAGGGTGTGGGCTTTAGGTCCTCCCTCTTGGGTTGAGGTAGCGAATTGTGCTTTGTGTACCTTTTGTCGGGGTGGTAGAGTCCGTATTCCTTGGTTGCAGGACCTTGGTCCATCTGTCTGTGAGCAAATCTTGGTCAGCTTTGAGCTGCTGTTGCTTCTTTTGTAGGCTTTTCGCCGTGGCCATAAGCCGTCGCTTAAAGCGAACTTGTTCCGCGGGATCCTCAAGTACGCCGAATTCTTCGTCGCCGAGGCTCACCTCATCTTCGGAGGGGGGCATGTAGTTGTCCTCCTCCAAGTATCCGTCCGTCGCCTGTCCGGCCTGCTCGAAGGCAGTCTGATCGGGATTGTATTCATCTTCGGCACCATCTGGATTGTTTTTGACTCCTGTGCCGGTATTGTTGTGGCGGGGCTTGGGGGCGCTGATGACATTCATACTTTGCCTTCTTCCTTGAGGGGTTATCCTCCATTGCCTCAAAGCCATCGATTTCTTTCAGAGTGTCCACCATATATATATCGTATGAGGATGTGGTTGTCCAGCGCCTCGTGGGCGGTGGTTCCTATTCCTCTCCTATACCGTCGTCCAAACCGTCGATGTCTTCAGAGTCGAAGTCAAGCACGTCGGTCAAATCATCGATCGTGGCAATGAAGTGGGTGGTGGGTGGGCAACAAATTCCCTCGTCGCCTGCTTCCCATTCGAGCCGGTCATAGTTCGATCAAGAGTCTCCTGACAAAGAGAGAGATTTTAACGAGTTCAGCATGTCGCCAAAGGGCGAGTGCTGGAAGATATCCGCAGCGGTGAACTCCATTACCGGAGCCCAACCAGATTCGGCGGGCTCGGGGATGCGCGGACTAGAACCTACAGCCGGACACAAGCCCGGGGGTCCGGAGACACAGGCTTCCCTGGGGGTGAAGTCTGTGTTTGGCCCTACTGCCGATGAGTGTGCAACCTCAGAGGCGGGGTCTATCCACCCGTCCCCGAACGACGCAATCTGCCCCAGATTTAGGTCCGGAGCTCCTGCAGGCGCGATATCCCGAGTATTGTCCGACAGCGGGCCTAAACCGTGCTCATCGTGACTGTTCGGCGCTCCTGGCGTGGGCCCGAATCCGTCAAAGATCGAGTCTCCGCGGATATCGGCCGTGTAGTTCAAGTTTTCGAACCTGACTTGATGGCCAGGGGCGTAGTTGTCGATCTGCTCCAGATGGCAAGCGAATTGGCCCGCAGTGCGAAGCCGCCGAACACGAAGATCTGTCCGGGAAGAAAAGTCTCACCCTGGACCACATTGTTGTTGATGATTGAAGGAGCCATCGAGCCTTGCAGCGATGACACAGAGGAACTCTCAATGAAAGCACCAATGTCGGTGTCAAAACCGACGGATCTCGGGTAGGGGGTCCCGATTTGTGTGTCTAAGCCTAATGGTAACAGGAGGCATGGGACACGATGTTTTACCCAGGTTCGGGCCCTCTCGATGGAGGTAAAACCCTACTTCCTGCTTGATTGATCTTGATGATATGAGTATTACAAGAGTTGATCTACCACGAGATCGTAGAGGCTAACCCCTAGAAGCTAGCCTATGATGATTATGATTGTCCCTATACGGACCAAACCCTCCGGTTTATATAGACACCGGAGGGGGCTAGGGTTTACACAGAGTCGGTTACAAAGAAGGAGATCTAATATCTGGATCGCCAAGCTTGTCTTCCACACAAAGGAGAGTCCCATCTGGACACAGGACGAAGTCTTGAGTCTTGTATCTTCACGGTCCATGAGTCCGGCCAGAGTATATAGGCCGACAGTCCGGATACCCCCTAATCCTGGACTCCCCCCCCCCCCCGACTAAGACGGTGGAGGAGGAAATAATATTCCAGCCACGAACCACGAACCCAACACACGATCCACCATCTTTTGGATGTCGCTGAAGCAAAACACAATCTGCATCCGCTCCTGGACAACCTCCTAAGCTCCAGGCCGATGCTGGAGCAAATGTCGTCGCAACGACGGAGCCCAAGGACAAAAGTCCACCGCATGGATATTGCTGCCACATTATCCTCGTTTGAACATACTGGTTTCCAAATCCATCCTCACCATAGAGTCGATCGCCTCGCCAGGGAAGAATCTGAAGCTTCTTTATTCAACGTCGCCATAGTCATCGCCGAAGCCAAGACACCGGACAACCCTAAAACCTAAAGCTACACGATCCTCACGCACAGATCCGACAACCCACCGCACTAGCGACGATTGAAAGGTCGTTGTCGAGAGGAGCCGCTGGAGGACGTCGCCAGAAGGCTGCTCGCCTGGGCCTAAATCACTTTTCTTTCATTCCTCTCGAAAAAGAAAACGGGTTCGGTCAAAGTAAGGAGTTAAATATCAATATTTTTTATTTTCATGTTGTCATATATTTGCCCGTGCAAATGCGTACAATTTATTAGTATGGATTAGTGTAAAAAATATCATAGTGATCGCTTTAAAAGACATGACACTCGCGTTTCAACACTTCGTTAACGGATAATAAGTTTCCATTTGGCAAACCGAGCGTAGATCAGATGGTTAGTTTAACAGGGTTCAAGTTCTAGATTTGACATTGACAAGCGCATTTTTTCTGATTTATTTTAGGCATTCCGCGATGACGATGTGCATTCAGTAGGAGAAGACGTTTCCGTCGACTAAGACGGTGTCTGGGGCGACTTCGTCAATCTTAACATGATGTGTCGGCTCAGTCTTTCGGAGGTGCCAATAGGGATAGGATGTGCGTGCGTACCTTCATAAGGTGAGTAGATGTGTGTATGTACTCTGTTAGGTCATCTTCAATGGTTATAAGATAGTTGTTGGTAGATTGCCACATAGGATTTTTGATGATGTGTCACACTCTCTACATCTCAAAATTCTTGTCTTAGATTTGTCTAGATACAGATGTATCTAGTAGTAAAATGTGACTTGATACATCCGTATTTAGACAAATCTAAGACAAAAAATTTGGGACGGAGGGAGTACAATAAATGAGGAAAGAGAGGAAGGTTGTATATACATGAACCAACACCCCTTGCACAAGATCCAATGTAGAATGAGAGAGCACATTATTTGTTATCTCACGTCCTATTGGGCAAACTAGATACAACCCATTGAAGATGGTGTATGTTTTTTTTTAGGGTCGAAGATGGTGTATGTTAAGGTGTTGGTTGATGACATGACATATTTTACCAACAAGCTAACATACAAATTGTTGAAGATGCCCTTAAAAAGAAGTTTTCATTTTGTCCCGTGACATAACGTTTTGTTTTGTTCCTCATAAAAGCTGACCTTGACTTTCGCTAAAACCCGATTTGACTTCACCACGAAGCTCACTCGTAAGTTAAGCAGCTGAGCAAATCCGACTTGGACGGCATACTCTATGCATATTTCAACAGTTGAACCATCAAGACTTCAGGAGATTCCAATTTGGCACCAAGCCGCGCATGAAACACGGTACTATTGACCGTGCGCAGAACGATTCCAACGTGTACTGACCGAGTGTTTGTATATTCTGTTCATCCATTGGGTAGTTGAAATGCCCAACCATCTGCCCCAACTAGCGCCAAACACTCGTTTTTGCGCCAGACGAAGACAATCGGGCACAGTGAGAAACAAATAATGTAAGAACATGCTGACACCCCGTCCACTCTGGTCGTCTTCCTCGTCGCAGTGGACGTCCCTGTAGTACAACTAGTCGATCCTTTTATTTTTCCTGTGAGAAAGGACAAGCCCCGGATGTCGTCGCCGCCGCAACGAGCCGAAACCCCGAGGGATGCCGACCATACACCGCCGGAAGTGGGGCATCACCGTCCCATATGCCCATATCTGCATGTTGCCGTAGCATCATCCTTTCCGGGAAAAGTCGAACGTTGTTGGCGTGCACGCCTGGAGGAGGCTACGAGCACGACTAGGCGGAGGCGCGCACCGGCCAAAAGCCCTGAGAGGTGGCGACACTGTGGGCCGGAGCGAGACCGGTTCCGCATCTCCCAACAGCGTGACGGAGTGGCCGCCCCGCCCCGCCGCGGCGTGGGCGACGGACGGATGGATGGATGCGGCCGAACTCGTGCCCCATGCGCACAGTGAGTGGCCACAGGTGGAGCTCTGACGGAAAAAACAACGCCTGCGTCGCTGTCTGGGCAGCGGCATCGGCGGACGCGTGCGTGCCCGGGAGGAGACTTGCTTGACCCGGCCTAGCAGCACCAGCAGTCCCCATGTGCGTTCCCATTCACCAAGCAGGAACGGAAAGGCATGCCCGTCCTGTCCGTTTCGTTGCGCCAGATTCTTCCCCAAAAAACCCAGCTTCTGTGTTTTGGCCGTCCTCTATAATTGCTTTTAGAGGCCCCTAGAGCTAACCTGCGAGAATCAGATTCTCTAAAAACTACGACCGTTGTGGTTTTTCCTCTTATGGTTGTCCTATGTATTTGCGTATGCACTGAAATTGGTCTTCAGTTTCACGGGCACAAATCGATGTCGGCACCGTTCAACATTTGCCCCTCCGGCGGCCGGTGCAGGGGAGAGGAATCGCAGGGCCTCTACTCCAGTTAGTAGCTTAGGTTAGGGTTTAAAGTCCTCGGAGGAGCGCCGCTCGGGCAGACAACGACGCTTGTTCTTCGAGTTTGTCTTTCAGGCTCCGATCCTCCTTGAGTTCGTTTTTCTGTATGTAGTTGACGGAGCTTCGACATAGATTCCTGGCTGTTAGAAGGGAGGGAGGGATTTGGTGGAATAGTTGTTGTATTGCTTGAGCCTCGTGGGCATATATATAGGAGTACATGATCTACTTGGAGTACAAGGCAAGCCAGAATATTTCATAGTCTAACCTATGTTTCCTAATACAATCACGTTACTCAACATCCCCGCAGCCACAACGGTAGCGACGCAGACGGTGAGATCGAGAAGAATCCGAAGGCAAGCCGACGACACCCCCACAACAGAATAAATGACGATCGCGAAGTCGTGGTTGGAGTGGAAACCAACGAGGTTGCTCAAGCAGGCGGTAGCCCTTTGTGCCACTTGTCGATGTAGCCAAGAGCGTGGGTGGTGAAGCCATGGTCGAGGTAGTCGTGCGAAGAATGCCGTGGTCGATGTCGAGTCGGGGTGGCCGGTGTCGAGGAAGTCGCCGTGGAGCCGCGGACGCAAGAGGGCGCCGAGTTAGTCATGGCGCAGTGGTGACGAGGTAGTGGTGCGCCGGAAGGATGATGGTGTTGACGACGCGTTGCGGCGGGTTTGCCAAGCCCGGGGACACATCGTGGACGAAGGCACGCACCGGTGTTGCAAGCACCGGGCATGCGTAGACGGACGAAGACGAAGTTGACGGTTACCACCAAGCTTGCTAGGCCCGGGACACGTCAGGATGAAGGCACGATCGGTGTTGCCAAAGACCGCATGCGAGACGAGGGACCTGCACGAGTTGTACGCCATGTCGGAGAAATCGGAGGGCAGCAGAGAAGAACTCGACGACGATTGCGGCGCCCATCGGCGCTGGGCCGATGTCACCAACGGTGGTCGGAGTAGACGGCGGTCGGGTAGATGACGGCGACGCCGACGACGGCTGGTGCTTGGACGAAGACGAAGGGGGTGGACGGGCGGCGGCGGCGGCTACAGAGGTAGCGGCGGCGGCGGCCAAAGAAGGGCGGCGGTGGCGGCATGACGACGGCGGCGGTGGCTTGGTTAAAAGTGCGGCGGCGGTGCTCGAAGTAGGCGAAGAACCCTGACAGCGTGATGAAGACCGGCGCGACGTGGGCGTTTCGCGCCAAGGAGACGGCGCGACGATACCATGGGAGGTCGACGCGCGTGACGGCGAGTGGATCGCGGTCGCGGGCGCTACAGCTCGGCGGGCGACCAATGGCGATAAAGCAGGCCGGGCGACGGCGGAAGACCTCGTGGCGGCGGCGGGGACGCGCGGACGCGACGCCGCGGACCGGCGGGCGACGAACGGCGGTTGGCGGCCGGTGCAACCGCTGGGACGGCCTCGGGCGGCGGCGGGACCGCGACGCGGCACTACGGCCCAAAGGAGCGACTTCCTGGCGACGATGAGTCGATGCACCGCGAGAAGAACCACGGGCGGCGGCGCCGCGTTCGACAGAGCGACGCAGCCGCAACCCGATGCTCGACAGGAGAAGCGCGCTGAACTCGGGACGATCTTCACGGGATTCGGAGGCGCGCGAATCGACGGGCTGGTTGTCGCGGGCGCGATGAGGCGGATCGCGCGGCGAAGCGGGTGATCGCCGATCGCGCGAGGTCGGGACGCCGCTCGGTGGAGGCGTGGTGGCGGCGCAGTCCGAGATGAAGCCGGCGACGACGGACGGTGTGAGACGTCGTGCGAACGAGCTTGTCAGCACCGGTACGCGGGATGCCAAATCAACGCCGGCGCCCGGGTAGCAAGGCCCGTGCAACCAACGGAGCAGTGACGCCCGAGTTGAGGCAGCCGACGAGCTTGACGCAGTCGTCCCGACGCAGCCGAGGACGAGGCCGGCGAGGTAGACCGCCGGGCCGCCATACAGACGCGGCGGAGGCGGGTGACGTGGATCGATGGGCGGGCCGACGCACAAGCGACGGCTATGATTGGCCATCGCATGGCGCGAGGCCACCGGGTCGGGGCGATGCAGGTGTCCCGGTCGGAGCAGGGCGGTGACGGCCGGCGCAGGCGACGGGCGACCAACGCTACGGACGGGCGGTTATTCTCGACGGCCGCTGGTCGAAGGAGAGGCCGGCTGGTCGCGCCGGTGTCGGAGTAGAGGCGCTCGGGGTCGACGGCGGCGGTGGGCGACGCAAACCGATCAAGAATAGATCAGAAAACCAAAAAGAAACCGCATGATCAAGATGACCGGCGGGAGAGAGAAAACCCCGGAGCAAGGCTCGGGGAAAAGACTCTCTAGGGCAGCCGGTCAACACGAGTGGCGGACGAACCCTAGGTACGGGCGGCGCGGCCCCCGGCGGCGGTCATGGAGGCGACCGCCCGGGCGGCAGCAAGAAAATCTTGAAGCGGCGGCTAGGGTCTATGATCAACTTGCATAGATACCATGTTAGAAGGGAGGGAAGGATTTGGTGGAATAGTTGTTGTATTGCTTGATCTACTTGGAGTACAAGGCAAGTCAGAATATTTCCTAGTCTAACCTATGTTTCTTAATACAATCACGTTACTCAACACTGATGTCTCGTTTGGGTGGTGAGGTTAGAGTTTCTCGTCATGTGGTGACATTTGATGTGAGGTGCTTCAAACCTATGCAAGAGTTCAACGACGACGACTGCGCCTCCAGGACGCTGGTCCTTAGGGGAATGTGTACGAAAACTTCTTGGCTGTCATCTACAAGGTCAAGTCGGCTCTAGTAGGGGAGCCGCGACATCGGCGCACCGACGACTCATTCTGGCAGCAGTAATGGTCGTTCGATGGTTCTAAAATCTTGTTGTAATTTTTATTATGTTTGAGATACTTTAGGACGCACATAACGCCCACACGTGTGGGCGTTAAAAAGTCTGGCCACACACCGTGTGTGGTGTGAGCAGGAGGCAGCCCACACATGTTGTGTGTGGGCGGACATTAGAATTGCCCACACGTGTGGGCACGGCTTTTTCGTGCCACACGTCTAACAAGTACTACTCATCTTCACCCCGCGCGTGTGGCACGAAGCAAAAATGCCCACACGTCCTAGCGCAGCTACGTTAGGTACCCGCGGGATGATGATTTAGTTGTCATCCTGGTTGGTAGATGTAGTTATCCGGGATGGCAAGTGTAGTTGTAAAAGCATGGCTACTCTATATGTTTTGATTAACTATAGTTGCCATGTCTAATTTATGATAGTTGCCGCGTGTAATCAAACCGTAGTTGCCGTGTGTGATTAACTACTTGCCACACATGGTCAAACAGTAGTTGCCATGTGTGTTTACCTAGTTGGCACGTGGGGTCCAACCATAGTTGCCAGGTATAGTTAATCGCAGTTGCCATGTGTGTTTATCTGGTTGCAACGTACGCGCAACTGCAGTTGCCGTCTAGCAAAAGAATCACAGTTGCCATGTTTATTTACCTAGTTGCCACGTTTGCGTAACTGCAATTGCCCTCCACAACGTAGGAGTGTCGTGTGGGCTAAAATCAGTTCGCCCACACGTGCATGGACTAGGTGGTGGCTGTGTGAGCAGAAACTAGTTCGCACACACAACGCAGCTGGCAACAGCGTGATGCGGGCATGTGGGCAAACTCTCCAAGGCCCACACACCTGCGCCGTCCTACGTGGCACACCAAATCCACCCTTTCATGTCAAGATTCGTGCAAAAGACAATCAACGACCATCCAGCAGACGTGTGGATAAGTTGAAGAACGCCCACATGTGTGGGCGTTAGTGTTTCTGATACTTTATACTTACGGTGAACTTTTATAATAGATGTGATGTTCTTCGCAAAAAAACAGCACACACTTCGCACAACTTCTCAACTCATTTTTTAAAGTTTTCTTGATGGATCGGTGGAAGACGACGGCTGCGGCCTTTGTGAGTGCGCGGAATCGGTGTGTGCCCCAGCAGTGCGGTGGTTGGGGCCTCTGGGCTTAGATGTTAGGATTGGTGTAATGTTTGTTTGGTATTAGGTTCGGACTATCGGCACCCCTTCATCAAGTGGATAGGAGTAGCGATAGGTGTTCCTAAGGTGATGGTTTCAGACTACTTGATATATTACTCTATAAGGTCTTTGTGAATAATTAATAAAATAGTTGCATGCATCGCCCAGATGCAGAAGCCCTCCTTTTCTAAAAAAATCGCAAATGCATCAACAAAACATGAATCATCATGCATGAGCAAAGTTCAATCAAAAGCAAATTATCATGCACACACTGAGCCAACATCGAAAAGATTACATGGCATAAGCATCACCACACGGTCCATCTGATTGTGCATCACTCGATTCTCGCAAGTGTGCATCGGTCACTCCTACCAATTATGCTCTGCCCGAGTGTTGGACACTCCATGCAATCCTAGATGTCAAGATCTCCAATTGCCCAGTCTTCCAAAATATACTCCATCTATGGCATTTGGGTCCATCGTCATGAGCAGGTTATCCTTAGCCACAATCTCTTGCTTCTGTCAGTTCTCCTCGAATTGAAGCCTACGTTTCTTGCGCCTCTTAATTGTTGTTCACCTCTTTGCCACCCTAACTTCTCTTGTTGGTTCCTCTCCCCCCAAGTCTATCTTATTGAATTACTTGAGCTGCCATCTCCTTCTTTGCATTGACCGACTTATCAATCTTGTCTTTCATGGCCACCACCTCTCCTTGTCGCATGAGCATCTCCTTCGA
Organism: Aegilops speltoides; assembly: GCA_021437245.1. Lineage (NCBI taxonomy): Eukaryota > Viridiplantae > Streptophyta > Magnoliopsida > Poales > Poaceae > Aegilops > Aegilops speltoides. Next base: position 391,370,418 of record CM038144.1, read on the forward strand.
TCTCTTCCTCCAGCCTGGCTGCCCCTTGCTTGATCCACCCCTATACCTCTTCTCATCTTCATCACCATAATGTTCATACTCCGGGCAGAACAAGGTGGTTGATCTCGATTTCTTTGGAGGACCATTCTCGTTCCTCATCATCCACCTTTCATTGTTCTCGAGCTTTGCCCAACAATGTTGGGGGACAAATGGTTTTCCCTTTCACTTTGCCATTTGCTTTTACCTCTCTTGAGAAATCCGCTCCATAATATACAAATCCAAGATGATTTTGTTCTCGAAGGAAGATGCAAATATGTGGAAAATATCTTGTTGACATAGATGAGAAGAGTGCTCACATAGTTAATAACGGTGGCACAAGTAGGAAGCATGTTCCTCACTTGCTTCAAACAACCCGCACATCGATTGCAACTCTCAAGGATCATAACCCCAACGACTTGTAAGAGATCCTTGTGAACGATAAGACATGCGGAATTTGATCATGGTACCATTCGTTGATGCGCCTCCAATAATTTACATTGTGTTTGATCATTTCCGGTGACCGCATCAAGTGAGACATGCTCCCATGCCAACGCCAAATGTATGCCTTCTCCATTGACGTAGTTTGTTTGTTGGCGTGCTCTCTTCGATGCTTATGAGACATAGAATTCCTTCAATTTTGTTTCTTTCGTCACTTCATCTATTTTCTCAGAATGCTCGACCAACATCTCTAGCGAGAAGTCTCGGCAAGTTTGTTGGGGATATGACTATTTGTGTAAGCCGCCCAGGAGGGGCCGGGTTACGCAAAGAGTATTCATCAGAGGAAGCCCAAGACCAAGCATGAAGATGGCGGTTCAAGAATAGCTTAAGTTCGCCATGCATGCTTAAGCCCATTGTAGTAAACCGCCATAATGGCATGACTTGTATTGTAAGGTATATTTAACTAGTCACCGAGCCGGACACTGTTTATAAGCCGCCGGGATCAGAGGGCTGTATGCCAACCCGTATATATAAGGACGACTACCTGGCGGCTTAGGGCAAGAAACAACACATCGAGAACCGGGCATAGCGTGTCTCGCTCCCTGGTTATCGAAACATCAATACCAACCCAACTAGACGTAGGCCTTACCTTCACCGTAAGGGGCCGAACTAGTATAAAACTCTCTCGTGTCCCTTGTCCCGATTTAACCCCTTCAAGCTTCCTAGTTGCGATGGCTCCACAACTAAGTCCTTTCACGAGGACATCTGACGTGACTATTCCACGACAGTTGGCGCCCACCGTGGGGCCAGCGCACGGTGGATTTGAGTTCTTGAAGGGCAACTTCGAAGGGCTCAAGGGGTATGTAGTGGGCCGGATGACCAAGAGTCGTCGCGGCAAGATCTACATCGACGATGAAGGCTGGGGCCCCGACGCCGGCTCAATCAAATACGGGTACCGGGTCCCGTTCGGCGGAATCCACGTCTTCATCGGCCGGATCGGTGAGCCGGGCCTCGAAGCCGACAATCGCACCGACCACGTCAAGACGGCTCAGCGTGCGAGGAAGACCCGGACTCAGCCGGTCATGAGGCGTGCCTTCGTTGGTTGCGTCCACGGAGAGGAACTTTCTGGATCTGAAGATGGGGGTGAGCCGACCGTCCTTTCAGACGGTGACTCGTCCGCCGGCTCAACCGATTCATTGTATCAGGTACAAGACGACATGCTCGGGGGCTGTTCCGATGGCATCAGTATTCCAGACCCCGATGAGCCGCCACGATGGGCCGGAATCTTCATGGCTGGGACTCAGCCCGGTTCAAACTCTACGGCAGCCGCAGCGATCACGTCCGGGTTAGGAGCGGCCGGGGCAGGCGGCCCCGTGCGCCCACCGGCTCAGGTACTGATGGATCTCATGGACAAGCTTACAGCCATGTTAACCGCTACGGTTATTCCTGCTGACAAAGATGAGCACGACGCAGCAGTAGCTTAGGTGCGTGAGGAGATAGCTCAGGCCAAGGAGGCCTTGGCAGCTGAGGATACAAGACTAGTTGCAGAACGGGCGGCTCTCGACGCCCGGGCACAGCGCTTGCAGTCAGAAGCTTACGAGCCCACGATGAGCTTAAACGCATCTAACGAGGTAATGAGGAGGAGACATCAGAAACGCAGTCTCGTCTATCTCCGAATTACGACCCCCGGGTTCTCTTTGCTACACCCGGAGCCGGTCCCAATAACCCGCCAGAGGATGATCGGCTTATGACAGCCGGAACAGGAGGACCGACTCAGCTTAGGGATATGGTGCCGCCTCACGTAAGCATGCCACCACCGCGTTATGTGCCGATTCCACCAGGTCACTTTTCCAACCCCATGGAGAACCTGATCGCAGCCTCAGCACGTTTAGCGGCTCTTCCTATGGAAGGAGATGACCCGACGACGGTGGAGACCCGGAGGGTCGATGAGCTCCTCCGCACAGCCCCCGCTCGGCAGAGAACTATTCTACAGCCGGGACAGATTCATTCGACTTCGCTTAGGTAGCACCGCCGCCGTAACCGGAGCCCGAAAGTTACAGCAGACGATGGAGTTGGAAGCTTTGTCAAGCAATGCCCAACGGCGAACCAACCCGGGGCTATAACCCGCGCAGACCAAGCACGCCAGAGAATGATCACCCGAGTATCCAATGACATCGGTTGAGGCAGGAGTAGCCACTAGAACCGGGCGCCCGTGTTTAGTGCCGCTCGCTTGACGACGCGTCCGCCTAAGGACTTCAAGGACCTCAAAGGTACCAAATTACACGGCCGATTTACAGCCCGCGGCATGGATCGAGAGTTATGAGATGGCCATGGAGTTGCTGGAAGTCAATGACGCGGCAATGGCTAAGTATTTCACCAGGATGTTGGATGGAACGGCCCGGTCTTGGCTAAAGGGCTTACCACCCAATTCCATTGGTTCATGGGGCGAAGTTAAAGACCCGGTTCATCCGTAACTTCAGGACACTGTAAACAATCTATGTCGATTGTAGACTTGACGGATTGCAAGCAGGAGGAAGGAGAATCCACCACCCATTGGGTACGCCGGTCAAAGAGATAATTCATTCCTCGATAAGATGGTTGCCGCTCGCAGTTCTTATGCCGAGAAAAATTGCCGCTTTGAGTCACCGAGATGAAGTCGGGCGCCTTAAGCGTGACTCACAGATATGGGTACGCTGATGGCGCTTTAGTCAACACGCCGATTTTGATAGTACCAAGGATCCCGCGTCGACGACGAGAAGACGGGAAGGGAAAAGGTACGGCAATGGAAAGGGTCAGAAAGATAACCCGGGAATCGGCGGCAATAAGCGAAGGCGGACGGTAACCCGAGTTTGTGGCCAATGCCAACGCACGAGGTAACAATCGAGACGAAGGGTAAGCCGCCGATCCGGCGAAGTCGGGCCCATCTCGAACAGCTACTCAATGAGCCCCGCCGAGACACGGCACCAGGGAGCGGCCTGCCACACATCTGTGGAAGGATTGCGCCATCATGAAAGCATTTTAAAACTCCAACACCTTCGACGGTGGTCAAGGATCTGGTGGCGGCTCAGGGGCCGGCGGCTTTCATGGCCCGGGCGGCGGTTCAAATTCGTTTTCAAGGGCATCCGGTGGCAACAACAAGCCAGCATCCCGTCAAGGCGGACAAGCACAACAACAACAATCGGGTTATCAAAGCCATCCGGCGCTTGAGTGGTGGACAGATCATGTGTTTACCACTAGCTTGTGCAAACGTGACTGAAGATTCATAAGAGGGCTGTGAATTCGCTGAGCAGCGGTCCCTCGTTATTTAAGGTGGTCGAGCAGCCCATCATATGGAGCAGGAGGATCATCCTCCGCGGGTCGATAACCCCGGGCCATTGGCTTTGGTAGTGGCGCCAAAGTTGGTGGGTATAAGTTCACCAAGGTGCTCATGGATGGGGGCGAGTATAAACATCCTTTACTACGAGACCTTTCGGTAGCATGGGGCTGATCGATAAACATCCGAGAACATCCAACACTGTTTTCCATGGAGTTGTCCCCGTAAATCGGCTTACCCAGTTGGCGGATTGAGCTGGAGGTGGCTTTGGAGACGCAACATGACTCCCGAGTGAGAAGTTGATGTTTGAAGTGGTCAAGATCCGGAGCCCATACCACGCTCTATTTCGATGGCCGGCTTATGCTAAGTTTATGGCCCGCCATGTTACGCTTATTTACAACTCAAGATGCCGGGTTACAAGGGCACCATCACCGCACATGGCAATGAAGGTAGCATTGAGTGTGAAGAGGGTAACGCGGCTTATGCTGAGTCGGCCTGCGCAGCAGAGGAGCTCAAATTTTATCAAGATAATGTTGACCCGGCGGATATGACATCCCTGAAAAAGCCAACTACAGAGCATGACCCGGCGCTGAAGTTTAAGTCGGCGGTTGAGACGAAGCTTGTTGATTTTACCCCGGGTGATACTTCTAAATAGTTCAGCATCAGCAGCAACTTGGATCCCAAATAGGAAAGCGCTACCATCGAAGTTCATCTGTGACAACCGACATCTTTGCATGGAAACCTTCGACATGCCGGTGTACCGAGGAACTCGCCGAGCACACTCTCAATATTGATCCAAAGTATAAGCCGGTCAGGCAGTTTCTTCGCCGTTTTAATGAAGAACGACGAAAAGCTATTGGAGAAGAAGTCGCCCGGCTCTTAGCGGCCGGGTTTATCATTAAAGTTTTTCACCCGAGTGGTTGGCTAACCCGGTGCTCGCCCTCAAGAAGAATGGCACTGGCGGATGTGTGTGGACTACACGGACTTAAACAAGGCTTGTCCGGTGACCTTTTGCTCTCCCCCGATTGATCAAATCATTGATGCTACGGCGGGTTGTGAGCGCTTGAGCTTTTGGACGCTTACTCCGGTTATCATCGATTAAGATGGCGTTATGACCAGGAGAAGACGGCTTTCATCACTCTGTTTGGAGCCTTCTGTTATGTGTCTATGCCATTTGGGCTCAAGAGTGCCTAGGCGACTTATCAGCGGTGTGTGCAGAACTGTTTGCACGACCAAATCGGGCCTAATGTCCATGCTTATGTGGATGACATTGTGGTGAAGTCCAGAGAAAAGGAAACCTTGATATCCGACTTAAAGGAAACCTTTGATAATCTTCGGCTCTACAAGATGATGCTTAACCCAGCCAAATGTGTGTTTGGTGTTCCTGCAGGCAAGCTTTTGGGCTTTCTGGTGTCCAACAGAGGCATCAAAGCTAACCCGGAGAAGATCAAGGCGATTACCTCTCTGGCTAAACCAGCGTGCATCAATGATGTTCAGCGACTGGCGGGTCGCGTCGCCGCCTTAAGTCGGTTCATAAGTCGGCTCGATGAGAAAGCCCTCCCATTGTATCAGATGATGAATAAAACTGACACTTTTATGTGGAGTGAGGCCGCTGATGCTGCTTTTGAAGATTTAAAGAGACAATTGTCTGAGCCGCCAGATCTTGCGGCTCCAATTGACAAAGAGCTTTTGCTGTTCTATGTGGCTGCCAATTCACGAGCTGTCAGCGTTGCCATCGTGGTGGAGCGTAAGGAAGCCGGTAAGGAGCATCCGGTTCAATGGCCGGTTTACTATATCAGTGAGGTGCTCATTGAGTCCAAGCAAAGGTACCCGCATTGGCAAAAGCTTGTTTATGGGGTGTTCATGGCAAACCAGAAGTTGAAGCAGTATTTTCAAAGCCATCCTATAACTGTGGTGAGTTCTGCCCCTTTGGGAGACATTATTCAGAACAGGGAGGCCACAGGACGAGTCGCCAAGTGGGCTATTGAGCTTGGGCCTCATGGCTTGAAATACATGCCCCGGACGGCTATTAAGTCTCAGGCCTTGGTGGACTTCATCAATGATTGGGCAGAGTTGCAAGCCCCAGAGGAGAAGCCGGATAACACATATTGGACTATTCACTTTGACGGGTCTAGGCAGCTAGAAGGCTCGGGGGCTGGAGTGATGTTAACTTCCCCTCGAGGTGACAAATTTCGCTATGTACTCCGGCTTATGTTTCCATGTACTAACAATGCAGCTGAATATGAGGCATTACTTCATGGTCTCCGGGTGGCGAAGGAGACGAATTTAAGCCGGGTACGATGCTTGGGCGACTCAGATTTGGTGGCTCAACAAGTGTCAGGCAAGTGGGATTCCAAAGACCCCCTCATGGCGGCTTATCGTTGTGAAGTAGATGATGTGTGAGGGAGTCCTGGACTAGGGGGTGTCCAGACAGCCGGACTATCATCATCCGCCGGACTCCAAGACTACGAAGATACAAGATTGAAGACTCCGTCCCGTGTCCGGATGGGACTTTCCTTGGCGTGGAAGGCAAGCTTGGCAATACGGATATGTAGATCTCCTACCATTGTAGCCGACTCTGTGTAACCCTAGCCTTCTCCGGTGTCTATATAAACCGGAGGGCTTTAGTCCGTAGGACACAATATACATTACAACAATCATACCATAGGCTAGCTTTAGGGTTTTGCCTCCTTGATCTCGTGGTAGATCCACTCTTGTACTACCCATATCATCAATATCAATCAAGCAAGACGAGGGTTTTACCTCCATCAAGAGGGCCGAACTCGGGTAAAAACATCGTGTCCCTCGCCTCTCGTTACCATCCGCCTAGACGCACAGCTTTGGGACCCCTACCGAGATCCGCCGGTTTTGACAATCGACATTGGTGCTTTCATTGAGAGTTCCTCCGTCGCCATCGATAGGAAGGATGCCTCCACCCGCCTTCAAAGACGGTATTTTATAAAGGGCCTTGGCCGCCGCCAAACTATCCGCTAGGTGGTTTTCTTATGACCGCCTCCGCCATCGCTTCGACAATGACTTCCCAAGTCGTCAAAAGCAATCTCCGCGTCACTCGAATTCGCCGAGCGGTTGATCCAATAGAGCTCTCGTCTGTCAACGAGCTCTTGGATCGCATCGCCGCTCGAGTCGCCATGACTACAATCAGATTGGGCTTAAACTGATCCGAGAGATTAACTCTCCCGTGCCACCCACCACGTTGCAGTGGTAGAGGAGCAATGCGGCGACTCTTCGCCTATATTGAAAACTAGTCACGTCCGGATTCCCAAACCCTCCATGTCGGATTTCCGCGGAGGGACAGACTTCGATCGAGCATTGAACTTAAAATCATGCATCATTCCGGACTCGCTGGATCGTGTCCAGCAATCCAAGCTTCCAATTCGAAACTCCTCGCCTTTAAGCCCCAAGATGGGCAGGATCCGGATTTTAGTCCACCCACCCGCCTGCACATATGCGATCTATCTCTAATACGGCAAGAGCCCGCTGAAACAAAGACATCACTATCGGGCCGATTCTCCCGGTTATGGACAGGATAAAGGACTGCCGAGAGGAAAACGCAATCTCAATCTTTTGCAATAATTGCATGGACAAGGGAATATTGAACGCCATCGCCGCCGTCAGAAATTACACGCTTCACCGATCCGCATCCATAGTACGAAAATCTCGGCGATGGAGAGTTTCAGAAAACCGAAAATCAGTTTTGGGACAATCCGCCCGAATACAACCCTAGTCCGTAATAAAAGGGTGCATCGCATCGAGGCACCAGATACAAAACCAAAAAGCAAAAACCCCATAAAGGGCACGAAACCGCATCGAGGTGGCTCAATGGACCTCGTAAGCTTTATAGCACGAGGAGCCGCCCCAACACATAGCCTTCGAGCATGTTGATATTACGGCAGTGGCCAAAAGTGGCGAGGAGCTTCTAGCCCCGTAAAACCACTCCAACAATACCGCACGGTATCAACAGCTTCGAGACCTTCGTGATCCAACAATATGCGAAAACGAATAATCCGCGGCCTCGCCAAGTCTACCAAGTAGCAACAAAGAAATCCATGGAGCGACACAGCCATCACCTTCAACGCCAGCGATGAACCTAAATTCGACAGCCCGAGCACCAGCCAGACCGGTGCTTAGTCCCATAGTGGACGGCTGACTTACAAAAGTCCTCATGGATGGCGGCAATGACTAAACCTCATCTACGAGGAAACTATGCAAAAATGGAAATCGATTGAGCCGATTGAGCGAAGCAAGACAACCTTCAGAGGAATAATCCCTAGCCGAGAAGCGCGCTGCATCGGAAAAATCACACTCGATGTGGTGTTCGCTCACGACAATTACAGATCCAAGAAGTCACGCCCAAGTGGCCCTGCTCAACAGCGGATATCACGCTATATTAGGACGAGAGGCATTCACAATTTTTCAAGCCGCACCCCATTACGGGTATATGAAGCTCAAAATGCCTGGGCCCGGCGGAATAATCACTCTCGCTAGTGATCCGGACATAGTGCTCCACGCCGAAAACAAAACAGCCGCACTAGCCCTAGAGGCACTATCCGAGGCCCTAGCGGCAGAAGAACTCACCGCACAGGTTTCACGGTAAACAGGACGATGTGATACTTGATAAAGATCCAAGTCCACCTCCTTCAAACCAGCAGATGAAATAGTGAAATTCCAGGTCCATCCAACGGACCCAACAAAGACGGCCTCCATTGGGGCACAATTAAACCCGAGGTAGACGCCAGATCTGCGCGAATTCCTTCGAAAATTGGGACATCTTCGCCGGCATCCTTCGGACATGCCCGAATCCCACGCAGATTAAGCGTAACACAGCCTAAACATCCTAAAGGATTCAAGCCGGTCAAACAGGCTCTTCGACGATTTTCGTAACCCAAGAGACAGCAATGGGAGAAGAGCTAGCCAAACTATTGGAAGCCGGATTCATTACAGATATCAAACATCCGGATTGGCTAGCAAACTGTAATGGTACCAAAGAAGGACAAATCTCGGCGCCTATGCGCCGATTTTAAAGACCTCAATAAGGCTTGCCTAAAGGATCCTTCCTCTCCCCGATCGACCAAATTATCGATGCATCAGAGGGCACGATTCGTTGTGCTTCCTCGATGCATACTTTGGCTACCATCAAATCAAGATGGCTAAAGGCACCAAGCCGCAACGGCATTCATCACTCCATACGGACCATTTCGCTTCAACACGATGCCCTTCGACTTAAAAATGCCGGCGCAACATATCAGCAAGATGATTCAAACATGTCCGCTACCCAGATCGGCAAAATAGTCGAGAGATACGAGACGACGAGTCGTCAAAACAAAACACGCCGAAACTCTAGTAGACGATTTGAGGCTCACATTCGACAACCTCAGAGCATATGACATCAAGCTAAAACCGAAAAATGCTGCTGCGACTGCCGGAAAGCTGCTGGGCTTCATTGTATCCGTAGAGGAATTGAAGCAAACCCGCTAAAATCCAAGCTCACACAGCTTGGATATCCCAAAGGACCTCAAGCGGACACAAAAATTAACAGATGCGTGGCAGCTCTAAGCCGCTTTATCTCCCGTCTAGGAGAAAAGGCATTGCCCTCTATCGCCTCCTCAGCGCACCAACACTTCGAGTGGACGGATGCCGCCATCGCGGACTCAAGAAATAAAGGCCATACTAGCAACAACCGTCCGGTCTGGCTGCGCCTAACTGGGCAAACCAATGTTGTTATACATCGCAGCAACGCATCAAGTTGTAAGCGTGGTACTCGTCGTCGAACGAGAGACAGAAGGGCATAAATTCCCTCTTCAAAAACCAGTGTATTATGTATCCACTGTGTTAACCCCCTGCAAGTCCCATTACCCACACTATCAGAAGATAGCGTATGCGGTGTTCATGGCATCCCGGAAGCTCTGACACTACTTTCAAGAGTGTTCGATAATAGTGGCCTCCGAAGTACCACTCAATGACATCATAAATAACCGTGACGCAACGGGCAGGATTGCAAAATGGGCCATTGAGCTCTTACCATTCGATATAACTTACAAACCTCGGCAAGCTATAAAGTCACAAGTTTTGGCTGACTTTGTCGCTGAATGGACCGAGGCCGAAATCCCTAAAGAGTACGGCGCATACTCCAATTGGATTATGCATTTCGACGGCTCTAAAATGTTGGCCGGACTGGGGGCTGGCGTCGTATTGACATCCCCAACCGGGGACACACCCAAGATGTACTTCAAATAATGTACACGACTCCAACAACGCAGCCGAATACAAGGCCCTGTTACATGGTCTCCGGATGGCAGTCTCCATGGGCATTCAACGCCTAGAGGTGCGCGGGGATTCAAACCTTGCAATATCCCAAATAAATGGAGACTTTGACGCCAAGGATCCGAAAATGGCAGCATATCGTAACGCTGTCCTAAAATGTCACTCGGTTTGAAGGACTCAATTCCATCACATAGCCGAGATAATAACCAAGCGCCGGCGATCGGCACGCATCGGTGCGTAAACGTGATGCTGTCCCTCCAAATATCTTCTCGAACGGCTCCTCAAGCCATCCGTATTATGGGAAGAGGAGCCCGAAGTGACAAACCGAAAAACCGCGCCAACCGCGATTCAGCCGATGACATAACACCTTCAGCCCACGAGATAATGGCAGTAATCGCCCGTGGGATGTAACCATTCCTAGCCTACTTGCTTAGGCAGAACTTCCCAAGACCAAAACGAGGCCCGCTGCATAGTCCGCGATCTAAAGCCTACAAGGTCCATGAGGGAGAACTTTATAAGAAAAGCACAACCGGAGTCCTTCAAAGGTGTATCTCCGAAGAAGAGGGGCGAAACCTCCTGGCTGAAATTCATGCCGGACTAGGCGGACACCACGCAACAGATCGGGCTCTTGTAGGAAAGGCATTCCGACAGGTTTTATTGGCCGACGCCCGGCAGACGCCAGACTTAGTCCAAATATGCGCCGGTTGTCGACTCTTTGCTAATCGAGCCATATGCCACCCACCGCCTCAAAACTATACCCATTACCGCCGTCATGTCCGGGGCTTGACATGGTTGGACCCCTCAAAGGGGGAATCCACAAGCAAAGGTACCTATTGGTCATGGTGGACAAATTCACCAAATGGATAGAGGCCAAACCAGTCAAAACGGCAGAGTCCGGACCAGTGATAGACTTTATCTCCGGGGTGATACACCGTTTTGGTGTCCCCCACAGCATCATTACCGATAACGGCACGAATTTCACTGCCGACGAGGTTAAATCATGGTGCAAAAACATGGGCATTAAGCTCGACTACGCTTCAGTCTATCATCCTCAAACCAACGGTCAAGTGGAACGAGCAAATGGTCTAATAATGAGCGGCATTAAACCCAGACTAGTGCGGTCACTTACTAAATCGACACGACTTTGGGTAGAGGAGCTCGACTCCATGCTCGGGGCTGCGGACAATGCCCAACCGCATTTACCGGATTCACACCATTTTTATGGTATATGGCGCAGAGGCGTTCTGCCTGCGACATTATTCATGACTCACCTCGCGGCGCATGTACGAAGAAAGAGAAGCCGAGCTGGATCGGCAGGACAACTTGGACGATTGGAGGAAGAACGCGACGTAGCCACGGCTCGCTCCGCATTCTATCGCCAGCAGCTCAAGATATCAAAGCGAGAAGTACGGGCCAAGACTTACAACGTTGGCGAACTAGTTCTACACCGCCGGACAAGAAAAAGGACAAGCTCAAGCCCAAATGGGAGGGCCCTTCATTATCGATCAAGTATCGACCGCGGGCGCATTATCTACTTAAATGCGTCGGATAACCGACTCGAGCCGAACCCATGGAACGCAGCCCGCCTCCAAAGATTCTATGCCTAGCGCCGAACTAAGAGTTCGTCCCCTTCCCCCGTTCAATTTTTTTCACTTCAGCTGTCCTTTGTTTCTCTTTCTTCTCTTAACCCTTTTACCACAAAGCCCGTAAGGGCCTATTTGTGCATCATTCACATACACTTGATGTGCCATCCGCACTCATTATACCTGGGGGCTTCTTTTCCAGAAGCTCAATTATAAGGGCTTCATGCCCAACACATGTGTCAAGCTTCCACATGTACCTTTTACTCACCATTATATGCATCGATATGACTTAAGTTTTGGCCAAGCTGGGTTGTTTAGCTCTTGTGCTTACCTCACGCTCCCGATTGTTCGGCTAGGAGGTAAAGGAGCACCTCTGCGATTGTTATCGCTGGTCACCGGATGTGTACCTCGGTGGGTGAAGCCGAAAGCTAGCGTCTTAAGGGAATATTCGGTCGGTGACTTGAAAGATGATTTTTACCTATTTATTTATCTGCCCCAGATGTTTTCTTGCTCTTTTCGCAGCCCCGACATGCACTTTAGGGCATGCCTCCTGAGGAAAGGAACCCTTAACGGAACTATTCTCCCCGAAGATGTTTCTTACTAACCATGTAATATAACATAACTAGTTGGGCACTTGTCCGATAAAGCACTAATGACCCCTATGCCCGGTCTCCATGTATACCCGGTTGTTTCTTAACCAAGAAGGTATTCGACACACTCCGGACTCTAGGGTCCCGAGGTTGAAGCTTAAAAGGTCGGCAAAGACAAACGATCTACAATCCGGATAGAAGACATTTCACATGTCATTTTAAAATACATTGTCAAATTTATCGATTGTATTCCTCCTCAATCCCGCCTAACAGGCTGTCTAACTTACAGTCCGCTGGGAAAATTTAGCAGCCAACTCCACTGGCTGATACTAAACTCACAGGATCTCCTTCCCATCGGACCCCACCGTCCAACTTCGCCATGTGGTTGGGATCCGCCTTCTTGTAACGCTGCCTTCACCATGGCCCAAGCCTCCTCGGCACCTTGGCGGCAAGCGAAATCTTCCACAAACGGAAGGCCGCCGCGACTCTCAAGCTTCTCCGCATCTCCCCAAGGCCCTCGGGTAGGGAGAGGGCTGGCCATAAAGCCTGGACGACGCCGCTCATCGCCTGCCGAACTCGTTCGAGCAGTTGCAACAGCTCGGGAAGTTGATCACCCGTTGATATGGGCATCTCCTCCGCAGGGCGACCTGTGAGTATACCTACAAGACATATTATGTCAATTTACTTCCTCGCCGAACTCTTCTTTTCAAAGGAGTTCGCTCAAGCACTTACTATAGATGCCGCGACGAAGCCGCTGATTCTCCTTAACGGAGCCGGACAGCCCGGCTCGAGCGCCTTTCAGCTCTTCTCCGAGCTTGGCGTTGGCATCCTGGAGCTTGTTCCTCTCTTGCTGCACCCTATTCAGCACCCTCTCGCCGGCCTTCAGCTGGCGCAGTAATTCTTGCCTGTCTGGATCTTGTCCGGCGGCACCTGCAATGTCATTATTAGACTTGCGCGCACGCCGCACAACGCTTATATTTATTCATAAAAATGTGTTACCAGGAGGGGTCTCTGCGTTCCCTCCTGCGGCAGCAAGTGCGGCCTCAAGTTGGGCCTTGCATTCTTGCAGCCCTGAGACAGCTGGGCATTCTTCTCGGTAAGAGCCTGCATTTCAAATGATCCTTAAATCAGTTAAACATAACTACTTTATGTCTCGGGGGCTACTGGCATATATAACCATTAAATTCCCTTACCCGTATGTATTTTACATACTGCTCCGTGGCTCTGGTAAACCCATCTTGAGCAGCACGGAGGTGCATGTCCCCCGTGTTAAAGGCGTTCAGCGCCTCAGGGGAAAAGCACGTTTCACGAAACACTGTCCGGCGGCGCCAATGGTTCACGGCGCTCTCCACCTCAGACTTGGTGGCGGACAGTCGGTCGGTGTCCTCCGTTGGAGGAGGATCCGTCCCGTGTCTTGCGCTTGCCTCCCCCTCCAGGCCGGGCGCTGGAGCCTGGCCGGTATAGGTTGGATCGGCAACTTTCGCGCCCGCAGTCCGGCGAGCGCTTTTTCTCCTACAAAGATCATGAGCACTCAGACGCTTCCTAGGAACGTTGCTCTGAAAATTTAAATACGAGCTATACCTTTGCGGCGACATTTCAGTCCGTATCGCGCTCCTTTTCCGCTTGCTGGTCCGGATCGCCTTTGTTGGTCACCGCCACGGGCTCGGCTTCCCGCTTTGAAGGCGCTTCGCAAAGCACCATCGTTCGCGAAGGTCGAAATGGGCAAGGAAGAGATAATGGTGTCTGCACTCGGTCACAATCACCAGGAAGCCGGATATAATCCGGTAGTCCGCCGTAATGGCGACTAAAGCGTTATCCATGCCGAGCTGGTGGAACACCTCGCCGATTAGCTCCACCTTTATATCCGGATCCTCTTCGAGGCCGGATCCCGGACCTCTCTAGATCCTCGGGTTGGAGCTGGACTTATCATGTCCTCACGATCCGCGCAGCCTCTGCGCCAAGACACGATATGAGAAGCTTAAACTTCAAGGCACTGGTCGGACCCTTAAAGTGTTCGCTACCCAGCCGGGGTTATTCATGGAAAACCCATTCACGGGTTCGTCCGGAGAAAGTCCTCCTTCTCCCCTTGTATAGGCCGGACAGATCGCCACCAGATCCTCGGCGAATCCGTCCTTTGCATCGTGGCGGGTGGCGCCGTCTTCCCCATTGAAATCCCACATGGGTGGCACTGATTGCAGTGGCTGCACTTCGCAGAATACATGTTGCCATGACTCAATCATGGTCAACCCGAATGGGCCAAGAACCTTATCCGCCCATCGATAATGGACGCTCTTGTCTTCCTCCGTTGGGGGCTCATGGGCGCCAACTAAGGCGCTTCTTCAGAGGAGCAATCTTGAACTCCGGAGGCCGATCCGAACAGGTCCGCAATGAGTGTCCTCTATGTAAACCATTCAAGGCCGTCTTGGACGCCTTCTTAGGGGTTCCGGATGGATATCTGGTCCCGGCGATGCGCCATATCTCGGCGCCGCCCACTTGGTATATGGACCCCTCGTGAGAACGGGGTACAAGGCAGAATAGCCTCTTGCAAAATGGGGCTCGATGCCCAGAAATAGCTCACAAAGAGCTATGTAACCCGCGATATGCAGGATAGAGGCGGGCGTGGGTGATGGAGCCGAGTCCGAGAACTCTGTGAGCCCGCGGAGGAACGGATGTATAGAAATCCGAGACCCCTTATCAGATAGGGGACGAAGCATACCCGCTCCCTTTTGTTGGGACTGGGGTTAGCCTCCGCTAGCTTCCCACCTGGGTAGGTGGCCAACCCGACTCGAACCGGGACCATGAAGGCCGGAGGGAGATATCCCTTTGCTTGAAGCGCCACCAGCTCGTTGTGCGGGACGGAACATCTCCTCCAATCTCCTGGCAGAGGGCTGGGAGCGTGAGAAGAGGAGCCGCGTCGACGGTCCATGATGGAATGGATTTTTGGTCAGAGGCGCTCCGATGAGGACTGCGGAAGGAGGATGGTGTGATTTGGATCTGGATTCTTGCCTCCCTTATAGGCAGATTATTTGTGCGGCTAGGGGGTAAAACATTAAAGATACCCTGGCTTTTCGCATTCGTGCGACGCGTGGAAGAAGGCCATTATTGGGCGTAGAAGCCAAGAAGCACAGTATTTATGATGAAGCCGGACACTGTTCGGCAGGTACATGGAACTTGAAGGGAGAACCCGCCTTGCAACGCCGAAGACTATATACACGCTGGACTTATCGTCATTGAAGCCTGGTTCGGGGGCTACTGAGGGAGTCCTAGACTAGGGGGTGTCCGGACAGCCGGACTATCATCATCCGCCGGACTCCAAGACTACGAAGATACAAGATTGAAGACTCCGTCCCGTGTCCGGATGGGACTTTCCTTGGCGTGGAAGGCAAGCTTGGCAATACGGATATGTAGATCTCCTACCATTGTAACCGACTCTGTGTAACCCTAGCCTTCTCCGGTGTCTATATAAACCGGAGGGCTTTAGTCCGTAGGACACAATATACATTACAACAATCATACCATAGGCTAGCTTTAGGGTTTTGCCTCCTTGATCTCGTGGTAGATCCACTCTTGTACTACCCATATCATCAATATCAATCAAGCAGGACGTAGGGTTTTACCTCCATCAAGAGGGCCCGAACTTGGGTAAAAACATCGTGTCCCTCGTCTCCTATTACCATCCGCCTAGACGCATAGTTCGGGACCCCCTACCCGAGATCCGCCGGTTTTGACACCGACAATGTGGCTGGTCACTTCATGGGTTATCAAGTGGAGCACATTGATCGAAGGAAGAATGAGGCGGCTGATGCTTTAAGCCGGTTGGGATCCCAACGTAAGCCGGTGCCGCCCAACACCTTTCTTGATGTGTTACACAACCCTTCTGTCAAGGTACCTACCGAGGAAGACTTAGCAGTGCCAGACCCGGAGGCACAATTGGTGGCGGCTCGTCATGTTATCCCGAATTGGACGGTGCCTTACTTGGCTTATATGACCCAGGGTGAGTTGCCGGAGGATGAGACGTTGGCGAGACAAATCGTCAGGCGCTCCAAATCCATGACGATTGTTAACGGCGAGTTACATCACCTCAGCGTCACGGCAGCATTTCAACGTTGCGTATCACCTGCAGAAGGCCAAGAAATACTCCGTGAGATCCATGAGGGAGATTGTGGCCATCATGCCGGGTCAAAATCCCTCGTGGCCAAGGCTTTTCGTCATGGTTTCTATTGGTTGACGGCTCACGCTGATGCGGAAGATCTGGTCAGTAGATGTGACGGGTGTCAAAAGTTCTCACGACGAGCTCATGTGCCGGCTCAAGAGTTGAGGATGATCCCAATTACTTGGCCGTTTGTAGTATGGGGGCTTGACATGGTTGGACCTTTCAAAAGGTCTAAGGACAAAAAGACACATCTGCTAGTGGCAGTGGATAAATTTACCAAATGGGTTGAGGCAGAGCCGGTTAGTAAATGTGATGCAGCCACGGCGGTTCAGTTCATTAAACAGGTGATCTTTCGTTTTAGTTTTCCACATAGCATCATAACTGATAATGGCACTAATCTCTCTAAGGGTGCCATGGAAGAGTTCTGTCAAAGAGAACATATCCGGCTTGATGTTTCGGCTGTTGCTCATCCTCAATCCAATGGTCAAGCAGAGAGAGCTAATCAAGAGATCCTGAAAGGCATCAAACCCCGGCTCTTGGTCCCATTACAGTGGACTCCGGGTTGTTGGGTGGAGGAGTTACCCTCCGTGTTATGGAGCATCAACACTACGCCGAACAGGTCCACGGGATACACACCTTTCTTCATGGTCTATGGAGCAGAGGCGGTCCTCCCAAGTGACATCCGGCACGACTCACCCCGCGTGGCGGCTTACGTTGAGGCGGATAACGAAAAGGCTCGTCAAGATGCACTTGACTTGTTGGACGAAGAGCGAGACTTGGCAATATCCCGCTCGGAGATTTACCAGCAAGACCTGCGCTGCTATCACAGCCGCCGGGTTAAGAGCAGAACCTTTCAAGAAGGTGACTTGGTGCTCCGGTTCATCCAGGATCAGTCTGATATGCACAAGTTATCCCCACCTTGGGAAGGACCCTTTGTGGTCAGCAAGAATCTGCACAACGGGTCATATTATCTCATCGATATTCGAGAGCGCAAGGACTCCTTTAAATCGGAGGAGGAGACCCGCCGGCCGTGGAATATAGCTCATCTCCGGCCTTACTATACTTAAGTTTCTTCTTTAAGATACTTTTTATAATGTACATATTATATAAAGCAATAAAGCAGGACCTCTGTCCTTTTTTCCCATAAAGAATGTTTCATGTTTTCTTTATCAGGTGATGGACAATGCCAACAGGGGACGGATCATATCGAATCCGGCTTCCCTTTGGTCCGCTTATGATCATATCTGAATCTAGCCTTGGTCACTTGGGGCTTCTGCTCAAACATAGGTCGTATTCGAACCAAAGAGAACATAGCTGTCGATACCCACTTGATGGGCATATTGCCAAGCCCACTTGGGGGCTTCCTGATCAAATTTGAATCATAGCTTAACCCCTTTGGGTCTGACGTGGATCGTATTCGAATCAACATCATTAAACAATTCTAATGTTCACTTGGGGGCTTCCTGTTCAAACATAGGTCGTATTCGAACCAAAGAGAACATAGCTGTCGATACCCACTTGATCGGCATCGCCAAAGCCACTGGGGGCTATATGATCGTATCCGAATCTTAGCTTAACCCCCTTGGAACGGTTCTTTGATCGTATTCGAATCAGGAGCCTGTGACCATTTGCAAGTATGAGTATTTTTACTATCATTGGAACCTTCTTGAGGAGATGGTTCTTGATCTTTCCGGCTTTATATTAGTTACTTCAGGTTCTAACAAGTACCAAGTAAAGCTTATATGAGCTGGAGAGGTTATCAAAAAGGGTTGCAGGTATGCTGTTATGATTATGTTTTAACTAATCATGAACCGGCTAATACATATGATTTTTGATCATGTCCGGGTTATCAATATTCTATAACCCGCTGGTGCAGTGAATCGTCCAGGAAAGCCTTGCCTGTTTTACGTGTAGGTTAAAACGGAGCAAGGTGAAGGATCAAGGAAACACTTGATTAACATAAGCAAGTTGAATTTGGTACTGGCGGCTTAACAAAAGCAATAAGTACCATAAGGCATGACAGGCATTAAGGAGTTTTTCTATCCTATTACAAGACTCCCCGAGTCTGAATAAGTGAAACATTGTTTTTGCTGTTGTAACCCGGTGGCGGCTCATTCCTCCGGTGGCTTGATGACTCGGGTTATCCTTCCCGCCTCTCCTTCGGTTGTTGTGTCTCGAAGGTGGACGAGGCCCAGTCAATGCCGCTCAAAGCTTCAAATTCAGCTTCATCATCTATTAAACTGGTCGGGTCCACTTCAGGGGCAAAGGTATGCTTACGCGTTGGAGGGAGTAGGCTGACTTGGTCATATGGGACATTGGGGATTCTCCGGTTTTCGCTATCATAACCCGGCGAATACTTGGTGAGATCAGTGTCTTCCCCAATGAGAGTCACCAGAGGGTGTACGACCTTAACACAGGCAGTGAAGTCCTGTTCGCCAAAAGCAGTGCCGTCCTCCTTAAGACTTGGATATCCAAGAGAGAGGTCAGCAAGGTCAAGCTCTGGCACCCATGCTTTTGCCCGACTCAACGCAGCCACGGCTCCGGCTCTTGTAGATGCCCGCCTTAAGTCTTGAATGCGTTTAGGTAGCACCGACAGATGTCTCAACACGTCTTGCAGAAGCCGGGGAGAGGTATTTGATAAAGCCACAGCGGTCAACGACGCCAGGACCGAGTACAGCTGCTCTACCAAGGTGTACACTGCCTTAAGCTTGACAAGCATATTTGCCTTCAGATTGGTACTCCTGGAGCCTGCATGTTCACAAGTATAACAGTAAGCCGGAGGCCACTATTACAATAACTCTTGAAGGATTACAATGTTTATGAGCGGCTTACCAAAGATAGCTGAGACCATTTGGGATATGTGCCGCTTTAAGTCGGACAGCTCAGTTGTTGCTTCGGCAAGAGATGCCTCCGCTGTCTCAGCCCGGGTCACCAATGAAGCCCTCTCATCAACCCAAGCCTTCTTTTCCGATTCAAAATTCTTCTTCAGCTTCTCTTGTTCAGAGATACTGAATTCAAACTTGGAATTGGCTTTCTGAGCTTCGAGCTCTTGGGTTTTCAACTGGCTCTTCAAATCAGCAATCTCCGCCTCAAATTGACTTGCGGTGGCCTGCATTGACATCAGGTTATGGTAAGAATCTTGGTAAGATAACATTTAAGTCCCAAGCATTTTACAGGTAAAGATACTTGGCACTTGGGGGCTAATGTATGTTTAAAGAATTTTTAAGTCTGTTTTACCAAGTTACACATATTAAGTCTCAAGCACTTTACAAGTAAAAGTACTTGACACTTGGGGGCTAATGTGACCCAAATTTAACGTTTCATGTCATCTCCGGGTTAAATATATTCAATTTAAACTAGATGAAACTAATAGCTAACAGATTATTAAGTCTACAACATATTCATTCATAAGCAATAGACTTGGGGGCTGGTACAGTAAGTAAGATTCAGAGTGAAAGCTTAAATTTTACCTCAGATTTATGTTGTATTTGCTTCACCATGTCAATTTCAGTGTCACGACTCATCGTGTACTTGGCTCAGATAGCTCGAGACTATATCACCAATACTTAAGTGAGAGTAATCGGTGATGTCTTGTTTGGACTTTTTCGCTGGGCAAATTCCTCCTTGGCGGTGCATTGGGCAAGGGCGAGGTCGCCCGGTTCAACGTATTGGCTCTTCACAATTTCAACCTCCGGGTCAACCGTCTTGGCCGGGCTAGGAGTTTTTGGGTCATCCGAGTTGTGGATCACGTCTTCTGCAGGCGGGTCAGAAGTTGGCTCCGGAACGTCAGAGGCCGGTTCAGGCGGTGGCTGAGGAGCGGAGCTGTCTGGAACGGATGAGTCAAGCATCGGTTCAGTAACCACCGGGTCTTGGGACAGCTTATTTTTCTTTGCCTTCTTGCTGGGCTTTACTTGCCCGCTGTCAATCAAAGTGGAAGGGTAAGCATCAAAGCATAAGTATGGATAAGCTCAAAGTAGGAAAGGTTATATTACACGGGAGCCGTTTTGAAAGCCGGCATGTTCGATTGCATCGACTCATCAGAAGAAGGGGAGGTATCCTGATAGTTGGAGTCAGATGAATTGAGAGGTTGGCGAATCGAACCCATCAAGGGTAAAACAAAATGTAAGTCAGAGATAACCTCGGTCTGACGCTTCCTGGTTACGTCGGGTAAGCCGGAGGAAAGCTCTGCGTCCTGGTTGGCCCGAGTCTGCCGCCGATTTTCAAGCTGCTGTTGCTTCAAAAGAAATTGAGGATCTTGGTAAGCGAGAGGGTGTGAAAACCTTACTTTCCGGGTCACCCTTCGGATTCTTTGTGTTGGCAAAGGCTCCGAGTCGGAGGAAATTATAGTTACCTCTACGCCAGCTGCTTGGCTGTTCCCAGTATCCTCCTGAAAGGATCTAAATATCAGTAAGGTAACGGTGAAGGGATTAAAGAAAATTAAAAAGATTACCTCTTCCTCATCTGAAGAAGAGTTGTCCAATCTCATCATATCAGAGGTGCTGGGGTTCTTCTTTTTAGAGGTACCCGTCCTGGCGGCTTTCCTTTCGGTCTTCTTGGTCGCCCGAGCCAGTTTTGCAGCCTCATTGTCATACTTGACCTTCCAGAAGTTGTCATCGGCCTGGGGAAAAAGACAAGGAATCATAAGTACCAAAAGGTAACATATTAAAGAGTATTTGTGAAGATTAGTAACTTACTGCAGGAGCCGGATTCTTCTTACAGAAAGGAAGCAAACTGAAAGTGTTACTGGTTACAGTGCCTTCCTTCAATAGTGATTGGACTGTAGCATCTACCACATCGTCTGGTAAGTCCTCAGGATTATGACGCATTGAGTCATCCTTTTCGCCTGTGTAGGAACACATTAAGCCGGAACGGCGGCTTAATGGTAATATCCGCCAGGTGACCCAGACCCGGACCAAATCAATGCCAGTTAACCCGTTGCCTAAGAGGGCCTTGATCTTTCTGATGGTGGGGTTAAGAGGCAGGCGCTCAACAGCAGTTAACTTGTCCGGCAGAGGATGTTTGGATTCAAGGCGCAGGGCGCGAAAGCCGGGCAGAGGCTTCTCGTTAGCCGGAGAGGTGTCTTGGCAGTAGAACCATGTCTGGTTCCAGTCTTTGGGATGACTCGGCAGCTCAGCGTAAGGAAAAAGGCAGCCTCTCTGCCGCTGGATTGAGATGCCGCCAAGTTCAAGACTAGGTCCGCTGGCGTGCTCATTCTGCCGGTTTAAGTAAAAAAGCTCCCTGAACAGCAGCAGACTTGGTTCCTCTCCTAAATATACCTCGCAGAAGACTTGGAAGTTACACAGATTGGACACGGAATTGGGTCCAATGTCTTGAGGCCTCAAGTCAAAGAAATTCAGAACTTCCCTAAAGAATTTTGAGCCGGGAGGGGCAAATCCCCGGTTCATGTGGTCTGTGAAAACTACTACCTCTCCGTCTTTGGGTTGAGGTATCTCTTCAGACGGGTGAGGGGCACGATAGGACATGACCTCCTTTTTTGGCAGATGGCCAGACGCTACAAACTCGGCAAGCTTGCTTTTAGTGACTGTGGATGGAACCCAGTTGCAAGTCACAGGGGGCTTGGCCGCCTTAGGAGCCATAATGACAGTGGCCTACGACAAAGTAAAAAGTTCCGGTTCAAATTTAACCCGAGAGAAATATTCAAATTTATTTAAAATAGCGGTTTAAGCAAGGGGCCTAATGATATAAGGGTGATTGTGCAGTAAAGTTTAAACCGCTATCATGATCAACAGTCATTCAAGGATTTATTAAACCGGACACCTAGATAGTGGTGATAAAGTAAGTTTTCCAGAAGAAGCTTTCCGGGTGATAGAAACAAGTTTCACAGACAACAGCCTTTATTATGGATCAAAATATTATTCTGAAGGAGAAAAATTTCTAGACCTAGAAACAAGGCAGAGAAGTTCATGCATTCAGGGGAGGTCTCCAAACAAGAAAAATGAGATCTATTTCTATACAAGGTCAACACGGATAACTACCGCAGCAGTTCTGCACAGTTCTTACGATCTAAAACAGGCTGCGGAAGTATGAACTATCAAGGGTTTGCATCGGGCGGTGATGAACCCGACGAACTTGGCAGGGTATCAAGATAGATCTAAGGAAAGAGAAGAAAGGAACTCACGGATGAAGATGAACCGCGGAGGCTCGCCGTCGATCTCTGGTCGAAAGTCAGGTCGATGCAGCGGCCTGAGTCGACGAAGACGAGGGGGTTGAAGGTGACGGCGACGGAGCTTGAGCGGCAGAGAGGAGAGGAAGAAGATGACTGAACGGGTAAAAGGGAAATGACCTAAGTCGTGGCTATTTATAAGAAGAAGATGACTGAGACGGCGCGGGAAACGAGGAGATAACAATTATTATCCAATGCCCCGACCTCGATTTTCGAACGAACAAGAAAGAAGATATCCGTTGAAGGATTCGGTGGAATAAAAAATGAGTTAAGGGGAGGATGACGTCATGGCGGGTTAACAAAAACCCTTTGTATAGTCAGAAGACTGAAGATTTAATTCTTTGAAAATATTTTTTAGATTGACATGAACAGGTTCAAATCAATCTGGGGCCTAACGTTGGGGATATGACTATTTGTGTAAGCCGCCCAGGAGGGGTCGGGTTACGCAAAGAGTATTCATCAGAGAAAGCCCAAGACCAAGCATGAAGATGGCGGTTCAGTAAAGAGCTTAAGGCCCGCGGGCGGCTTAAGCCCATTGTAGTAAACCGCCATAATGGCATGACTTGTATTGTAAGGTATATTTAACTAGTCACCGAGCCGGACACTGTTTATAAGCCGGCCGGGACTTCAGAGACCATGTATGCCAACCCGTATATAAGGGGACGACTTCTTTGGCGGCTTAGGGCAAGAAACAACACATCGAGAACCGGGCATAGCGTGTCTCGCTCCCTGGTTATCGAAACATCAATACCAACCCAACTAGACGTAGGCCTTACCTTCACCGTAATGGGCCGAACTAGTAAAAAACTCTCTCGTGTCCCTTGTCCCGATTTAACCCCTTCAAGCTTCCTAGTTGCGATGGCTCCACAACTAAGTCCTTTCACGAGGACATCTGACGTGACTATTCCACGACAGAGTTTCTCTCGACTAGTCATTCATTTCAAATGAATCATGCTCAAGAAGGATGGCGTAGGGATCAACGATCCTCCTAGATGATAATCCATCACTAAACAGAAAGAGTGCACAACTGCCACTTTGCTCGAATGCAACCACAATCACATTCCTACCAATGAACCTAAAAACCCAAGTACAAAAGGAAACCACTTTTTATCAACTTGACATTTCGCTGAACATGTGCTCGGTGTCGATGTTCATCATCGTTTGCGCGGCAGTTGGGTCAGAGAGATGTGCAGAGGAGGGGTAGACATGCCAAAGGGGGGTGGGGGTGCTCACCTTCTTGTTTCGGTTCATCATGCCCTACACCCAGAGGGCACGGCCGGCGCCACCTTACAATGGCAGTGGCGGGGAGGGGGGCTCAGAGGATGGAGTCGGTGTCGGGTTGTCCCGAGCGACGGGACCGTGTTCAGCAGGGCGATCACGTTGTAGCCACTCGAGCCAACCACGTGCTGTCCTAGGTGGTGTTTTACCGGCACGATGGGCAGCATGGGAGCCTGGGAACACCAAGAGCGCACGACCGGCTCCACCTTACAATGGCGGTGGTGGGGAGGGGGGCTCAGAGGATGGAGTCGGTGTCGGGGTGTCCCGAGCGACGGGACCCTGTTCAGCAGGGCGATCATGTTGTAGCCGCTCGAGCCAACCACGTGCTGTACTTGGGGGTGTTTTACCGGCACGATGGGCAGCGTGGGAGCCTGGAGGTGTCGGGTGCTTGCACTTGATGTTGGAGTGGGACACGGTGATGTCCATGGCCATGGGGTCGTTGGTGGAGGCGGCGCGACAATTGCAGTGACGCAGCGGGCAGGAAGAAAGAGTGGGAGAGGAAACATCACTAGCGCCAAAACTCTTCAGGATAGAGTGCGCTCCAAAATCTCCTTCCCTTTCTCCAAATATGCAGGCTAACGCCTTTCAAAATAAAATGAAAATATGCAGGCTAACGGGTTTGGATTTGAAGCGCCTTTCAAATAATTCAGGGAGCTCGCTTTAGAGAATCCGCCAGATTTCTTTATAGCAGCAGTTTCTTTTTATCTTCTTGGGAATCTGCTAGAGTTGCCCTTATTGGTGGTGAATGCCACCGTTTTCAGAGAAAAATGATGGTTGTATGTATGTATTCAGGTACCCAGGAAAGATGCAGAGTGTGTGCATGCTAACAGGCATGCCGAGGACACTGGAGACATATATGCCTAGTTTACAACATGGAATTTGTCAAATGTACAGCACAACTGATCATCTCTAACCACAGCGTTTACAAAATTTTCACTAGCAGGTATGGGCGACAACAACATATGGAACTTCATGAGATCCAGAAATGTACATAACTGTTATGTACATTTACCAAACACGTAATCAGCCTTGAGTACACACGGCGTCAAAAACCTCCAAGCCCTCATCATATTGGAAGGGAAACCAGGGTCAAATGTGATCTGAAAGAACCGACGCAGAAATCCTCTTCAAGGATGAGCACGCTTTGGAGATGTCCGATTCAGTGTGACCAGCTGAAACGAACAGCCGGATTCCGACGGGGAGCTTGCATCTGTCCAGAGTTGACCTCTTTGACGCCACAATGAAAACTGAATCTTCCTTCAAAACCTGTTGGAGGAAAGGCGTGTGAACGTGTGCTTATGAAAGTTGATGTAAAGTGCAACTGGGGAAGTCTAGTCGGAGTCCATCTGAACTTACCTGCTCGGCAATGGTTTCAAGAAGATCTAGGTCAGTGGCCAGAGAACCAGTCGATTTCTTCAGCTTAAGGAAGACGATCGGTGACAGGACATGGCTAGAAATCTCAAGTCCTGGTGTATCTGACAATCCTGCGATCAAATACATAAATGGAATCAAGGTGGTGACCAGGGGCAGCTAGCTAACAAGCATGCTGTGGCATGCCTGACTGTACTTCACACATACTCCCTCCACCCCAAGTAAGTGTCGTGTTTCAGTTCAAATTTGAACTAAAATGAACTAAAACCAAGACACTTATATTGAGACCGAGGGAGCATATATCATGGTCCGCATATCTAATTCCACAACTAGCAGTTAAATGCCAAGAGAAACATCTTTACCTGTATGCAGAAGAGCTATATTGCTCCTTAGGTTAGCGAGAACTGAAGGATTCTCCTCCAGGTAGTTTACAGCAGAAACTGCGGCACTGGCAAGATAGGGTGGAAGAGAGGCAGAGAAAACATAGCCAGCGCTGCTTAGACGCTGCAAAAATGTAACTCCTTGGTCATTCAGAGCTCAAAATATTTAACACAGTCCTGGTTATATCAATCAATGTTCCAGTAATCTGAAATTGCATCTACCTGATGGTCAACAACTCTGGCACTTCCTGTACAGAAGCCACCATCAGTAGCTAATGCATTTCCCATTCCAGCAGTGATGATATCAATTTTGTCAATCTGCACAATGCAAGGAAAATCTCAGAAATAGAAAGAACATGGCAAGAAGTAGTGTTGCAGCAAAGTTTTTTCTTTAACACTAGGAGTAAACACCAAAGCACTCACTGGTACACCATAATGTTCGGCAAGGCCCCGCCCAGACTTGCCAAGCACACCAAACGAATGACTCTCCTCCAGAATTACACGGAACAGATATTTCTCCTTCAATTTGACTATCTCATCCAAGGGGGCGATTTGACCAGAATTCTGCAGTCACCACAAGAGGGGGTTTCATCCGAAGGTCATATCTAAAGTATTTCATGTGTTTACAATCAAGATCAATATTTAGTTGTGGAAACCTCCACAATAAGAAAAAACCTACACTTATCTAACAGAAAACAACCATGAAAGGTAGCACACCTGGTAGATAGATTCCACAACAATGTAGCGTCTAATCTTCTCGGTACGTTTGTTTCCGCGAGTAAGTTTTTCCAAAGTGCTAGCGAGTGAAGCCATATCATTATGCTTGAAATAAACAACAGTACTTCTCGATAGATAGAGACCATTTTGCACTGCCCAGTGAACACCCTCATCACTGCAATGCACATACAAAAATTGCTTCAGTTTTAACTTGAAAAAATGATATTCAGTGCAAAGTATTAGTGAGGTATAAACTGTGAAACTGAAAAAGCAAGAACAATAATGCCTGAAGGTACCATGTTATTTTCAAATATATAAAAACATTCTCAAAACAGGAAAATGAAGGATGACTCACGCCACTATGATATCTCCTTTCTTACAAAAGGCAGGTATAACACTGAATATGGTAGATATCCCATACGAATACAGAATGGAGTCCGGTGTTCCCAGGAAATTGGCTATTTTTGCTTCACAGTCAAGGTGGACATCTGCAAGTGTTCCACATTAAGAAAATCAGCTCCTTCATATTTGCAACAGAGGTAATTGGCTATGAACATGAACAAAGAATATACAAACCAATTGTTCCATAGAAGCCACGTGGACCACAGGATCCAACACCATATTTCTCCAATGAACCAACACAAGAATCCTACAATCCACTCATCGGTCAGAAATTCCAGACTAATATATATCTGTCGAAAATACCGTCAAATATTAGAGTTCTCTCTTACAATAATTTTCTCGTTGCCAATTAAACCAAGGTAGTTTGCTGATGCAAAGTTTACAACTTCTTTCCCCTCGATGGTCGTATGTGGTCCAGCAGCACTGTATCAAAAAAAATACAGATAGCAGTGTTAATTATAGATGTCCAGCAACTACACACATCCTGTAATTGTAACTTGCTCATGTTGTAAATATTTGCATTTAATATTCCATGGATCAAAGCAAATGGATCTAGAATAGATTGACAACCACATATAAACAATCTCTAGAGTGGTACTCCCTCCGTTCCTAAATACAAGTCTTGTAGATATTTCACTATGGACCACATACGGATGTATGTAGATGCATTTTAGAGTGTAGATTCACTCATTTTGCTCTGTATGTAGTCCATGGTGAAATCTCTGCAAAGACTTAGGGTGTGTTTGGTTCTCTAGCTAAACATGCCCAGCCAGGCAATAGGATTCTAGCTCATCTAAGGCATAGCTCATATGAGCAAGGCTACTTGTTTGGTTTATTTGCCTAGCCTCCACTAAACCACGTTCACAACGGCAGTTACTTGCTTAATAGGCTTGTGATCAATTTTTGCCGATGGAGGCGAGCCAAATCGGCTCTCCTCTCCGGGCATGGATTTTCTAGCCCATGCAGGCTAGTTTGCTAGGCAAAGCTAGCTTTTTTCTACTACACCAAACAGCCATCCTGGCTGGGCAAGGCTAGAGTTTGGCTTGCTTGAGATCCAAACGTACCCTTATATTTAGGAACAGAGGGAGTAGTTGCCAACGGTTCTCTAAAAAAGGATATCTGCCGATGGTGAGCTTAAATTAAACAAAATCATATCATTTGCAGATACTACTGTGAGAGGTTATCTTCCACTGTTTTTATTTCTTTTGTAGATACTTAAACAGTAACCAAGGAAAAGAAAACCGTAAGATATTCTATGGTAGGAAGTACTTCAGACAGAGTAATGCTAACGCTAGGGAGTTTACAGTTATTCGTAAAACATAAATAAATTCAAAGTACTGTTCCAAATTAACAAATCAACAAGCCACACAGACCTTTCCAAGATTGGTGGGTCAATGTGGGACCTCTCCTTGATTGGAGGACATAAAGGTTCTGGCTCCCATTCATCACATAGCTCATCAACCTCCTGCGGAGATTAAAATGCAAACTGTTACCTAAATATTTCATGAAACAAAAAACAGTGCTTATTAACTTTAGCAAACTGTGAACAAAGGATAAAAACCACTCTACCTTCTCGCTAAGTGGCTTCTTTGGAGGTTTGTAGCTCTTCCTGGAAAGCTGAAACACTATGACGGCAATAAGAAGTCCTTCCACAACCAAGTGACCTGAATCAATGACACGGCCTCAAAATGTCAAAAACTATACCACCACCACCATCATAAAATCACACATTATTTGTTGATGGGCAGAAGAGGATTACCATCGATATGAACCCCGAAGACGACAGCACGGGCAAGAGGAGCGTTGAATGCAGCTGAGACACGAGCAAGCGCTGCCGTGGTGGCATTCACAATCGGCAATGCCATGTCCATGTCCTAGCTCTATGGCGAGCCTTTTCCAACAAAGGGTAACTTGAGCCTTTCAAATCTGCCAAACAAACAACGCTCCTTTCCTCAATCAACCAGATCGGTCACAGAAAAACAAAATCTGGTACTGGAACACACACAAAACTGATCCCAAAGATCGAATAGACACAAAGGCGTCATGTCTAACCCAGGTTATTTTTACAACAGTTACAGTAAGAAGTCAAGCGCTTGGATCCAATCTGAGGGCGAACTCAATAAAGCTCTTAACTTTCCCACTTTCTGCACGCTCCTAGTAAAATCTAAATCTCACCCGCATCGAGGGACAAGGACAGCGAGATAAGGTTCAATGAAGGTCCTGCCTTTGCGGCCCCAGACCCGGATGGCTGCTGCCGGCGGCGGAGATCTCAGAGGAGAGGATGCCGCGTTTCGTTTCGTTTGGTTGGGAGGAAATTGAACTTACGAACTCCAATTTTCAACAGAAGACCCATCTTACCTCCGGCAAAGAGCCATTGTCGACCTCGCGAAACCCCAGAACTCGAAATTCTAAATTCCAATGGAAGAGACCAGGGAACATGAGCTCTCCTCACCTGGGACACCCTAACCCGATGCGCCGGACGGCGGTGCTCGTGCTGATTACCAGGTGCCAGCACCGGCGCAAGATCGCAGTCGCGCAATGGATGGCAGCACGGGGCTAGCAGAGCAGAGGGGGGCGAGGGATTCGAAGAAAGTCAGTGCTGGAGAGAGACGACGACGATGAGGAATAGAATACGGAAGGAGGGGGAGATGGGTTTTGTTTGAGTGGGCTCGTGTTCGGGCGGCGGTCGGTCATCTTTGGCTGGCTGGGCTGTGTCTATACTTTTCGGCCGGCCAGCGCGTTAACAATGAGGAAGATTCAAGGCTCTCGCTTATCCGTGTGCTATCTGTCTTGCTGGGCTCCCGTCGACCTCACCTCTGCATCCGCGGCCCTCTGCCTCGCCTCGCCTCCCCCGAGATGCAGATCGAAAGAAAAGAAAAAAGAAGCAGCGGCGGCGGTGGCGGCGGCAAACTGAGAGGATGACGGAAGTACCTGGCGGTGGCTGGACTGGGGGAAGCCAGGTCGTTGGCGTCGGGCGGGTCGGTGACGCCTCCGGATCCGCTCTGGCCGTCTGGGACTCTGGGTAGGTGTGCAGCTCTTTCGGGGGGGATCTGGTTCTCGGGGTGCAGAAACAAACGGACATATGAGTGGGTCAAGTCGTGGCTTCCCATCCGAAACGTGGAAGGAGGGAAGGTTCTGTTCCCCTTCTCCGTCGCTCGAACTCGACGGCGCCACCGCCGTCTCCTTCCGGCACCATGCCCATGCCCGAGGGGGAGGAAGGCCATAGCTCTACTTGGTCGCTGATCCCCTGACCTCTCCTCCATCTCCGTCTCCTAGTGCGGATCTTCCTCCTGCCCCGACATGGGCATGGCGGCCACCAGGCTCACGGACGACCTCCCCGTGGAGATCCTCGCGCGCGTGCCCGCCAAATCGCTCGCCCGCTTCAAGTGCGTCTCCAAGCACTGGCTGAGCCTCACCTTCGACCGCAGCCACCGCAGGAGGCTCCCCCACACACTGTCCGGCTTCTTCTACAGCAGCACCGGCGAGGAGTGCTTCCTGGAGTCACCTTTCCAGTTCACCAGCGTCGGGGGCAGCCGCCGCCCTCTGGTCCGCACCTCTTTGGCGTTCATCCCCAGCCACCGGCGCGTCGACCTCCTGGACCGTCAATCGCCAGTCGGGTTCATAAGGAGAAGGGATGAGATGAGCATATTAGGCTTGCCAATCGACAGTCGGCGACTGTCTTCCTTAACGGCCATCTGAATTTTCACACCTATGACGGCGAGTCACGCCGGCGTCTAGCCGCGGTGGACACGGAGGGGGAAACATGGACGGACTTCCGCGCCCCTGGTGGTCTAGATGGCGGTCATATTCAGCAGTCGCAGGGCCGCCTGCATTATGCCAATTTTCATCAAGATGAAGATGGCCGTGCGGTTCGACTAGTAGTTCATGTTCTCGAGGACTATGACAGCAAAGAATGGATATTGAAGCATAGCGTTGAAACTTCATATTTATCTGGAGGAACGCATGTTCTTGGCCTTAATGTGGACTTCCATTTGATTGCGGTTCATCCGGAATGTAACTTGATCTTTTTCACTGTGGGGTGGGATACAACCTTCATATGCTATAATATGGATAGTCGGCGGGTCAACGTGATCTGCAATCTTGAAGATGGCAAGCCGCCATATCTGCCGTATGTGCCATTGTACACAGAGTTACAATCACTGCACACATGATATCAGTATCAGACTTCTGATGCCTTAATAAGAAGTGCATCTTCGACAGGAGTCGATTGCTGCCGTGGCTTGGTACGTCTGTTTGAATTGGTTCATGTTTTCTGTAAGCAACTGAATTTCGTAGACTTGCCTGAAAGACGAACTAAAAGTTGCAATGCTGCTCTGATTCTACCATTTCATGCGGGACTTATTTCCTGACGGGTGCATGCTTTTGGCTTTTGATTTTGAAGCCGTGGTGGTTCATTATGTTTGCTGATTTCTTTGAGTCATTCGAAGTTTCTGTTGTGTATACTTGTTTCTACTACATACCAACAGTTTCTGGACACTGCTACTCAACTGATTTGGTTGACTTTGTATAATGTTTTAGCAAAGCTGCTACGATCATTTGGTGAAGCCGGAATCAATGATCGTCTTAATCTGTTTGCCCACGGGGGAAGTAGAAGCATTTCATTGACAAAGACCTAATAAACGACGCCATCTCTGCTAATGATATAACGTCTGAGATCATTTCCTATTTACTTCTAGATATGTTTCTGTTGATGGTGACGATAGTGCCGCTAGTTGGTGCTAATTACCGCAGCATGCTTTAAATTGGAAATGTTTGCAGCAGAACATCACCAAGCTGCGACTAGATCATACATAATGTTCATTCTTTTGTTAGACAGCTCTCCCTTCCGAGAGAAAGTCGTTGTAGAAGAATTGGGACGGCGTCCTGATCCATTATTGGTGGGTTTTCTTCAGGTTGGTAGGTTCAAAGAGTTTGAAATCAGCAATGGCATGCACTTCCCATGGAACTATAATCTTACTTCTAGTTGTACGATACCTGTTGTTCTCAAGTACAACTTTCGTCCTGAATTAACTGTCGCTGAAATGAGTTAATTTCGGACGGAGGGAGTATTTTGTTAAACTCCAATGCAACTTTATGGCATTATTTCTAAATTTCGATTTTTTTTATGTTCTCTACCATTGTATAAGAGTTGGATGATGGATGAACAGGAGTAGGATGGGTGGTTGCACTACTGTAAACAACATATCCTGATTAGAGTTTTTTTTAGCGCAAATGTTTGCATGAAAAGAGGAGAAAGATCTTAAACTTGCATTATAGAGCAGTTTATTAATCAATTCGGAGACATACAGATGAAAATTGCAACGTTCATTGTCAGATAATGGTTTCATCCTTCACTAGCAAAACGGCCCATGCGTTGCAACGGGAGAAAAAGAATCATGATCTCCAATGGCCATGACTGCATCACCGAGATACACTATCACTCTCATTTTCGTGAAATCTGAACAATTTTTGAAAATCAGGAACATTTTTTTAAACTCATGAACATTTTTAAAGATTATTGAACATTTTTTTAAAATCATGAACATTTTTTGAATTCATCAACATTTTATACTATATGCAAACATTTTTAAAAATTGTGAACATTTTTTATGACATTTCTCTTGAGTAGGTGAACATTTCTATAATCGACGAACACTTTTTTGAAGGTTGGTAGAACAATTTTTGAAATTCACAAATAATTTTTTTAATTTAGCGAACATTTTTTGAAATGCATGATCATTTTTTGAATCAAGAACATTTTTTGAATCAATAAACTATTTTGTAAGTCACGGACAGTTTTTGAATTTTTAGGATATTTTTCAATTCATGATTTTTTTTTAATACACTCACTTTTTAAAAAATTATGAACATTTATTGATTTCTCAAACATTTGTTTTCAAAATTGTAAACATTTTTCTGAATACGCGAACATTTTTACAAAAATCGTGAACATTTTTTAAATCCACATATGAATTATTTAAAAATATTTTAAAATTCTGATTTTTTTAATATTTTCTAAACTTCTTTTAAGTCCCAAATTATTTAAAGTAGAAACAAATGAAGACGAAAAAGGAAAATGAAATTTAGAAAAACATGCCGTTCTGAAATGGGCCGGCCCAAACAGGCGCGTTGTGTCTTCTCCTAGGGCGCATAGCGCAGTATAGAAGGTTCATACTGCATGGGTCGGCCCAGGCTGGGATTCCCCCGTGTGAAACGTTTTTTTATCACTTATAGGTGGCATTGTCTCAAAAAAACTTATAGGCGGCATTGGTGGGTAATATTTTGCAACTTTGGTTGGTAATTTCGGTGACATACCACCAGAAGCAATAGCCCCCTTATTATTAGGTATATAGATATAGATATAGATAAGAAAATGTCACGGATCGTCCCATATGTCTGAGATTACTACTACTAGGCAATCGCAAGCTAACTACTCCCAAACCTTGGTTCAATGTTGCTGCCGCCGTCGACATCGCTACCCTTCTCCAGTGATCAACTAGCTGCTCGGACGGATGGCTCCTCCTCCACACCAAGCGAACCAGACATGACTCCACCGGAGCTGATCAAAGATCTAATTCCCAAGATCCTGGTCTGCGTCCTGCCGGAGGATCCAGCGTACCTCGTGCACACCTCCCTCGCCTGCGAGCCCTGGCGCGGCCTGCTCACCGACCCCGGTTTTCTTCGTCGCTGCCACACGCTCCATCTAACACCTCCCATGCTGAGTTTCATCAAGCGAAAAAAATAACGCGGTATAGCGTTTTGAGATATGCCTCGCTAAAAAAATCAATGTATAATGTCTCGTTAGAAGGGAACCCTTGGCGCAGCGGTAAAGTTGTTGCCTTGTGACCATGAGGTTATGGGTTCGAGTCCTGGAAACAGCCTCTTGGAGAAATGTAGGAAAAGACTACGTACTATAAACCCAAAGTGGTCGGACCCTTTCCGGGACTCTGTGCAAGTGAGAGCTACGTGCGTCGGGCTGCCCTTTTTTTATAATATATCTCATTAATAGCATGCTATAGCTTGTACATGTCGTGTTTTTAGCGCCGGGAACTAGTTTAGAGAACCGAACGTGTGTTGGGCATGTCCCTCATATCGGGAACGTTTTCAACTGAATAGATGTTGTTTCTCTTCGTGCTTGGGTAAAGAAAAAGTGATCCTACAGTGGTAGGGACCCCGGACTCTGTGCAAGCGGGAGCTACGTGCGTTGGACTGCCCTCTTTTTTATAATGTCTCATTAATAACATGCTATAGCTTCTACATATCGTGTTTTTAGCGCCGGGAACTAGCTTAGAGAACCGAACGTATGTTGGGCCTGTCCCTCATATCGGAACGTTTTCAACTAAACATATGTTGTTTCTCTTCGTGCTTGGGTAAAAAACAAGCAATCCTACAGTGATAGGGATGTTCACAACGAAGAGTTTTATCTCGTCACCCTTAGTTCGTTGATTCTTCAGACTATGTAGTCGGGTTCTAAGGATTGATGTGATGTGCATATATCAACTTTCAAGAGATGTATGGATCATCAAGTGGCGAACTGCCCCTTTACAGACAGGTGATACGTCTTCAACGTATTTACAATTTTTTTAATTTTTTTATGCTATTATATTATCAATCTTATATATGCTTTATATGTAATTTTATATCATTTTTGAAAACTAATCTATTAACTCAGTGGCCAGTGCCAGTCAATGTTTCGGATTTTGTTTTATAAAATTTACTGCCCCGAACGAAATGGACGAAATCCGGTATTTTAGGTATTTTTCGGAAACTCTGGGACAAAAGGCGTATTCAAAATTTGAATTTGAACAAACAACGAGCGAAATTTGGTCGAAAAACAACCGAAATTGTACCAAAAATGAATTCATCCAGCAAATGAAACACAAAAGAATCTTACAGGATCGCAACTATCAATTGATTGCTTAGACCCCTGATTCGCTTTTGTTGCAACCTAGCCGTATCACGAACTCAACAAAATAGCAGGAATCCCACACTCCTTACAACTCATCTTGCCCAGAATCGAACGCCTGCTCCACTCCTGGTCCCATTCCGGCAGCCCGAACTAGCGCTCACGCGCCCAACAAACCGCGTAAGCAAGGGCTCTGTCAGGCTCAGTTCTTAGTATCCCCTGTTCCAGCGTGTCACTTGCATTGACAGCCGTCCATCTCAGATCCTACGGTCTCAGGGCCAAGCTAACGGTTCACTTAAGTGGGTTTCTCTCCTCCGTCGATCAACCATCCAACGGCTTAGAAGACGCAGGAGAGGCTATTCACCGTCCGACAAGCCATGTGCTTGCACTTTTCGCTTTTCGCTTTATACCATCAGTAATGGCTATATAAGCCACTTTCCTTCCATTCGAGGCATGTAATAGAATTATTGGTGTGAACCCTAGCACGGTGGCGTGCTACCACTTTCCCTTCCTCTTGCAATGAAAACCCTAGCTAAATTCGCCCAAATTCTTGTCTGAATTCTGTTAGTTCTTGCTTACATTCAGTACAAACGGACTCTAGTCCTGACAATTGGTATCGAGCCACCCTCCTCGGCGGCGGGGTTGATTGAGGCGCAGGGTTGGCTTCACTGTAAATCCTCTTCTAGCTCGATCTGGCGGAGGCATTAGCGGCGGCGAGTGGCGATGTTCGGCATATCAAAAACGGTCTGGTTGCTCGAGAGCACTTCTCGGTGGTAAAATCCCAGCTCCTGTGTTCTGACCGTGTACCATCGGAGGCAGGCGCAGGCGACAACGTCGGCGGCGGTGACAAGCAATCCCACCCTCCCAACCTCTATGGTGGTGATCGCAGACGATTTAAATCATGACGGGCCATGCCGATTCAAAGGACCACGGCGGAATTGCAGCTCGAATCCCTCGAGTTGGACATTAAGACACTGCAGCGGGACCGAGAGGAGGATCGCAAGGAGTTCCAGCAATTTCAAGCGACAGTTAACAGGAATTTTGCTACGATGCAGAAGAACTTTGATAAGATCCAGGACAATTTCAGGCGCTTACTGCTAGATCCGGAACCAGCTCAAGAAGATGGTGAAGAAGGACGAGCGATGTACAAGTGAAGGACAACCAGATCAACTCACCACGAGTGGCGCTGGTCGACCCAAACAGCTACAAGCACCTACTCCTCCTTCTGTAGCAATGCTCGAAAAGCAAAGACCTTTGCCAATTGGAACAAATTGCTCACTGCGTGATCGATTGTAAGGAGCTGAACTTGGATGGAACTCCCAAAATTCCCTACAGACACCCACACTATGGGCAAAACAAGGAAAAAGAACAGTTTCAGACAGCGCAGAGAGATGTAGTTCAGCCAGAGGAGATGCAAGAAGATGAAGGGGCTGAGAATTATTACAGAAGAAGGAATGTTCTTACTGTCAAACCTGCTAAGCTGAACATTTCTGTGTTTGATGGGCAAGACCCGGAGTCATGGATACAGAATTTGGAGCAATATTTTGCTGCAGCAAGAACTCCAATTGAGCACAGAACAGAGCTGGCTATTTCATATCTTAAAGGCCCTGCCATTCAGTGGTGGAGGGGTACTGGATATGCACCCTCCAATGTGCCATGGCATAAATTCTGTTCTTACCTATCTGATAGGTTCTCTGTCGAATCAGCTTGTGATGTGGTCAGTAACTTTCATGCTGCACATCAAGCAACAATAGTGGCTGCTTATGTGGAACAATTTGAGCAACTGGTCAATGGAATGAGGAGAGAAAACCCTGCTATACTTGATGACTATTATGTCTCCAACTTTGTCTCAGGCCTCAACCCTTACATCAGAAGTTTAGTGGAATGTTTTAAACCAAAAGATCTGCAAACTCCAGTGTGGTATGCCAGAAGAATGGAGAAATCTCAGTCAGTGCAAAATAAGCAGTATGTTCCTCAACCAAAAAGACAAGTCATTTTTGAACAGCCCAAACAACTGTTCCAACTGCACCACAAAACAGGAATGTGATTATTCAAAGAGCCAAACAGTAACCCTGTGTGTTATAAGTGTAGAGAGCCTTGGGTGCCTGGTCATAGGCAAGTGTGTAAAATGAACCGAAAGCCCAAATCCAAGCTCTACAAGCTCAAGAAGATGGAACTCTGAAACTATATTTGTGGCGAATATGATGATCAGGAGCTAGACAATACAGAGCAGCTAATCGAGGAAACAAGATCGAAAGTATCAATGCATGCTGCCATGGGCATTGGAGCAACTAAAAATACTTTCATACTGACAGTTAAATTGGGAAATACTCTGGCAATTGCACTGGTGGACAGTGGAAGTACTACTACTTTTATATCTCCTCAGATGGCTAGTAAGTTGGATGTGGTTCCCAGTCCTACACCAAAAACTAAAGTGGTAGTTGCTAGTGGAGGGATCCTCTGGAGTGAATTCCAAGCAAAGAACTGTCACTATGCAATACAAGGCCATGCATTTATTGATAGTTTCAGAGTACTAAAGTTAAAAGGCTATGACATCATCTTAGGAGTAGATTGGTTGAGGAAATATAGCCCCATACAAATGGATTTCATTAAGATGGAAATGAAGATATCTGCTCCTGAAGGGCAGTTTATCACCTTTGTGGATGAAACTGTACCTCCTACTACTGTTACTGAAGTAACTGACCACACTGAGAAATTAGTGGAACATGCTGTGTGTGGATTCTTCTTGTTTACTACTTCTGGTCCTCAAATGGTAGCAGCTGCTCAAGAAATTCCTGTTGCATTCAAACCACTGTTGGATCAGTATGAGAAGCTGTTTCAGGAACCTACTGAACTTCCACCAAATAGGCCCTGTGATCATAGAATTCCTTTGGTAGAGGGAGCAAAAGTGGTTAACCAAAGGCCATATAGAATTCCTCAGCATCAAAAAGAAATCTTGGAGAAGATTATCTTGGAACTCCTGAAGAATGACATTATCAGGCCTAGCACTAGTCCATTCTCCTCCCCTGTGCTGTTAGTTAAGAAAAAAGATGGGTCATGGAGGCTCTGTACTGACTATAGAAAGTTAAATGCAATTACAATCAAAAACAAATATCCCATTCCAGTTATAGAAGATCTGTTGGACCAACTCAAAGGAGCAAAAGTATTTTCCAAATTGATTTGAGAAATGGCTATCACCAGATCAGAATTGCTGAGGAGGATATTCCAAAAACTGCATTTGTAACTCATATGGGATTATTTGAGTATTTAGTAATGTCATTTGGACTTACTAATGGACCTCCTTCATTCCAGGCTTTAATGAATCTCCTATTTGGTCCTCTCAAGTTTGTAGTGGTATTCTTTGATGATATTCTAGTGTTCAGTTTTTTCATGGAAGAACATTTGAAGCATCTCAAACAAGTATTTGATATATTGCAAGCAAATAAGTTATATGCCAAGTTAGAAAAATGTTCTTTTGGTCAGAAGGAGATTGAGTATTTGGGCCATGTCATTAACTCTGAGGGAGTTTCTACTGACCCTACAAAGATTGAGGCTATCAAGTCATGGCCTGCTCCTACTACTGTCACTGAATTGTGGAGTTTTCTGGGTTTAAGTTGTTATTATAGAAGGTTTATCCAGGGATATGGGATAATCTGCAGGCCTCTCTTTGACTGCTTGAAGAAGGATTCTTTTGCTTGGGCAAAGGAGCAACAACAAGCATTTGAAGCTCTGAAGCAGAAACTCACTCATGCACCTGTCTCGGCCCTGCCAGATTTCAAAAAGCCATTTATATTGGAAGCTGATGCTTGTGGATATGGCTTGGGAGTTGTACTAATGCAAGAGGGCAGGCCACTTGCTTATTTCAGTAAGAGTATTGGCCCTAAAGCTGCTGCACTAAGTACTTATGATAAAGAAGCTATGGCTATTATTGAAGCTGTGAAGAAATGGAAACACTATTTCTCTGCTACTTCTCTAATAATCAGAACAGATCAGGAGAGCTTGAAGTACATCCAAGAGCAGAAAATTACTGAGGGCATCCAACACAAGCTGCTATTAAAGTTACTTGGGTATAATTTTACTATAGAGTACAAGAAGGGCAAAGAGAACAGGGCTGCTGATGCACTATCTAGAGTAAAACATGCAGTTTCTGCAATATTTACTACTGCTGCCTTGCCTACTTGGGTTAAGGAAGTAGTGAGCAATTATCAGCAGGATAGCAAAATCAAGGACCTAATTGCTGAGTGTTCTGTGGATAAAAGCACTAGTAATGCTTATTCCTTTAAGAATGGTATATTGAGATTCCACAATAAGGTGGTAGTGGGAAAAAGCACTAACCTGAGGCAGGAAATACTAGCTACATTTCACAACTCTGAGCTGGGTGGACACTCTGGTGAAAGAGCTACTTATCAGAGAATAAAACTAGTATTTCATTGGCAAGGTATGAAGCAAGATGTGATCACATTTGTGAAAAATTGCCCTGTTTGCCAGTTGAACAAATCTGAACATACACCTTACCCTGGGCTGTTAGAGCCACTCCCTGTTCCTGATTTTGCATGGGCTCATATTAGTATGGACTTTGTAGAGGGTTTGCCTATTTCAGAGAACAAAAACTTGATTCTAGTGGTGGTTGACAGGTTCACCAAATACTATCATTTCATTGCTATGAAGCATCCCATCACAGTCCAGTCTGTAGCAAGAGCCTTCTCTGAAAATGTGTTTAAACTTCATGGCATGCCACTAGTTATTGTGACTGACAGAGATAGAATCTTCACTAGCAATCTTTTGCAGAAGCTATTCAAGTCACTGAACATTAAATTGCACCTGAGCACTAGTTATCATCCACAAACAGATGGGCGAACAGAGAGAGTGAATCAGTGCTTGGAGAATTATTTAAGATGCATGTGCTTCCAACAACCAAGAAAATGGCATGGATGGCTAGCTTTAGCTGAGTGGTGGTATAACACCTCTTTCCATACATCTCTGAAAATGACACCTTTCCAAGCTCTTTATGGTTTTCCTCCTCCTATGGTTGCTGAATCAGCTCTACCTGACACTATTTGTGTGGACAATGAGGATCTGTTGCAGAACAAAGAGCTAGCAATGGAAGTGATCAAGCAAAATCTCTTGAAAGCACAAGCAAGAATGAAATTCTTTGTTGACAGAAACAGAAAAGAAAGAGAGTTGATGGTGGGAGAAATGGTGTATCTCAAGCTACAACCCCACAGACATACTTCTCTCAGTCTGCATAGGCACATTAAGCTACACTCCAAGTTTTATGGGCCATTCAAAATTCTGAGTAAAATTGGGAATCATGCCTACAAGTTGCTCTTGCCTGAAGATTGCCAGTTGCATGACACATTCCATGTCAGTCAGCTCAAAAAGCATATTGGACCTAAGGTGGTACCCTGTTCCAAACTTCCCCTGATTGGTCCTGATGGGACAATCAGAATTGAACCTGAAACTATTCTGGAGAGGAAGCTAATTCCAAGGAAGCAAGGTAATATAAGCATTCCAGTAGTCAGATGGTTGGTGAAATGGGCAAATCTGTCACCAGAGGAAGCAACTTGGGATGATTCAGCCTTTATCCAGAAAGCTTTTCCTGCATTCAGAGCTTGAGGGCAAGCTCCAGCTTAATCGGGGGGTATTGCCAGGCTCAGTTCTTAGTATCCCCTGTTCCAGCGTGTCAGTTGCATTGACAGCCGTCCATCTCAGATCCTACGGTCTCTAGGCCAAGCTAACGGTTCACTTAAGTGGGTTTCTCTCCTCCGTCGATCAACCATCCAACGGCTTAGAAGACGCAGGAGAGGCTGTTCACCGTCCGACAAGCCATGTGCTTGCACTTTTACGCTTTTACGCTTATACCATCGTAATGGCTATATAAGCCAGCTTTCCCTTCCATTCGAGGCATGTAATAGAATGATTGGGTGTGAACCCTAGCCGCCAGTGGCGTGCTACCACTTTCCCTTCCTCTTGCAATGAAAACCCTAGCTAAATTCGCCCAAATTCTTGTTTGAATTCTGTTAGTTCTTGCTTACATTCAGTACAAACGGACTCTGGTCCTGATAGGCTCGCCGTGGATGAGAGCGACTTGCGAAGGGCTCAGGGGCACGGAGCAGTTCCACCTCGCTAGCCGCGCAGGGACGCCGCACGCAAGTCGTATGCCCGACGATCCTGTCGTGGCCGAGCAATCATCGTTGCACGAATCTGCCGAGCAGAGGCATCCATGTAGCTGACGCGACTCGCTCAGGAGGAGGCCGCACGAACACGTCGGGGTTGGGCGCGAGGGAAGCGCCACCGCTAGGCTAGTCATAGTGGGAACCGGCTCCTCTACCGTGCCCAGCGGCACGGTACTCTGCAGTGCCTTCTTACACCCAGCGTACACATTGGTATGGGGCCTATGGGCCAGAAATTAAATCTAAACAGCCCAGTCATTCATGGTTCATCTACGCACAGATTAACTAGAGTTATTAACTACTTATTATTGTATAAAAATAATTAACTTTTAATTAGTAATACACATGAGCAATATTCTTAAATGGAAATGAACTCGTATTAGAAAAATGGTTTTGCTAAATCTCAGTTGTATTCTACGTGGAGTGATTTTTAATATTTTATAATTTTCTTTCTCCTATTTTTGATTTGTTATTGTTTTATCGGCTTGATTAGTATGCTTTTTTGTCTTCTTGCATGCTACTTGTGTAACTGGAGTTAAATACGCATCGACCACGTTACACTACAGTTGCACACCTGATGGATGTCCGTCATTGCCCTTACGAGCACCTATGAGAGACACGTGAACACATTTATGTGCGATCGACACACGTGCAACTATAATTACGTGCGATCAATGACATGGAACTGCGGTCGCACGAATCCCCGGATATGGATTTTGGTCAACCTGATATTCGCCGGATATGGTAGCGATAATATCTGACGGATGTCGATTATCCGGATTTTCTTTTTGTGAATTATCCGAGGTTTCAAATAGGATTATCCGATAAATTTAGTCCAGACAACAAGTAGCGGTCTATTTTTTGGTAGGCCGCTCCGCGAGCAAGGAGCGTCGCAAGGAGAAAAAAAAGGCACAAAAAGTAAAAATAAAAGTACCAATCCAACTGATAAAACAATATTAGAAAATATATAATACAAAATTCGCTTTGCATAAAATATGACTGAGATAATAATTAGCAAAACCATTTTTCCAATATGAGTTCATTTAGTTTAAGAATGTTGCTCATGTATATTAATTACTTCCTCCATAAAGAAATATAAGAGCGTTTAGAAACTAAGATAGTGATCTAAACACTCTTATATTTCTTTAGGAGTAACAGTTAATTGGTGAGTTATTGGTAGTAATATCTTTGGGGAGAATTATTATTATTAATTAGTTTTTTTGAGACAAATAGTAGTTAATGAGTTAATATGTGCAGGCGTGCGATGCACTAGGTTTCCTTTTAGCGGTGTGTAAATGTTTTTTTTTGAGGATTCTGTATGTGAATGGCTGGGCTGGTTGGGTTGACGTTGGTAATATTCTGGCCCATATCAGCGCGTACCCTGGGTAGGAAGAAGGCACGACAAGGTACCGTGCCGCTGGGTACGGTAGAGGAGCCGGATCCTGGAAGTAACTTAATGCATATGACACTAGTCTATGTTACTGCTTTCAGAGTGAGGAGTAACATAAAAGTAGTGTCATAGATGGTTGTATTTATTAACTTGTAGATTCATTTTATCCTGGTAAGTGTTATGTGATGTTAACATATTGTGTTACTCTAAACACCTCTCTCTTTATTAATTATATAGCACATAAGCAAATTTATCTTGGGGTGCGTTATGTTACTATCTAAGTTACTTCCACTATGACCAGCCTAAAGCAGAGAGGTGGGGAATTTCATTACTTTCTAGGGTTAGGAGCTCTATTAAGCCTTTTACTTCACAGGAAGGGGTATGCAAGCTGGGCCGGACGTTGAAGTGGGCCAAAAAATTCAAACAGGGCTAGAATAATTTGGCCGGCAACCATCTCTACCGGGCCTAAATGAAATGACCGAAATTCGGCCGAAATTCAATTTTATTTTGGCTGAAATTCAAATCTCAGGTGCCACTTCCTGATTTTTTTTCTATTTTATTATTTCGCAGAAAAACAGAACCTAACAAAGTCCAAACACGATGAAACTTTACGATGATTTTTTCTGGAATAGAAGGGACCCTAGAAGTTTCGGTAGGAGGCCAGAAGACTTATGAGAGGGCCACAAGCTCACACGGCGCACCACCTGAGCTTGTGGGCCCCTTGTAGCTCTGTTTACCCTGATTCCATTTCTATAAATTCCCATAAATCCCAAAACCACCAGTGCGAGACCCGAAACAATTATTCCGCCGCCGCAACCATATGTTCTTCCATGATCCCACCTGGAGGCCTCCGCCGGTACTCTGCCGGAGGGGGAATCGATCACGGAGGACTTCTACATCAACCTTGTTGCACCTCCGATGATGTGTGAGTAGTTTACCATAGACCTAAGGGTCCATAGTAATTAGTTAGATGACTTCTTATCTCTCCTTGATCCTCAATAGAATGTTCTCCTCAAAATTCTATTCGATGTAATCATCTTTTGCGGTATGTTTGTTGAGATCTGATGAATTGTGGGTTATTGATTAGATTATTCATTGAAATTAATTGAATCTTTTCTAAAGTTTATTATGTGTGATTGTTATAACATTGTATTTCTCTCCGATCTATCTGTTTGGTCTGGCTAACTAGATTGATTTATCTTCAGCGGGAGAGGTGCTTTGTGGTAGGTTCAATCTTGCGGTGTCCTCACCCAGTCACACAGCATGGGTAGCGAGGCACATATTTGTATTGTTTCTACTAAGAAGAAAATAATGGGGTTTAATCATATTGCTTGGTTTTATTTTGTCTATATTATATCATCATTACTCTGTTTGTCATGAACTTAATATGTAGAGAGGCAAGCATAGAAGCGCTCTCGAAGTGGAGTAATAGTAGTAGATCCAGGCAGGAGTCGGTCTATTTTTCATGGACGTAATGCCTATGTACATGATCATGCCATGAATAACATCATAACCATGCGCTTTTCTATCAATTGTCCAACAATAATTTGTCTACTGCTACTTGTGAGCTGCGTTGGGATTTCCCCGAAGATGAGAGGATGACGTAGTACAGTAGAGATAAGTATTTCCTTCAGTATTAAGAACCAAGGTTATCAATCCAGTAGGAAAACCATACAACATCTCGTTAGTACTACCTACACACAAAATAAGAAATACTTGCACCCAATGCGAACAGGTGGTTGTCAATCCCTTGAAGGTTAATTGCAAGGATCAAATCTCGTTGTGATAAATAGATAAATAAAAACACAAAATAATATAAAGTAAATAAATTGCAGCAAGGTATTTTTGGATTTTAACATATGATAAAGATAGATCGGGGCCATAGTTTTCACTAGAGGCTTCT
This sequence comes from Aegilops speltoides, assembly GCA_021437245.1. Classification (NCBI taxonomy): domain Eukaryota; kingdom Viridiplantae; phylum Streptophyta; class Magnoliopsida; order Poales; family Poaceae; genus Aegilops; species Aegilops speltoides. The sequence goes on from CM038144.1 coordinate 391,414,499, forward strand.
CTCTTGAACATAGCATACAGTGGGTAGACAAATTACAGTTGGGCAATTGATAGAAAAGCGAATAATTATGACGATATCCAAGGCAATGATCATGTATATAGGATATCACGTACGAGACAAGTAGACCGACTCCTGCCTGCATCTACTACTATTACTCCACACATCGTCCGCTATCCAACATGCATCTAGAGTATTAAGTTCATAAAGAACGGAGTAATGCCTTAAGCAAGATGACATCATGTAGACAAAGTACCCCATTATTTTATCCTTAATGGAAATGATACAAATACGTGTCATGTCCCCTTCTATCACTGGGATTGAGCACCGCAAGATCGAACCCACCACAAGGCACCTCTTCCATTGCAAGATAAATCAATCTAGTTGGCCAAACCAAACGGATAGATCAAAGAGAAATACAAAGCTATAATAATCATGCATAAAAGAGTTTAGACAAGACTCAAATAACATTCATAGATAATCTGATCATCAACCACAACTCCTACATGAGACCCTTCCTGAAAATATGATAAATTGCAATTCTTTGTTGTCTGAGAACATAGTTTGCTGGTTTTCAAGAAAGTTTATACCTTATATGTTGTTGTCGTGATGAATTGTTACTTGCTCAAGAGAAGTTCTATGATAATGAATATTGCTGATATAATAATGATCATGATGCTACTATGTCTGTATTTTGTTTTTATTGACACCTCTCTCTCTCTAAACATGTGAACATGATTATCAATATCGGCTTTCGCTTGAGGACAAGCGATGTCTAAGCTTGGGGGAGTTGATACATCCATTTTTCATCATGTTCTCCTATTGTTATTTATGGTGTTTTTAATCAATATAACACTTTGTTGACCGATTCTAATGCCTTTTCTCTCTTAATATGCAAGATTTACATGAAGAGAGAGATTGCCGGCAGCTGGAATTCTGGACCTGAAAAAGCTATGTCAGATATACCTATTCTGCACATCTCCAAATGAGCTGAAATTTCACGGAGATTTATTTTGGAATATAATACGTCTCCAACGTATCTACTTTTTCTAATGCTTTTCCTCTTGTTTTGGACTCTAATTTGCATGATTTGAATGAAACTAACCCCGGGCTGACGTTTTCAGCAGAACTACCATGGTGTTGTTTTTGTGCAGAAATAAAAGTTCTCGGAATGGAACGAAACTTTGCGAGGATTTTTTATATCAAATAAGAGAATTTCTGGAGCCAGGAGGTACCTGAGGCGGGGCACCTAGGTGGGCCCAACCCTCCAGGGCACGCCTGCCCCCTAGGCGTGCCCAGGTGAGTGCTGCCCACATGGTGGCCCCGCTGACCCTGAAACCGATGCTATAAAATCCCATTATTCCAGAAAAAATAAGGGAAAAAGAATTATCGCGTTTCACGAGATGGAGCCGCCGCCGTCTCCCGTTCTTCATCGGGAGGCCAGATCTTGAGTCCGTTTGGGGCTCCGGAGAGGGGGATCTTCAATCTTCGTCATCACTAACACATCTCCATCGCCAATTCAATGATGCTTCCCACTAGGAGTGAGTAATTCCTTCATATGCTCGCTGGTCGGTGAGGAGTTGGATGAGATTCATCATGTAATCAAGTTAATTTTGTTAGGGCCTGATCCCTAGCATCCACTATGTTTTGAGATTGATGTTCCTATGACTTTGCCATGCTTAATGCTTATCACTTTGGGCCCGGGTGCCATGATTTCAGATCTGAACCGTTTATGTTATCACCTTATTATCCATGTTCTAGATCTGATCTTGCAAGTTATAGTCACCTACTACGTGTTACGATCCGGCAATCCCGGAGTGACAATAGTCGGGACCACTCCTGGTGATGAACGTAGTTTGAGGAGTTCATGCATTCACCGTGTATTAATTCTTTGTTCTGGTTTTCTACTAAAATAAGGCCTTAATATCCCTTAGTGTTCCAATAGGACCCCGCTGCCACGGGAGGGTAGGACAAAAGATGGCATACATATTATTTCCATAAGCACGTATGACTATTTACGGAATACATGCCTACATTATATTTATGAACTAGAGCTAGTGCTGTATCGCCCTAGGTTATAACTGTCTCATGATGAATATCATCCAATGAGTCACCGATCCAATGCCTATGAATTTATCTTATATTGTTCTTGCTAAGTTACTACTGCTGCTACTGCTATCGTTACTGCTACAATATCACTGCTATCATTGTTACCATTACTGTTGCTGCTACTACTATCATCAAAACTATCATACTACTGTGCTACTAATCACTTTGCTGCAGATAATTAATCCCCAGTTGTGGTTGAATTGACAACTCAACTGCTAATACCTTCAAATATTCTTTGGCTTCCCTTGTGTCGAATCTATAAATTTTAATTGAATACTCTACCCTCGAAAACTGTTGCAATCCCATATACTTGTGGGTTATCAAGACCTTTTTCTGGCACCGTTGCCGGGGATCATAGCTATATTTGTTGAGTCATTTGGGATTATTATCATATTATCACTATGAAGAATCTGAAGGATGCTAAGACTAAGATTTTTTCCCTCAAAGATGAGGGGAGGTAAGGAACTGCCATCCAGCCCCGCTTTAGATTCACCTTCTGTTATAAGTAAACTTGCAACACCACAACATGCTATTAATTCTGATATGTCACAAGTTATTGATGATGCTACTTCTACTATGAATGCTACCCATGATGATGCTAGTACCTTGCTTGATGATGATGTGCCACTAGGTGAATTTCTTGACGAACAATTTGCTAGAGTAAGACAACATGATATTGTTGAATCTGATGACGAACTTGAAACTGAAAATCTTGAAACACCTACTAGAACTACTCCTCCTAGATATGAAATGCCAAAGGTACCGGAAGGTTATACTATGAGCGAGGAGGCAAATAGAGATATTCTTGCTTGTAAGGATAGAGATGATCTAGAGAAATTATCATTCAAGTATAAAGAAAGATCTATGAATGCTAAAATGAAATGTGATCCTGAGTTTGCTACTTCACCTATTTTTATTGATGATAAGGATTATGAATTCTCCGTCGAACCAGAGTTAATCACTTTGGTTGAATCTGATCCTTTCCATGGTTATGAAATTGAAACTGTTGTTGCACATCTCGCTAAGTTGAATGACATAGCCACCCTTTTTGCTCATGATGAGAAGATTCACTATTACTATATTCTCAGGTTATTTCCATTCTCATTAAAGGGTGATGCTAAAGCTTGGTACAATACTCTTGCTCCTGGTTGTGTGCGTAGTCCCCAGGATATGATTTATTACTTCTGTGAAAAAAATTTCCCTGCTCATAAGAAACAAGCTGCCTTGCAGGAAATATTTACCTTTGTGCAAATTGAAGAAGAGAGTCTCCTCATGTAACATCCTCATGTAACATCTCCTCATGTAACATCCCAATTTTCAATTTGGATGTTATACATAGATAATCATATGCATATCATATTTTATTTTGCATTTTGTTGTGATCCTAGAAATCTTAAGCAACTCAAGGACCCAATGAGAGAGTTGGAGGTTTCACAAAATTCATATTTGAATTTATTATCAAATTTGAAAAGAGGATCAATTTGATTTTAGTATTTTTCTCTCCAATTATTTCCAATAGTAAAAATAAATGAGAGAAGATAATATGACTTCTTCAACCTAAAAAAATATCCGAGAAAGAATTTTAAAATCAAATTATTATTTTATTTGCATTTTTTTTGTTATTTATTTGAATTAGAGAAAACTTGCATTTTTGAAAATTGCATATTGGTCCAGAAAAATGTTCATCTTGTCCTCAATATTAGGTTTGGACGGTGAAAATTGTTTCTGGAATTTTTAGAATTTTTCTATATTTATTTAGGATTTTTTTCTCTGCGGCGAAAATCTTTAAAAAAACTCGCTCCGGACCGAACTTGGCCGAAGGCCCAGCCAGAACCAAGGCCGCCTTCCGCTCGGGGAGTCCGACCCCAAGACGTCGCTGGAGTCCGCCCGGACACTGTGAGCCGCCGCCCCTTCCTCCAAGCTAGCCCCCCCGAGGCCTTTAAAACCGGACCTCGCCGCCTCCCTCTCCTCCAAGTCGCCGCATGCCGCCGCCGCCCCGCCGCCGCATCGGCCATCGACGCCGCCCTTCTCGCCGTCACCGACGTCACCGCCGTCCGAGCCGACGCCGCCGCCGGATCCCGCCGATCCGATCTTGCCGCCGTTGATCGGTAAGAACCGGTCGGTTCTTTCGGTTTTTTCGGTTTATCACGGTTTACTTGGTTTATTAAGTTAGATCGGTTTTTTTATTAGGTTAGTTTATTTAACGAACGTTCGTTCGTTTAGATCGGTTAGCGAACGGTTTTCGTTCATTAGTTCTGTTAACGAACGTTCACTCGGTAGATTTTTTTCTTTTTAGTTTAATTTTCGGCCAGGGACCTATCTGCGAATAAGTTTTATCGCGATTTAGCCCCTGATCTCTAAACTAGCGTAACTTTTTACTCGTTAGTCCAAATTAGACGAAACCAGCGCCTAAATCTTCGTAACGATCTCTTCTTTCCAGTTAACCAACTTGAACATGATTTTGACAATTTAAAATTTGAGTTTAGTTCATATTAGTAAACGATCTTGTTTCGTTCGTATCTCGAGTTTCGTTTCTCCGTTTGAGTTGTTTCTTTTTGCAGATCGTAGCTAATCACATGTACCTACTGTTAAGATCTAATCCACATGATAATAATGCTGTTCAGTTTTGTTTTCTATTTAGCTTAGCCGTTTGCTTGTTTCATGTTTGATTTGGATCTTTTCCCATTTTCTCGTTGTTTTGTTTGAGTGATTGTTTATGTATGCTACTGTTTGTCTACGCTAGATTACCAGGAGTGCGAAGCTTGTTACTACAAATCTCTAGAGTTTGCAGATTGTTAGCAAGGCAAGTTACACTTTGATCATACTCTTCTATACCCAGTTTTTAATATGCATTAGTATTGCTCCTCAAATATTTGCATGAGTAGGATTGGGAACATGTGGTTTGGTTGTAGTACTTGAGGTAGGATCCTAATACGTTTTGATCACCCCGGGAATATATGTTATGCTTTATTATTGCTTAGCCATGCTCGTAGACGGGGATTGGATCGTGATTCACATGGAAGTTATGAGAGTTATTAATCTGGGATAACATTAAGGTGGCAACTTTAATACACATCTGGGTGGCTTGGTTGGGGCACCTAGAGAATCCAGTGTTTGTCCATTAAGGGAAATCCCAGAGTACCAGTGTGATTTTTCCTCGGTTTGCCACCTAGGCTCAAAGGGATCATATGATACTTCATGCCTAGAAATTTCCGTGTGCAACCACAAGCCATTATGGGCTCTAGCATAGTTGAGTAAGTTGTATGAGCTCTCGAAGAGGTGGACTAGTAGATGTAGAAGGAAAGTAGGTGTACCGGTCTGCCCAGAGTAGAGAGTTAATGCTTCAGAAAGACTATGTCACGATCATCCGATCATGGATGCAGTCGAGTCTTGTGTGGAAAAGTGCGCAACCTCTGTAGAGTGTATTAAACTAATCACGGTTAGCTGTGTCCCCGGTTATGGACATCTTGAGTATCTGGAATTGGATATTATTGTTGATCTCATCACTCTTTAATTAATTGAATTGGGTTTAATGATGATACTTGTTTAATTGGGATTTGAGTTGGGGGAACCTTCTCAAATATTGGAACAACTTGGGAGTAGTTAAATAAATTTATTCCTTTGTTGTAGGGAAAAGCTAGCTTTATGCAAAACCATAAACTTAGAGCCTCCACCAGCCAAATATTGCATGTAGATATAATTCTTGCATTTCATTGCTTTACAGTGTAACTCTGCCAGCATATTCAATGTACTGACCTACATGGCTGCAACGTCTCATGTTGCAAACTACTCAGACGATGAATAAGGTATGATAGGTCGTTGTCTTGCACTCAGCTATGCCGTTGGAGTTGATGGACTCATTTACCTTTGAAGCTTGCCAGTTATTTAGTTTAGACGGCCTTCAACCATATTATTTGTGTAATCATACTCTTTATGAGGACCTCGATGTAATAAGTGTGTGATTGAACTCTGCTATAATTCCTCGAGTACTGTGTGTGTCAGCATTACCGATCCAGGGATGGCACTTAAGCAGAGAGACTTCGGTCCATTGGGATCATGGTCGCTACAAGAGTTTATCACACCCGATCATCACATAGTGTTTTCCAGCTCCTTGTGATACACCTCACATATGCAGCCCATATCACTTTTGGACGCATATGTGAGGTGTATGACAAGGAGCTGGAAAACACTATTTACCAAATATGTGGCCGCCGAGATGAAGAATGGGAGATGATTCATACCAGGAGGGATGGATCAATTGCACCTTACATTCAGGAGAGGGTGATCACATACGTCGACAAGAGAATCAACTGTGCTGCAACATGAAGAAGATCAAGAAGCTGATGAAGAAGAATAATGAGCTAGAAGAGGAACTCAAGTTCACACGCGATGGATATGAGGAAGAAATTGCCGTACTATTGGAGAAGCATGAAGATTTGAAGAGGAAGCTAGGACTACCAGTGGAGAATCACAAGTGGGAAGCAACAAAGGAGATCTGTTCGGAGGACTACATCATCTTGGACGACACTGACACGGACAGTGATGCAAATGACGACAGTGATGACGACTACGTTGACGAAGCTGGAGCAGATATTATGGAGTCTTCCTCTGATCAAAATTTCTAGATGACCACCATGTAACTAGTAGTATTCCTCCAAGTAGTTAGTATCAATCAAGTTTGTAATCGTAGTTTAGATCGTTTGTGTGAACCTTGTGTGCTATTGAATGAAGTGAATTGAATGTGTTTGTCTCATGAGCATATGGGTAGTGAATCTCTCTTAGACCTTATTTATATTCTGATTTCTCACCCCTTCTAACCCATCAGATGCCTCTGAGACATGACAACGGATTTGCATTCCCACCAGAGCTCACTCAGTTGATCCAGCAGCAGAATGCCTTGATGCAGATGCTGGTTCAGAACCAGAACCAAGGCAACAACAACAACAACAACAACAACAACAACAACAAAAACAACAACAACAAAAACAACAACAACAACAACAACAACAACAACAACAACAACAACAACAACAACAACAACAACAACAACAACAACAACCACCCACCGCCACCACCCCCTGTTGACAACCTAGCCCGTTTTCTGAGGTTGAATCCGCCGGTGTTCTCTAGTAGCACCAAGCCGATTGTAGCAGATGATTGGTTCTGCAAGATTGGAAGAGAGCTGGCCACTGCAGGATGCACAGATGCGGAGAGAGTGTGCTTTGCCGCACATTAGCTTGATGGACCCGCAGCATCTTGGTGGGAGAATTTCACCGCCACTTACCCCATAGATACAGTAACGTGGGATCAGTATCAGCAGGCTTTCCGCACTACCCATGTATCAGCAGGAGCTATGAGCATGAAGAAACGCGAGTTTTGCAACTTGCGCCAAGGAGGTCGTACAGTGGGACATTATGTGGATGAGTTTAGCAAGTTAGCACGCTATGCCCCAAATGATGTGGCAACAGATGCTGCGAAGCAGGAGAAGTTTCTTGAGGGACTCAATGATGAGCTGAGTATGCAGTTGATGGTAGCAACATTCAACAACCACCAGGAGTTGGTAGACAGGGCCCTCATGATAGAAGGAAAGCAGCAATAGATTGACAATCGCAAGAGGAAGTATGGACAGGGGAGGTATACCTCTGGAGCTCAACAGAAGCCCCACTATTCGGGAGGACATACTCATAACCATGGAGGACACACGCACAATGGAGCAAGTTCGCACAACCACAGTGGCCCCAAGAATGGCAATGGAAATGGAGGAAGTAGCAGTTATAACCGTTCCAACCCCGCAACACCAGCCAAGAGGGATCTGAGCCACATTACTTGTTTCAAGTGCCAGAAGACTGGACATTATGCCAATGATTGTCCTGAAGCCAACAATGGAAATGGCAATGGAGGTTCTACAAAGAAGCCCAACCCCTTCACCAAAGGTCAGGTGAACCACGTCAGCGTGGAGGAGTTGAGGATCAACCCGACGTAGTTGTCGGTAAGTTTCTGTTTAATGCATTTACAACACTTGTTCTTTTCGATACTTGTGCATCACATTCATTCATATCAAGGGGATTTGTGGATAAGTATAAGTTGCCAACAGTAGCCCTTAAGTCACCTATGTTAGTAAGTTCCCCAGGAGCGGAGTATATGGCTAGTAGGGGATGCTATCAGTTGCCAGTAACCATAGGTAGACATGTTTTCCCGACTGACCTAATTGTTCTAGAGTCACAAGGATTGGATGTGATACTAGGCATGTATTAGCTATCCAAGTTTGAGGGAAACATCGATTGCGCCAGTAAATCAATTCTTCTCATCACCCAGGAAGGAAAGAGGATCAAGTATGTATCCATACATGCGCTGAGGAGGACTCAGGTGAATTCCTTATCAGGAGTTGTATAGGAGGAAGTACCAGTAGTGAAGGATTACCCCGATGTATTTCCGGAGGAGTTACCAGGCATGCCACCAGATCGAGACATTGAGCTTTTGATTGAGTTATTGCCAGGCACCAGACCAATATCAAAGAGACCATATCGGATGCAAGCAAAGGATCTGGAGGAAATTAAGAAGCAGATTAAGGAGTTACTGGAGAAAGGTTATATTCGACCAAGTTCATCACCTTGGGGAGCCCCAGTGCTTCTGGTGGAGAAGAAGGATGGATCTTTAAGGATGGTTGTTGATTATTATGCGCTGAATGAGGTGACGATCAAGAACAAATACCCTCTGTCGATTATCAATGATTTGTTTGACTAGTGCAAGGAGCTAAAGTTTTCTCCAAGATCGATCTTCGATCAGGTTATCACCAGTTGAAGATCCGAGAGCAGGATATACCTAAGACAGCTTTTACCACAAGGTATGGGCTATATGAGTTTACAGTTATGTCATTTGGTTTGACTAATGCCCCTGCCTATTTCATGAGTATGATGAACAAGGTGTTCATGGAGTTTTTGGATAAGTTCGTCATGGTGTTCATCAATGACATTTTGGTCTACTCAAAGAATGAAGAAGAGCATAAGGAGCATTTGCGTTTGGTTCTTGAGAAGCTCAGAGAACATCAGTTGTATGCCAAGTTCAGTAAATGTGAGTTTTGGCTAAAGAAGTTGGATTTATCGGACATGTTATATCCGAAGAAGGAATAGCAGTAGACCCTACCCAGGTTTCTTCTATCACTAAATGGTTGGCACCCACCTCAGTGGAAGAGATCAGGAGTTTCCTTGGACTCGTAGGTTATTACTGGAGGTTTATTGAGAATTTCTCTAAGATTGCGAAGCCCATGACGGAGTTACTGAAGAAGGACACCAATTTTAAATGGACTGAGGATTGTGAGGCCAGTTTTCAAGAGTTGAAGAAACGTTTGGTTACAGCCCCAGTGCTGATTCTCCTAGACCAACGCAAGGATTTCCAGGTATATTGTGACGCTTCACATCGAGAACTGGGAGGTGTGCTTATGCAGGAAGGAAGAGTTGTTTCATATGCCTCATGACAGCTTCGACCTCATGAGTTGAATTATGCTACGCATGATTTGAAGTTAGCAGCCGTAGTGCATGCACTCAAGACATGGAGACACTTTCTCATCAGAAACCGTTGTGATGTATACATGGATCATAAGAGTTTGAAGTACATTTTCACGTAGAAGGAGTTAAATCTCAGGCAAAGGAGATGGTTGGAGCTCATAAAGGGTTACGACATGAGATTGCATTATCATCCAGGAATGGCCAATGTCGTAGCAGATGCGTTGAGCCGCAACAGTTATGTTAACACGCTCATAACCGGAGGATTACCGAAAGAGTTAGGAGACGACCTTTGAGAACTATGCTTGGAGATAGTTTTGAGAGGTTATGTTGTAGCATTGGAAATTCAGTCCACTTTGTTGGGTAAGATCAGGGAAGCCTAGAAGACGAACAAGGAGATTGCTGAGATAAAGAAAAGGATGAGTAAAGGAAAGGCTAAAGGATTTCATGAGGATGAGCATGACACCTTATGGTTTGAGGATCGTATTTATGTGCCTAATGACCCTGAGATCAGGAAGTTGATTCTTCAGGAGGCTCATGATTCACCTTACTCGATTCACCCAGGCAACACCAAGATGTATCTAGATTTGAAGGAAAGTTTTTGGTGGACAGGAATGAAGAAGGATATTACCGAGTATGTAGCAGTATGCGGTGTATGTCAGAGAGTCAAGGCAGAGCATTAGAAGCCAGCAGGATTGCTATAGACATTGCCGATACCCAAATGGAAGTGGGATAAACTTGGCATGGATTTTATCACTGGATTACCCATAACTCGTTCAGGCTATGACTCCATCTGGGTTGTAGTCATTGTTGAGGAAATCGTTAACTGATAACTGCTCGGTTGGCTAGCGAGTAGGGGATTAATAGGCTAATCGGCAAGTTAATTGGCCATTTAATCAATTAATCGGACGATTTATTGGTTTATCGGCTACTCGGTGACCCTAGGAGTAGGGGTTAATCGGCAAGTTAACTGGTTAATCGGACGAATTCTTGAACAGGGGTTGTAGTGGATCGTTTGACAAAAGTAGCCCATTTCATCCCGGTGAAGACAACTTATACGAGTGCTAAGTTGGCAAAGATATACATGACCAGGATCGTATGTCTGCATGGAGTTCTGAGGACCATTGTATCAGATAGAGGAACACAGTTTACTTCAAAGTTTTGGAATTAGTTGCATGAAACTTTGGGTACCAAGCTAGAGTTCAGTACAGCCTTTCATCCACAGACAGATGGACAGACCGAGAGAGTCAACCAGATTTTGGAGGACATGTTGAGAGCCTGTGCGCTAGATTACAGATCTAGTTGGGATGACAATTTGCCCTATGCAAAGTTCTCTTATAACAACAGTTATCAAGCTAGTTTGAAGATGTCCCCTTTCGAAGCTTTGTACGGAAGGAGGTGCAGGACACCGTTATCGTGGGATGAAGTTGGAGATCGACAGTTGTTCGGACTAGACTTAATCAGAGACTCTTAAGAGAAGGTGAAGTTGATTCAAGACAAACTCAAGGTAGCACAGTCAAGGCAGAAGAGTTATGCGGATACTAAATGCAAGGAGATAGTCTATGAAGTCGGAGATGGAGCATATCTTCGTGTGTCCCCACTTCGAGGAGTTAAACATTTTGAAGTCAAGGGAAAGCTAACACCACGTTTTGTGGGACCATACAGAGTTTGGAACGCATGGGAGAGGTTGCGTACAAGTTGAAATTGCCCGAAGGATTGTCAGGAGTTCATGATGTGTTTCACATTTCCCTGCTGAAGAAGTGCCACGCAGAGATGGCCGATATTCCTCTGAGAGATACAGTGCCACTGGAAGCAATTCAGTTGGATGGTGATCTGACCTATGAAGAGAAGCCAGTCAAGATTCTCGAGTTTTCTAGCAGAGTTACTCGCAGCTAGGTTATCAAGTTTTGCAATGTTCAGTGGAGCCACCATACCGAAGAGGAAGCCACTTGGAGCGACAAGAAGATATTCGCAAGGACCACCCAAACCTTTTTGCTGACCAACCCGAATCTCGAGGGCGAGATTCATCTTAAGGGGGGTAGGTTTGTAACATCCCAATTTTCAATTTGGATGTTATACATAGATCATCATATGCATATCATATTTTCTTTTGCATTTTGTTATGATCCTAGAAATCTTAAGCAACTTAAGGACCCAATGAGAGAGTTGGAGGTTTCACAAAATTCATATTTGAATTTATTTTCAAATTTGAAAAGAGGATCAATTTAATTTTAATATTTTCCTCTCCAATTATTTCCAATAATAAAAATAAATGAGAGAAGATAATGTGACTTCTTCAACCTAAGAGAAATATTGGAGAAAGAATTTTAAAATAAAATTATTATTTTGTTTGCATTTTATTTGTTATTTTATTTGAATTAGAGAAAACTTGTACTTTTGAAAATTGCATATTAGTCCAGAAAAAGTTCATCTTGTCCTAAATATTAGGTTTGGACGGTGAAATTGTTTCTGGAATTTTTAGATTTTTTTTACATTAATTTAGGATTTTTTCTCTGCGGCGAAAATCTTAAAAAAAACTCGCTTCGGACCAAACTGGGCCGAAGGCCCATCCGGCCGAGCCGTCGCGTCGTCGCCTTCCGCTCGGGGAGTCCGACCCCGAGACATCGCTGGAGTCCGCCCAGAGCCCGCGAGCCGCCGCCCCCTCCTTCAAGCTAGCCGCCGAGGCCTTTAAAACCAGACCCCGTCGCCTCCCTCTCCTCCAAGTCGCTGCAAGCCGCCGCCGCCTTCACTCGCTGCCGCTTGCCAAGCCAAGCCGCCCATGCCATAAAGCCGCCGCCGCCGCCCAAGACCGACGCCCGTCGCCCGTCTCGCCGTCGCCCGCGCCGCCGACGCCCGAGCCGCCACTGCCGTCGGATCCCGCCGATCTGATCTCGCCGCTATTGACCGGTAAGAACCGGTCGGTTCTTTCGGTTTATCGCGGTTTAGTTGGTTTATTAAGTTAGATCGGTTTTTTATTAGGTTAGTTTATTTAATGAATGTTCGTTCGTTTAGATCGGTTAGCGAACGGTTTTTGTTCGTTTAGTTCTATTAACGAACGTTCGCTCGGTAGATTTTTTTCTTTTTTGTTTTTTTCAGCCAGAGACCTATCTGCGAATAAGTTTTATCGCGATTTAGCCCCTGATCTTAAAACTAGCGTAACTTTTTACTCGTTAGTCCAAATTAGACGAAACCAACGCCTAAATCTTTGTAACGATCTCTTCTTTCCAGTTAACCATCTTGAACATGATTTTGACAATTTAAAATTTGAGGTTAGTTCAGATTAGTAAACGATCTTGTTTCGTTCGTATCTCGAGTTTTGTTTCTCCGTTTGAGTTGTTTCTTTTTGTAGATCGTAGCTAATCAGATGTACCTACTGTTAAGATCTAATCCACATGATAATAATGCTGTTAGGTTTTGTTTTTTGTTTAGCTTAGTTGTTTGCTTGTTTCGTGTTTGATTTGGATCTTTTTCCCGTTTTCTCGTTGTTTTGTTTGAGTGGTTGCTTATGTATGCTACTGTTTGTCTACGCTAGGTTACCCAGAGTTCGAAGCTTGTTACTACAAATCTCTAGAGTTTGTAGATCGTCAGCAAGGCAAGTTACACTTTGATCATTCTCTTCTATACCCAGTTTTTCCTTTGCATTAGTATTGCTCCTCAAATATTTGCATGAGTAGGATTGGGAACATGTGGTTTGCTTGTAGTACTTGAGGTAGGAACCTAATACCTTTTGATCACCCCAGGGATATACGTTATGCTTTATTATTGCTTAGCCATGCTCGTAGATGGGGATTGGATCGTGATTCACATGGAAGTTATGAGAGTTATTAATCTGGGATAACATAAAGGTGGCAACTTTAATACACATCTAAGTGGATTGTTGGGGCACCTGGAGAATCTAGTGTTTGTCCATTAAGGGAAATCCCAGAGTACCCGTGTGATTTTTCCTCGGTTCACCGCCCAAGCTCAAAGGGGTCATATGATACTTCATGCCTAGAAACTTCCGTGTGCAGCCACAAGCCATTATGGGCTCTGGCATAGTTGAATAAGTTGTATGAGCTCTCGAAGATGTGACTAGCAGATGTAGAGGGAAAGTAGGTGTACAGGTATGCCTGGAGTAGAGAGTTAATGCTTCAAAAGACAATGTCTCGATAATTCGATCATGGATGCGGTCGAGTCTTGTGGGGAAAAGTGCGCAACCTCTACAGAGTGTATTAAACTAATCATGGTTAGCCGTGTCCCTGGTTATGGACATCCTGAGTATCTGGAATTGGATATTATTGTTAATCTCATCACTCTTTAATTAATTTAATTGGGTTTAATGATGATACTTGTTTAATTGGGATTTGAGTTGGGGGAACCTTCTCAAATATTGGAACAACTTGGGAGTAGTTAAATAAATTTATTCCTTTGTTGTAGGGAAAAACTAGCTTTATGGAAAACCATAAACTTAGAGCCTCCACCAGCCAAATATTGCATGTAGATATAATTCTTGCATTTCATTGCTTTATAGTCTAACTCTACCAGCATATTCAATGTGCTAACCTACACGGCTGCAACGTCTCGTGTTGCAGACTACTCAGGCGACGAATAAGGTGCGATAGGTCGTTGTCTTGCACTCAGCTATGCAGTTGGAATTGATGGACTCATTTACATTCGAAGCTTCCACAGTTATTTAGTTTAGATGGCCTCCAACCATGATTTTTTGTGTAATCATACTCTTTATGAGGACTCGGTGTAATAAGTGTGTGATTGAACTCTGTTATAATTCCTTGAGTACTGTGTGTGTCTGCATTACCGATCCAGGGATGACACTGAAACACAGAGACTTCGGTCCATTGGGATCATGGTCGCTACACCTCACAAACTCCTTTGTGCAAAACTTTCATTTTCATCCTAGGAATAATCCCCTGAGGTGTCGTTTAATTTATATGCTGAACATCGCCAGATCCCACTTACTGAATTTGTGACATATGCATGCTTCCTTCTGATGGGTGTTTGGTAGAGCCTGGGCCCTCAGAGTTTGATGGTTTTCCCGTACTTTGACAGTGGGGGATGAGAGAGGAGTATCGGGCACCACCGCCGTTAGCTTGTAGTTTTCTACCGTGCATTATTTCACCTTATTTATTGCAAAGTGCTTGTTAGCGAGAGAGAAGGTGGGTTCACTTAGCGCCCTAGACTTTGCTGTTTTGCGTCGCGCACTTTATGGCAACAACACTTATAGCTTGGGAGCTATTGTGGCACGTCGCCTTCACCTTAACAGATTCAAGGGTAAAATACATGGGGTCATTTACACTACTCGCTTGGTGACTCACTTCAATGTGCAGATACGCTAGCATGATCACACCTTGACCAAGGTTTTGTTGGGGAACATAGCATGCAATTCCAAAAAATTTCCTACGATCACACAAGATCTATCTAGGAGATGCATAGCAACGAGACAGGAGAGTGTGTCCACGTACCCTGGTAGACCGAAAGCGGAAGCATTTAGTAACACGGTTGATGTAGTCGAACGTATTTATGATCCAACCGATCCAAGTACTGAACGTACGGTACCTCCGTGTTCAGCACACGTTCAACATGTTGAAGTCCCTCGTGCTCTTGATCCAGTTGAGGACGAGGGATAGTTCCATCAGCATGACGGCGTGGCGACGGTGATGATGAAGTTACCGGTGCAGGGCTTTGCCTAAGGACTACGACGATATGACCGAGGTGTTAAATTGTGGAGGGGGGCACCGCACACGACTAAGAGATTGTCTTTTGTGCTTTGGGGTGCCCCCTAGCCATGTATATAAAGGAGGGAGAGGAGGAGGCCGGCGGCCAGGAGGGGCGCGCCATAGGGCCCAGAGATACCTCACCGATACACAGAGTGAGAAATCCTAATCTTGATCTATGCCAACCCAACAAACACCTTTAGAGACACCTGTAGAGCATCTTTATAATCACCCAGTTACGTTGTGATGTTTGATAGGACACAAGGTGTTCCTCCGGTATTTGGGAGTTGCATAATCTCATAGTCATCGGAACATGTATAAGTCATGAAGAAAGCAGTAGCAATAGAACTGTAACGATCATAATGCTAAGCTAACGGATGGATCTTGTCCATCACATCATTCTCTAATGATGTGACCCTGTTCGTCAAATGACAACACATGTCCATGGTTAGGAAACATAACCATCTTTGATTAACGAGCTAGTCAAGTAGAGGCATACTAGGGACACTATGTTTTGTCTATGTATTCACACATGTACTAAGTTTCCAGTTAGTACAATTCTAGCATGAATAATAAACATTTATCATGATATAAGGAAATACAAATAACAACTTTATTATTGCCTCTAGGGCATATTTCCTTCAGTATCCCACTTGCACTGGAGTCAATAATCTGGATACAAAGTAATGATTCTAACACCCATGGAGTCTTGGTGTTGATCATGTTTTGCTCGTGGAAGTGGCTTAGTGAATGGGTCTGCAACATTCAGATCCGTATGTATTTTGCAAATCTCTATGTCTCCCTCTACGACTTGATGGCGGATGGAATTAAAGCATCTCTTGATGTGTTTTGTTCTCTTGTGAAATCTGGATTCCTTTGCCAAGGCAATTTCTCTAGTATTGTCACAAAATATTTTCATTGGACCCGATGCACTAGGTATTACAACACCTAGATCGGATATGAACTCCTTCATCTAGACTCCTTCATTTGCTACTTCCGAAGCAGCTATGTACTCCGCTTCACACGTAGATCCCGCCACGACGCTCTGCTTGGAACTGCACCAACTGATAGCTCCACCATTCAATATAAATACATATCCAGATTGCGACTTAGAGTCATCTGGATCAGTGTCAAAGCTTGCATCGACGTAACCATTTACGACAAGCTCTTTGTCACCTCCATAAATGAGAAACATATCCTTAGCCCTTTTCAGGTATTTCAGGATGTTCTTGACCGCTGTCCAGTGATCCACTCCTGGATTACTTTGGTACCTCCCTGATATACTTATAGCAAGGCACACATCAGGTCTGGTACACAACATTGCATACATGATAGAACATATGGCTGAAGCATAGGGAATGACTTTAATTTTTTCTCTATCTTCTGAAGTGGTCGGGCATTGAGTCTGACTCAACTTCACACCTTGTAACACATGCAAGAACCCTTTCTTTCACTGATCCATTTTGATCTTCTTCAAAACTTTATCAAGGTATGTGCTTTGTGAAAGTCCAATTAAGCGTCTTGATCTATCTCTATAGATCTTGATGTCCAATATGTAAGCAGCTTCACCGAGGTCTTTCATTGAAAAATTCTTATTCA
Source organism: Aegilops speltoides (assembly GCA_021437245.1). NCBI lineage: Eukaryota > Viridiplantae > Streptophyta > Magnoliopsida > Poales > Poaceae > Aegilops > Aegilops speltoides. Next base: position 391,431,417 of record CM038144.1, read on the forward strand.
AGTATCCTTTTATGCTATCCAGAAATTCTGTATTATTTCCAATCAACAATATGTCATCCACATATAATATTAGAAATGCTATAGAGCTCCCACTCACTTTCTTGTAAATACAGGCTACTCCAAAAGTCTGTATAAAACCATATGCTTTGATCACATTATCAAAGCATATATTCCAACTCTGAGAGGCTTGCACCAGTCCATAAATGGATCGCTGGAGCTTGCACACTTTGTTAGCACCTTTTGGATCGACAAAACCTTTTGGTTGCATCATGTACAAATCTTCTTTAAGAAATCCATTAAGGAATGCAATTTTGACATCCATTTGCTAAATTTCATAACCATAAAATGCGGCAATTGCTAACATCATACGGACAGACTTAAGCATCGCTACGGGTGATAAGGTCTCATCATCGTCAACTCCTTGAACTTGTCGAAAACCTTTCGCAACAAGTCGAGCTTTGTAGACAGTAACATTACCGTCAGCGTCAGTCTTCTTCTTGAAGATCCTTTTATTTTCTATGGTTTGCCGATCATCGGGCAAGTCCACCAAAGTCCACACTTTGTTCTCATACATGGATCCCATCTCAGATTTCATGGCCTCAAGCCATTTTGCGGAATCTGGGCTCATCATCGCTTCCTCATAGTTCGTAGCTTCATCATGGTCTAGTAACATGACTTCTAGAATAGGATTACCATACCACTCCGGTGCGGACCGTACTCTGGTTGACCTACGAGGTTCGACAGTAACTTGATCTGAAGTTTCATGATCATCATCATTAGCTTCCTCACTAACTGGTGTAGGAATCACTGGAACTGATTTCAGTGATAAACTACTTTCCAATTCGGGAGAAGGTTCAATTACCTCATCAAGTTCTACTTTCCTCCCACTCACTTCTTTTGAGAGAAACTCCTTCTCTAGAAAGGATCCATTCTTAGCAACGAATATCTTGCCTTCGGATCTATGATAGAAGGTGTACTGTCACGCCCAATATGCGATACTATCCTAAAGAGACTCGAAGGTCCCACCAAGGATAGAACTGCATATTGATATGCTTTTGCAAGGTGGATATCATTACATCAACATTACATAATAGATGGGGGGGGGTACATACAAAAGGCATACAATGCCACACAGATACAACATCATCTTACATAAGAGCACCATCCGACTACGGATGAAACACAAACAGAAACTCAAACGACATCCACCCTGCTAGCCCAGGCTGCCGACCTAGAACCTATCCCCTGATCAAAGTAGAAGCAGAAGAAGAAACTCAAAAACAAGTAACATCGCTCTCGCGTCATGATCATCGCATAACCTGTACCTGCAACTATTATTGTAGTAATCTGTGAGCCATGAGGACTCAGCAATCCCATTACCATGGGTATCAAGACTAGCAAAGCTTAATGGGTATGGAAAGGATAAGTGGTGAGGTTGCAACAACGACTAAGCATGATATGGTGGCTAACATACGCAAATGAGAGCGAGAAGAGAAGCAATGGAACGGTCGAGAAGATATAAGTGATCAAGAAGTGATCCTGAAACTACTTACGTCAAACATAACCTAAAAACCGTGTTCACTTCCCGGACTCCGCCGAAAAGAGACCATCATGGTTACACACACGATTGATGCTTTTTAATTCGAATATGGTGTCAAGTTATCTACAACCGGACATTAACAAATTCCCATCTGCCACATAACCGCGGGCATGGCTTTCGTAAGATAATACCCTGCAGGGCTGTCCCAACTTAGCCCATCACAAGCTCTCACGGTCAACGAAGGATATTCCTTCTCCCAGGAAGACCCGATCAGTCTCGAAACGGTCAACAAAGGCAAGGGGGGACGCGACAACTAAGAACGGGTGCAAGTTTTATGAAAAACATGCAGATGCAGTGCACATGATGCTACGAGATGAGATGCACGCCATGAACAAAATGCAAAACAAAATACAAAAACCCAACCACGAAGGAAATAACATATCGCATCTCCGGAAAAGGCAAGAGTTGGAGTTACGAATATGGAAAGTTGTATCCGGGGCATTACAAAACTCCACCACTACGAGAGGATCTCGTCCCAAGATCTAGGATGGCACCGGAGAGAAACGGAAGAGGGAGAGGAGATAAAACGAAGTTGCTTCTTCGACAAATGATTGAAACCAAAGAACTTTGAGAGGTTGAAAAGTTGAAAGAAAGAACACAACGGAGTTGAACACAATTGAGAGCACTGGGTAGAAAATAGAAACAAGGAACACCATGTGAACCTTAGAGGTTGCAAAGCTATGAATGACGAGTACAATGGACAAGAAGGAATTGGAACCACTCTGGTTGAAACAAGATGCAAGACTTGATAAGATAAAAGAACTTGAAGAGATGACACAACACTCCGGTTAAATGGATAAGCAAGAAAAGAACATGATCCTCACAATTCGAGATGATGAGTGAAAAGAGCAACATCACAATGCCTCCGGAAGAGAGAATAGACGATAGATCATTGGAATAACAAAATGGAGAAGAAAATGCCAACTTCTGCCACAACTGAGCTTGGAAAGCACCCTTCCAAGAAGGTTACAACGGGGTTGTTGGAAAACCCACAACGAAATGAATAAGCTTGTAGTGGGCTTATGGAAAACATCTTGAGACTATGAGGTGACAACCGGCCACTAATGAAAACCATTGATTTGATTGAGAGCACCAAAGAGATGAAAAACTTCTTCACCGAGATGAGAAGAAGAAAATTGGATCATTGATAAGCACCACAAATAGCTACATTCCTTAGGGAAGGCTGTAGGTGAGATATAACCCAATATAACTCCAACAAAAGATTGATTGGTTGAAAAGATCTCTTAAACGAACAGAAAATGATGGATTTAAATATGTCAGTCTTGAAAACTTGTGAATCATGAAACACGAAGGAAACTTATCAAGAATGGCATAACACCGCCTCAAAAGATAAGGTAGGAAGAATTGCACTTTGAAATGCAAGAAGAAGAATACTTGAACGCCTCAAAACAAAACATGTGTTGAGCACCATGTTTAATTTTGAGTGTAGCTTGGCGGATCATCACCTCGAGAGAAGTCTTGAAGAACAAATGGAGAATAATCCTTGACGAACCACCATGTATAGTCTCCAGTAAACAAAAGGATGAAAAGAATAGGATTCAAGCCTTGAAATGATTTAGATGGATCTTCGCGATGAGATAATGCGGAAAACTTGGAACTACGGAAAAGAAAAGATGAAGCATCTCGAACCGAGAAATGTGACATGATGAATAACTCTGGAAAGAAGAAACTAGATCACTTGGATGAAACAATAATAAGAATTACGTTATGTGTATCCTTCACCAATTTAAATTGATGACAAGCAACAGATTTGGCATACTACTTATTCTCGTAGAAAGGATTAAGAGGGATACAGCGTAAACTTGAGAAGGTTTTGATGGAACCACCGGTGGGATTTGGAAACAACGAATATTTGATACGATAATGAAGGAAGTGAAATCTTGAACGAACCACCGTAAGAATTGAAAATGAAAATAGCAAAGGCACAGTTCATCGGGAAGAATTGGAAAACGAATGAAGATAATTGAGGGGATTTAGATACAAGAGAACGAAGAGATCATGGAATGATTAGAGGATATTTGAACGATGCACCGGAAGAATTTGAGAACGAGAGTTGAAAGCTGAGAATGAATAATTATGACATGATGGCCTTCGGAGGAAAGAAATGGAAACAACTCATGAAATGCCCCGGGTGGTAAGAAAAGAATTGTCACAATCAAAAACAATTACGAGGATGGAATGAAGCTAGAACCATGAATCTTGAAGAGAATGGAGCAAGAATCAAGAGAAAACCTTCTTCGGTCTTCAAATGTTGAGAATGAAGATGAGAACCACCACGAATTGTTGAGATACTCCGGGAGAATGAAAACCAAAGAGGTTGAGCCAACAATGAAAATTAATTTGAAATCGATCTTGGAAAACATTTGACTGATGAAATTCATTCTTACATCAAACTTCGAAAAGAATTTGGGAATGGCTCCGGGAAAATTAGAAGAGTCAGGTAAGATCCTGGGAAAGGACCTATGGGTTAGGGCCCACTCGAAAGAAACATCGTTGAAGGATTGCCTGAAATAAAGATTGCACTGGTAGAATTAATGGGCTTGAATGAGATAACAATCTCGAGATATCTTGAACGGATTGAGAATGGAAACACAAGTCTTGTGAGATATCTTCAGCACTCGAGAACAAATGAATAGGAAGAAGTGAATGATTAAGAGGTGCATCGGCATGAGAAAGCATTAGAAATGAGGAAAGGAATATGATGAATATCGAAAGCTTGAATTGGATCCACTGGAGAAGAAACAACAATGAAGGATGATGAACTTGAAACTGTTGAGCATCTTCATGGGAAATCACCGAATAAGAACATTGAAAGAAAAGAATGAAGAGACTTCCCACAAATAAAAGGATACATGATTAAGAAATCTGAGTCCTTGAAGAAAAAAGGTGGGAGGGCGGGAAAACAAAGGCAACTTGGGGACGAATGACACAAACACCGGTGAGAAAATTAGAGTTGATCTTGCGGATGTTGAAAATGATCGGATCCACTTGAAGAGAAGCACACCGGTTGGAAAAGAGTTGACATGACAACCTCAGTGATCAAGAAGGATTAGTACTCCCATAGAAATATGAGAACACCGTTTAGAAAAGGTATGGAATCAACACTTGACATTGAAGCAAGTCGAATACCACAAATAAAACAAAACAAAGGATTTGGCTTGCAGAATAAGCCGGAACAAACATATGATAGAGATTTAAATGCGAAGTTTTCGTGATGGGGCCCACGGGCTCGATCATCTGACACCATCATGTACAAGGCAGTGCACATGACATACGAAGTGTCCCCGAACCAGCATAGCCAAGGGCTCTTTAAGACACAACGAGACCACTGTAAAGACGACCGTGGATAGGCGGACCACTAGACGTCGAACCCCAATCTCATATCATGCATTTGTCGAAAAGATATTCTAGGAGCTAATTGAATTCCCACCTATAAACTCCCAAAACTTTCTGGTTATGCAATCTGGTGTTGGGGATACAGGGGAAGCAATATATCTCACCCAAACTAACAATCCCTACATCCAGCTGTATCCATCCGTCAACACATAACCAAGAAAACTCCAGAAATCGTGTACCTCAACCTTCGAAAAGCATCCGTTATACGAGCTATGGAAATACTCCCGAACTCCCCAACACTGGGTGGCGTCGAGGTTATCTCACCAACAACCGCATAAAAGAGATTTTCGATGTCGGCAAAGCTCAGGTATTCCAGAACTGGAATGATAAAATTGTGACGACCACACCTCGGAGCTCAACTCCCTGGGACAGTGCCACAACCCCTAAATGCCAGGAGGCACCAAGAACAATGTTCTCATCACAAGAATATTGGAACGATCCCAAGATACCCGCGTGATCCTAAAAAAATTTGTGTAAAATTGAGGAGAGGAAAGAAAAAAACATCTACGTCGAGAGTCCTCACCAGATCGACGAAGGGGGCTGAGGAGTAAAAAGAATCCTACTCTCCGATATATATAATCCTAAGACTCAAAATAGTTTTCTTCTAGACTCAACAACGGCCAACAATCAAGGGGGCTCCTATGGTCAGTCAAGGCTGTGATACCAACTTGTCACGCCCAATATGCGATACTATCCTAAAGAGACTCGAAGGTCCCACCAAGGATAGAACCGCATATTGATACGCTTTTGCAAGGTGGATATCATTACATCAACATTACATAATAGATGGGGGTACATACAAAAGGCATACAATGCCACACGAATACAACATCATCTTGCATAAGAGCACCATCCGACTACGGATGAAACACAAACAGAAACTCAAACGACATCCACCCTGCTAGCCTAGGCTGCCTACCTGGAACCTATCCCCTGATCGAAGAAGAAGCAGAAGAAGAAACTCCAAAACAAGTAACATCACTCTCGTGTCATGGTCATCGCATAACCTGTACCTGCAACTGTTGTTGTAGTAATCTGTGAGCCACGAGGACTCAGCAATCCCATTACCATGGGTATCAAGACTAGCAAAGCTTAATGGGTATGGAAAGGAGAAGTGGTAAGGTTGCAGCAACGACTAAGCATGATATGGTGGCTAACATACGCAAATGAGAGCGAGAAGAGAAGCAACGGAACGGTCGAGAAGATATAAGTGATCAAGAAGTGATCCTGAAACTACTTACGTCAAACATAACCCAAAAACCGTGTCCACTTCCCGGACTCCGCCGAAAAGAGACCATCACGGTTACACACACGGTTGATGCTTTTTAATTTGAATCTGGTGTCAAGTTATCTACAACCGGACATTAACAAATTCCCATCTGCCACATAACCACGGGCACGACTTTCGAAAGATAATACCCTGCAGGGGTGTCCCAACTTAGCCCATCACAAGCTCTCACGGTCAACGAAGGATATTCCTTCTCCCAGGAAGACCCGGTCTCGGAATCCCGATTTATAAAACATTTCGACAATGGTAAAACAAGTCCAGCAAGACCGCCTGATGCGCCGACATCCCGATAGGAGCTGCACATATCTCGTTCTCAGGGCAACACCGGATGAACACTACGTACAACTAAAACCAGCCCTCAAGTTTCCCCGAGGTGGTGCTGCAAGTGGCTCTAGTTCGGACCAACACTTCGAGAAGCATTGGCCCCGGGGGCTGAATAAAGATGACCCTCGAGAGAGCGACTCCCAAGGGAAAAGTACTTGGTGGTGAGGCAAATGGTAAAACCAAGGTTGGGCCTTGCTGGAGGAGTTTTATTCAAAGTGATCTGTCAAGGGGGTCCCATAAATCACCCAACCGCATAAGGAACGCAAAATCCAGGAACATAATACCGATATGACGAAAACTAGGGCGGCAAGAGTGGAACAAAATACCAGGAATAAGGCCGAGCCTTCCACCCTTTACCAAGTATATAGATGTATTAATAATATAAGAGATATTGTGATATCCCAACATAATCCTGTCCACCATGGGGCAATCTTCAACTTCACCTGCAACTAACAATGCTATAAGAGGGGCTGAGCAAATTGGTAACATAGCCAAAACAACGGTTTGCTGGGAAGGGTGAAAAGGTTAGAGGCTGACAAGGCAAATTGGGAGGCTCGAAGAGCAAGTGATAGGTAGCGCAACAAAGCGATAGAATGAAGCAACTAGCATAGCAATGATAGTAGTGAGATCCAGGGTAGCGGTCATCTTGCCTGAAATCCCGCAAGGAAGAAGAACGAGTCCATGAAGAAGACGAATGGGCGTAGTCGAACGAATCCTCACAATCGAACATTACCGGAACTAAGAAGCAACACCGGAAAGAAACAAACAACATGATAAATGCACAAGCATAAACATAGCATGATGCACAAACAAGTATGATGCATGTCCGGTTTAAATAGGCATGGCATGGCAAAGTGCAACAAACAATTCTACAAGTTAAGTGGAGCTCAATATGCAACGAGTTACATATAGACGAAACACCACATTGACATATTTAGTTTAATCTCGTTTAAGCTACCAAACAATATTAAATGTCGTTAAACATGGCAAGAGCTGAAGCATAATTAAGCTACATATCTAGGCAAGTTTAAATGAGGCCGGAACAACAAACAACAATTCCGGAAAATCCCCATATGCATATTTCAAATTTGGTACTATTTTGACCTAAAACATATTTTATTGTAGTTAAACAGGAAAATAAAGTCCACCATGTTAAACTAGGAATTTTTCCACCCCATATACATATAAAGATTATTTAAAACCGAGCTACGGTTAAATAGTTATGAAATAAATCATTTTAACATGGCATTTTAGAAAATTTAAACAAACAACATTTTAAACATGGATGAAAGTGGCATATTATTAATCTACACAAAATTCTAAGAATTTTACATGTAAAGTTTGTTTAATTTCGATGCATAGTTATGAAGATATTAATGCATGAACTTTAGTTTTTTTTTGTAAAAACTGCAGCTATCCGGTTAATTAGCAAATTCGCGGAGGTAGGAAAAAAAAATGCAACAAGCCGAAACTGGCAGGCCCAAAAGTTCACAGGTGCGGGCGCAGGGGGTGGCCTCACCTAGTGGGTTGAGGCCCAGCCGGTGGAAGATGAGGCCGACAGGGGGGCTACTGGGCCTGGCGACGTGGTCAACGCCAGACTGAACCGAGCGAGCCGCTACTGCTCTCATTTTTGAAGAAACACAAACAGCAGCAAGACCATGGCAACGGAGAAGACGATGGCAGGGGGGTCATTCTGACAGGGTCGTGAGAATCGGCGGAGCAAGCGGATCGAGTCGTCGGCGTCGAGGCAGCAGTGGTGGGACGGCTCGGGCTGGGCTAAGCCATCCATGGCGGTGGGGTCTCCCTGTTCGAGGCAAGGAGAGAGACAGAGAGATCGTGAGCGAGAGAGCACCAGAGAGGAAAAATAAGAAGGGAAGAGATAGAGGGAGGCGCGGGCGAGGTTGCGGTGGAGCTGCTGCTTACCTAGTTGATGACGACGAGGAGGGCGCCCAAGGCATGGGTTTGAGCTGAGGAGGAAAAGGGCGCGTCATCTCTTCGCTCGACTGAAGCAGAGGCGGGGCAGGGAACTTGAAGCGGCGCATGCAGGGAACCCTGACGAGGAGCTAGCAGCAGACGACAGGAATGGGGCGGAGTCTGGCCGGATCCGTCAGCGGGGCGACGAACGGGTGGCGGCCATGGCGGTTCTCTGAGAGAGAGAGATGAGACGAGGAAGGGGTCAGAGAAGGGTATAAACAACAAGAAGGAGAGGACAGGGAGAAGGAGCGGGTGGCCTGGCCTGGTGGATGAGGGCGACGGCCTAGTGGTTGAGGTCGCCGGCGGCGACGGGGCTGACAAGGTCGAGGGCTATGGCCTCAGGGTAGGTGTGGAAGGCATGAGGAGGCAGGGAGCTCGGGTGCTGCTGCGGGCGCAAGAGGAAGCAGAGGAGGCCGCATCTCCGGCGAGGTGTAGGGGAGCTTCGGTCGCGAGGTGGAGGGCGAGGGGATCTGGAGACTGTAGGTGGCGAGCGATGGTTGGGAAGGGATGGATCTCGAGGGGGATTTGGTGAGTGGGTGGCGGCTGCTGATCCGAGGAGGGGGAAGGCCGTAGGTGGCGGTGGCTAGGGGGGACAAATGTCCTAGGATTTAGGGTTTGGTCTAAAAATGGACAAGGAGATTTATATATAGGAAAGGGGAGATGAGTTTGGATCATCCGATCGAAATCGGACGGTTCGGAAAAAATGGGTTAGGGAGTCCAAAAGAGAAAACAGAGATGTTTTGTAGATGATTGGGGATGATCTGGACTCATCGGTAATGACAACCCAGTTCGGGTTCGGAGCAGTTTCGGACGCGCGCGCGAGGGGGCTGCGAGCTGGCAAGAGAGGTTAGGTGGTCATAGTCAAGAGGGAAGCGAAAACTCGATTGGTCTCGGAACGGTCAACGAAGGCAAGGGGGGAGGCGGCAACTACGAACGGGTGCAAGTTTTATGAAAAACATGCAGATGCAGTGCACATGATGCGACGAGATGAGATGCACGCCATGAACAAAATGCAAAACAAAAGACAAAAACCCAACCACGGAGGAAATAACATATCGCATCTCCGGAAAAGGCAAGAGTTGGAGTTACGAATATGGAAAGTTGTATCCGGGGCATTACATGTACCCAACAGTTTCCTTTGGGTATCCTCTGAAGACGCACTTCTCCGATTTGGGTTCGAGCTTATCAGGTTGAAGTTTTTTCACATACGCATCACATCCCCAAACTTTAAGAAACAACAACTTGGGTTTCTTGCCAAACCCCAGTTCATATGGTGTCGTATCAACGGATTTTGATGGTGCCCTATTTAATGTGAATGCAGCCATCTCTAAAGCATAACCCCAAAACGATAGCGTAAATCAGTAAGAGACATCATAGATCGCACCATATCCAATAAAGTACGGTTACGACGTTCGGACACACCATTACGCTGTGGTGTTCCAGGTGGCGAGAGTTGCGAAATTATTCCACATTGTTTCAAATGAAGACCAAACTCGGAGCTCAAATAATTGCCTCCCAGATCAGATCGTAGAAACTATATTTTCTTGTTACGATGATTTTCCACTTCACTCTGAAATTCTTTGAACTTTTCAAATGTTTCAGACTTATGTTTCATTAAGGATACACACATATCTGTTCAAATCATCTGTGAAGGTCAGAAAATAATGATACCCGCCATGAGCCTCAACACTCATTGGACCGCATACATCAGTATGTATTATTTGCAATAAGTCTGTAGCTCATTCCGTTGTTCTAGAGAACGGAGTTTTAGTCATCTTGCCCATAAGGCATGGTTCGCAAGCACCAAGTGATTCCAAAAGCCCATCAACATGGAGTTTCTTCATGCGCTTTACACCAATATGACCTAAACGGCAATGCCACAAATAAGTTGCACTATCATTATTAACTTTGCATCTTTTGGCTTCAATATTATGAACATGTGTATCATCACGATCGAGATTCAACAAAAATAGACCACTCAGCAAGGGTGCATGACCATAAAAGATATCAGTCATATAAATAGAACAACCATTATTCTCTGATTTAAATGAATAACTGTTTCGCATCAAACAAGATCCAGATATAATGTTCATGTTGAATGCTGGCACCAAATAACAATTATTCAGGTCTAAAACTAATCCTGAAGGTAGATGTAGAGGTAACATGCCGACGGCGATCACATCGACCTTGGAACCATTTCCAACACGCATCGTCACCTTGTCCTTAGCCAATCTTCATTTAATTTGTAGCCCCTGTTTCGAGTTGCAAATATGAGCAACAGAACCAGTATCAAATACCCAGGCGCTACTACGAGCATTAGTAAGGTACATATCAATAACATGTATATCAAATATACCTTTCACTTTGCCATCCTTCTTATCCGCCAAATACTTGGGGTAGTTCCGCTTCCAGTGACCAGTCCCTTTGCAGTAGAAGTACTCAGTTTCAGGCTTAGGTCCAGACTTGGGTTTCTTCCCGAGAGTAGCAACTTTCTTGCTATTCTTATTGAAGTTCCCTTCTTCCCTTTGCCCTTTTTCTTGAAACTAGTGGTCTTGTTAACCATCAACACTTGATGCTCCTTCTTGATTTCTACCTCCGTAGCATTTAGCATTGCGAAGAGCTCGGGGATCGTTTTCGTCACCCCTTGCATATTATAGTTCATCATGAAGGCTTTTTGGTGGCAGTGATTGAAGAACTCTGTCAATGACACTATCATCAGGAAGATTAACTCCCAGCTGAGTCAAGTGGTTATGGTACCCAAACATTCTGAGTATGTGTTCACTGACAGAACTATTCTCCTCCATTTTGCAGCTATAGAACTTGTTGGAGACTTCATATCTCTCAACTCGGGCATTTTCTTGAAATATTAACTTCAACTCTTGGAACATCTCATATGCTGCATTACGTTCAAAACATCTTTGAAGTACCGATTCTAAGCTGTAAGGCATGTCACACTGAACTATCGAGTAGTCATCAGCTTTGCTCAGCTAGACGTTCATAACGTTCGCAGTTGCTCCTGCAGTAGGCCTTGCACCTAGCGGTGCTTCCAGGATGTAATTCTTATGCGCAGCAATGAGGATAATCCTCAAGTTATGGACCCAGTCCGTGTAACTGCTACCATCATCTTTCAACTTAGCTTTCTCTAGGAATGCATTAAAATTCAAGGGAACGGTAGCACGGGCCATTGATCTACAACAACATAGACATGCAAAAAACTATCAGGACTAAGTTCATGATAAATTAAAGTTCAATTAATCATATTACTAAAGAAATCACACTTAGATAGACATCCCTCTAGTCATCTAAATGATCACATGATCCATATCAACTAAACCATGTCTGATCATCACGTGAGATGTAGTAGTTTTCAATGGTGAACATCTCTATGTTGATCATACCTACTATATGTTTCACGTTCGACCTTTCGGTCTTAGTGTTCCGAGGCCATATATGCATATGCTAGGCTTGTCAAGTTTAACCCGAGTATTATGCACGTGCAAAACTGGCTTGCACCCGTTGTATGTGAACATAGAGCTTATCACACCCGATCATCACGTGGTGTCTCGGCACGACGAACAGTAGCAACGGTGCATACTCAGGGAGAACACTTATACCTTGAAATTTAGTGAGGGATCATCTTGTAATGCTACCGCCGTACTAAGCAAAATAAGATGCATAAAAGATAAACATCACATGCAATCAAAATATGTGACATGATATGGCCATCATCATCTTGTGCTCATGATCTCCATCACCGAAGGATTGTCATGATCTCCATCGTCACCGGCTTGACACCTTGATATCCATCGTAGAATCGTTGTCGTCTCGACAACTATTGCTTCTACGACTATCACTACCGCTTAGTGATAAAGTAAAGCAATTACATGGCGATTGCATTTCATACAATAAATCAACAACTATATGGCTCCTGCAAGTTGCCGATAACTCTGTTACAAAACATGATCATCTTATACAACAATTTATATCACATCATGTCTTGACCATATCACATCACAACAAGCCCTGCAAAAACAAGTTAGATGTCCTCTACTTTGTTGTTGCAAGTTTTACGTGGCTGCTATGGGTTTCTAGCAAGAACCGTTCTTACCTACGCATCAAAACCACAATGATTTTTCGTCAAGTGTGTTGTTTTAACCTTCAACAAGGACATGCCGTAGTCGAACTCGATTCAACTAAAGTTGGAGAAACAGACATCCGCTAGCCACCTGTGTGCAAAGCATGTTCGTAGAACCAGTCTCATGAACGCGGTCATGTAATGTCGGTCCAGGCCGCTTCATCCAACAATACCACCGAATCAAAGTAAGATGTTGGTGGTAAGCAGTACGACTATTATCACCCACAACTCTTTGTGTTCTACTTGTGCATATCATCTACGCATAGACCTGTCTCGGATGCCACTATTGCGGAATGTAGCATGCAATTTCAAAACATTTCCTACGATCACTCAAGATCTATCTAGGAGATGCATAGCAACGAGACAGGAGAGTGTGTCCACGTACCCCCGTAGACCGAACGTCTTCATGATCCAACCGATCCAAGTACCGAACGTACGGCATTTACATGTTCAGCACATGTTCAACACGATGACGTTTGATACGTCTCCATCGTATCTATAATTTTTGATTGTTCCATGCCAATATTATTCACTTTCATATACTTTTTGGCAACTATTTATATTATTTTTGGGACTAACTTATTGATCCAATGCCCGTGCAGTTCTGTCTATTGCATGTTTTTTGTTTATGAAACCCAATATCAAGCGGAGTCCAAAGCGGGATAAAAACGAACGGAGATTTTTTTGGAACATTTATGATTTTTGGGAAGTAAAATCAACGCGAGACGGTGTCCGAGGTGGTCACGAGGTAGGGGGGCGCGCCCTACCCCCCCAGGCGCACCTCTGACCCTCTTGGTCCACCTGTAAGGCAGTTGATGCTCTTCTTTTGGAGCAAGAAAGATAATTTTATGAGAAAGATCTGGGCGAAAGATTCACCCCAATCGGAGTTACGGATCTCCAGATATAAAGGAAAAGGTGAAGGGGTAGAATCTGAGAACGCAGAAACAAAGAGATAGATCCAATCTCGGAGGGGCTCTCGCCCCTCCCAAGCCATGGGAGCCAAGGACCAGAGGGGAAACCCTTCTCCCATCTAGGGAGAAGGTCACGGAAGAAAAATAAGGGGGGCTCTCTCCCCCTTGCTTCCGGTGGCGCCGAAACGCCGCCGGGGGCCATCATCATCACCGCGATCTTCACCAACACCTCCGCCATCTTCACCAACATCTCCATCACCTTCCCCCTTCTATATCCAGCGGTCCACTCTCCCGCATCCTGCTGTACCCTCTACTTGAACATGGTGCTTTATGCTTCATATTATTTTCCGATGATGTGTTTCCATCCTATGATGTCTGAGTAGATTTTCGTTGTCCTATCGGTGATTGATGAATTGCTATGATTGGTTTGAGTTGCATGTTTTATTACTGGTGTTGTCCTATTGTGCCCTCCGTGTCACGCAAGTGTGAGGGATTCCCGCTGTAGGGTTTGCAATATGTTTATGATTTGCTTATGGTGGGTTGCGTGAGTGGTGAAACACAAACCCGAGTAAGTAGGTTGTTTTGCATTATGGGATAAAGGGGACTTGATGCTTTAATGCTATGGTTGGGTTTTACCTTAATAAATCTTTAGTAGTTGCGGATGCTTGCTAGAGTTCCAATCATAAGTGCATATGATCCAAGTAGAGGAAGTATGTTAGCTTATGCCTCTCTCTCAAATAGAATTGCAATAGTGATTACCGGTCTAGGAACATAGTCAATTGCTTAGGGACAATTCCACAACTCCTATCACCACTTTTCCACACTCGCTATATCTACTTTATTGCTTCTTTATCTAAACAGCCCCTAGCTTTTAGTTACGTGTTCTTTACTTTCTTGCTAGCTTACCTGAAAACACCTACAAAGTACCTCTAGTTTCATACTTGTTCTAGGTAAAGCGAACGTCAAGCGTGTGTAGAGTCGTATCAGTGGCCGATAGGACTTGAGAGAGTATTTGTTCTACCTTTAGCTCCTCGTTTGGTTCGACACTATTACTTATCGAAAGAGGCTACAACTATCCCCTATACTTGTGGGTTATCAACGTCCCTCGTGCTCTTGATCCAGTTGATGTCGAGGGAGAGTTCCGTCAGCACGATGGCGTGGCGACAGTGATGATGAAGTTACCAGCGCAGGGCTTCGCCTAAGCACTACGACGATATGATCGAGGTGTTAAACTGTGGAGGGGTCACCACAACACGGCTAAGAGATTGTCTATTGTCCTGTGGGGTGCCCCCTAGCCACCTATATGAAGGAGGGAGAGGAGGAGGCCAGCACCAGGAGGGGAGCACCATAGGGGGAGCCCAACTAGGATTCCCAATCCTAGTTGGACTCCCCTTCCTTTTCCAAGAGGGGGAGAGAGGGAAGAAGGGGGAGAGGGAGAAGGAAAGAGGGGGGCGTCGCCCCCTCCCTAGTCCAATTCGGACTTCCCATGGGGGTCCACCCTTGCGGCCCTCCTCTCCTTTCCACTAAGGCCCATGAAGGCCCACTACTTCCCCGAGGGGGTTCCGGTAACATCTCGGTACTCCAAAAAATACCCGAATCACTCCGGAACCATTCCGGTGTCCGAATATAATCTTCCGATATATCAATCTTTACCTCTCGACTATTTTGAGACTCCTTGTCATGCCCGTGATCTCATCCGGGACTTCGAACAAACTTCGGTCATCAAATAACATAACTCATAATACAAATCGTCATCGAACATTAAGCGTGCGGACCCTACGGGTTCGAGGGCGATGTAGACATGACCGAGATATATGTCCGGTCAATAACCAATAGCGGAACCTAGATGCTCATATTGGTTCCTACATATTCTACGAAGATCTTTATCAGTCAAACCGCATAATAACATACATCATTCCCTTTGTCATCGGTATGTTATTTGCCCGAGATTCGATCGTCGGTATCATCATACCTAGTCCAATCTCATTACCGGCAAGTCTCTTTACTCGTTCCGTAATGCTTCATCCCGCAACTAATTCATTAGTCACATTGCTTGCAAGGCTTATAGTGATGAGCATTACCGATAGGGCCCAGAGATACCTCTCCGATACACAGAGTGACAAATCCTAATCTTGATCTATGCCAACCCAACAAACACCTTCAGAGACACCTGTAGAGCATCTTTATAATCACCCAGTTACGTTGTGATGTTTGATAGGACACAAGGTGTTCCTCCGGTATTCAGGAGTTGCATAACCTCATAGTCAGAGGAACATGTATAAGTCATGAAGAAACCCGTAGCAATAAAACTGTAACAATCATGATGTGATGGGTCTTGTCCATTACATCATTCTCTAATGATGTTATCCCGTTCATCAAATGACAACATATGTCTATGGTTAGGAAACATAACCATCTTTGATTAATGAGCTAGTTAATTAGAGGCATACTAGGGACACTATGTTTTGTCTATGTATTCACACATCTACTAAGTTTCCGGTTAATACAATTCTAGCATGAATAATAAACATTTTGTTGGAAATATGCCCTAGAGGCAATAATAAAATGGTTATTATTATATTTCCTTGTTCATGATAATTGTCTATCATTCATGCTATAATTGTATTGACCGAAAACATAAATCATGTGTGAATACATAGACCACAACAAGTCCCTAGTGAGCCTCTAGTTGAATAGCTCGTTGATCAACAGATGGTCATGGTTTCCTGACTATGGACATTGGATGTCATTGATAACGGGATCACATCATTAGGAGAACGATGTGATGGAGAAGACCCAATCCTAAGCATAGCACAAGATCGTGTAGTTCGTTTGCTATAGCTTTTCTAGTGTCAAGTATCATTTCCTTAGACCATGAGATTGTGCAACTCCCGGATACCGTAGGAATGCTTTGGGTGTACCAAACATCACTGCGCGATGGCGGGTGGCTATAAAGGTGCACTACAGGTATCTCCGAAAGTGTTTGTTGGGTTGGCACGAATTGAGACTGGGATTTGTCACTCCGTCTGACGGAGAGGTATCTCTGGGCCCACTCAGTAATGCATCATCATAATGATCTCAACGTGACTAAGTAGTTGGTCACGGGATCATGCATTACGGAACGAGTAAAGTAACTTGCTGATAACAAGATTGAACGAGGTATTGGGATACCGACGATTGAATCTCGGGCAAGTAATGTACCGATTGACAAAGGCAATTGCATACAGGATCACTTGAATCCTCGACATCGTGGTTCATCCGATGGGATCATCGTGGAACATGTGGTAGCCAACATGGGTATCCAGATCCCGCTGTTGGTTATTGGCTAGAGAGCTGTCTCAGTCATGTATGCATGATTCCCGAACCCGTAGGGTCTACACACTTAAGGTTCGATGACGCTAGGGTTATAAGGAAGATTTGTATGTGATTACCGAATGTTGTTCGGAGTCCCGGATGAGATCCCGGACATCATGAGGAGTTTCCGAATGGTCTAGAGGTGAAGATTTATATATGGGAAGTCATCATACGGTCACCGGAAATATTCAGGGGTATAGCGATATTGTACCGGGACCATCGGAGGGGTTCCGGGGGTCCACCGGGAGGGTCCACCTGCCCTGGAGGGCCTTACGGGCTGTAGGTGGAAGGGAACCAGCCCCTAAGTGGGCTGGGCGCCATCCCCCCTAGGGCCCATGCGCCTAGGGTTGGGGGGGGGGACCCTAAAGGGGGCGCCCCCTTTGCTTGGGGGGCAAGCCCCCTCCCCCTTGGGCGCCCCCCCTCTAGATCTCATCTAGAGGGGCCGGCCCTTTCCCCCCTTCTCCCTATAAATAGAGGGGTGGAGGGAGTGGTGCAGCACCACATCCAAGGCGCAGCCTCTCCCCTCCCCAACACCTCTCCTCCTCCGCGTGATCTTGGCGAAGCCCTGCCGGAGAACTGCCACTCCGTCGTGCTGCTGCTAGAGCCTTCTTACTCAACCTCTCCCTCCTCCTTGCTAGCTAAAGGCGCGGGAGACGTCACCGGCCTGCACGTGTGTTGAACGCGGAGGTGCCGTCGTTCGACACTTAGATCAGAATCCACCGCGATCTGAATCGCTACGAGTACGACTCCTTCATCCGCGTTCTTGTAACGCTCCCGTCTCGCGATCTTCAAGGGTATGAAGATGCACTCCCCTCTCTCTCATTGCTAGTTACTCCATAGATTGATCTTGGTTATGCGTAGAAAAAATTTAATTTCTGCAATGATCCCCTACAGTGGCATCATGAGCTTGGTCTATGCATAGTTTCTATGCACGAGTAGAACACAAGTTGTTGTGGGCGTCGATTTTGTCAATTTACTTGCCACTACTAGTATTATCTTGATTCGGCGACATCGTGGGATGAAGCGGCCCAGACCGACCTTACACGTACGCTTACGTGAGACAGGTTCCACCGACTGACATGCACTAGTTGCATAAGGTGGCTAGCGGGTGTCTGTCTCTCCCACTTTAGTCGGATCGGATTCGATGAAAAGGGTCCTTATGAAGGGTAAATAGCAATTGGCATATCACGTTGTGGTTTTTGGCGTAGGTAAGAAAAGTTCTTGCTAGAAACCTATAGCAGCCACGTAAAAAACATGCAACAACAATTAGAGGACGTCTAACTTGTTCTTGCAGCATATGCCGTGTGATGTGATATGGCCAAAAGTATGTGATGAATGATATATATATATATATGTGTGTGTGTGTGTGTGTGTGTGTGTGTGTGTGTGTGATGTATGAGATTGATCATGTTCTTGTAATAGGAATCACGAATTGCATGTCGATGAGTATGACAACCGGCAGGAGCCATAGGAGTTGTCTTAATTATTGTATGACCTGCGTGTCATTGAATAATGCCATGTAATTACTTTAATTTATTGCTAAACCGTTAGCCATAGTAGTAGAAGTAATAATTGGCGAGACAACTTCATGAAGACACGATGATGGATATCATGATGATGGAGATCATGGTGTCATGCCGGTGACGATGATGATCATGGCGCCCCGAAGATGGAGATCAAAAGGAGCAAAAATGATATTGGCCATATCATGTCACTATTTGATTGCATGTGATGTTTATCATGTTTTTGCATCTTATTTGCTTAGAATGACGGTAGCATAAATAAGATGATCCCTCATAAAATTTCAAGAAAGTTTTTCCCCTAACTGTGCACCGTTGCGAAGGTTCGTTGTTTCGAAGCACCACGTGATGATAGGGTGTGATAGATCCTAATGTCCGAATACAAAGGGTGTAAGCCATATTTACACATGCAAAACACTTAGGTTGACTTGACGAGCCTAGCATGTACAGACATGGCCTCGGAACACAAGAGACTGAAAGGTCGAACATGAGTCGTATAGTAGATACGATCAACATGAAGATGTTCACCGATGATGACTAGTCCGTCTCACGTGATGATCGGACACGGCCTAGTTGACTCGGATCATGTATCACTTAGATGACTAGAGGGATGTCTGTCTGAGTGGGAGTTCATTAAATAATTTGATTAGATGAACTTAATTAGCATGAACTTAGTCTAAAATCTTTGCAATATGTCTTGTAGATCAAATGGCCCACGCTAATGTTGCCCTCAACTTCAACGCGTTCCTAGAGAAAACCAAGCTGAAAGACGATGGTAGAAACTATACAGACTGGGTCCGGAACTTGAGGATCATCCTCATAGCTGCCAAGAAAGCATATGTCCTAGATGCTCCGCTAGGTGAAGCACCTGTTTTCCCAGCAACTCAAGACGTTATGAACGCCTGGCAGTCGTGTAGTGATGATTACTCCCTGATTCAGTGCGGCATGCTTTACAGCTTAGAACCGGGTCTCTAAAAGCGTTTTGAGCAGCATGGAGCATATGCGATGTTCCAAGAGCTGAAAATGGTTTTCCCAGCTCATGCTCGGGTCGAGAGATATGAAGTCTCCGACAAGTTCTACAGTTGTAAGATGGAGGAGAATGGTTCTGTCAGTGAGCACATACTCAAAATGTCTAGGTTGCACAGCCACTTATCTCAGCTGGGAGTTAATCTCCCGGATGACACGGTAGTCGATAGAATCCTCCAGTCGCTCCCACCTAGCTACAAGAGCTTTGTGATGAATTTCAATATGCAGGGATGGTGAAAACCATTCCTGAGGTATATTCAATTCTGAAATCAGCGGAGGTGGAGATCAAAAAGGAACATCAAGTGTTGATGTTCAATAAAACCACTAGTTTCAAGAAAGGCAAGGGTAAAAAGAACTTCAAGAAGGACAGCAAGGGAGTTGCCACGCCCGGTAAGCCAGTTGTCGGGAAGAAGCCAAAGCATGGACCCAAACCTGAGACTGAGCGCTTTTATTGCAAGGGAAACGGACACTAGAAGCGGAGCTGCCCCAAGTACTTAGAGGACAAGAAGGCCGGCAATACCAAAGGATCTGTGGAATAAGCGGAGACTGGCAAAGGACGAGGTGACGATGCGCGTCGGGAATGGTTCCAAGGTCGATGTGATCGCCGTCGGCACGCTACCTCTACATTTACCTACGAGATTAGTTTTAAACCTCAATAATTGTTATAGTGCCAGCTTTGAGCATGAACATTGTATCTGGATCTCGTTTAATGCGATATGGCTACTCATTTAAATCCAAGAATAATGGTTGTTCTATTTATATGAGAGGTATGTTTTATGGTCATGCCCCGCTGGTCAATGGTTTATTCTTAATGAATCTCGAGCGTGATGTTACACATATTCATAGTGTGAATACCAAACGATGTAAGGTTGATAACGATAGTCCCACATACTTGTGGCACTGCCGCCTTGGTCACATTGGTGTCAAGCGCATGAAGAAGCTCCATGCAGATGGACTTTGGGATTCTCTTGATTACGAATCATTTGACACATGCGAACCATGCCTCATGGGCAAAATGACCAAGACTCCGTTCTCCGGAACATGGATCGAGCAACCAACTTATTGGAAATCATACATACTGATGTGTGCGGTCCAATGAGCGTTGAGGCTCGCGGAGGCTATCGTTATGTTCTCACCCTCACCGATGACTTAAGTAGACATGGTTATGTCTACTTGATGAAACACAAGTCTGAGACCTTTGAAAAGTTCTAGGAATTTCACAATGAGGTAGAGAATCAACGTGACAGAAAAATAAAGTTCTTACGATCAGATCGTGGGGGAGAATATTTGAGTCACAAATTTGGTACGCACTTAAGGAAATGTGGAATTGTTTCACAACTCATGCCGCCTGGAACACCTTAGCGTAACGGCGTGTCCGAACATCGTAATCACACTCTATTGGATATGGTGCGATCTATGATGTCTCTTACTGATTTACCGCTATCATTTTGGGGGTACGCTCTAGAGACAACTACATTCACTTTAAATAGGGCACCGTCTAAATCCGTTGAGACGACACCGTATGAATTATGGTTTGGGAAGAAACATAAGCTGTCATTTCTAAAAGTTTGGGGATGCGATGCTTATGTCAAGAAACTTCAACCT
Organism: Aegilops speltoides; assembly: GCA_021437245.1. Classification (NCBI taxonomy): domain Eukaryota; kingdom Viridiplantae; phylum Streptophyta; class Magnoliopsida; order Poales; family Poaceae; genus Aegilops; species Aegilops speltoides. The sequence continues at coordinate 391,452,571 of CM038144.1, forward strand.
GAAAAGCTCGAACCCAAGTCGGAAAAATGTGTCTTCATAGGATACCCTAAGGAAACCATTGGGTATACCTTCTACCTCAGATCCGAAGGCAAGATCTTTGTTGCCAAGGATGAGTCCTTTCTGGAGAAAGAGTTTCTCTCGAAAGAAGTAAGTGGGAGGAAAGTAGAACTTGATGAAGTACTGCCTCTTGAAGCGGAAAGTAGCGCAGCTCAGGAAGATGTTTCTGTGGTGCATGCACCGACTAGAGAGGAAGTTAATGATGATGATCAAGGTACTTCGGATCAAGTTTCTACTGAACTTCGTAGGTCCACAAGGACACGCTCCACACCAGAATGGTATGGCAACCCTGTCCTGGAAATGATGTTGTTAGACAACGGTGAACCTTCGAACTATGAAGAAGCGATGGTGGGCCCAGATTCCAACAAATGGCTTGAAGACATGCAATATGAGATAGGATCCATGTATGAAAACAAAGTATGGACTTTGTGACAGACTTGCCCAATGATTGGCGAGCAATAGAAAATAAATGGATCTTTAAGAAGAAGACGGACGCGGATGGTAATGTTACCATCTATAAGGCTCGGCTTGTCGCTAAGGGTTATCGACAAGTTCAAGGGGTTGACTACGATGAGACCTTCTCACCCGTAGCGAATCTGAAGTCTGTCCGAATCATGTTAGCAATTGCCGCATTCTATGATTATGAGATATGGCAAATGGACGTCAAAACGACATTCCTTAACGGCTTCCTTAAGGAAGAATTGTATATGATGCAGCCGGAAGGTTTTGTCGATCCTAAGAATGCTAACAAGGTATGCAAGCTCCAATGCTCCATCTATGGGCTGGTGCAAGCATCTCGGAGTTGGAACATTCGCTTTGATGAAATGATCAAAGCGTTTGGGTTTATGCAGACTTATGGAGAAGCCCGCGTTTACAAGAAAGTGAGTGGGAGCTCTGTAGCATTTCTCATATTATATGTGGATGACAAACTATTGATGGGAAATGATATAGAACTTTTGGAAAGCATAAAGGCCTACTTGAATAAATGTTTTTCAATGAAGGACCTTGGAGAAGCTGCTTACATATTAGGCATCAAGATCTATAGAGATAGATCGATACGCCTCATAGGTCTTCCACAAAGCACATACCTTGATAAGATATTGAAGAAGTTCAATATGGATCAACAAGAAGGGGTTCTTGCCTATATTGCAAGGTGTGAAATTGAGCTCGGCTCAAATCCCGACCACGACAGAAGATAGAGAAAAGATGAGTGTCATCCCCTATGCCTCAGCCATAGGGTCTATTATGTATGCCATCTTTGTGTACGGACCTAATGTAAACCTTGCCGTAAGTTTGGTAGGAAGGTACCAAAGTAATCCCGGCATGGAACACTGGACAACGGTCAAGAATATCCTGAAGTACCTGAAAAGGACTAAGGATATGTTTCTCGTTTATGGAGGTGACGAAGAGCTCGTCGTAAAGGGTTACGTCGATGCTAGCTTCCACACAGATCTAGATGACTCCAAGTCACAAATCGGATATGTGTATATTTTGAATGGTGGGGCAGTAAGCTGGTGCAGTTGCAAGCAAAGCATCGTGACGGGATCTACATGTGAAGCGGAGTACATGACAGCCTCGGAGGCAGCACATGAAGCAATCTGGATGAAGGAGTTCATTACCGACCTAGGAGTTATGCCCGATGCGTCGGGCCCGATGACTCTCTTCTGTGACAACACTGGAGCTATTGCCCTTGCCAAGGATCCCAGGTTTCACAAGAAGACCAGACACATCAAGCGTTGCTTCAACTCCATTCGTGAAAATGTTCAAGATGGAGACATAGATATTTGTAAAGTGCATACAGATCTGAATGTCACATATCCATTGACTAAACCTCTTCCACGAGCAAAACATGATCAACACCAGAACTCTAAGGGTGTTCGATTCATCACAATCTAACTAGATTATTGACTCTAGTGCAAGTGGGAGACTGTTGGAAATATGCCCTAGAGGCAATAATAAATTGGTTATTATTATATTTCCTTGTTCATGATAATTGTCTATCATTCATGCTATAATTGTATTGACCGGAAACCGTAATACATGTGTGAATACATAGACCACAAAAAGTCCCTAGTGAGCCTCTAGTTGACTAGCTCGTTGATCAACAGATGGTCATGGTTTCCTGACTATGGACATTGGATGTCATTGATAACGGGAGCACATCATTAGGAGAATGATGTGATGGGGAAGACCCAATCCTAAGCATAGCACAAGATCGTGTAGTTCGTTTGCTATAGCTTTTCTAATGTCAAGTATCATTTCCTTAGACGATGAGATTGTGCAACTCCCGGATACCGTAGGAATGCTTTGGGTATACCAAACGTCACAATGTAACTTGGTGTCTATAAAGGTGCACTACAGGTATCTCCGAAAGTGTCTATTGGGTTGGCACGAATCGAGACTGGAATTTGTCACTCCGTATGACGGAGAGGTATCTCTGGGCCCACTCAGTAATGCGTCATCATAATGATCTCAACATGATTAAGTAGTTGGTTATGGGATCATGCATTACGGAACGAGTAAAGTGATTTGCCGGTAACAAGATTGAACGAGGTATTGGGTTACCGACGATAGAATCTCGGACAAGTAACGTACCGATTGACAAAGGGAATTGCATACAGGATTACTTGAATCCTCGACATCGCGGTTCATCCGATGAGATCATCGTGGAACATGTGGGAGCCAACATGGGTATCCAGATCCCGCTGTTGGTTATTGGCCAGAGAGCCGTCTTAGTCATGTCTGCATGATTCACGAACCCGTAGGGTCTACACACTTAAGGTTCGGTGCCGCTAGGGTTATAAGGAAGATTTGTATGTGATTAACGAATGATGTTCGGAGTCCCGGATGAGCTCCCAGACGTCACGAGGAGTTCCAGAATGGTCCGGAGGTGAAGATTTATATATGGGAAGTCATCATACGGTCACCGGAAAAATTCGGGGGTATACCGGTATTGTACTGGGACCACCGGAGGGGTTCCGGGGGTCCACCGGGAGGGTCCACCTGCCCCGAAGGGCCTTATGGGTTGTAGGTGGAAGGGAACCAGCCCCTAAGTGGGCTGGGTGCCATCCCCCCTAGGGCCCATGCGCCTAGGGTTGGGGGGAACCCTAAAGGGGGCGCGCCCCTTTGCTTGGGGGGCAAGCCCCCTCCCCCTTGGCCGCCGCCCCCTCTAGATCTCATCTAGAGGGGCTTGCCCCCTTCCTCCTTCTCTTTATAAATAGAGGGGGTGGAGGGAGGGGTGCAGCACCACATCCAAGGCGCAGCCCCTCCCCTTCCCAACACCTCTCCTCCTCCGCGTGAGCTTGGCGAAGCCTGCTTGGAGGCGCCACTCCATCACCACCACACTGTCGTGTTGCTGCTGGAGCCTTCTTCCTCAACCTCTCCCTCCTCCTAGCTGGATCAAGGCCCGGGAGACGTCACCGGGCTGCACGTGTGTCGAACGCGGAGGTGCCGTCGTTCGACACTTAGATCGAAATCCACCGCGATCTGAATCGCTACGAGTACGACTCCTTCATACGCGTTCTTGTAACGCTTCCGTCTCGCGATCTTCAAGGGTATGAAGATGCACTCCCCTCTCTCTCGTTGCTAGTTACTCCATAGATTGATCTTGGTGATGCGTAGATTTTTTTTAATTTCTGCAACGATCCCCTACACATTTATCATTATATAAGGAAATATAAATAACAACTTTATTATTTCCTCTAGGGCATATTTCCTTCAGGTTTATCTAGGCAGACCAACTATGAAGGACCATCATTTCTTGCTGCCGATTACCCTAATATTGACTTGCCTTATAATTTGGTTTTCAGTGAGAAAACTCATGATATTATTCCCTTGCCTGCACCTGCTTTGCTTGATTATGTTGCCAGGTATGGATACAGGATTATGCCTGAGGACATTGTAAACCATCGGAACAACTTTGGCGGCGGCATAGGCGAGCCTCGTGATGGGACCCTATGGTGCCTGCTCCCCAACACTTCAACATTGGACCTCATGGCTTCTACGACTGGTGATTACCAAGTTATGCCAAAAGCCTAAGCTTGGGGGAGTACGTATTCCCATCGACATTACATTCATGTTCACACATTTCATTCCCGTTGTCAGTGTCCACACTTTTTCATTGTATGATCCATGCTTAAATTATTTTTCTTGCTTTCTTCTTGTGTGTTTGAAAAACTTTGAGAAAATCCAAAAATATGTTTCTTGCTTTTTTTGATTTTTCTTCCTAGTTTAAATTATTGAAGCACTAAAAAGAAAACGCAAAAAGATTTCCTTGTTCTTCTTTTACTTGTTGGGAGCTTTCCCGTGTAAATAGTTTTTCTCGTTTTTGCTTTTCCCTTTTTCATTTGCTTGCTTTCGAAAAACCAAAAACTCCAAAAATATTTCAGCGTGTTTCTCTGATTTTCTTTTTCTTTTATCTAGTCATACCGAGGAGAAGACCACGATGAAAATGTTGAGTGGCTCTCATTTGCATTATTGTTGATCTAACAAAGAGCCCATATTACCTTGTCTTCTCCTCTTGAATAAAATGTTTGCAGATTCCAGGTTAGTCCATCGCACTCTTACACTATTATTATTTCAAATGGTTCGGTCATGCAAGTGAAATGAAATAATGACGATATTAGATGAACTAGACGTGGCAGAGAGAAACGGGTATGAACTCGACTTGTTTTGTTTCTGCAAATATGTTTAACCTAGCATCCATGATTCAGCCTATTATGATCAAACATGTTTGCAATGAGAATTAGAGATTATAGTTTCTCATGCCATGCATAAGTAGCTAGGAGTGAATAATGACTTATCTTGGATATTAACATTGCGTTAAAATGATTGTGATGTAGTATGACGATATGGTATCCTCCTCTGAATGTTCGAGTGGCTTGACTTGGCACATGTTCATGCATGTAGTTGAATCAAAACCAACATAGCCTTTATGATATTTATGTTCATGGTGTTCATATCCTACTCATGCTAGTATCCAGTGTTACTTATGCATAATGCATGTTCATGACCGTTGTTGCTCTCTAGCTAGCCGCTTCTCAGCCTATTTGCTAGCCTTCGCCTGTACTAAGTGGGAACTTTGCTTGTACATCACAAACCTGAAACCCAAGTTATTCCAGATGAGTCCACCACACCTACCTATATGCGGTATTACCCTGCCGTCCTAAGTAAATTTGCATGTGCCATCTCTAAAAACTTCAAATAAATATCCTATTTGTGTGCCTGGATCATTCATGGAACGACAGGTGGTAGTCGGTATCTTCCATGCTAAGCGGGTTATTCTCAGGTCGAGTGTTTATTCAGTCACCATCGCACGAGAAAAGGGTGGTAATAGGGATGCCCAGTCCCAAACTGCAAAAAGAGAAGAGCTTACAATTAATCAAACAAAAACTCTCAATGGAGTCATAACCTTTACATTTCTGCTTGGGAACTGCCACTAACATGTTTAGCATGGAAGATATTGATAACTGATGGTCATGAAGTAAATGAGAAGGGTGCATGTCTCAAAATATCATTTACCTCTATTTTAAAAACTTGAACTCTGGCACCTCTGCAAATCACTGCTTCCCTCTGCGAAGGGACTATCTATTTACTTTTATGTTGTGTCATCACCTTCTCAAATAAGCGCTAGAACCTGAGGGCACTTGTCGTGGGAAATGAACACCTATGGGACCGGGGTACCTTTCGGTCCGGGCGGAGATCGACGAAGACCAGATCGAGGCGAAACACACGAGCGATTTTACCTAGCTTCGGAGCTCTCCGGAGAGATAATACTCCTACTGCTGCTTTGTGATTGTATTGCGTTCTTGCTTGAGAGCGTGAGTGTGTTCTAGTTTCGAATGCTTCGAACCCCCTCTACGTTGCGCATGGGCCTCCTTTTATATGCTCAAGGGTCAGCGGCGGTGGCAGCGAGCAAGGGTAAAAGCGTAAAAAGAGTTGCGTTTGGTACAGCTACCTCTACAGTGCATCGTACCTAACCCTGACGGCAGGGGACAAAAGCATTAAATGCCCGTCTGCGTCGCCCAAACAGTGCAGAAAAGTGACCGTTAGGGGCGCCACCGTTCGCCACGATGGCCATCTCGTCATCTCCGCTTGCCACCTCGCACCGCTTTAGCTGCATAGCCTCTTGCCACGCGCGCCTGGGAAGGTCTCAGGGCGACACGTGGGTGGATGTCTGGAGCCTTGGGTGCAGTGTTAGCCTTGCGCGACAGCGCCTTGCGCGATCGTTGTCTTTGTCGCGTCGGAAGCTTGTCGCTCACGGGCCTTGCCGGGGGCGAGGCGCGTCGCGGCAAGTTCCTTGAAATGCCTTGGTTGGCCTTCGGCAAGCTCCTCTTGCGGGGCCTTGACCTTTCGAAAGCTCCTCTTGCGGGGCTTTGTCTTCTCGGCTTAAACACTTTGTTCTTGAATGGCTCCAAAGGAACCCACGGAGGACCTTGGCGGTCACCGGCAAGTCTTGCCGTGCAGTCTTCTGCGACTGCCGATGCACAAGTTCGGGATACTAGGGTACCCTTACTCTAGTACACCGGCAGAGCCCGGGCTGGGCCACCTGCAGTGCGAAGCGCTGTTGGGCCAGGCCCAAAACAGGGCACGGGCACGCGCGGCCTGGGTCACGCCGTATCTGACTCTGTATCCACCACGCTCTCCCTTAACGGCATGCGTCGAATGCGGCGCCGTGGGAGAGATCGTGGATAGTTCTTTATTCGGAAAAAGCGTAACGTTCGCCTCCTCCTCTTTATAAGCAGGGGAAACAGGGGCAGTTCCCCCACCTTTGTCATTTGCGGTTCCAATCTCAAAAATCTCCGCCGCTCCCTTCCGCTTCCAAAGCCGAAAGAGAGCAGCGCTCCGCCCCCCATCACCGCCGTCGCCACCAACGCCTTCGATCTCCCACACCTCCTCCGCCATGGCTCTGAAAGCCGGGAAGGGCGTGAAATCGGCCGAGGCGCTGCGGCTTGAGGCGCTGCGAAAGGAGCGGGCAACTTTCCCCTCCGAGCTCGCCGCGGCGGAGCTGAGGGAATGGTACTATCTCTTCTGGTCGACGGAGACGCGAGCGCATCTGCGCACGAAGGTACTCTCCGCCGCCGCTTCGAAACGGGCTCCAAACGGATATCCCTTATTTGTGCTGTTCTTCAACTGCGGGCTCTGCCCGCCCTTCTCTGAGTTCTTCTGTGATATCATGAACACCTACGGGTTCCACCTCCTTGATTTCACCCCCAATGCTGTCCTGACCATGGCGGTTTTCGCACATCTCTGCGAAAACTTTGTCGGAGTCCACCCAAATGTAGCCCTCTTCCATCACTACTTCATGCCTCGGGTCGAAAGAGGAGAGCCCTTATCCGGTGGGATCGTCTGGATCTCGAGAGCCGGCAAGAAGGAGACGATTCTGGGGGAGCTCCATGACAAATGGGAGGAGTGGAGAGCAGAATGGTGCTGGATCGTCGAGGAGAACCCACAGCCATTCACCACCCCGCGCCAAGCCCCAGTAGTGCGCGGCGGCGATTGGAGCGCCCTGGCCGCGGATGACGACAAGATGAAGATCGCCAGCACCCGGATCTTGAGTCTCAGGCTTGCCGGGCTCACTGTAGGCGCTGTTGGTGTGGATTTTCTTCGCCGCCGCATCGCCCCCCTGCAAGAGAGGAGGAGACCCGCCTGGGAATTCGGGGGTCCGGCGGATATCATGAGGCTGCGCCCGGGCCTCAACTTCAATTTCAACATCTTTGGAGCTGGATCACGATGCTCAAGGAGTTGTTCAAGCACGACCCTCAGCATCCCGAATGGTTCAGGTTGCCGGCAGGTGTCGTTCCGCTGTGCAATAATTCTTCGCTCGACCGCATCCGCGCAATGATGCCGCAGTGCGACTCCCGTGGGATCGTCCCCACTTGGCAGGAGCCTGCGGACGATGTTGTGCAGCAGTTCTTCGACGGGCTGGTGGAGGTAGCGGTCCGCACCGACGAACAGAGGAGCCTCACCCGCAACACCACTGAGGAGGAGATGCAGCGCATCGCCACCAGGGCGGAGGAGGCGGCGGCAGCCGCTGCCATGGGCGAGTTCGGGTTTACCGTGGAGGAGGCAGAGGCAGCAGAGGTGGCAAGCCTTGCCGAGCGAGAATGGCTTGACGGCGAGGAAGAGCTTGCCGCGCCTGACGCCGAGTCGAGCAAGCCCGCCGAGGGTGCGAGCGGCCCGCCGTCTCCAGGTAGCTTGCCGCAAGCGGAGCCCACAGCGCAACCCCCAGCTCCACCAAGAAGGCGCCTCCGCAAGGCCGGGGATGCAGCAGGGCGGCAGACGGGTCAGCAGCCGTCGCACCGCGTGACACGCTCCGCCGCGACAAGCAATGTTGCCGCGGGAGCGCCTCGCACCGTAGCGGCAACTAGAGCTGGGTCGTCCCAGACCACCGCCGCTGCCCCCGCCAAGCGGCCAAGGGAACATACCCCTCCGCCTCGTCGCACCGAAGGTGGGCCTGACTTCGACCTCTCCACACTCAGCTCCGACGAGGAAGAAGACGAGTAAGAATCTTTGTTATACTTGTATTTCTTCAATTTTTTCTGTTTGTGTCTTGTATCTGATCTGCTTTATTCTGAACCTTGTTCCTTTTCAGGACCCTGGCCCAAAGAGCGGCAAAGAGAGCCAAGGCTCCGGTGATTGTCATCGAGGATGAGCCCACGGTGACAGCAGGGGGCGCGCCCGAGACCACCTTGCCGGACCCGGCAACTACTCCCCGAAGCAGCCCCCAGCGTAAGTATATGATTTACTTCCCGCTGTTAGGCGCGCATGGGTGTTCTTTCTTTGCTGACATGTGACTGTTGGTTTGCCTGTGTAGGAGCAGAACAACCTCACCAAGAGCCTCCGGAAGCCGCCCCTGAGATGCTATCTGCTTCGACTACGCCGCCAAGGGAGGATTCCCCGGCAAGGGAGCGTTCCCCGGCAAAGGAGAAGTCCCCGGCAAGGGAAGAGTCTCCGGCAAGGGGCAGCACCAGCGATCCCCGTTAAGCGGAGCCATGATCAGAGATCCCAAAGAGTAATCCTTCTTGCCTGAAACTTCCCTTGGGTTCTTCTTCTGATTTTCTTTTTGGACATTTGCTTGACTTTTCTCCCTCTTCCGGCCTTCAGATCCACTCTCCACGGAGCCGATGGAGACCGAGACCACCGGCGAGGAGAAAGCAGCGTGGCAATCTTGGCGATGCCGCCGCCACGAAGAAGAGGTGGGCTGATGATCTGCCGCGGCGAGGCCGCCAAAGCTCTTTGGCGCAGAGCTGGCAAGTGGTCCGCGATCGACCGGCGACCACGAGGCGCGGGGCGCAAGGCGCTACACCGACGGCTGATCCCTCCGCCGCTGATGCAGCGCCAGGCTCCGAAGAGCCCCAGCCCGGCGCCTACTTGAAGGCCGGCGACGGTGTCTTCATCAAGCTCCCCTGGGCTTCAAGCTCCAGGGCACCGGTTGAAGGAGAGATCTTTGATGGAGAAGTGCTCGCCTCCGCTGGGCTGACACTGGTTGATGCGCCGAGCAATAGCAGCGGCGAGTCTGAGGAGGAGCAGCTGCTCCGGAAGCTGGTGTCGCTCTACCGCGCCCGACAAGCTAAAGTGGAATCCCGGGAAGCGCTTGTCGCGCAGGCGGGAGCAGATATTGAGAAGCGCGCGGAGGAGCTCTGGGAACGCAATCAGGAGGCTCTCCGGTCCATTGCAGAGGAGCGGGCGCAGCTCGTCGAGGTGCGGAAAGCCTTCCTTCTCGAGAAGGCTGAAGCTGAAGAGCAACAGCGGCTTGCCGCCGAAGAGCTGTCCACGTGGGAAGGTGAGTTGATGCAGCGGAAAGTCAATCTGGATAGCTACGAGGAGGAGCTTGTCGCGCGAGAGCAAACACTTGGTGGGGCTCTCAAGGAGGCAAAGGATGCTGCCGCAGCTGCTGAGGCCGCCAAGAAGGAGCTGGAGACGAAGGTGACGCAGCTGGAGGCCGATCTCAAGGCGAGGGATGAAGAGCTTGCCGCGCTCTAGCGTGAGCGCGAGAAGGACGCCCATGCTCATGGCGAGCTGCAGGGTCGTCTCCTCGAGAAGGGCAAGGAGCTGAGCGCCGCCATGGACTCCAACGCTGATCTTGAGTTGAAGCTGGCTACTTTGACCAAGACGCTGGACGGCGCCAAGGAGCGGGAGGTGGCCTTGAAGGAGGAGACCAAGGCCAACGAAGCGTTGCTGACGAGGGCCGCCGAAACCCAGAACACCTTCAGGGAGACTGTGGAGCTCTGGACAGAGGGCCTCGTAAACATTGCCGCAGTCATCGACGAGGAGCTGGCGCAGCTGGGAATGGAGGGTTTCGGGTAATCTTCCGATGAGAACCTCCAGCCCAGCGCCAAGCTCACTTTGTTCTTCAAGGGCGTGGCGACGGCCCTCCAGCAACTCCCGGAAAGGATCCTGAAAGTGCAACTAATCCCCGGGTGGTTTTGGTAATTAATAACAACATATATATCATTGAACTAATTTTTTCTTGAGTATATTTCAGAAAGTTCAGTGATATGGGTATGGCAATGACTGTTGATGTGGACCCCTCAAAATGCTAAGGAAAGCATTGGCAAAATCTCAAGACTCCATTTTTGGTTTAGTGATCCATGATCACATTGAGTCCATAGGAAAGCCAATACTATTAAAAGGGGATGAGGTTATGATGATGATCTGGTTGCTCAAAGTGCTTAGTGATCTATCTCCCAAACTATCGGCAATCTTTCATTCCAACATATACTCATAAGTAATCTCGGTCCCACCGATTCCATAAACTTCAGTCACCGAGATGAACCACCTCACCATATAGCCAAACCCTAGTAATTTCGGATTTTCCGATTCCAAACTCGGTCTCACGAAACTAGTGTTGCCAACCTTACATGAACATACGTAGTCATATCGGTGTCACCGAGATGATAAAGTCGGTCCCACCGAGAATGGCAAACCCTAGTCTTTGGAAGAATCGGACAAACCGAGATTGTATTTTCGGTCCCACCGAAAATCCCAACGTTCACAAGATTTGAACTTTCGGTCTCACCGAGTTGTCAACTTCGGTCTGACCGAGATTGGTCAAATGTGTGTAACGGTTGGATTTTGTGTGGAGGCTATAAATACCCCTCCACCTCCTCTTCATTCGTAGAGAGAGCCATCAGAAAGAACTACCACTCCTACCTTACATTTCTGAGAAGAGAACTACCTACCCTTGTGTTGAGATCAAGTTGCTCCACTCCCACCATATGAAACTTGATTTCTAGCCTTCCCAAGTTGCTTTCCACTCAATCCTTTCTTCCACCTCAGCCAAATCAATGAGGAGAGTTGAGTGTTGGGGAGATTATCATTTGAAGCACAAGAGCAAGGAGTTCATCATCACCAACACCATCTATTACCTTTTGGAGGGTGGTGCCTCCTAGATTGGTTAGGTGTCGCTTGGGAGCCTCCGTCAAGATGTGGAGTTGAACCAAGAAGTTTGTAAGGGCAAGGAGATCGCCTACTTCGTGAAGATCTACCACAGTAAGGCTAGTCCTCCGTGGGCGTAAGCCATGATGGCATAGACAAGGTTGCTTCTTCGTGGACCCTTCGTGGGTGGAGCCCTCCGTGGACTCTCATGGCCGTTACCCTCCGTGGGTTGAAGTCTCCATCAGCGTGGATTGGCGATAGCACCACCTATCGGAACCACGAGAAAAAATCTCCGTGTCTCCAAACTGCGTTTGCTCTTCTCCACCTCTATTTACTACATGTGCAATTTACTTTCGCTGCCATAACTCTAGAATTGCATGTGTAGGGTGATACTTGACTTGATCATCATTGTGAACTTGCCAAAACTTGTCTTAATCAAAAGGCTAAACTTTTAAATTGTCAAGTAGTCTAATCACCCCCCTCTAGACATACTTCCGATCCTACAAGTGGTATCGAGCTTTGGTCTCCATTGGATTGGTTTCCATTGCATTGGACTCCATAAGCTTGGTTTCACAACCTAGGAGAGTATGGCGTCTAGTGAGGTAATTTTAAGAGAGGTCCTTACTTTGATGGTTCAAATTTTGCTAGTTGGAAGCACAAAATGAAAATGCATATTCTTGGACATAACCTGCTTTGCATGGGGCATTATTTGTGTTGACTTGCTTGGTGAAGATGAGCTTTTACATGACAAATCTAGTGAGCCTAGTAATGATGAACATGCTAGTAGTCTTTATAGTCGAGAAGAGTCGAATGACAATGCTATGAAGGAGATTGAGCGTCTAACTAAAGAACTAAACACTCTTAAGTTAGCTCATGAAACAACTCAAAAAGATCATAGAGAGCTCCTAAGATCTCATGAGAAGCTACGCCGAGAAGCTCAATCGAGCAAGAACATGAGTTTCTAAAAGCTATCAATGACGATCTTGAAAGAAGAGTTCTTCATATCTTGCCAAACGACTTCTCTTGTCTAATTTCTTGCCACCTATCAAAACTAAGCATGACAAGCATAAGAAAAATTCTTCATCTAGTAGTAACAATAACCATGCTAAATCCAATATTGTTGCTTCTAGTAATTCTCTTGATTCCACTAACAATGTTTCAAGCCAAGTTACACTTGAGCAAGAAAATAGTTTATTGAAAGGGATTATAGAAAGGTGTCTACAAGAGCCTTAGGAAGCAAGAACTTTGAGAAATTGTTACTTAAGCAAGGAGGCACGGAAGAATCAAGGAATTGGTTTTGAGCGAAAGTTCAACGCCGAGGGTGTTGAATGGGAAGAAGGTCAATATCCCACTCCAAAGTTTGTTTCTCAAAAGGAGAAGTATGATCCTACTTCTTCCAATGTGGAACAAGCTCAAGATGACCTTCCACCACAAGACCACAAGCTAAAAGGCAAGGACAAGCTTCAAGAGGAGATTGATGCATTCATTGAAGCACCCAAGGCCATGGTCAAGTGGGTTCCCAAGGAAACTTCAAGTTCTACCGTCAAGCTCAACTACTACCCCAAGGATTCCCATCAAGATGGTGTGGATCCGAAGAAGAAGAACTAGAGAGTTCTTGAGGTGACTCCGCCAACATACTTCACTCATATTCATTTTGGCAAGAACTTGTGAAATCAACTTCCACATCTTGCACTAGTTCATGGAGTCACAAACCCTCTTGTTGGTAAGTCAAGGGACAAGGTAATCATTGCTTTCATGGACATCATCTATTATGTACTTCAATCTATGTCCATGGATATCCTTGTTTGTTCCTTGTGGGACTAACCCATGTAGGTATTGAAAGTGCCCGAATCCAAAGGATTGCTCCCAACTCTTGATGATCTTCATCAACATTGAGCATCCACATCTTCAACATCTACATGAAGTCTTCTCGACAACCCAAGGTTAGTTTGACCCTTTAAAGGGGTTCTCACATCAAGGGGAGCTTTGCTCTAAAGATTTGAGCTAAATCATCTTCAAATGATGTGAACACATTAATGCTTTATGTAAAAGTGGTAACCCCACTTGTGCTTAAACGATGAGTATGACCTATGATCAAATGTTCTCATTTGACTCCTAAGTCAATATACTCATATATAGATGACCTAGTCATCGCCAAATTGTGTGCTAGTTGCTAGAGATTTGTTTGTGCATGTTTGACACATATTTCATTTGCTATCTTATTGTGTGAGCATGTTGGATGCATAATTTTATCCATTCAAGGACATCCATTTGTTGCTTTGGTCTTTTGGATTTTTCTCTTTTTGACCAAATGGATGGACAAAATGCCTAAGTTCCTCCCCTAGCTATCTATGCTTTCTTGTCTCAAACTCTATTCATGCTTATATCACAAACTTTGATCAAGTCTTTTTGGACGAGACCGAGTGAGGAGCACTTTGAGCCACCGATCCGTCAAAAGCTTAAACTCCAAAACCTTCTAAGTACTTTCGGTCAAACCAATCTACTCAAATCGGACAGACCGAAATCACTTAGATTGATCTAGGTTTTCACCTCGGTGAAACCGAGTTGCAAATTTCGGCGTGACCGATGTGAGTAATCGCTTGCGATTAACCATCTCGGTGCCACCGAAGTTTTCAACTCGGTCCCACCGGGTGAAGGGTATATATACACGAGGGCAGCAGCGTTGATTATTCCTTCAAACGTCTCGCCCCAAACCCTTAGCTGCCGTCGCCGTGGTCTCCGGATCGTCTCCGCCGTCGCTTTGTGCGCCCTCGCCGCTGGTCTCCGTCGCCGTCAGCGGTCGATCTCATCGCGCCGTTGCGCCGAGAGAAACTCTATCTTAGGGTGAGTTTCGATCCCTCTCGTGCTTCAACCTCTGATTCAATGCACGATTGGTTTGCCTAGCTTCTTGCCATGTTTGAAATCTTCCTATCCAGCAGATTAGTTCTTAGAACGAAATTCGAGAGAAAATTTTAGGGTTAGGTTTCCGCCGAACACATCTCGGTGTGACCGATTCTACATTCTCGGACTGACCGATTTGGCCTCTGGCCATTGCACTGCACCTTTCGGTTCAACCGAGTTGTGCAAATCGGTAAGACCGAAATGAGATTTAGTGAAACCCTAGTGTTCTCGGCTAGACCGAAACCCATTTCGGTCCAACCGAAAGTGGTGTGAATGGTTACTGTTTAGACACTTGGATTCACGAATTTTAGCCTCGGTCGAGACGAAATGCATTACGTGAAAACTTAAAACTGAAATTTGCACTCATTCTTTTTGCAAAATCTTCGCAGTTTGTGATAACTCTTCTATTCGCCTATACCTATTCTATTCACGGGTTGTCGGTCATATCCGATGCAAGTGACAGCGAGCAGTCTGAATCACCGGTTGAGATTCGAGGCGAGGCACTAGTCCCGAAGCCAGCAGTTTTTCGATGATGGTGAGAGGAGCACCCCAAGTGGTTTGCCTCCTGCTGCCACGGGGCGAAGAAGAGAAATTCGATGAAGAGGATTACGACTTTGTTCTTTGAGGAAGAGATCACTTCTAAACCTAAGAGGAAAGTGGTTGCCAAAAGACTATCAAGGGCAACATACCAAGAAAGGCACCGACAAAGTGAAGAAGTCCACAGTTGCCAAGAAGTTGAGCATGGAAGAGGAAACCTCCGGCAAGATAAAGAAAACTTCCAAGAGGAAGAGGATTGTACATGATGAAGCGGTGATGATGATTACGATGAGGAAGCACCCAGCCCCCTCCTCGAAGTCTAAGTTGATGGGAGATGCCATCGAGGCGGGAGCACCTACCAAATCTAAGCCATCGGCTCCAGCAGAAAGGCAGCTCAAGCCAAGCCTGCTCCCAAGCCCAAGAAAACAGAAGAAACATTCACGCTTGAGAGAAGAAGAAGGACAATGTGCCACCAGTGAGTCAGATGAAGAGGCACATGTGTTCTTTGAAACTCGCATGTAAACCGATCCACAATGATGCTCATCCTCGAGCGAGAAAATATGAAGGAAAGGAAAGACAAAGGCCTCGGGCTATGGAGGCAAGTTGATCCATATGCCACCAGGAGAAGGACAGCTGTTGACTCAAGATTCCACACCGAGAGCAACAAGATTTCTATGAGGCAGTGCTTATGGACAAGAAGCCCATTATTCTTGACACTAGATATGTTGACGGGAATATATTGACGATGAAAAGCACAGAGACTACTTCCCACATGTGCATGAGAGCTTCACTTGCATGTGGAGTTGCAGAGTTTGTTGGTCGAAGTCGATGACATGGAATGATGAGATGATCATGCGGTTCTATGCCACAAAGACACTTCTATCCGGATGGCGAATTGTATGGATGGTGAGGGCGAGATTCTCTTCAACAGTTGAAGAGTGGAAACCTTCGCTAAATGCTCCAGTATCAAGAGATGATGATGTTGATGTCTATGGAATTCCAAAGAAAAATCATGAGTCTATGAAAAATATGTAGAATGAGGTACCAGCCAAAGATGCAGAGATATGGAAGCTTGGCTCAGTGTATCATCTTCAGGCAGGTCTCCCAACCACTAACACTATTCTGAGGCATACTTTGATGCCTAAGTCAGGAGACCATCGCATGATAAGAGGCTATTCTATCAACATGCTGCATATTCTAGATCAGAAGGCACCTTTCAAGGTGATGGACACGATAGTAGAGACTATCAAGAGGAATGAAGAGACGAGAAGAGGTCATGTGGGTTTGCTCCGCACATTCAGATGCTCATCAATGCCAAGTTTGGCACGGACACCTACTTGTTGGATAGACCCCACTTGCCACTGCAGCGAACATGAGGATAATGAAGTTGTGATGACAGAGGATGATCCTACATCTGTTGAAGGACAAGCTAAGTCTGAAGCTGCCAAACAAGCCAAAGGCGAGAAGGAAGCAAAGAAGAAGAAGAATAAAACCAAGAGCGTTGGAGAACAACTTCTTGAAGCTACCGGAGGATTGAACTACGCTGGCCAGCATAGTGCGTCTCGGGAGAGTCTTGAGAGGATAGTTGAAGACAAGTTCCATGCTCTGGATGTCAAGTGGTGAGGTGCAAGTCCTTGTCAACAAGCTTGAGGCAGATATTGAGGAAGCCAAAGGAGAAGGCAGAGCTCATGAAGGAGATGGAAGGTGATTTGGTCCAGATGATTATGAGCAGCCTGCTCGAGTTCCCACAAGACCCAGATCGATTCTTTGTTCGATGATGCAGACCCAGGCTACTACATCGGCACCTCCCACAGCTCCATCGGCCCAGCTCCAGCTCCGGTGTCCACTCCTCCGGCTCCACAGACTTGGCGAAGCCTTTGCGGATGCAGCTATCTCCACTCCATCAACCTAGACAGAGCCGCCAGCAGAGTCCCTAGTGACGCTTAGCTCTATACCTTCGAACTTTTGGTAACTTGTTGCCAAGGGGAGAAATTGTATAGATCATAGGACTTCTAGAGAGAGAGTGCTCGCTTTTGCTCTTTTGTTTGCGGTTTTCTTTGAGATACTTTTGAGTTTTTCGAGACATTTCGTGTGTTTGATACTCGTTTGCTCTACCTTGATGAGTGCTTGATCATACTATGCTTAATGTGTGCTTAATGCTTATCATATGCTATTCATATCTTGTATGATCATTTACTCATGTCTTGGTGATTGGGTGCATGTTATTCATTCTTATCATTTTGTGCGCTCCACCAAGATGTATGTGACATGGAAGAGTGACCCATGATCCTAATCGATTGTGCATTTGCATTCAAACGCAAATCTTAAATAATGCACAAATTTAGGGGGAGCTCTTCCTTATCACATACTTCTCAAAGCGACGATATCATTCATTGATTATATCATTTGTCGAAGCTTTGATCTATATGTTGTCATCAATTACCAAAAAGGGGGAGATTGAAAGTGCAACTAATCCCCGGGTGGTTTTGGTAATTAATAACAACATATATATCATTGAACTAATTGTTTCTTGAGTATATTTCAGAAAGTTCAGTGATATGGGTATGGCAATGACTGTTGATGTGGACCCCTCAAAATGCTAAGGAAAGCATTGGCAAAAGCTCAAGACTCCATTTTTGGTTTAGTGATCCATGATCACATTGAGTCCATAGGAAAGCCAATACTATTAAAAGGGGATGAGGTTATGATGATGATCTGGTTGCTCAAAGTGCTTAGTGATCTATCTCCCAAACTATCAGCAATCTTTCATTCCAACATATACTCATAAGTAATCTCGGTCCCACCGATTCCATAAACTCAGTCACACCGAGATGAACCACCTCAGCCATATAGCCAAACCCTAGTAATTTCGGATTTTCCGATTCCAAACTCGGTCTCACGAAACTAGTGTTGCCAACCTTCAGAACATACGTAGTCATATCGGTGTCACCGAGATGATAAAGTCGGTCCCACCGAGAATGGCAAACCCTAGTCTTTGGAAGAATCGGACAAACCGAGATTGTATTTCGGTCCCACGAAAATCCCAACGTTCACAAGATTTGAACTTTCGGTCTCACCGAGTTGTCAACTTCGGTCGACCGAGATTGGTCAAATGTGTGTAAGCAGTTGGATTTTGTGTGGAGGCTATAAATACCCTCCACCTCCTCTTCATTAGAGAGAGAGCCATCGAAAGAACTACCACTCCTACCTTACATTTCGAGAAGAGAACTACCTACCCTTGTGTTGAGATCAAGTTGCTCCACTCCCACCATATGAAACTTGATTTCTAGCCTTCCCAAGTTGCTTTCCACTCAATCCTTTCTTCCACCTCAGCCAAATCGGTGAGGAGAGTTGAGTGTTGGGGAGATTATCATTTGAAGCACAAGAGCAAGGAGTTCATCATCACCAACACCATCTATTACCTTTTGGAGGTGGTGCCTCCTAGATTGGTTAGGTGTCGCTTGGGAGCCTCCGTCAAGATGTGGAGTTGAACCAAGAAGTTTGTAAGGGCAAGGAGATCGCCTACTTCGTGAAGATCTACCCTGAGTAAGGCTAGTCCTCCGTGGGCGTAAGCCATGATGGCATAGACAAGGTTGCTTCTTCGTGGACCCTTCGTGGGTGGAGCCCTCCGTGGACTCTCATGGCCGTTACCCTCCGTGGGTTGAAGTCTCCATCAACGTGGATTGACGATAGCACCACCTATCGGAACCACGAGAAAAAATCTCCGTGTCTCCAAACTGCGTTTGCTCTTCTCCACCTCTATTTACTACATGTGCAATTTACTTTCCGCTGCCATAACTCTAGAATTGCATGTGTAGGGTGATACTTGACTTGATCATCATTGTGAACTTGCCAAAAACTTGTCTTAATCAAAAGGCTAAACTTTTAAATTGTCAAGTAGTCTAATCACCCCCCCTCTAGACATACTTCCGATCCTACAGATCCCAAAGCAGCTGGCCGACGAGTCGCGCACGATCTGCGCGAGAGTTCTGGAAAAGGTATTGGTGAAGGTGGCCTTCCGCAACCCAGGCCTCAACCTCACCAACGTCCTCAAGAAGCTGCCGGGAGGCGCTGATCTGGAAGCGCTCAAGGCCCTTGTCGCACCCATTGTGGACAAGGTAAATGAGGTCAGGAGGGTTGATGGTGGCCGCGTAGATTAGGTCGCCCGTTTCCTTCTTTTCTTGCCGCTGCTGATCATGTTGCGAGAACAATTTATTAGAGCCGTGACAAGTTACCTTGTAATATAACTTTATTTTGGGCAGTATTTGCTATGTTATTTCCTCTACTTGATTCCTTCCTTTGTATGTTTTTATCCTACGCTTTTAGGGAACTTGCCGGTGCAGGTACCATTACCCTGAAGCGCTGAGTCTTGAGACGTCGGCAGACCTCTTTGGTGGTGCCGCCACCGACAAGAAACCTTGTCGCAACTAGTCGCAGCTCACTTAAGTTGTTGAGCGGACTCGAAACAAAGTAAGGGTGCAACTAGCTACGAGTTGGTTCCTCCGCGCACAGGTTTTCCATACAAAGCACGGTCGTTCAAGGAAAATAACTTAATTTTTTTTAAAACTAATTGCTCAAACTTTGGCAACTTAGCTTTTCTGTCGTTTGCTTCCCGGCAAGACGAAACTTTCTTGAACGACGCTTGGTCCACACCATTATCCTCTCCTCCCCCCCGACAAACTTGTGGGCGAGGGAACCTTCCCTTTCTTTGAGAAAATAAAGAAGAGAAAATAAAGATGTGGAGCCTTATGGCTCGTTATTGCTTACCGGGGTAAGTGCTGCACAAAGTTTCAGATAACACATGCAAAATAATAGAAAGCATGAAATTGACAAGATATGCAGAGCACATGAACTTTATTTATGCACGGGGTCTGTGCCCGGCTTTGTACAAAGGATTACATGCAATAGCGGCAAGACTTGTACAAAAGGTGGTTCTTTGGAACAGTTCCGACAACCGCATACTCTGAGTAAAACTTACGAAGATGCTCAATGTTCCGGAGTTGCTCACTAGAAAGCCATCTTGGTCTCAAAGGCGGACGGCGCTTGAGCCTAGTGACTCATTTCACCCGGTAAGGGCCTTCCCACTTCGGCGTCAACTTGTTGGAACTCTTGGCGGATGAGCGCGAAGAACAAGATCGCCTTCCTCGAGACTTCGCATTAACCCGGCGGCTATGGTAGCGGCGCAAAGCTTCTTTGGTGTCGAGCAGCTCGCACTGTGACTCAAGACGATCTTCCTCAAGGAGCAGCACGTCATCTTGTCGTAGCTGCTCTTGCTCAAGCTCATCATAAGCGAGCCCTCGAGGCGATCCGTATACGAGTTCCGTGGGGAGAACTGCGTCTGCTCCCTAGACTAGAGCGAAAGGTGTGGCCAGTGGCTCGATTTGGCATCGTCCTGATCGACCAAAGAACCACCGGCAGCTCCTCGATCCAGTTTTTCCGCACTTGTGCAGCCTGTCGAAAGTCCTGGTCTTGAGCCCACGCAGCACTTCAGCATTTGCCCTCTCCGCTTGACCGTTGCTTCTCGGATGAGCAACAGAAGCGAAGTAGACCTTGGCGCCAAGATCTTGGGCGTCTTGCATGAAGGTGCGGCTCGTGAATTGCGTGCCGTTGTCGATGATGATCTGTTAGGGATTCCAAGCGCAAACAATCGATCTGAAGAACTTGATGCTTGTTGTCTTGTCACCTTCCTCATCGCTTCCACTTCCGGCCACTTTGTGAACTTGTCGATTGCAATGTACAAGTACTCAAAGCCCCGACAACTTCGGGGAAAGGGGCGAGGATGTCGAGCCCCTGACCGAAAATGGCCAGGATAAAGGGATCGTCACGGAGAGCTTGAGCTGGCTGGTGTATCTGCTTGGAATGGGCCGCACACTTCACACTTGGTTACTTGTGCGGTTGCATCACGGAGGGCTGTCACCAAAAGAAACCTTGCGGAATGCTTTGCGGCAAGAGCTCTTCTTGCCAATGTGGTGACCACATATGCCTCCATGTATTTCCGCCAACAGTTCTTGTCCGTCTTCCCGGGAAATACACTTCAATTTCACACCGTTGAGTCTCCTTCTGTACAGTGTGTCGTCGACAAACTGGTACATACTTGATTGCCGGGCTACTCTTTCCGCTTCTTCTTGCTCTTGGGAAGTTCTCTGTCTGAAGGAAATGGACAATCTCTTTGTGCCCATCTTTGGAGCTTGCGACTCGACAACAAGGACTAAAGGCACATATGCTGCTGCTTGGGAACATCCGCTTACGGCAAGAACCTGCGGTTCAGCCGGAGCTTGATGTTCCCCGGCAAGCTTGCCGGAGCAAAACTTGTCGGGAGCGTCCGCTTCAACGGAACAAACCCTAGGGCTTGTCGGAGCAGACTGCTCCTCAGCACTCTTGGCGTTGATCTTGGGGACCTTCTTGGCGGCGGCTTCGGGGAGCTCTGCTGGAAAATAGTCACCAGAAACCAACTTTCTTTTCTTGCTTTGTCCAGTTGATGGTGTCACAGATGGTTGAGTCAGCTTGAGCACAAAGATCCCTGGTTCCACAGGTAACATAAGTGCAGCGCAGTTCGACAGGCCATCGGCAATGTCATTCTGAGCTCTCGGAACGTGTTCCATCTGTAGGCCGTCAAAATGCTCTTCCAACTTTCTCACCTCATCAACGTAGGCTTCCATCAACGGACTCTGATAATTCTTATTCACTTGGCGGACGACAAGCTGTGAGTCACCCCTGACAATGAGCTTCTTGATCCCAAGGTCTGCCGCGATCCTGAGACCGGCAAGCAAACCCACATACTCTGCAGTATTGTTTGTCGCTTGTTCCTTGGGAAAGTGCATCTGGACCACGTACTTGAGGTGCTCTCCGGTGGGTGCGACAAGTAGTACGCCCGCACCGGTGCCTTGCAGCGAGAAGGCACCATCAAAGTACATGATCCACTCTTTGCTTGCTTCCTTGACGAGGATGCTCGTTTCTGGAATTTCTTCATCTGGTGTCGGCGTCCACTCTGCTATGAACTCTGCCAATGCTCGGCTCTGGTTGGTTGAAGTGCTCTCAAACTTGAGGCCAAAGCTTGACAGTTCCAGCGCCCACTCGACAATCCTGCCTGTTGCTTCAGGATTTTGCAGTATCCTCTTCAGCGGGAAGCGAGTGACAACTGTGATCTCATGTGCTTGGAAGTAATGGTGCAGCTTTCTCGAGGCCATGAGAAGGCCGAAAAGCAATTTCTACACACCAGAATACCTTGACCTAGCCCCCTGCAGAAGGGAACTGACAAAGTAAACTGGGCGCTGCACCATTTTCTTCTGTTTCTCCTCCTGTGCCAGCGCAGATCCATCCTTGTCGGGACCAGAGCTTGTCGGGGAAGCCCCCTGCTTGTCGCTGGATGCATCCGCCGCGGTCGCTGGCTCATCATCCGCCTCCCTCTCTGCTACTAACGCAGCGCTAACCACTTGATTGATTGCCGCTAAATACAGCCACAACTTCTCTTGTGGCTTAGGTGCGACAAGTATTGGAGTGGAGGGCAGGTATCTCTTCAAGTCCTGCAGCGCAGCCTCCGCTTCCGGAGTCCATTTCATTGGACCTGCTTTTTCAAAATTTTGAAAAATGGCGGGCGCTTCAGCAGAACATAGAGATAAACTGCTTGAGAGCAGCCACGCAGCCGGCAAGCCTTCGTACATCCTTGACGCGCTTCGGTGCTTCAATCTGCTCAATGGCCTTGATCTTGTCGGGATTGGCTTCAATTCCCCGCCGAGACACAAAGAACCCGAGATGCTTGCCAGAGGGGACTCCAAACACACACTTCTCGGGGTTAAGCTTGAGGTTGATTTTGCGCAAATTTGCAAATGTTTCGTCCAAATCCTGAATCAGAGTTGCCCTGTCCTTGCTCCTGACCACTATGTCATCCATGTAGGCTTCCACATTTCTGTGCAACTGTGGATCAAAAGCATCATGGACTACCCTCGCAAATGTTGAACCAGCATTCTTTAATCCGAAAGGCATCCGTACAAAACAGTATGTGCCACACGGAGTAATGAATGCGGTCTTCTCCTCATCCTCTTCTGCCATGAAGATCTGATGGTATCCTGAGTATGCATCAAGAAATGAAAGCAAGTCACATCCGGCCGTGGAGTCAACAATCTGGTCAATGCGCGGCAAGGGAAATGGGTCTTTGGGACAAGCTTTATTAACATCAGTAAAGTCGATACAAAGCCTCCATTTCCCGTTTGCCTTGCGCACGACTACAGGATTGGCCAGCCACGTGGGATGGAGCACTCCTCTAACAAGGCCTGCTGCTTCCAACTTCTTGATTTCTTCTGCAATGAATTCTTGGCGCTCACCGCTGTTTCTCGACTTTACGCTTACGGGCGCGCATGAGGATGAGCGGCAAGGTGGTGCTCAATTACTTTCACAGGAACACGGGGATATCGACGGTTGCCACGCAAACACGTCGACATTCGCCCTTGAGAAAGCAGCGAGCGCTTTCCTATTTAGGGTCGAGAGTGGGCGATGGTGAAGGTACCACCGATCTGCCGTCCTCCTGGCGGACACCTCTTTGTCTCTGGTGGAGCTGCCTTCGTCTTCTTACACTTGCGGTGGAGCTCGATGGTGCGTCCTCAGCGGTAGCGCAGCACTCGAAGAGGTGCGCTTGCGGATTGGACATCGAGCTCTTGCGGACTTGGTCTTCTTCTTCCCGGGTGCTTCAGTGGCAAGTGTCTTGCGATCTGCTGCTGCTCTTTGCTTCCAGTAGATCTTGTCGGTGCAGATAAGAGCATCTTTCTTGTCGCCAGGGACAGAGATGACACTTATCGGGCCTGGCATCTTGAGCACGTTGTAGGCATAGTGAGAGGCTGCCATGAACTTGGCGAGTGGTGGACGACCGAGTATTCCATTGTAAGGCAATGGAAAATCAGTAACGTCAAAAGTGACCCTCTCAGTCCTGAAGTTCAGCTCGCTGCCAAATGTCACCGGTAACGTGATCTTCCCCTTCGGCTTGCTCCTTCCCGGATCGATTCCTTGGAATGTACCGGTTTCTTCGAGCTCGCTGTCAGGGATCTGGAGTTTCTAGAGTACCGCGGAGGAGATCAAGTTCAAGCCGGCCCCGCCGTCAACTAGCATGTTTGTGACTTTGAGGTTGCGGATAGTTGGTGAAACCAACATCGGCAAGCACCCGACCGCAGTTATGCGATCAGGGTGGTCCTCAATATCAAAGATGATAGGCGTGCTGGACCACTTTAGAGGCTTGCGTGACTCGACGGGTGGTTCTGCCGCATTGACTTCCCGCACCCACTGCTTGAGTTGGCGGTGCGAAGTATGCAGAGAAGCACCGCCGTCAGCGCACAGGACCTCTGTGGCTTTTTGAAACTCCTGCTCATCGGCCTCGTCATCATCCATCTCTTCATCATCGTCTTCATCTTCATCTTTGTCACGGCCGCCGGGAGGCCTGTCTCCTTGCCGCTGCTTGGCCTTGCCGTGGCGTCCTCCCCGGCCGGGACGCTTCTTGCCGGATCCTCCAGTACCTTCTTGGGCCTTCTCCTTGTCGCGTCGCTCGTACTCAGCCTTCTGTTGCTCGACAAGCTACTCGACCTTCTTGCAGCTCTGGAGATCATGGCCCTTGGTGCGGTGGACCTTGCAGTACTGCTTGTCGGAGCCGCCCTGCTTGTCGGCGGCAGCCACAGCCTCGCCGGAGTTACCAGCTTTGTCTTTTTCAGCGCCACCTCCATTGCCGGACTGCTCAACAACTAGCACGTCTTTGCCTTTCCTCTTTCTGTTGTTCCGCCGCCGGTTTTTCCTTGCCGGTGCGGCATCTTCACTGTCTGATCCTCCTGCTCCTGCGTTCTCTCCGGGGAGTTTCCTCCCTTCCTCAGCACGTGCACACTTGTCGGCCAGGGCGTATAGCTCACTGACATCTTTGATCTTGCACATCGCCATTTCCTCCCGCATCCTGCAGTTACGCACGTTATGATGGAACGCGCTGATGACCGCGGCAGGGTGGACATCTGGGATGTTGCGCTGCACTTCGCTGAATCTCTAAATATACTTGCGCAGGGGCTCTCCTTCCTTCTGGGCGAGCAGATGAAGGTCGCTCTCTTGGCCATGAGGCTTGTGGCCGCCTATGAAGGCGCCGACAAACTGATGGCACAGATCCGCCCATGAGGATATGGAGTTGTCCGGCAAGTGCATGAGCCAGGATCTGACATTGGGCTTGAGCACCAGCGGGAAGTAGTTGGCAAGGATCTTGTCGTCGCGCCCCCCGGCAGCTTGCACCGCGATGGTGTAGATGCTGAGGAACTCCGACGGATGCAACCTGCCGTCGTACTTCTCTGGTATGTCTGGTTTGAAATTCTTTGTGCTGGGCCACTGGACTTGCCGCAGCTCACGAGTGAACGCAGGGCAACCTACCGTGCACGGCAAGTCGCCTGGTTCCCCTGGCGCATGCATGTCGACAGTGGGCCCAGCGCGCTGGTCTGATTGACGCCGCGCTTCCTTGGCCGCTGATGCGGTCTGGCGTCCTCTTGCTGCCGTTCCTGAAGAACTTGGCGCTGATCGCGACGAGCTTGAGGATCAGATGACGCGGTGGAGTCATTGTCGAGGTTGACCGGTGAGTCGGCGATCTTGGCCTTCGGTGGAGAGTGCACGGTGGTTGCACCCCACGGTCTTGTCGCCATCGGCTCGCGCTGGCGTCTTGCCGCGGCCGATGTGCTTTCGGTTGCGGGGAGTGTCGCCGTTGGCGGCCGATGAGACTCGAATGGTGGCCCTCAATCGTCGATTTTGTGCGCGGTGGAGGGTAATCCAGAGCGATTGAGCTCAGCCAACGCTTCTTACGAGTCTTGGGTGGCGGTGGCGAGCGGTGCGAGGAACGGATATGCTCGAACTTCTAAGCGTGTTAGAAGGAGCAGCATCTCGCCCAGCGACCGTGCGGCGCTTCGTGCCAAGCATGTTGGCGTGCATGCTGGTCTTGGCGCCCCGAGATCCACCAGCTTGGCCTTGGCCTAACGGACGTATGGTACGCGTGTACCATGACGCTGTCGATCCCGCGCCTCTGAGATGGGCGCGGTGCGTGTCTGACGCCGAGGTCTGCGCCGCCTTGTCCTTGACCTGGCAGCAGCATGAGCTCCTCGTCGGTGCCCGTTCCTCCGCTGGCGTCTACCCCACCACCTGCTTGCTCCGGTGGTGGTGGGTTCGACGCGGACGGGGCAGCCACCTCCGAAGCCTTCTTCTTCGGTGGCATGTCGATGAAGATGATGAAGATTTAGCTTCGCGTGAACGCCGGATCGGGTTCACACAACCTCGATGCCCCCTACCTGGCGCGCCAAAGATGTCGCGGAAACGAACACCTATGGGACCGGGGTCCCTTTCGGTCCGGCGGGGGGCGGAGATCGCATGAAGAGCAGATCGAGGCGAAACACACGAGCGATTTTACCCAGCTTCGGAGCTCTCCGGAGAGATAATACTCCTACTGCTGCTTTGTGATTGTATTGCGTTCTTGCTTGAGAGCGTGAGTGTGTTCTAGTTTCGAATGCTTCGAACCCCCTCTACGTTGCTTATGGGCCTCCTTTTATATGCTCAAGGGGTCACTGACAGGTGGCAACGCAGGCAAGGGTAAAAGCGTAAAAAGAGTTGCGGTTGGTACAGCTACCTCTACAGTGCATCGTACCTAACCCTGACGGCAGGGGACAAAAGCATTAAATGCCCGTCTGCGTCGCCCAAACAGTGCAGAAAAGTGACCGTTAGGGGCGCCACCGTTCGCCACGATGGCCATCTCGTCATCTCCGCTTGCCACCTCGCACCGCTTTAGTTGCACAGCCTCTTGCCACATGCGCCTGGGAAGGTCTCAGGGCGACACGTGGGTGGATGTGCTAGAGCGCGGGTACAGAGTGGTAGCCTTGCCGCGGCAAGTGCCTTGCCGCGGTCGTTGTCTTTGTCGCATCCGGAAGCTTGTCGCTCACCGGGCCTTGCCGGGACGCGAGGCGCGTCGTGGCAAGTTCCTTGAAATGCCTTGGTTGGCCTTCCCGGCAAGCTCCTCTTGCCGGGGCCTTGACCTTCCCGGCAAGCTCCTCTTGCCGGGGCTTTGTCTTCTCGGCTTAAACACTTTGTTCTCGAATGGCTCCAAAGGAACCAACGGAGGACCTTGGCGGTCACCCGGCAAGCCTTGCCGCGGGGTGCTGCGACTGCCCGTGCACAAGTTCGGGATACTAGGGTACCCCTTACTCTAGTACACCGACAGCACTGCTGTCATGCTGATGCATTGTGTATGGCTAATGTTGGGTGCATCATGACTGGATCTTTTCTACGATGAATTACAATGTTTAGTCACTGCTTGAACTTTGGGGGTGCTCTGCATTTATGTTTTGTGGTCTCAAAAAGGGCTAGCGTGATACCACTATTATCATATTGTATCATGGTTGTTTTGACAACATGGTGCTATTTGAGATATCTTATTATTGCTCTATAGTTGATTATGTCATTGATATAAATTAATATAATTTTTAAGAGTTATTGTCGGCATGGTTAGTTATAATCTTTGCTGAAAACAGGGGCACTGTTTAAGCTTATTTATGAAACAAGAGCAAAAGATTTTGTAAATTTTTTTCTTTTTCACTTTAATTTTACCAACTAAATTGCTTGAGGACAAGTAAAGGTTTAAGCTTGGGGGATGATACATCTCTGTCGTATCTATAATTTTTTATTGTTTCATGCCAATATTATACAACTTTTACATACTTTTGGCAACTTTTTATATGATTTATTGGACTAACCTATTGATCCAGTGCCGAGTGCCAGTTCCTGTTTTCTGCATGTTTTTTTGTATCGCAGAGTATCCATATCAAATGAAGTCCAAATGCAATAAAAAATTAAGGAGATTTATTTTGGAATATTTGTAATTTTTGGGAGTTGGAATCACCGCAAACGGAGGCCCACACAGGGCACGATACACCTGGATCCGACCCCTAAGCCTGGCGCGTGGTGGTGGGTTATGCCCACCTCGTACGTCGGTTGGAGCTCTAATTTGGGTGAAAAGAAGCTTATATCAGGAAAAAATCATGTAAAAAGATCAGCGCAATCGGAGTTACGGATCTCCGGGAATATAATAAACGGTTTTCGGCCAGATCTGGGGAACACGAAACAGAAGAGAACAGAGAGGGAGATCCAATCTCGGAGGGGCTCTGGCCCCTCCCATACCATGGATACCAAGGACCAGAGGGGTAACTCTCCTCCCATCTAGGGGGAGACCAAGGAAGAAGAAGAAGGAGGGGGGCTCTCTCCCCCTCGCTTCCGGTGGCGCCGGAGTGCCGCCGGGGGCACCGATCGGGACGGCGATCTACATCAACAATCTTGCTACCGTCAACACCAACTCTCTCCCCCTCTATGCAGCGGTGTAACACCTCTTCCCCTGCTGTAATCTCTACTTAAACATGGTGCTCAACTCCATATATTATTTCCCAATGATCTATGGTTATCCTATGATGTTTGAGTAGATCAGTTTTGCCCTGTGGGTTAATCATGATCTTGGTTGGTATGATTGTATATTTTATTTATGGTGCTGTCTTATGGTGCCCTCTGTCTCACGCAAACGTGAGGGGCCCCCGTTGTAGGATGTTGTAATATGTTCATGATTTGCTTATTGTTAGTGTTGCGAGAGTGACAGAAACTTAAATGCGAATAGGTGGGTTATGGCGTATGGGAGTAAAGAGGACTTGATACTTAATGCTATGGTTGGGTTACACGACCTTAATGATCTTCAGTAGTTGTGGATGCTTACTATAGTTTCAATCATAAGTGCATATGATCCAAGTAGAGAAAGTATGTTAGCTCATGCCTCACCCTCATATAAAATTACAAGAATGATTACCAGTACTTGTTATCGATTGCCTAGGGACAAATAACTTTCTTGTTGACAAAAGCTCTCTACTAAAATTAAGTTAGTTGCGTCTTTATCTAAACAGCCCCTATATTTCATTTACGTGCTTTTTATTACCTAGCAAAACTATCCTATCACACCTAGAAAGTACTTCTAGTTTCATACTTGTTCTAGGTAAAGCGAACGTCAAGCGTGCGTAGAGTTGTATCGGTGGTCGATAGAACCTGAGGGAATATTTGTTCTACCTTTAGCTCCTCGTTGGGTTCGACACTCTTACTTATCGAAAGAGGCTGCAATTGATCCCCTATACTTGTGGGTTATTAGGGGAGTTGATACATCTCCAATGTATCTATTTTCCTAACACTTTTCCTCTTGTTTTGGACTCTAATTTGCATGCTTTGAATGAAATTAACACCGGACTGATGCTGTTTTCAGCAGAACTACCATGGTGTTGTTTTTGTGCAGAAATAAAAGTTCTCAGAATGGAACAAAACTTTGCAAGGATTTTTTATATCAAACAAGAGAATTTCTGGAGCCAGGAGGTACCGAGGGGACACAGGTGGGCACAACCACCAGGCGCGCCCCCAGGCGCACCCAGGTGGGTGTTGCCCACCTGGTGGCCCCGCTGACCCTGAAACCGACGCTGTAAAATCCCATTGTTCCAGAAAAAATAAGGGAGAAAGAATTATCGCATTTCACGAGATAGAGCCGCCGCCGTCTCATGTTCTTCATCGGGAGGCCTGATTTGGAGTCTGTCTGTGGCTCCGGAGAGGGGGATCTTCAATCTTCGTCATCACCAACACATCTCCATTGCCAATTCCATGATGCTACCCATCGGGAGTGAGTAATTCCTTCCTGGGCTCGCTGGTCGGTGAGGAGTTGGATGAGATTCATCATGTAATCGGGTTAGTTTTGTTAGGGCCTGATCCCTAGTATCCACTATATTCTGAGATTGATGTTGCTATGACTTTGCCATGCTTAATGCTTGTCATTTTGGGCCCGGGTGCCATGATTTCGGATCTGAACCATTTATGTTATCACCTTATTATCCATGTTTTAGATCCGATCTTGTAAGTTATAGTCACCTACTACATGTTATGATCCGGCAACCCCGGAGTGACAATAGTCGGGACCACTCCCGATGATGACCATAGTTTGAGGAGTTCATGTATTCATCGTGTGTTAATGCTTTGTTCCGGTTCTCTATTAAAAGGAGGCCTTAATATCCCTTTGTTTCCAATAGGACCCCGCTGCCATGGGGGGGGGGTAGGACAAAAGATGTCATGCAATTTCTTTGCGTAAGCTCGTATGACTATTCACGGAATACTTGCCGACATTATATTTATGAACTGGAGCTAGTGCTATATCGCCCTAGGTATAACTGTATCATGATGAATATCATCCAATGAGTCACCGATCCAATGCCTACTAATTTATCTTATGTTGTTCTTGCTAAGTTACTATTGCTACTACTGCTATCCTTACTGCTACAATATCACTTCTATCATTGTTACTGTTATTGTTGTTGCTGCTACTATCATCAAAACTATCATACTACTGTGCTACTAATCACTTTGTTGCAAATAATTAATCCCCAGGTGTGGGTGAATTGACAACTCAACTGCTAATACCTTCAAATATTCTTTGGCTCCCCTTGTGTCGAATCTATAAATTTGGGTTGAATACTCTACCCTCGAAAACTGTTGCGATCCCCTATACTTGTGGGTTATCAGAATATATAAAAACTATTGGATAAAAGAAGTACCAGAGGGGGCCACCCAGGTGCCCACGAGGCACCAGGGCGCGCCCACCCCCCAACCCTGCTACGTCTTGAGCTTGCGTTGGTTTTCCTTGAAGAGGAAAGGGTGATGCAGCAATAGTAGCGTAAGTATTTCCCTTAGTTTTTGAGAACCAAGGTATCAATACAGTAGGAGGCTCCTCAAAATTCCAACGCACCTACACAAACAAACAAAGAACTCGCAACCAACGCAATAAAGGGGTTGTCAATCCCTTCATGGCCACTTTGCAAAAGTGAGATCTGATAGAGATAGTATGATAAGATAAATATATTTTTGGTATTTTATAATATAGATTGGAAAAGTAAAGATGCAAATAAAAGTTGCTTGAAAGCTTATATGATAAAAGATAGACCCGGGGTCCATAGGTTTCACTAGTGGCTTCTCTCAAGATAGCATAAGTATTACAGTGGGTGAACAAATTACTGTCGAGCAATTGATAGAAAAGCGAATAATTATGAGATTATCTAGGCATGATCATGTATATAGGCATCACGTCCGTGACAAGTATGTTGGAGATATGCCCTAGAGGCAATCATGTATGATGATATTTCCTATGTGTTTATGAATAAAGATAGTACTTGGACATTGTCACTGATGTGTATCAGCAAGTACGTGACTTGTTTGTGGGACTATGCATTTTATGATGACTGTCCTAAAAGGTCCCTAGTCGAAAGGGCTGTGTGGACGCGCATCCGACTAGACTAGCATATGACACGGTCGATGGCTTGGTCTCACTAGCCATGAAGCATTGGATGCTAACCGGATAATATGGACTTGGAAGGTCTGGTCGGATTTGACGTAGTCGGATCCGAGTCGAGATAAGGTCCGAGTCGGACAGACCCAGCTATGAGACGCATCGATATGTCATCTGTGAGTCTCTAGTACAACATACGTTCTATGTCCTAAGACCTGAGCTGACGCATGTACTCGGGATGGTGACAGACTTGCTTTGGGCCGACCAAACGCTACTCCGTGACTGGGTAGTTACAAAGGTAGGTTTCGGTTTGTCGATCCCATCTTTGCGAGACATGGTCGAGCAAGATGGGATTTGCCCCTCCGATCGAGAGATATACTGGGCCCCTCGTGTGATCCGACCAAGAGAAGCATGGCCATGCGACAAGGATTATGAGATAATCCGGATTGTGGTCGGTATCACTGGAATGAGAAAGAGGTCGGGCTAGCACAAGGATGACAGTCTCGCCTTGAGCCCGACAACATATATCGTGAGGAAAAGGGAATAGAAGTGTGACATGTTGTACAGGTTCGCCTAACAAGCTTCATAGTCTTCTTGGTGGTCGGCACACCTTGCTAGAGGCCGCTACCAACCGTGTAGGTCAGAGGTGATCCGAACTGCGACCAAGCCGACTTGAACCTAAGGGGTCGCGCGCTTAAGGGAAGGAACCTACGAGGTCGGATACAAGGACACTGGTCGGATGTGATCCGATCTGTATTCGGATTGTGGCCGAGTAGACTTGTGGGCTTTAGGGTCCATGCGAGGCCCAAGTGTTGAGCCCGCGACGGACGCCTATATAAAGTGGAGGTGCGGCACACTCATGAGGTTGATCACTTCGGCATTGTAACTAGGGTCTGCATGTGTTGCGAATAGCCACCTCCACTCACCGCCGACTGTGTGATCGAACCTAGCAGTCCGAAGCATGGTGTTCCTCCTGCACGCGCGGATACCGTTAGAGGCGGTGCACCTGCGCCGCTCCGGCGAACTTGTACGTGGGATCGGACGATCGGCTGTTCAAGGGAGATCGCACGAGGAGGAGACGATCCACGTAGACGCGATGCCCCAACTCTTCTTCTGTTGCACGCCACTGCGCGTCTAGTGGTAATGAACTGTGATCCATCTCCTGTAGCATGTTCTTGGTTGTTCTGCGTGTAGGAAATTTTAAATTTGCAGTCGACGCACCCTACCATAGACCCCAACAAAGTAGACCGACTCCTGCCTGCATCTTCTACTATTACTCCACAAATCGACCGCTATCCAGCATGCATCTAGAGTATTAAGTTCATAAGAACAGAGTAACGCATTAAGAAAGATGACATGATGTAGAGGGATAAAATCAAGCAATATGATATAAACCCCATCTTTTTTTCCTCGATGGCAACAATACAATACGTGCCTTGCAACCCCGCCACATCCTTTGGGTAAGGACACCACAAGATTGAACCCAAAGCTAAGCACTTCTCCCATGGCAAGAAAGATCAATCTAGTAGGCCAAACCAAACTGATAATTCGAAGAGACTTGCAAAGATAACTCAATCATACATAAAAGAATTCAGAGGAGATTCAAACATTTCTCATAGATAAACTTGATCATAAACCCACAATTCATCAGATCTCGACAAACACACCGCAAAAAGAGTTACATCAAATAGATCTCCACAAGAGAGGGGGAGAACATGGTATTGAGATCCAAAAAGAGAGAAGAAGCCATCTAGCTAATAACTATGGGCCCGAAGGTCTGTGGTAAACTACTCACAACTCATCGGAGGGGATATGGTGTTGATGTAGAAGCCCTCCATGGTCGATTCCCCCTCCAGCGGAGTGCCGACGAAGGCTCCAAGATGGAATCTCACGGATACAGAAGGTTACGGCGGTGGAAATTGTTTTTCGTTGGCTCCCTTGATGTTTTCGGGGTACGTGGGTATATATAGGAGGAAGAAGTAGGTCGGTGGCCGCCCGAGGGGCCCACGAGATAGGGGGCGCACCCTCCTATCTCGTGGCCGCCTCGGCTGCTTCTTGGCTTGCACTCCAAGTCCTCTGGATCACGTTCGTTCCAAAAATCACGCTCCCGAAGGTTTCATTCCGTTTGGACTCCGTTTGATATTCCTTTTCTTCGAAATAATGAAATAGGCAAAAAAACAGCAATACGGGCTGGGCCTCCGGTTAGTAGGTTAGTCCCAAAAATGATATAAATATGTAAAATAAAGCCCATAAACATCCAAAAGGGGTAATATAATAGCATGGAACAATAAAAAATTATAGATACGTTGGAGACGTATCAAGCATCCCCAAGCTTAATTCCTGCTCGTCCTCGCGTAGGTAAATGATAAAAACCGAATTTTTGATGTGGAATGCTACCTAGCATAATTCTCAATGTAATTTTCTTTATTGTGGCATGAATGTTCAGATCCAAATGGTTCAAAATAAAAGTTCATATTGACACAAGAAATAGTAATACTTCAAGCATACAAATCAAAGCAATCATGTCTTCTCAAAATAACATGGCTAAAGAAAGTTCATCCCTACAAAATCAAATAGTTAGGCTATGCTTCATTTTCGTCACACAAAAATATTGCCAAATTCTACACCCCCGATGACAAGCCAAGCAATTGTTTCGTACTTAAATAATCTCAAACTTTTTCAACTTTCACGCAATACATGAGCGTGAGCCATGGATATAGCACTATGGGTGGAATAGAATATGATGATGGGGATTGTGTGGAGAAGACAAAAGAGGAGAAAGTCTCACATTGACGAGGATAATCAACGGGCTATGGAGATGCCCATTAATTGATGTCAACATGAGCAGTAGGGATTGCCATGCAACGGATGCACTAGACCTATAAATGAATGAAATCTCAACAAAAGAAAACTAGTGGGAGCGCATCCAACTTGCTTGCTCACGAAGACCTAGGGCATTTTGAGGAAGCCCATCGTAGGAATATACAAGCCAAGTTCTATAATGAAAAATTCCCACTAGTATATGAAAGTGACAACATAAGAGACTCTCTATATGAAGAACATGGCGCTACTTTGAAGCACAATATATGAGACTCACTATATGAAGGACATGGTGCTACTTTGAAGCACAAGTGTGGAAAAAGAGATAGTAACATTGCCCCTTTTATTTTTTTATTTTTTTCTTTGGCATTTCCTTTTTTCTTCTTCTTTTCTTCTTTTTTTCCTTTTTGGGGCAATGCTCTAATAATGATGATCATCACACTTTTATTGATTACAACATATGAATTACAACTCGAAACTAGAACAAGATATGACTCTATATGAATGCCTCCGTGATGTGCGGGATGGTGCAATGAATCAAGAGTGACATGTATGAAAAATTATGCATGGTGGCTTTGCCACAAATACGATGTCAACTACATGATCATGCAATGGCAATATGACAAAAGTAATGCGTGTCATGATGATAAATGGAACGGTGGAAAGTTGCATGGCAATATATCTCGGAATGGCTATGGAAATGCCATAATAGGTAGGTATGGTGGCTGTTTTGAGGAAGATATAAGGAGGTTTATGTGTGATAGAGTGTATCATATCACAGGGTTTGGATGCACCGGCGAAGTTTGCACCAACTCTCAAGGTGAGAAAGGGCAATGCACGGTACCGAAGAGGCTAGCAATGGTGGAAAGGTAAAAGTGCGTATAATCCATGGACTCAACATTAGTCAAAAGAACTCATATACTAATTGCAAAAATTTAGAATTCATCAAAAACCAAGCACTACGCGCATGCTCCTAGAGGGATAGATTGGCAGGAAAAGACCATCGCTCGTCCCCGACCGCCACTCATAAGGATGCACAATCCAAGTACACTTCATGTTTCAAATTTGTTACACAACTTTAACCATACGTGCATGCTACGGGACTTGCTAACTTCAACACAAGCATTCTTTAAATTCATAATCACCCAACTAACATGACTTTAATATCACTACCTCCATATCTCAAAACAATTATCAAGTATCAAATTGATCATAGCATCCAATTCACCTCCTATGATAGTTTTTATTATACCAACTTGGATGCCTACCATTCTAGGACCAATTTTATAACCATAGCAAATACCATGCTGTTCTAAAAGACTCTCAAAATAATATAAGTGAAGCATGAGAGACTAGCAATTTCTACAAAATTAAGCCACCACCGTGATCTAAAAGATATAAGTGAAGCACTAGAGCAAAAACTATCTAGCTCAAAAGATATAAGTGAAGCACATAGAGTATTCTAATAAATTTTAATCAAGTAGGCTTCTCCCAAAAGGTGTGTACAACAAGTATGATTGTGGAAAACTAAAAAGCAAATACTAATATCATACACAACGCTCCAAGCAAAACACATATCATGTGGCGAATAAAAATATAGCTCCAAGTAAAGTTACCAATGAACGAAGACGAAAGAGGGGATGCCTTCACGAGGCATCCCCAAGCTTAGGCTTTTGTCTATGCTTGAATATCTTGGGGTGACATGGGCATCCCCAAGCTTAGGCTTTTTCCACTCCTTATTCCATAGTCCATCAGATCTTTACCCAAAACTTGAAAACTTCACAACACAAAACTCAACAGGAAATCTCGTAAGCTCCGTTAGTGAAAGAAAACAAAACCACCATATAAGGTACTGTAATGAACTCATTCTTTTTTTATTTTGATGTTAAACCTACTGTATTCCAACTTATCTGTGGTTTATAAACTATTTTACTAGCCGTAGATGCATCAAAATAAGCAAACAACACACGAAAGGCAGAATATGTCAAAAACAGAACAGTCTGTAGCAATCTGTAACTAACGCAAACTTATGTAACTCTAAAAATCCTACAAAAATAGGAAGTCCTGGAAAATTTGTCTATTTATCAGAATAAAAAAGAATAAACGCAAAATCACGTTTATGTGATTTAACAAAACTAATTTCTTTCACCCAAAGTTTCTGTTTTTCAGCAGAATCAAATTAACTATCACCTTAGGTTATCCTATAGGTTCTACTTGGCACAAACACTAATTAAAACATAAAAAACACATCTAAACAGAAGGTAGATACAAAATTTATTACTAAATAGAAACAAAAACAAAAAACACAAATAAAATTGGGTTGCCTCCCAACTAGCGCTATCGTTTAACGCCCCTAGCTAGGCATGAAAGCGAAGATATATCTAAGTAGTGCCATCGTTGGCACTCAATTCATAAGTAGCTTGGATCATAGATTCATAAGGTAATTTGACTTTATTTTTTGGAAAGTGCTCCATGCCTTTCCTTAGTGGAAATTGGAATCTAATATTCCCTTCCATCATATCAATAATCGCGCCAATCGTTCTAAGGAAAGGTCTACCAAGAATAATAGGGCAAGAAAGATTGCAATCTATATCAAGAACGATAAAATCTACGGGCACCAAATTTCTATTTGCGACAATGAGAACATCATTGATCCTTCCCATTGGCTTTTTAATGGTGGAATCCGCAAGGTGCAAATTTAAAGAGCAATCATCAAGATCATGGAAACCTAGAATATCACATAAAGTTTTCGGAATCGTGGAAACACTAGCACCCAAATCACACAAAGCAAAACGCTCATGATCTTTAATTTTAATCTTTATAGCAGGTTCCCACTCATCATTAAGTTTTCTAGGTATAGAAACTTCCAAATTAAGTTTTGCATCATAAGATTGCATCAAGGCATCAACGATATGTTTGGTAAAAGCTTTATTTTGACTATAAGCATGAGGAGAATTAACAACGGATTGCAACAAGGACATACAACCTCCTAAAGAACAATTATCATAATAAAATTCCTTGAAATCCGAGATAGTGGGTTCAATGCTATTTAAAGTCATGACCTCTCCAATCCCACTTTTACCAAATTTAGCATCAAGATCTAAAACCTCCGAATTATTGGGATGCCTTCTAACTAAAGTTGACTCATCTCCAGTCCCATTATTATTAAGATTCATATTGCAAAACAAAGATCTAATAGGAGAGACATCAATAACTTTAAGATCTTCATCATTATTTTTATTGAAACTAGAAGAACACGCCTTTACAAAGTAATCTTTCTTACCACGCAATCTAGCGGTTCTTTCCTTGCACTCATCAATGGAAATTCTCATTGCTTTGAGAGACTCATTGATATCATGCTTAGGAGGAGTAGATCTAAGTTTAAGAGAATCAACATCAAGCGAAAGTCTATCAACGTTCCTAGCCAAATCATCAACTTTGAGCAATTTTTCTTCAAGAAAAGCATTAAAATTCTTTTGAGAAATCATAAATTCTTTCACACTATTCTCAAATCAGAGGGCATCTTATTAAAATTATCATAAGAATTATTGTAGTAATTTCCATAATTATTAGAGGAATTACTAGGAAACGGTCTAGGATTAAAGTTTCCTCTATAAGCATTGTTTCCAAAACTATTCCTTCCAACAAAATTCACATCCATAGATTCATTATTATTCTCAATAAAAGTATACAAAGGCATATCATTGGGATCAAGAGGAGTATTTTTAGTAGCAAATAATTTCATAAGTTCATCCATCTTTCCACTCAAAACATTGATTTCTTCTATAGCGTGCACTTTTTTACTAGAAGATCTTTCGGTGTGCCATTGAGAATAATTAGCCATAATATTATAAAGAAGTTTTGTAGCATCTCCTAACGTGATTTCCATAAATGTGCCTCCCGCGGCCGAATCTAAAAGATTTCTAGAAGCAAAGTTCAAACCAGCATAAAAATTTGTATGATCATCCATAAATTCAAACCATGAGTAGGGCAATTGCGAATCGTTAATTTCATTCTTTCCCAAGATTGGGCAACATGCTCATGATCAAGTTGTTTAAAATTCATAATATCGTTCCTAAGAGTGATAATCTTAGCGAGAGGAAAATACTTAGAGATAAAAGCATCTTTGCACTTGTTCCAAGAATCAATACTATTTTTAGGCAAAGACGAAAACCAAAATTTAGCACGATCTCTAAGTGAAAACGGAAATAACTTCAATTTAACAATATCATTATCCGTATCTTTCTTCTTTTGCATATCACACAAATCAACAAAGTTGTTTAGATGAGTAGCGGCATCTTCACTAGGAAGGCCGGCGAATTGATCTTTCATAACAAGATTCAGCAAAGCAGTATTGATTTCACAAGACTCAACATCATTAAGAGGAGCAATAGGAGTACTAAGAAAATCATTATTATTGGTATTGGAGAAATCAAACAATTTGGTATTATGTTGCACCATGGCAATAAGTAATCCAACACACAAGCAAACAAAAAAAGGCAAGCGAAAAAGAGAGGAGAAGATTGGGAAAGAGAGGGCAAATAAAACGGCACGGGTGAAGTGGGGGAGAGGAAAACGAGAGGCAAATGTCAAATAATGTAAATGCGAGGGGGATGAGTTTGTGATGGGTACTTGGTATGTCCTGACTTGAGCGAAGACCTCCTCGGCAACGGCGCCAGAAGTCCTTCTTGGTACGTCTTGAGCTTGCGTTGGTTTTCCTTGAAGAGGAAAGGGTGATGCAGTAATAGTAGCGTAAGTATTTCCCACCGTTTTTGAGAACCAAGGTATCAATCCAGTAGGAGGCTCCTCAAAAGTCCCACGCACCTACACAAACAAACAAAGAACTCGCAACCAACGCAATAAAGGGGTTGTCAATCCCTTCACGACCACTTCCGAAAGTGAGATCTGATAGAAATAGTATGATAAGATAAATATATTTTTGGTATTTTATAATATAGATTGGAAAAGTAAAGATGCAAATAAAAGTAGATTGCAAGCTTATATGATAAAAGATAGACCCGGGGGCCATATGTTTTCACTAGTGGCTTCTCTCAAGATAGAATAAGTATTACTGTGGGTGAACAAATTACTGTCGAGCAATTGATAGAAAAGCGAATAATTATGAGATTATCTAGGCATGATCATGTATATAGGCATCACGTCCGTGACAAGTAGACCGACTCCTGCCTGCATCTACTACTATTACTGTCGGATTTCGGGTTCCGGCAGACCCTTGAGGTTCGAACACTGGGGTGCGCTCTGAGATTCAACCCTCTACCGGCTCGCTCCTCGCCGAATCACTAGGACCTAAACTACCAAACTGAACAGCACAAGAGACACAAGATTTATACTGGTTCAGGCCACCATTGTGGTGTAATACCCTACTCCAGTGTGTGGTGTGGTGGATTGCCTCTTGGGCTGATGATGAACAATACAAGGAAGAACAGCCTCGCGAGGGTCTGTTCTTGGCTGGTGCGATGAACTGCTGGGAGGGGTTCAGTCGCTCTATCTACTGGTTTCTTGATGAGGATCCAGATGCCTCTACCCTAGGGGTGGCTAGTCCTATTTATAGGCAAAGGCCCTGGGCCTCTTCCCAAATATTGAGCGGGAAGGGCGCCAACAATTGGCCATTTTGAAGGGGAACAGCAGGTACACTTATCTGACTAAAGTTGGTCCTCGCTTTGTCAAAGGCTCGTGATGACCTTGCTTGGCTCCACAATGACTTCCTTCGTCACTGGGCTGGTCTTGGTCTTGTTGCACCGAAATGGACGCCTTTGCTTGATGCTCTTGCTGCGCTTGCTCCTTTGCACCAAAGAGGAAAGGAGGACATCTGCTGCTGGGCTGGCGCCCGACCGCTCCCTTGGTCGTCATGGCTTGCGTCATGGGCACCTCGCGAGGTACCCTGCCTTGAACTCTCCGCCCCCTCATGAGCCAGCCTGACGAGGCCGTGCCTGAGGAAGCTCCTTGTCGTCCGCCCCGTGAGGCCTTGCCCCTCGCGAGGGTCTTGAGCTTGCGTTGATGAAGATGGGCTGTGCTGGGCCAACTTTGAGCCACACCACAGGCCGCAGGAAAGCAAGTCTGGGGACCCCCGTTCCCAGAACGCCGATAGTAGCCCCCGGGCCCACGGCGCGCCCGAACTTGGCCGAGCAGAGAGGCGAAAGGGCAAGTGCGAAGTGTCGCGGGCCCTAACAGCCTGCGGCCTTGGGCGCCGCGTGGCGGTTGATTGGATGTGGGCGCCACTGTTCCCCCACGCCTCCTTATTTTGTGCCTTGCTAGGCGGACACGCTGCCGCACACAGCCGTTCCCCTTTCTGCTGCTTGAGCGCTCTCTGCCCCTTCTTCTCTCGAACTCTAGCTCCTGCATCTAATCCAATCTCGAACCTTCGCCATCCCCTTCTTGTCGTCATGGCCCCGCCGAGGAAGGGAAAAGGGAAGAAGCCCGCGCCGCCGCCTCGCTCGCCGTCGACGGCGGCCCCCGCCGTCGATTGGCCGGTCATAGTCAATCAAGAAGGCCTGGGCAAGGTCCGCTCGGCCCTGGCCACCATCTTCAATGAGTGCGGGAGGACGACGTCCTGGTCCGCGTCTCGCTTCTCCATTGACAGGATTCCCACCGAGGTACGGTATTTCGCCGACGCCCTGTGGGCGGGACTGGTTCCCCCTTCTCTGATTTCTTCAACGCCGTGCTTTCCCACTATCAGATCCACATGGTGCATCTGGGTCCTGAATCCATCACCCTTCTCGCGGTATTTGCCTTCGTTTGCGAGGCAATGACGGGCATCCTTCCTTCGGTTGCCTTACTGCGCCACTTCTTCTCTCTGCGCCTTGTTGACCCCATCCAATGCTCGGGGTGCGTGAGCTTCATTGCTGTGCCTGAGACAGTGGCTTCCGGAATTGACTTCAGTCTTCCTCCGCCCGCGCCTGGGTTTCGCGAGCGGTGGTTGTACGTGGACGTAGGGGTGCCCAGCCCCTTGCTGACGGAGCCATCTTCGCCTGCTGTCCCCAACTCAGGCTGGGGCCAAGTCACGCTCGCGAGCCCCCGGCTCGCCTTTGTCTGGCACCGCTTCGAGTTCCTGAGGAAGCTTGGCGTGACAGTGCCCAAGGTGGTGAAGGAGTTCTTGCTATGCCGCGTCGCCCCTCTCCAGCGCCACTCTCATCGAATGTGGGCCTACAGCGGTCGTAGGGACCGTATGCGGCTCCAGGAAGGGGACCTGACGCATGAAGCTCTGAGGAAGGTGCTCTTGGTCTTGACTGGGGATCCTTTCCCCGGCGACATTCGTCAAGGGGGGGCCTTGTTGTACCTCTGCTCGAACAGAGGCGACTTTGTGAGCCAGATGCCCATCTTCGACGAATGGGGGCTGCGCCCCGCTGGCCTCCAGGGGCCTCGTGAGAACCCAGTGGTGGTGGTTGCCCTCGCAGCCGCCCGGGGCGACTCTTCCTCAACTGGTGGTGCAGGGAGGCATGAGCCTCCGGAGGCCGAGGGTGCCCTCGCCGAGGCGACAGCGCTGGGCGACGCTCATGAGGGAGTGGCTTCTGAGGTTCGTGCTACCGCCGTTGAAGGTGGCGAGAGGACGCTTGCAGTGCCTGAGGCTGAGGCTCCCGAGGCCCCAGCCGCTCTTCTTGGTGAGGCGATCAGCAGCGCGCATCAGGCGGACGCCCCCGACACGAGTCGCCTCGATGCTTCCTCCTCGTCGCAAGATGACCCTTGCGCCCAACTCTTGGGCCGCTTCCGCGTGGACTTTGAGGCTCTACGGAAGAGGAGGGAGGCCCTGGGCGACGACTACCCTTGTCGCCTGCTGAAGCGTAGGAAGTACTATGCCATCGACGAGTAAGCCTTCTCCCTTTCCTGCTCCTGACTCTTTCGTTGCTTGTTCTGATCCTTGCCCTGCAGGGCCCTTCCTTCCGAGCTTACGGGGGTGGATGAGGAGCCATCCCCTTCTCCTCCGCCTCTTCCGTCATCTTCGACCATCCCGAGCAGCCGGGCCCTCGTGGTGAGGCCGGCTGGCGAGACGAGTCATCCTGAAACGCAACTTGGCCCTGCGCTCCCCGCGGTCTTCCTTCGCGGGCCTTCCCGTGGCATAGCCAGCCTGTCGTGGGCTTCTCGTCTGGCTGTGGACCGCGATTGGCTGGGGTACTCCCGGCGCTCTTTACTTGGAGATGGGCTGGCTTTAGGTCGGGCCTTCGGCAGGGCGCGCCCGGTCATCTCAAGGGCGCCAGCCCCCAGCCCCCTGCCCGAGAGGGGAGCGCTGATCCGCGCCCCACGGCGCTTGCTCAGGGCGGATGATGGTGTGGAGGACGTACTCGAGCGCGCCCGGGAGCGTCGTGCTCTTCGCCAAGGGTTCCTCCGGAGGGCGGCTGACGCGGTGAGCCTGCTTGGTGAGGAACTTGCTGATGAGGACGCGCGCCTTGAGGCCGAGGGCCTTCGGCTGGTTGCGGAGAGGCGCGAGCTGGAGGCGGCTGCCGCCCTTGCGCTCCGTCGGCGCGATCTTGATGATGAGAAGGCCAAGGTGTCGCTGGCTGCCTCTCGGGAGGCCCGTTCCCAGGCCGTCGAAGAAGCCCGAGAAGCCGACCGGCGGCGAGAGGCCACGGAGGAGCGGGCACAGGAACTCTTGGCCCGGTGCCGCTCACTGGAGGAGCAGGTGGAGCTGCGCGAGGCGGCCCTTGCATCGATGAAGGTGGCCTCCGGCGACCCAGTGGAGCTCCAGAAGCTGAGGAGGCGTTGATGCTGGAAGCTACCGAACGCGTGCGCGAGCACGAGCACCTGCAGACGAGGGAGCGCTGGGTGACACGGGTGGAGGACGACGTCGCTGCTCGGGAAGCCCGTGTCGCGGAGGAGGTCGGACGTCGGGTGGCGATGGCGCGCCTGAATCTTGAGCGCGAGCTTAAGGAGAGGCTGGAGTTGGTCCGAACCGAGGCTGAAGGTAGGACCAACGCCCTCAGGGCCAAACTGGAGGAATCAATGAGGCAGGCTGATGCCTTGCGGGTCGCACTTGAGGCAGCACAGGGGGAGTCAGCTACTTCCCATGCCGAGGTGCTTCTTCTTCGCCGACACATGGTTGAGGCCAAGGCTGTCGCTCGCCAAAACGCGGACGAGATGCGTTAGCGGCGGCTCTTGGAGCATGAGCACGCCCCCATGCTCTCCACGCTTCGAGAGAGGGCCAACATGGCCTTGGGTATCATCTGCGAGGCGGCCGTTGGCGAGCCGTGTGCTATCAACTACGCCGGCAACCTTCAGTTCTTCACTGACATCGTGACGCAGCTGGAGGCACGGTTGGTTCGTGCCAACAGGTTGGTGGAGG
The DNA here is from genome assembly GCA_021437245.1 of Aegilops speltoides. Lineage (NCBI taxonomy): Eukaryota > Viridiplantae > Streptophyta > Magnoliopsida > Poales > Poaceae > Aegilops > Aegilops speltoides. Next base: position 391,495,896 of record CM038144.1, read on the forward strand.
AGAGGAGTCGAGCATTGCTCGGGCGCGCCTTCTCCCGCGTCTTCAGCCATCTCCGGAACATGGACCCTCACTTCGAATTTGACGCTGCCATCGTCCCAGCCCCCCAGGCCGTCCGAGACGACCTAGCGTACTGGGTGGAAGACAACATGGACGCCCTTGTCAAGGCCTTCGCTTCAGACAACGACAGTGTGGTTGTGGCCGCCAACGAGGGCGGCGTGGTGAACGGCCCTGACGCCGCTGGCGGCAACGCGGAGGGCGATGGCGAGGCCAGCGACACCAGCGATAGCTCGAGCGGCGCTCCTGAGGATGCATTGGGGGATTTATCTGACTGATAGCGCGCCGCTCCTGTTTCCTTATCCTGCACGAATAGAACTCAGGCTTTTGTCCCGATGATTGTGAGAGCATTTTGGGAGGGGGTGCCCCTCATGTAAAGCCAATGTTTAGGCGCACTAGTTAATGCTGCATTGCTCATAGGCCCATGCCAAGTGGTTGGCTAGGTGATGATCCGGCTGGTTAGTTTACCTTCGTCCTGCGCGGGTCCTGAGATAATTTGTGGGAGGCTGTGGTGCCTCGAACGCCTCCTGATTGAATCCATAGGATCTGCAGTGAAGAAACCTCCTGAGAGGGTACGTCAGCGGCAGTCTGGGCTGCACGCGAGCTAGGCCTAACCCAGCTCGCGAGGGGCTCACGAGGGGAGGCAGCTGAGGCGAGGTCGTAACCGAAACGCGAGAGATTGCTCGAACGAGACTAAGCAACCCATCCCCAACACACGCAAATTTCAAATTCGAGTTCAACTTAAATCCAGCGGGGGAAAGCAGCAACCAAGGGAAAAGCAACGAAAGCAAACAAAAGGCCGCGTCCGGCACCTAGTCTAGTCTTGGACGTCTTCTCACCAGCGTGGAGCTAAGTGCTGCCACTGGGCGTGGGAGGGAGCCCCAGGGCATGAGGCAGGCACCCCTGAGACTCCGGGGTGTGAACATCCCCACTCATTATTACGTGAGAGTGTCACGGGGCCGCGAGCTTCACAGGCACTGGGCCTTCTTCACAGGTACCGGCCTTGCTTCATATCGCCAGGCGAGGGCCCCGCCTTGCGCCACACTCTAGTGCCATCAACGATGACCGGAAACCAGGACGCCGCCGATGGGGTAGAGCGGTCGCCAGCGGTTCCCCCGACGACCACGGGTCCTCCGCCAGGGGCAGGCCCTGAGTGTCACGCCCAATATGCGACCCTATCCAAAAGGAACTCGAAGGTCCCACCAAGGATAGACCCGCATATTGGAACGCTTTTGCAAGGTGGATATCATTACATCAATATTACATAATAGTGGGGATACATCCAATACATACAATGTCACGCGAATACAACATCATCTTACAAGAGATCCACATCCGACTACGGATGAACCACAAACAGAAACTCAAACAATATCCACCCTGCTAGCCCAGGCTGCCGACCTGGAACCTATCCCCTGATCGAAGAAGAAGCAGAAGAAGAACTCCAAACAAGCAAACATCGCTCTCGCGTCAAGATCATCGCATAACCTGTACCTGCAACTGTTGTTGTAGTAATCAGGAGCCACGAGGACTCAAAGAATCCCATTACCATGGGTATCAAGACTAGCAAAGCTTAATAGGAAAGGAAGGGGTAAAGTGGTGAGGTTGCAGCAGCGACTAAGCAAGTATGGTGGCTAACATACGCAAATGAGAGCGAGAAGAGAAGCAAAGGAACGGTCGTGAAGCTAGCAATGATCAAGAGGTGATCCTGAACTCCTACTTACGTCAATCATAACACAGAAACCGTGTTCACTTCCCGGACTCCGCCGAGAAGAGACCATCACGGCTACACACACGGTTGATGCGTTTTAATTCGGATCTGGTGTCAAGTTATCTACAACCGGACATTAACAAATTCCCATCTGCCACATAACCGCGGGCACGGCTCTCGAAAGTTTAAACCCTGCAGGGGTGTCCCAACTTAGCCCATGACAAGCTCTCGCGATCAACGAAGGAATAGACCTTCTCCCAGGAAGACCTAATCAGTCTCGGAATCCCGGTTTACAAGACATTTCGACAATGGTAAGACAAGACCAGCAAAGCCGCCCGATGCGCCGACAATCCCGATAGGAGCTGCACATATCTCGTTCTCAGGGCAACACCGGATGAGACTAGCTACGAGTAAAACCAGACTTTGAGTTTCCCCGAGGTGGCCCCGCAGGCAGCTCAATTCGGACCAACACTTAGACAAGCATCGCCGGGGGGCTAAAATAAAGATGACCCTCGGGTTGGCCGACCCAAGGAAAGGTATAGGTGGTGGTGAGGCAAATGGTAAAACCAAGGTTGGGCCTTCTTTGGACAAGTTTTATTCAAAGCGAACCGTCGGGGGTCCCATAAATCACCCGACGCGTTAGGAACGCAAAAATCCGGGAACATAACACCGGTATGACGGAAACTAGGGCGGCAAGAGTGGAACAAAACACCAGGCATAAGGCCGAGCCTTCCACCCTTTACCAAATATATAGATGCATTAATAATATAAGAGATATTGTGATATCCCAACATAACCCTGTTCACCATGGAGCAATCTTCAACTTCACCTGCAGCTAGCAACGCTATAAGAGGGGCTGAGCAAAGCGGTAACATAGCCAAACAATGGTTTGCTAGGAATGGTGTCAAAGGTTAGAGGTTCATGGCAATTTGGGAGGCTTGATGAGCAAAAGATAGGTAACGCAGCATAGCGATAGAACGAAGCAACTAGCATAGCAATGATAGTAGTGAGATCCAGGGTAACGGTCATCTTTCCTGAAATCCCGCAAGGAAGAAGAACGAGTCCATGAAGAAGATGAAGCCACGAAGAAGAACGAAGCGTAGACGAACGCATCCTCACGATCGCAACGAAACGGGAACTATCGAGAAGAAGCACACAACATAGTAAACACACCACACATGAACAAGACATGATGCACAACAATCATGATGCATGAAAAAGGCTACATGAAGCTACTCATGGCAAGATATGATGCAAACAAGAACAACACATCAAGGCAAGTTTAAATGAGGCTGGAAACAACATAGAACAAATCCGGTAAGTCCGCATATGCAAATTTCGAAATTGGTCCAGAACTGAATAAACCTTATGTTCAAGTTGTTAAACATCAAGTTAAGATGCACCACGATGATCTACACGAGATTCTAGTCAAGTTACATATAAAGTTCATTAGATTCGGAGCTACGGCCTAGAAGATATGAGCAAAACAAGTTAAGCATGGCATTGATGCAAAATGCACCCAAACATCAAGCAAACACACCAAAACAAGGATGCAACATGATAATATGGAACTACATGCAAAATCAAGCAAGCTTCATATAGAGCACACTCAAAACGGAGCAACGGTGCAACACACACACACACTATACAAGTTATAGCAACAATCTGTCCATAACAGCAACTAGGCATCTTACAAGCATCAAAACAACATGCTACAGCACCCCAACATAAGAACAAAAGGCATGAGCATGAAGTACACGTAAAGCATAACAAAATATGAACACTGAGCTATCTCCAGAAACTACTAGAACATGCTCAAAAACACATGGAAAGATTGCAAATAATAACGAGCTGAGACTTATCAGAAATAACATCAAAGTTGCAATGTTTAGAGCTGTGAAACAACATGTTACAGGAACTTATCATGGCAAACAAAGGCATGGCATGAATCTACTAATTGCATAGATCAAAAATCCCTTACTGACCATGAGCCAAAAAGGACCAGAAGATATGATGGCACCCATGTAAACATGGCAAGTTATATTACAGATTCAAACATGGCAGGAACAACAATAAGTAGGCATGTTCGTGAGCTCTAACCACTCACCACAGAGCAATACATGGCATGGCAAGGCAACCAACAGTAAGAAGGCATGTTTATGAAGCTAAGCATGGCAAGAGCAAGTTCATAGGGTGCATGGATCACTAGCAAAACACATGGGAACAAGTGAACTTAATGTTAACAGGCTGACAACAACATTTTCAAGCAACTTTGGAGCAAGAAATGAACAATCTACAGCAAGCTATAAATGCAACCAAGGGCATGAATGGATAGAGCATGACATGTAGATCAAAACATGTTTATAGGACATCTCCAGATTATGCATAGAATGATTAGTAGAAGCATGTTAACATAGCAACAAAATATAACAGAATCTATCAGAAATCAAGAACAAAGAACTACCCTACTTAGCAAGCTTGATACACTCAGCACACAACTCACAAAAATACATGGTTAACACCTCTGGAAAGATGGCATGGCATAGATCAACATACATGTAGGCATCAACCTCATAGGATGCACATATCAATCATGGCAAAAATGATAAATCAGCAAGTTATAACAGTTTCAGGAGATTAACATCAACATGCATTATTCCAACAGCATTTCAGGCATCAAGATGAGCTCAAATGAAAATGATGCAATGGAATGAAATGAATTACTCGTCGAGACGAACAATTTGACATATTACACACACGAAACGGAGCTACGGATGCAGAGATGTGATGGCATGAACATGGCATAAAAATACTACAGATCTGGGACTTAGTAAAAAATATACCCTCCGAAAAGTCAACTCGGGACGGAGATATCCGGGGCGCGGGGATCCCGTTTGGTTTAACTCCTGGTGGATCTCGTCCATCTTCCCGGACCTCGCCGGAGATGAACGTGGAGGTGGCCGGAGATGGCCGGAGAAAGCACGGGGAGGCCGGAGAAGACCGGGGATGACGGATCCGGTGGTTTCGCCGGATCCGGCACCGAGATGGCCGGGAGAGGACTAGCGGCGAGGGCGGGCGGCGAAGGATGGCGGCGGCGAAGCGAAGCGCGGCGAGGCGCCGGGCGGCGCGGCCGAGGCGCTATGGGCGCTGGTGGCGCGTTGCCGCGGACGCCGAAGCGACGGCGCGGCACGGACGCTGGCCGGGCGACGGACGGACGGGCAGAGGGCGGCGACGCGCCTGGCGGGCGCGCCGGGCGAAGCGGGCGCGAGGCGGCGGGATCTCGCACGGGCCGGGCGGCGGCGGCAGCGGTCGCCGGCGAGGCGCGGGCGGCGGCGCTGCGGCGGCGGGCGACTTCGGTGGTGAGCGACCCGGCGGAGGCGGGGCGCTGGCGGGCCGCGGGCAGGGCGGGCCGGCGGCGGTGCATGGGGACGGGCGGCAGGCCACGTGGCGCGTGGAGGTTGGCTGAGGCGGAGGCGACGATGACGTGGCGACGCCTGATTCGCCGGGGTGAGGTGGAGGCTGGACGTGTCCGGCCGTCGGCGGACATGTCCGGCGGCGCGGAGGGAGGATTTAGGGTTTCGGGGGGAAATGATCCGAAAATGGAGAGGGGAAGACGTTTTTATAGGTGGAGGGAGCTAGGAGAGTCCAAATGAGGTGCGGTTTTCGGCCACGCGATCGTGATCGAACGACCGAGAGCATGGAGGGGAGTTAGATGGGTTTTGGGGCACTTTGGAAGGGGGTGTTGAGCTGCAACAAAAGAGGCTTTGTGGTTACCCGGTTAACCGTTGAAGTATCAAACGACCTCCAAATGGCACTAAACTTGACAGGCGGTCTATCGGTGGTATACCAAGGCCGCTTGGCAAACCTCGGGCCATTCTTAGAACGTTTAACACCCGCACAAGAGAAGAAGGTCAAAAGGGACCGCCGGAAGACATAGGAGTGCCGGAGTGCAAAACGGACAACGGGGAAAATGCTCGGATGCATGAAACGAACACTAATGCGAAATGAGATGCACATGATGACATGATATGAAATGCATATGATGACATGGCAAAATACAACACGCAAGCAAATGACATGGCAACAACGGCAAATAATCGGCGCGACACGGGCGATTGAACTGGCGTTACATCGAGGCACCTCTCTAGCGGAGGGCCTACCTCCGGGAACGCTTTGCTCAACGCCGCGGTGGTGATGTCGGATCTCGGCCCCTCTCCCGCAGCCCCGACGCCTCCTCCCGAGGGGTAAGAGATCTTGGAGCGGGCAGCTGCTTCGCTTGGCGACCTGCACCTCCCGCGACCCATGATTAGTGTATGCCTGCTCCGAGGGATTAGTGGCACCGATAATCGCCGCCCCAAAGATGACCGGCGGGCCGCCCCGGTTCCTGGAAGAGCTCAGCCTCGGCGCCTCGTCCCCCCAGCTTGGGCTGAGGAGCGAGCCTTGTTCGCCCTCGCGCTGGTGCCCTTGATCCATCATGTGGGGCACGATTTTCCGTGGCCGTCACCCCAAAGGCTGCGCCAGGGGCTCGCGTGCCCATGCAGCTCGCTGACGTGCCGGCCCGGTGATGGTAGCACGGCGGCCCACGGGGGCCATGGGTCGCGACGAGTCCTTCTTCACTGACGGGGAGCGGAGCCGGCGCTGCCGCCGACCCTGTGCTGATGGCTTCGCTGGTGTTGGAGTAGCTTTGGAGCCCGCGGTTGCACGCAGACCCCAGCTGGCCGCCTGACCCGAGGCGGAGCGGTGTGCGAGGGGTGAGCCCCCGAGGCGGCGAAGCCCAGGAGCTCCACCACCCGCTCTAGCAGCACGTCACGGCTGCCTTCCATCAATCTGCACTGTAGCAGCTCTCGGGCCACCGTGAGCGCGGCCCTTGAGTTCGCCTGCTCCCGGCGGGTGTACGGCGCCGCTGCCGTGGCGTGGTTGAGGCCCTCGCTGCCGACCACGCTCGCCACGGTGTTAGGGCTGCCGAGGTCTGTCGCGTCGCCACGGGCCATGGCGCCCTGCGGACCCATGAGCTGCCTGGGGCACGGGTCGCCGGGAGAGCGGCTCGCTGGGAGGGCTAAGCCGCCTAAGGATCTGGGTTCCCGCCTTGTCACCGGACATGGTGATAACGATGCGACAGGCGCAAAGCGGTGGAAGGCGGATCCCGCGCACCTACCGGGCGCGCTAAATGTCGGATTTCGGTTCAGCGGACCCTTGAGGTTCAACACCGGGTGCGCACGAGATTCAACCCTCTACCGCTCGCTCCTCGCCAATTACTAGGACCTAAACTACTAAACTGAACAGCACAAGAGACACAAGATTTATATCGTTCAGGCCACCATTGTGGTGTAATACCCTACTCAAAGGTGTGGTGTGGTGGATTGCCTCTTGGACTGATGATGAACAATACAAGGAAGAACACCCTCGCGAGGGTCTGTTCTTGGCTGGTGCGATGAACTACTGGGAGGGGTTCAGTCGCTCTATCTACTGGTTTCTTGATGAGGATCCATATGCCTCTACCCTCGGGGTGGCTAGTCCTATTTATAGGCAAAGGCCCTGGGCCTCTTCCCAAATATTGAGCGGGAAGGGCGCCAACAATTGGCCATTTTGAAGGGGAACAACGGGTACACTTATCCTGACTAAAGTTGGTCCTCGCCTGTCAAAGGCTCTGGTGATGACGCCGGCTTGGGCTCCACAATGACTTCCTTCTGGCCGCTGGGCTAGTCTTGGTCTTGTTGCACCGAAATGGACGCCTTTGCTTGATGCTCTCGCCTGCGCTTGCTCCCTTTGCACCAAAGAGGAAAGGAGGACATCATGGGTGGCGCCGACCGGGCGCCCTTGGTCGCCATGGCTTGCGTCATGGGCACCTCGCGAGGTACCCTGCCTTGAAGTCTCCGCCTCATGAGCCAGCCTGACGAGGCCGTGCTCGAGGAAGCCTTGTCGCCCACCTCATGAGGCTTGGCCTCGCGAGGGTCTTGAGCTTATTGATGAAGATGGGCTGTCTGGGCCTCCTTGAGCCACGCCACAAAGCCGCAGTGCAAGTCTGGGGACCCCCGTTCCCAGAACGCCGACAATTACTCCACACATCGACCGCTATCCAACATGCATCTAGAGTATTAAGTTCATAAGAACAGAGTAACGCATTAAGAAAGGTGACATGATGTAGAGGGATAAAATCAAGCAATATGATATAAACCCCATCTTTTATCCTCGATGGCAACAATACAATACGTGCCTTGCAACCCCCATCACTTCGGGTAAGGACACCGCAAGATTGAACCCAAAGCTAAGCACTTCTCCCATAGCAAGAAAGATCAATCTAGTAGGCCAAACCAAACTGATAATTCGAAGAGACTTGCAAAGATAACTCAATCATACATAAAAGAATTCAGAGGAGATTCAAATATTTCTCATAGATAAACTTGATCATAAACCCACAATTCATCAGATCTCGACAAACACACCGCAAAAAGAGTTACATCAAATAGATCTCCACAAGAGAGGGGGAGAACATGGTATTGAGATCCAAAAAGAGAGAAGAAGCCATCTAGCTAATAACTATGGGCCCGAAGGTCTGTGGTAAACTACTCACAACTCATCGGAGAGGATATGGTGTTGATGTACAAGCCCTCCATGGTCGATTCCCCCTCCGGCGGAGTGCCGACGAAGGCTCCAAGATGGGATCTCGCGGATACAGAAGGTTACGGCGGTGGAAACTATTTTTCGTTGTCTCCCTGGATGTTTTTGGGGTACGTGGGTATATATAGGAGGAAGAAGTAGGTCGGTGGCCGCCCGGGGGGCCCACGAGACAGGGGGGCGCACCCAGAGGGGGTGGGTGTGCCCTCCTATCTCATGGCCGCCTCAGCTGCTTATTGGCTTGCACTCCAAGTCCTCTGGATCACGTTCGTTCCAAAAATCACGATCCCGAAGGTTTCATTCCGTTTGGACTCCGTTTGATATTCCTTTTCTTCGAAATACTAAAATAGGCAAAAAAACAGCAATACGGACTGGGCCTCCGGTTAGTAGGTTAGTCCCAAAAATGATATAAATATGTAAAATAAAGCCCATAAACATCCAAAAAGGGTAATATAATAGCATGGAACAATCAAAAATTATAGATACGTTGGAGACGTATCAACCCCCCAGGGCGCGCCCTGGCGGCTTATGGGGCCCCTGGCTAGCCTTTGGTGCCCATCTTCTTGTATATAAGCCCATTTGCCCTAGAAAAAAGGGAGAGACTTTTGGACAGAGCGCTGCCGTCTCTAGGCGGAACTTGGGCAGGAGCACTTTTGCTCTCCGCCGAAGCGATTCTGCCAAGGATACTTCCCTCCAGGAGGGGGAGATCGAAGCTATCGTCATCACCAACAACCCTCCCATCATGGGAGGACCAATCTTCATCAACATCTTCACCAGCACCATTTCATCTCAAACCATAGTTCATCTCTTGTATTCAATATTTGTATCAGAACCTCAGATTGGTACCCGTGGGTTGCTAGTAGTGTCGATTACATCTTGTAGTTGATGCTAGTTGATTTATTTGGTGGAAGATTAAATGTTCAGATCCATTGTGCTATTCAATACCCGTATGATCTTGGACATGAATATGATGTGTGAGTAGTTACGTTTGTTCTTGAGGACATGAGAGAAATCTTGTCATAAGTAATCATGTGAATTTGGTATTCGTTCGATATTTTGATGATATGTATGTTGTTGTTTCCCTTAGTGGTGTTATGTGAACGTTGACTACATGAAACTTCACCATCTTTGGGCCTAAGGGAATGCCTTAGTAGTGTTATGTGAACGCCGACTACATGAAACTTCACCATATTTGGGCCTAAGGGAATGCACCGTGGAGTAGTATTTAGATGATCGGTTGCTAGAGTGACAGAAGTTTAAATCCTAGTTTATGCATTAATTCGTAAGGGGCTTGTTGGGGATATAACTATTAGGCATGACCCGCCCAGGGGGGCCGGGTTATACCTATGGCGATTCATGAAGCCCAAGACAGCAGTGGAAGATGGCAGTTCAGTTAAGGGCCCAAGGACCAAAGGCGACTTAAAGCCCGTAGAGATAAACCGCCATATGTATGTAACTTGTATTGTAAGGCAAGAATAGAGAGAGACCGAGCCAGACACTGTTTATGAGCCGGTCGGGACTCTGCGAGCCGCTGGGCGTCGACCTCTGTATATAAAGGGACGACCCGGCAGTGGTTCAGGACAAGTAACATCAGATCGAGAGCTAGGTCAAGCAATTTCGCTCCATGGTAATCGAGGCATAAGCAATCCCACCTCAAACTGGATTAAGCCATTATCTTCACCGCAAGGGGCCAAACCAGTATAAACTCCCGTGTCCTTTGTCCCATTTTAACCCCTTTAAGCTTCCTAGTTGCGATGGCTCCATGACTAAGTCCTTTCACTAGGACATCTGTCGTGACAATTCCACGACAGTTGGCGCCCACCGTGGGGCCAACGCACGATGGATTTGAGTTCTTGAAGGGCTTAAGGGACTCGCTGTGGGCCGGATGACTAAGAGTCGTCGCGGCAAGCTCTACATCGACGACGCAGGCTAGGGCCCCGACGCCGGCTAAATTGAGTACGGTTACCGGGTCCCCTTTGGTGGAATCCACTTCTTCATCGGCAAGATCGGTGAGCCGGGCCCTGAGCCGGACATCTGCACCGACATCATCGAGACGGCTCAGCGTGCAAGACCCGCCCGGGCTCAGCCTGCCATGAAGCGTGCCTTCATGGGATGCATCCATGGAGGGGAACTCTCTGAAGGATCTGTGTCTAACGGTGAGACGGCCATCTACTCTGATGGTGAGTTGTCCACGGGTGAGACGGATTCGTTGTATCAAGTGCAGGATGGCGGGCTTGGGGGCTATTCTGATGGCATCAGTATTCCGGACCTCTTTGAGCCGCCGAGCAGAGTTGGGATCTTCATGGCTGGCAGGCAACCCATGCAAAACTCTACAGCTGCGGCAGCGATAACCTCCGGGTGAGCGGTAGCCGGGGCAGGAGGCCCTGTGTGCCAACCGGCTCAGGTTCTGATGGATTTGATGGGTAAGATGACAGCTCTGTTAACCGCCATGGTCAATCTGGCGGATCAAGCTCAACATGATGCGGAAGTGGCGCAGTTAAAGCAGGATATAGTGCAAGCTAAGGAAGACCTGGCAGCGGAAGATGTCAAGATGACTGCAGAGCGGTCAGCTCTGGATGCTCAAGCTCAGCGGATTCAGTCGCAGGCTTTCCAGCTCACGATGGATCAGAACGCGTCAAATGAGGTCATGAGGGAAGGTACCAGAAGACTCAATCCCGTCTGCCTCCGGTTTATGATCCTCGAAACCTCTTCTGTACACCCGGTGCGGGGCCGAGTAACCCGCCGGAGGTAAACCGGGTTGCAACACCCAGGGCTGGGACGCCGGTTTAGCCACAGGTGATGGAACCTCCTCGTCCGAATACTACTCCGCCTCATTATGTACCAACACCATCGGGTCATTATTTTAACCCTCTGGAGAACATGATCGCTACGGCGACACGATTGGCGGCTCTCCCGGTGGATGGCGACTCTTCGACGGCGGTTGAAACATGAAGGGTCAGAGAGCTTCTTCAGACGGCTTTGGCGCAGCAGGAGGCATATTCTTATAGTCGAGACAGAATTCATTCGACCCCTCGCCCAAGCCGGAGCCCGAGTTGTAGCAGGCACATGGATTCAGCGGCCATTTCAAGCAACGCCCGGCGCCGTGACCAACCGTGCGGGCATGACCCGATGCGTGATGGAGTTCCTAACTTGGTTGATTAGGACATGATACGTCAAGAGGCTGAGCGGGCGGCTCAGCAGGCGGCTCAGTAGGCGGCTCAACGGGTGGCTTATCAGTCTTTTCCGGTTTATCCGACGACTTCTATTGAGGCAGGCGTGACCACTAGGACTGGAGGTGTCCCTTGTCTGGTGCCGGCTCTGCATAATGAGCGTTTGCCCAAGGATTTCAAGGGGCCTCGAAAGGTGCCTAATTACACGGCCGACTTACAGCCCGGGGCATGGATTGAAAGCTATGCGATGGCCAATGGAACTACTGGAAGTCAGTGACACTACAATGGCCAAGTACTTCACCATGATGTTGGATGGAACGGCCCGCACTTGGTTGAAGGGGCTGCCGCCTAATTCCATGGGTCATGGGCAGAGTTAAAAGCCCGATTTATTCAGAACTTCAAAAATACATGCAAGCAACCCATATCAATTGTGGATTTGACTAAATTGCAAGCAAGAGGAGGGTGAGTCCACGACCCATTGGGTGCGCCGGGTAAGCCATAATACATTCATCTGATAAGATGGATGCCGGCTCCGCAGTCTTAATGTTGGAAAAATTGCCGTTTTGCGCCTCTGAAGCAGAAGCTGGGGCGGCTCAAGAGTGATTGTAATGACATGGGCCAGCTAATGGCGGCTCTAGTCAGGTACGCCGACTCTGATAGTACCAAGGATCCCGAGTCTGATGATGAGAAGGCAGGGAAGGGAAAGAAGAACGGCAACGCCAAGGGTCCGCAGCATAACCCGGCGAATCAAGGAGGCAATAATAAACATAAGGCTGATGGCAGCTCGGAGTTTGTGGCTAACACCAATGCGCAAGGCAACAATCAACTACGTAAGGGAAGACCACCTCCTCGGTCCGGCGAGTCAGGTCCTACTCTTGAGCAGTTGCTGAATGAGCCCTGTCCGAGGCATGGTACTCACCAAAAACTGGCCACTCACCTGTGGAAGGACTGTACGATCATGAAGGCTTTCAAGAACTCTAACATGTTTGACGACAATAATGGGTCAGGCGGTGGCTCATGTGGCGGCGGTTTTCATGGCCCAGGTGGTGGTTCAAATTCCAACTTTCAAGGCTCTCAAGATAATCAAGGTGGTTATAATCAGCAATCTGGCCAGGGAGGTCAGCAGCAGCAATCTGGATATAGAGTAACCCAAAGCAGCTGAATAGTGGATAGTATCATGTGTTTACCACCAGTTTGTGCAAACGGGACCAAAAACTTCATAAGAGGGTTGTGAATGCTGTTGAGCCGGCAGTTCCTCGTTATTTGAGATGGTCTGAGCAGCCTATTCTATGGAGTACAGAATATCACCCTCCCCAGGTTGACAATCTGGGTCACTTGGCCTTGGTGGTAGCGCCTCAGGTTGGTGGATATAAGTTCACTAAGGTGCTCATGGATAGAGGCAGTAGCATGGGTTTGACTGATAAAAATCTTAAGACGTCCAACACTGTTTTCCATGGAGTGGTGCCTGGTAAGTCGACATACCCAGTGGGTAAGATTGAGCTGGAAGTGGCCTTTGGAGATGAGCATGATTCTAGGGCTGAAAAGTTAAGTTTTGAGGTGGTCAAAATCAAGAGCCCGTATCACGCCCTGTTTGGACGGCCGGCTTATGCGAAGTTCATGGCACAGCCGTGTCATGTTTATCTGCTGCTCAAGATGCCGGGTCACAAGGGAACCATCAAAGTGCATGGGAGTCGGAAGATAGCCCTGGAATGTGAGGAAGGCGATGCGGCTTACGCTGAATCTGTTTGTGCGACAGAGGAGTTGAAGTTCTATAAGGACAATGTTGACCCGGCGGACATGACGTCTTTGAAGAAACCAACCACAGAGCATGAGCTGGTGATGAAGTTTAAATCGGCCGACGATACTAAGCTGGTTGGTTTTGTTCCTGGCGATTCATCTAAGCAGTTCAGTATCAGCGCTAACCTGGATCCCAAATAGGAAAGTGAGCTCATCGAGTTCATCCGTGAGAACCTGGATATCTTTGCATGGAAACCTTCTGATATGTAGGGTGTACTAAGAGAACTCGCTAAGCACACTCTCAATATTGATCCCAAATTTAAGCCGGTCAAACAGTTTCTTCGGCGGTTCAATCAGGAGAGGCGTAAGGCCATTGGTGAGGAGGTGGCCCGGATCTTAGCGTCCGGGTTCATTGTTAAGGTTTTTCATCCATAGTGGTTGGCTAACCCGGTGCTTGTGCTTAAGAAGAACGGCACCTGGCGTATGTGTGTGGATTACACAAATTTAAACAATGCTTGTCCAGCTGATCCTTTAGCTCTCCCTCGTATTGATCAAATCATTGATGCTATGGCGGGTTGTGAGTGTTTGAGATTTTTGGATTCTTATTCTGGTTATCATCAGATAAAGATGGCAGTGAAGGACCAGGAGAAGATGGCTTTTATTACTCCGTTTGGAGCCTTCTACTATGTATCTATGCCTTTCGGGCTCAAGAGCGCCCAAGCGACCTATCAGCGATGTGTGCAAAATTGTCTTCACAATCAGATTGGGCGCAATGTTCATGCTAATGTGGACAACATTGTGGTGAAGTCCAGATAGAAGGAGACCTTGATAGATGATTTGAAGGAAACCTTCGATAATCTCCAGGTCTATAAGATGATGCTTAACCCGGCCAAGTGCATGTTTGGTGTGCCAGCTGGCAAGTGATAACCCGCAAGTATACGGGATAGTTGTAGCCTCTTTCGATAAGTAAGAGTGTTGAACCCAACAAGGAGCTAAAGGTAGAACAAATACTCTCTCAAGTCCTATCGGCCACTGATACGACTCTACACATGCTTGACGTTCGCTTTACCTAGAACAAGTATTAAACTAGAGGTACTTTGTAGGTGTGATAGGATAGGTTTGCAAAAAAATAAAGAACGCGTAAATAAAAAGTAGGAGCTGTTTAGGTAAAGATGCAAGAAAGTAAATATAGCGAGTGTGGAAAAGTGGTGGTAGGAGTTGTGCAATTGTCCCTAGGCAATTGACTACGTTACTAGACCGGTAATCTCTACTGCAATTCTATTTGAGGGAGAGGCATAAGCTAATATATCATCCCTTACTTGGAATTCTATGCACTTATGATTGGAACTCTAGCAAGCATATGCAACTACTAAAGATTCATTAAGGTAAAACCCAACCATAGCATTAAAGCATCAAGTCCCCTTTTATCCCATACGCAAACAACCTACTTACTCGGGTCTATGCTTCTGTCACTCACGCCACCCACCATAAGCAAATCATAAACATATTGCAAATCCTACGGCGGGAATCCCTCACGCTTGCGTGACACGGAGGGCATAATAGGACAGCACCAATAATAAAACATGCAACTCAAACCAATAATAGCAATTCATCAATCACCGATAGGACAACAAAAATCTACTCAGACATCATAGGATGGCAACACATCATTGGAAAATAATATGAAGCATAAAGCACCATGTTCAAGTAGAGGGTACAGCGGGTTGCGGGAGAGTGGACCACTGTAGATAGAAGGGGGAAGGTGATGGAGATGTTGGTGAAGATGGCGGAGGTGTTGGTGAAGATCGCGGTGATGATGATGGCCCCCGGCGGCGTTCCGGCGCCACCAGAAGCAAGGGGGAGAGAGCACCCCTTCTTCTTCTTCTTCCTTGACCTTCTCCCTAGATGGGAGAAGGGTTTCCCCTCTGGTCCTTGGCTCCCATGGCTTGGGAGGGGAGAGAGCCCCTCCGAGATTGGATCTATCTCTGTTTCGCGTTCTCCGATTCTACCCTTCACCGCTTCCTTTATATCCGAGATCCAGAATCGATTGGGGTGAATCTTTCGCCCAGATCTTTCTCATAAAATTATCTTTCTTGCGCCAAAAGAAGAGCATCAACCGCTTTACGGGTGGACCACGAGGTCAGGGGCGCGCTGGGGGGGGCGCTTCTACCTCGTGACCACCTCGACACCGCCTCGCTGATTTTACTTCCCAAAAATCATAAGTATTCCAAAAAATCTCCGTCTGCTTTTATCCAGTTTGGACTCCGTTCGATATTGGGTTTCTGCGAAACAAAAACATGCAACAGACAGAACTGCACTGGCAATCGGATCAATAAGTTAGTCCCAAAAATAATATAAAAGTTGCCAAAAAGTATATGAAAGTGAATAATATTGGCATGGAACAATAAAAAATTATAGATACAACGGAGACGTATCAGCATCCCCAAGCTTAATTCCTGCTCGTCCTCGAGTAGGTAAATGATAAAAAAGATAATTTTTGATGTGGAATGCTACCTAGCATAATCTTGATCATATGTCTAATCATGGCATGAATATTAAGACACGAGTGATTCAAAGCAATAGTCTATCATTTGACATAAAAACAACAATACTTCGAGTGTACCAATAAAGCAATCATGTCTTTTCAAAACAACAAGGCAAAAGCAAGCTTATCCCTACAAAATCATACAGTTTGGCCATGCTTCATTTTCGTCACACAAAATTCCCCCATCATGCACAACCCCGATGACAAGCCGAGCAATTGGTTCATACTTTTTAACGCGCTTCAGATTTTTCAACCCTGACGCAATACATGAGCGCAAGCCATGGATATAGCACTATAGGTGGAATGGAATATAATGATGGAGGTTATGCGGAGAAGACAAAAAAGGAAAAAGTCTCACATCGATGCGGCTAATCAACGGGCTATGTAGATGCCCATCAATTGATGTCAATACGAGGAGTAGGGATTGCCATGCAACGGATGCACTAAGATCTATAAGTGTATGAAAGCTCAACAAAAGAAACTAAGTGGGTGTGCATCCAACTTGCTTGCTCATGAAGACGTAGGGCATTTGAGGAAGCCCATCGTTGTAATATACAAGCCAAGTTCTATAATGAAAATTCCCACTAGTATATGAAAGTGACAACATAGGAGACAATCTATATGAAGAACATAGTGCTACTTTGAAGCACAAGATATGAGACTCACTACATGAAGAACATGGTGCTACTTTGAAGCACAAGTGTGGAAAAAAGAGATAGTAACATTGCCCCATTTTATTTTTTTATTTTTTTCCTTCTTTTTTTTGGGTGGGCTTCTTTGGCCCCCTTTTTTTATTTAGGCTTCTTTGGCCTTTCCCTTTTTTTCTTTTTTTTTTCTTTTTTTCATGGGGCAATGCTCTATAATGATGATCATCACACTTTTATTTACTTACAACTCAACATTACAACTCGATACTAGAACAAAGATATGACTCTATATGAATGCTTCCGGCGGTGTACCGGGATGTGCAATGATCTAGCGTAGCAATGACATCAAAAAACGGACAAGCCATGAAAACATCATGCTAGCTATCTTACGATCATGCAAAGCAATATGACAATGAATGCTCAAGTCATGAATATGATGATGATGGAAGTTGCATGGCAATATATCTCGGAATGGCTATGGAAATGCCATGATAGGTAGGTATGGTGGCTGTTTTGAGGAAGATATAATGAGGCTTATGTGTGATAGAGCGATCATATCGCTGGGTTTGATGCACCGTGAAGTTTGCACCAACTCTCGAGGTGAGAAAGGGCAATGCACGGCATCAAGAGGCTAGCAAAGATGGGAAGGGAAAAGTGCGTATAATCCATGGACTCACATTAGTCATAAAGAACTCATATACTTATTGCAAAAGTTTATTAGCCCTTGAAGAAAAGTACTACTACGCATGCCCCTAGGGGGATAGATTGGTAGGAAAAGACCATCGCTCGTCCCCGACCGCCACTCATAAGGAAGACAATCAAAGAAACACCCCATGCTTCAAATTTGTCACACAACAGTTACCATACGTGCATGCTACAAGACTTGCAAACCTCAACACAAGTGTATCTACAATCCACAACCACCCACTAGCATAACTCTAATATCACCATCTTTATATCGCAAAACTATTGCAAGGAATCAAACATATCATATTCTGCGATCTACAAGTTTATATAGGGTTTTATGACTAACCATGTGAATGACCAATTCCTGTCATCTCTCTAAATAGATATAAGTGAATCAAGAGAGTTTAATTCTTTCTACAAAAGATATGCCCATGCTCTAACAAATATCAGTGAAGCAAAAGATCATTCTACAAATGGCGGTTTTCTATGTAAAGAGAAACAGGCAATCCAACTTCAAATGATATAAGTGAAGCACATGAAGCATTCTATAAAGCCACACTCAAAAGATTTAAGTGTAGTGCAATGGGCATTTTATAAATAAATCAAGGACTATCTCATACCAGCATGGTGCATAAAAGAAAAATAAAAACCTAATTGCAAAAGACGCTCCAAGACTTGCACACAATGCATGAACGAAACGAATCCGAAACATACCGATACTTGTTGAAGAAAGAGGGGATGCCTCCCCAGCATCCCCAAGCTTAGACGCTTGAGTCTCCTTGGATATTTACTTGGGGTTCCTAGAGAATCCCAAAGCTTGAGCTCTTGCCTCTCTTCCTTCTTCTCACATCGAAACATCCTCGATTAGACACTACATCCACACAAAACTTCAACAGAAAACTCGGTAAGATCCGTTAGTATAATAAAGCAAATCACCACTCTAAGTACTATTGCAAACCAATTCATATTTTGTTTTTGCATCGTGTCTACTGTAGTATAACTTTTTCATGGCTTAATCCACTGATATAAATTGATAGTTTCATCAAAACAAGCAAACTATGCATCAAAAGCAGAATCTGTAAAAAACAGAAGAGTCTGTAGCAATCTGGACATCCACCATACTTCTGGTACCCCAAAAATTCTATCAAAATTAGGAAAACTAAAAAAAGTTGTATAGCAATACAGTGCAAAAGGAATCAGAACCAATTGATGTTTCAGTTAAAAATGTAAAATCGCGCACTACAGCCAAAGTTTCTGTCCTGCACCGTACAAACCAACAAGCATTGTAAACATCCTAAAGGCAAACCTTGGCACATTATTTTTATAATACAATGGAATTGTACAATGGGATAATTATTTTTATTGAGAATTTTCTGTAATTAAGATTCACAAAGCTCCCATGGGCATGAACAAAGTTCAAGGGCGTCCCCCACTTTCACAATGCTCATCTCTCTCACTTTCACTTCTCTTTTTGAAAAGTTTTGGGTTCCCCTCTTTATTTTTGTTGTTTTTAATCTATATGAAAGCACTCAACAGAAATAAATGACTCTCTAAAACTTCTGGGTTGTCTCCCTGGCAGCGCTTTCTTTAAATCCATTAAGCTAGGCATATAGTGCTCAAGTAGTGAATCCACCCGGATCCCAAGGTATATCAAAGCCAGTTTTGATTAACAATGATTTGTAATTTAGCAGTGAGCACAAAGTAACATAAATCATGTAATGACGAAGTCTAACTCTCTTCCTATGCATCGGCATGTCATAAAATAACAATTCATGCACACATAGTAAAGGCCAATGCATAGTATAAACAGTTTCTTGCAATTTTATCATGTGGGAAGCATAGAGAGGTGGAGATATAGTTCCTCTCTCATAATAATTGCAAGGAGGATCAGCAAGCACATGCATATTATATTCATGAAAATCATCATGTGTAGTAGTAAAAGGCAACCCATCAATATAATCCTTAATAAGTCCAAGCTTCTCCGATATAGTGTAGTCGGGAGAATTCAAAAAGATAATAGGACTATCATGCGTGGGTTCAATAGCAACAATTTCATTCATAACATAAGGAACTATAGCAAGTTCATCTCCATAAGCATAATTCATATTGGCATCTTGGCCACAATCATAGCAAGCATCATCAAAAAGGGATATTTCAAACAAATTCATGGGATCATCGCAATCATCCTTCGGTAAGCACGAAGGGGAATTAAATAATGTATGAGTTGGAGGGTTACTCTCATTAGAAGGTGGGCACGGGTAGCTAATCCGCTCTTCCTCCTTTTGTTCTTCGCTCTCCTCATCATCTTTTTCATCCAATTAGCTCACTGTTTCATCAATTTCTTCTTCCATAGCTTCCTGCAAAATATTAATCTCTTCTTGGACAGCGGAGACTTCCTCAATAAATTGTTTAACATAGGCATTAGAAGCATAATTCTCATAGCAATATTCAAGTATGGCAAAATTTTCAGATTTGTGAAAAGTAGCATCATACGTTTCAATCAAAGAAGCAATTTCATAAGCACCCTTAAAAGCAACAAATTCTCCAATTTGTTGAACATCATAGTAATTGTAAACACCCTTAGCATATGAAGATACGATTCCATTATCACTAAACAAGCATTGATAGGGTAGGTGTTTCTTAGGGTCTTCAGAACAACAAGTAACATCATATATTTCACATAAATTCCAAGCATAGCATTGCAAACGTTGAATTTGACCCCATAATAGTTTCCCTTTTCAGATATACGGTGTCGCACATAACAAGCATGCTCATCTAAAGATTTTCCATCAACTAAGCTAGTTGGGGTTTCAGCACGAGCACATAGGGATCGAAGATGATCCAAGTAAAAAGCTTCAGTAGTGTGATAGATTTTGAGTGGTTCTTCAACCATTGGAGCAGTAGGTACAACTAATTATTTTGGTATTTTGCGTTTCCTACCCATAGCTGAAGATAGAAAACAACTATGAACAACGAATAAAAATTACTTAGTGATAAAGCAAACAAGCACACACGAGAATATTCACCCACACGCTATTGCTCCCCGGCAACGGTGCCAGAAAAAGGTCTTGATAACCTGCAAGTATACGGGATAGTTGTAGCCTCTTTCGATAAGTAAGAGTGTCGAACCCAACGAGGAGCTAAAGGTAGAACAAATACTCTCTCAAGTCCTATCGGCCATTGATACGACTCTACGCACGCTTGACGTTCGCTTTACCTAGAACAAGTATGAAACTAGAGGTACTTTGTAGGTGTGATAGGATAGGTTTGCAAAAAAATAAAGAACACGTAAATAAAAAGTAGGGGCTGTTTAGGTAAAGATGGAAGAATGTAAATATAGAGAGTGTGGAAAAGTTGTGGTAGGAGTTGCGAAATTGTCCCTAGGCAATTGACTACGTTACTAGACTGGTAATCTCTACTGCAATTCTATTTGAGGGAGAGGCATAAGCTAACATATCATCCCTTACTTGGAATTCTATGCACTTATGGTTGGAACTCTAGCAAGCATCCGCAACTACTAAAGATTCATTAAGGTAAAACCCAACCATAGCATTAAAGCATCAAGTCCCCTTTTATCCCATACGCAAACAACCTACTTACTCGGGTCTGTGCTTCTATCACTCACGCCACCCACCATAAGCAAATCATAAACATATTGCAAACCCTACAGTAGGAATCCCTCATGCTTGCGCGACACGGAGGGCACAATAGGACAACACCAATAATAAAACATGCAACTCAAACCAATAATAGCAATTCATCAATCACCGATAGGACAACGAAAATCTACTCAGACATCATAGGATGGCAACACATCATTGGAAAATAATATGAAGCATAAAGCACCATGTTCAAGTAGAGGGTACAGCGGGTTGCGGGAGAGTGGACCACTGTAGATAGAAGGGGGAAGGTGATGGAGATGTTGGTGAAGATGGCGGAGGTGTTGGTGAAGATCGCGGTGATGATGATGGCCCCCGGCGGCGTTCCGGCACCACCGGAAGCAAGGGGGAGAGTGCCCCCTTCTTCTTCTTCATCCTTGACCTTCTCCCTAGATGGGGGAAGGGTTTCCCCTCTGGTCCTTGGCTCCCATGGCTTGGGAGGGGCGAGAGCCCCTCCGATATTGGATCTATCTCTCTGCTTCTGCGTTCTCTCGATTCTACCCTTCACCGCTTCCTTTATATCCGAGATCCGTAATCCGATTGGGGTGAATCTTTCGCCCAGATCTTTCTCATAAAATTATCTTTCTTGCGCCAAAAGAAGAGCATCAAGCGCCTTACAGGTGGGCCACGAGGGTCAGGGGCGCGCCTGGGGGGGGGGGGGTAGGGCGCGCCCCTACCTTGTGACCACCTCGGACACCGTCTCGCGTTGATTTTACTTCCCAAAAATCATAAATATTCCAAAAAAATCTCCGTTCGTTTTTATCCCGTTTGGGCTCCGTTTGATATTGGGTTTCTGTGAAAGAAAAAACATGCAACCGACAGGAACTGGCACTAGGCACTGGATCAATAAGTTAGTCCCAAAAATAATATAAAAATCTGCCAAAAATTATATGAAAGTGAATAATATTGGCATGGAACAATCAAAAGTTATAGATACGACAGAGACGTATCAGCAAGCTTTTGGGTTTTCTGGTTTCTAATAGAGGCATTGAGGCTAACCTGGAGAAGATCAAGGCCATCACCTCCTTGGCTAGGCCGGCATGTATCAATGATGTTCAGCGCTTGGCGGGTCGTATTGCAGCTTTAAGCTGGTTCATAAGACGGTTCATAAGCCGGTTGGGTGAGAAGGCCATACCGTTGTATCAAATGATGAAGAAAACAGACGACTTTGTCTGGAGTGATGTTGCTAATGCTGCCTTTGAAGATTTGAAGAGACAGCTAGCTGAGCCACCGGTCCTTGCTGCTCCCACTGATAAGGAGCCATTATTGCTATACGTGGCTGCTAACACACGTGATGTCAGTGTGGCCATTGTGGTGGAGCGCAAGGAGGTTGGCAAGGAACATCCGGTTCAATGGCCGGTTTATTACATCAGTGAGGTGCTTATTGAGTCCAAGCAAAGGTATGCACACTGGCAGAAGCTCGTCTATGGGGTGTTCATGGCAGGCCGGAAGCTTAAGAAATATGTCTTGGGTCATCCCATCACTGTGGCCAGTTCTGCTCCTTTAGGAGATATCATTCAAAACAGAGAAGCCACAGGACGAGTCGCCAAGTGGGCCATTGAACTTGGGCCTCATGGTTTAAAGTATGTGCCACGCACTACCATCAAGTCTCAAGCACTGGTGGACTTCATCAATAATTGACAGAGCTGTAGCTGCCTGAAGAGAAGCCGAACAACACATATTGGACTATTCACTTTGATGGGTCTAGGCAGTTGGAGGGATCGGGGGCTGGAGTTGTTTTAGCTTCCCCTCGAGGTGACAAATTTTGTTATGTGCTAAGGTTGATGTTTCCCTGTACTAACAATGCAACTGAATATGAGGCCTTGTCCATGGTTTTCGGATGGCTAAGGAGATGAGCTTAAGCCGGGTAAGGTGCTTTGGCGACTCAGATTTGGTGGTTTTCAACAAGTATCAGGCAAGTCGGATTCCAAGGATCCTCTCATGGCGGCTTATCGCCGTGAAGTTGATGCCATTGCTGGACACTTCAAGGGTTACCAAGTGGAGCACATTGATCGCAGAAAGAATGAGGCAACAATTGGTTTAAGATGGCTGGGGTCTCAGCATAAGCCGGTGCCACCTAATACTTTCTTGGATATTCTGCATAACCCTTCTGTCAAGTTGCCTACAAAGGAAGACTTGGCTGTACCTGACCCGGAAACGCAATTGGTGGCGTCTCTTCACGTTATCCCAGATTGGACAGTGCCATATTTGGCTTACATGACCTGGGGCTAGTTGCCTGAGGATGAAACCGTGGTCAGGCAGATAACCCGGCGGTCTAA
Organism: Aegilops speltoides; assembly: GCA_021437245.1. Classification (NCBI taxonomy): domain Eukaryota; kingdom Viridiplantae; phylum Streptophyta; class Magnoliopsida; order Poales; family Poaceae; genus Aegilops; species Aegilops speltoides. The sequence continues at coordinate 391,519,000 of CM038144.1, forward strand.
GTCAATGACAATTGCCAATGGCGAGCTGCATCATTGCAGTGTCAATGGAGCATTTCAGTGTTGTGTCTCTCCTGAGGAAGGTCAAGAAATTCTTCATGAGATTCATGAAGGAGATTGTGCCCATCATGCCGGTTCAAAGTCCCTTGTGGCCAAGGCTTTTCGTCATGGATTTTATTGGCTGACGGCTCACGCTGATGCGGAGGATTTGGTTAGTAAATCTGACGGTTGTCAGAAATTCTCAAGACGAGCTCATGTGCCGGCTCAAGAATTGAGGTTGATTCCAATTACTTGGCCGTTTGCAATCTGGGGGCTTGACATGGTTGGGCCTTTCAAAAGGTCCAAAGATAAAAAGACCCACCTCTTGGTGGCGGTTCACAAATTCACAAAGTGGGTTGAGGCAGAGCCAGTTAGTAAGTGTGACGCAGCCACGGTGGTTCAATTCATGAAAAAGGTGATCTTTCACTTTGGCTTTCCACACAACATTATAACTGACAATGGTACTAATATTTCCAAGGGTGCCATGGAGGAGTTCTGTCAACGTGAGCATATTCGGCTTGATGTTTCATCAGTAGCTCACCCTCAATCCAATGGTCAAGCTGAAAGAGTCAATCAGGAAATCTTGAAAGGCATCATACCCAGGCTTATGGTTCCTTTGCAACGGACGCCAGGTTGTTGGGTGTGTTGGTGTACAGAAGTAGGGGTTCTCCTTTTGACCCCTTGACTTGTGCACGGGTAGTCAGAGCCTCCCACCATGGCCACGCACAGACACGGCAGGAAGGGGAAGCCGGAAAGAATCCGAGGCCACAAGGCGAACGAAGCAACAACAAGGACCAAGACCACAAAGATCAGATGGGCGTAGCAGGTTCCCCCAGCAAGAACCCTTGTCGGGGCAGCCTCAGCAAACCCGGCAAGACCCTTGTTGGGGCAGCTCGCCCGCGCCAACCAAAGTGAGCCACCCTTGAGCCCACCACCGTTCGACGGACACGTTGGGGCGAGGCTCGGGAGGCACCTCTGTGGTGGCATGCAGATCTTTGTGAAGACGAGGAAGAGACAAGAACAAATGAGGATAAGAAGGCAACCATCCTCACCGAAGAAACCCACGAGGCCCCCGGCAAGGTCCCTTGCCGGGGAAACCAGCACGCCATGGCAAGACCCTTGCCGGGCTACCTGACAAGACCCTTGCCGGGCCACCCGACGAGGCCCTCACAAAGCGCACCGGCAGGGCCACCGCCAGGCCCGCGCCAACCAAGTCTTCATCGCCGTTCGCATGCAGCCGCCAACTCAACCAACTGGGCAGGCACCTGCGTGGCAGCATGCAATCCTTCATGGAGGCTCCACCACCGCGCCACCTCAGCTGCCTGCCTACCTACATGGCACCACATGCATCGCTGGCCAGGGCGCGTGTCGAAGCAAGGGGGAGCGGCGATGGACGGGACAAGCCCCGCCCCCGTCCTCGATAAAGTAGAGGGACACCTAAGCCTCGCATTTAATGCACCTTGTCTGGTAATGCGGGCGATAAGCTCATGCTACTGTAGCACTTTCCACCTCCTGTGTGCCACTATGGCAGCCCCTTTCTCCTATAAAAGGAGGCCCATGGTGCACGGAGAGAGCATTCGGCTTTTCGAACCCCTGAGCACCCCGAGCTAGTTCGTGAGCTCAAAAACACTAATACATCCACCAAAGCAGGATCGTAGGGTTTTACTCATCTTTGCAGCCCGTACCTGGGTAATCCCCCTTGTGTCACCTGTTAGTCCCGCTCTTCTCATGATCCCCGCACCCCGCAACCGTAGAAGGGATTCCAGTGATCCCATAGGTGTCGTTTCCCACCGACATCTTTGGCGCGCCAGGTAGGGGAGGCAGTGCTATTGTGAGAATCTGGTCCAGCAGTTGGCCTAGTTGTTCTTCATCGCCATGGCTCCTAAGAAGAAGGCGACCACGGCGATCGGTTCGTCCGGAACCAGGTTTGTACCGGCACGGACCGGCAGCGGGCCGGTCGCAGAGAGGACCTGCGACGCGGCCCCGCGAACATCACCGTCGCCCTGATTGTCCGGGCTCGGCGAGCGGCGTCGTTTGCGTGCCGGGCGACGAGCCACCAGTCGTAGGCTCCAGAGATGAAGTCGGCCCCCCCCGCAGGCGGAGCGGGGCCCTCCAAGGATGCCACCGTCCCACCAGGCGGTGGCACGGCGATCTCCAAGACACCAACACCGGCGCCCACAGCGCGCTCCTCTCAGGTTGTGCGCGATGAGCTGCGTCACCTTGCCGGTGACCCTGCGCGCCGCCCTCGGAAGAGTCCCGTGCGTCCATCACATGAAGAAGAGGGTCAGCATGCGCGCCGAGGTACTGATAGAGGTGGAGAACGGCCACGGAGCCGCGACGCAGCTCCTTCTAACGTGGTTAGGAGTCGAGGCGCCTCGCGGTTCACCCAGCTGTCGCCGCCACCCATGCCGGCGGAAGCCTTGGTGCGCGTGCAGCTGTGCCTCAATTTTCGTCCCGCCGCGGAGAAGCTCGACGAATGGTGGCCACTGTCCGGAGCCTCGTCGGCATTGCCAACAATGACGGGCTGCGGCCGGCGGAACTCGTTGGCCGTCGCTCCGTCGGGCTGCCACGTGCAAGCGGAGGCCACGCCGGAGGCGACGCGGCCACGGTGTACTCCCCGCCTCCATTCCGACCGCCCCAGGCGTCGGCCCGTCGTGGCGACACTCGTGATGATATCTCCATCGCATCATCCGACCCGCGGACCAACCGCGATCAGCGCCAAGTCCTTCGGGAGCGGGCTCATGAGGACGCTTGAACTATGATCGAGCACCGATGTGACGCGCGCCACCAGTCGTACAGGCGGGCGGAGCCTGCTACGGACCACCCAGCGCCGGGAGGCAACGGTGGCCTACCTTACGAGGTGGGTTGTCCGGCCTTCACCCGTGAGCTGCGGCAGTTCCAGTGGCCCTCCCACCGTACGTTCAAACCCGACTTTGGCAAGAAGTACAATGGCAAGACTCACCCTTCAGAGTTCCTCAGCATTTACACCATCGCGATGCAAGCTGCTGGGGCCCGTGACGATAAGGTGCTTGCCAACTACTTCCCGTTGGCACTCAAGCCTAATGTTATGTCATGGTTGATGCACTTGCCGGTGGACTCCATCTCTTCTTGGGCGGATCTGTGCCATGAGTTTGTTGGCGCCTTTACCGGAGGTCACCAAGCGCATGGCCAGGCGAGTGATTTGCACATCATCCCCTAGAAGGAAGGAGAAAACCTGTGCAAGTACATCCAAAGATTCAGCCGGGTGCAGTACAACATCCCCGATGTTCATCCTGCCGCCGTGATCAGTGCGTTCCATCAGAACATGCACAATCGCAAGATGCGTGAAGAACTGGCGACGAACAAGGTTAAGGATGTGGTCGAGCTCTATGTTCTGGTCGATCGGTGCGCTCGTGCCGAGGAGGGAAGAAAGTACCCCAGCGAGGATGCCGGTGCGGAAACCGACTCCACTAGCGATACCGCCACCCCATCAAAGAAGGGCCGACACCGTAATAGGAAGCGCAAGGGCAAGGTAGTGCATGCCGTTGAGGGATCCGACGACACCGGTGCCACCAAGAAGACCAAGGCGAGCGACCCCGACAAGGAGGTTGCCGGGTGTGATGCTTGCCGGGCCTTGGTGGCTGCCGACAAGCCAGGAGGCTCCGACAAGCAGTACTGCAAGATCCATTGCACGAAGGGCCACGATCTCCAAAACTGCCGGCAGGTAGAGCTGCTCGCCGAGAAGCAGAAAGCCGAGTATGAGCGGCGGGACAAGGAGAAAGGCCCAGATGGTGCCGAAGGATCCGGCAAGAAATGTGGCGGCCAAGGAGGCCGTCGCGACAAGGATAATCAGCAAGAGAAGCCCGCCTGGGGCCGCGACAAGAAGCAAGAAGACGATGATCATGACGAGGATGACGAGTCCGGCGACCACGAGTTTCAGAAAGCCACAAAGGCCATGTGCGCCGATGGTGGTGCCTCGCTGCATACATCTCACCGCCAGCTCAGGCAGTGGGCGCGCGAGGTCACAGCGGTGGAACCATCGTTTGACGCACGGAAGCCGCTGAAGTGGTCCGGCACGCCCATCATCTTTGACACCGAGGACCACCCTAACCGCACCACTATGGTCGGGTGCTTGCCATTGTCGGTTTCGCCAACAATCCGCAACCTCAGGGTGACAAAGATGTTGGTTGACGGCGGGGCCGGCCTGAACTTGATCTCGCCCGTCGTGGTCAGAAGGCTGCAGATCCCTGATGGAGACCTCGAGGAGACGGGTACGTTCCAAGGGGTCAATCCGGGGAGGAGTCATCCAAAGGGAAAGATCACGCTGCCCGTGACATTCGGAGGCGAGCTGAACCATAGGACGGAGAGGATTGTTTTCGATGTAGCCGAGATCCCCTTGCCCTACAACGGGATCCTCGACTGCCCGGCGCTAGCCAAGTTCATGGCGGCTTCCCACTACGCCTACAACGTGCTGAAGATGCCCGGGCCGATGAATATCATCACTGTCCCCTCTCACAAGAAAGATGCGCTGATCTGCACCGACAAACTCTACTGGGAAGCAGTTGTAGCAGCTGACCCTAAGGCACCTGCTCCTGCTGATGGAGCCATGGAGCAAAAGAAGACCGACGAGACCCCTCACACCCACTCCGGCAAGCGCACCTCTTCGGGGTGTTGCGCTTCCGTTGAGAACATGCCCGAGAGCTCCGCCGGCAAGAGCAAGAAGTCCAGGGCTACCTTGCCAGAGACCAAGAAGGTGCCCGTCAAGGAGGACGAGACGGGGGGGAGCTTTTACCATACGCTCCACCCTCGATGGCAAATAGGAAAGCGAGCTCGTCACCTTCCTGCGGGCGAATGTCGATGTGTTTGCATGGCAAGCCTCCAACATCCCCGGCATTCCCAGGGAGGTGATTGAGCACCACCTTGCTGTCTGTCCTCATGCGCAGCCTGTCAAGCAGAAAGTCAGTAAGCAAGCTCTGGAAAGGCAAGAGTTCATCACAGAGGAAATCAGAAAGCTAGAGGCGACATGCTTGGTGAGGGGAGTACTCCATCCGACGTGGTTGGCCAATCCGGTAGTGGTGCGCAAGGCAAACGGGATATGGAGGCTGTGTATTGACTACACGGACATCAATAAGGCCTGTCCAAAGGACCCTTTCCCGTTACCACGCATTGACCAGATTGTTGACTCCACGGCTGGGTGTGACCTTTTATCATTCCTTGACGCCTACTCGGGATACCACCAGATCTTCATGACAAAGGAAGATGAAGAAAAGACAACATTCATCACGCCATGTGGTATGTATTGCTTTTTACGAATGCCTTTCGGGTTGAAGAGTGCTGGCTCAACCTTTGCAAGGGCGGTCCAAATTGGTTTTGAGCCCCAGCTACATAGAAATATGGAAGCTTATATGGATGACATAGTGGTCAAAACCAAGGACAAGGCGACCCTTGTACAAGATCTGGAAGAAATGTTCGGGAACCTGGGCAAGATCAACCTCAAGTAGAACCCTGAGAAGTGTGTATTCGGCGTCCCGTCCGGCACGCTTCTCGGGTTCTTTGTGTCCCAGCGCGGGATTGAAGCAAACCCCGATAAGATAAAGGCCATCGAGCAGATTGAGGCACCCAAACGGATCAAGGACGTGCGTCGGCTCACTCGTTGCATTACTGCCATGAGTTGGTTCATCTCCAAATCCGCAGAGCATGCCCTTCCTTTTTTCAAGATCTTGAAGAAAGTAGGGCCGATGGAGTGGACCCCAGAAGCCGAGGCAGCGCTGTAGGATTTGAAGAGATACCTCTCCTCTACCCTAGTGCTGGTTGCGCCCAAACCACAAGAACCGTTGCTGCTCTATCTAGCGGCAACGAATATGTGGTTAGCGCTGCGCTAGTGGCACAGAGGGAGGCCAATGAAAAGGCAGCAACCCCGGCAGAGTCGACAGATGGCAAGCCAGAACCCTCTCCGGCAGGGCTCGATCCCGGCAAGATTGAGTCCCCGGCAGGGGCCGACAGCAGCATGACAGGATCCACACAACCGGGTGGAGAGGCGCAGAAGAAGAAAATGGTGCATCACCCAGTGTACTTCGTCAGCTCCCTCTTGCAGCGGGCTAGGTCGAGGTACTCAGGTGTGCAAAAGCTGCTCTTCGGCCTCCTTATGGCCTCGAGGAAGCCGTGCCACTACTTCCAAGCGCATGAGATCACGGTGGTCACCCGCCTCCCATTGCAACGGATACTACACAACCCAGATGGAACGGGGAGGATCGTGGAATGGGCCCTGGAGCTGTCAAGTTTCGGTTTGAAGTTTGAAAGCACCTCGACGATTCAGAGAAGAGTCTTGGCAGAGTTTGTTGCGGAATGGACCTCGACGCCCGATGAAGAGGTACAGGAAACCACTCTCCCCAGCAAGGAAACGAGCTGCAACTGGATCATGTACTTTGATGGTGCCTTGTTGCTGCAAGGCGCTAGTGCTGGTGTGCTTCTTGTCGCACCCACCGGAGAGCACCTCAAGTATGTCGTCCAGATGCATTTTCCCTGGGAGATGTCGACCAACAACACCGCCGAGTATGAGGGTTTGCTTGCCGGTCTTAGGATCACGGCAGACCTCGGAGTTAAGAAGCTCATCGTCAGGGGTGACTCACAGCTCATCGTTAGGCAGGTCAACAAAGATTATCAAAGCCCGTTGATGGAAGCTTACGTAGATGAGGTGAGGAAACTGGAGGAGCGCTTTGACGGGATACAAGCGGAGCATGTCCCTCGGGCGGAGAACGACATCGCCGACTACCTGTCAAAGCGCGCTGCCCTCAAGCTACCTGTGGAACCAGGTACTTTTGTGCTTCAGTTAACCCAACCATTCGTTGAGCCATTGGCTGGGAAGGGCAAGCGGAGGAAGCTAGGCCCCGGCAAGTACTTCCCCACCGAGCTCCCCGAAGCCGCCGACGAAGATATTGCCGTGGATGCCGATCCACCATGGGGCGACCAACTCCGGCGGGACCTCAGGTCATGGCCGTGGAGGCGGTCGCTCCCGTGGCAGAAGAGATGCCTTTGGTCCTTGCCATCGAGCCACAGGCTCCGGCATGGGCGCAGCACACCGTCCAATTCCTTCAGAAAGGAGAGCTTCCCGAGGAGCAGGGAGAAGCAGAAAAAGTAGCCCGCCGGTCTGCTCTGTACCAATTCGTTGATAACATATTGTGCATGTAAGAAGACCGAATGGGGTGAAATTGATGTGCATCCCCGTGAAGAAGGACTAAAGCTATTGGCGAGATACATGGAGGCATATGTGGCTCCCACATAGGGTCGACAGCCCTTGCCGCAAGGCTTTTGCAAGGTTTCTTCCGCCCACCGCCTCCAGACGCGAGGGTCTTTGGTAACCAAGTGTGAAGCGTGCAAGGCCCATTCAAAAAGCTCCATCAACCGCTCAAGCCCTTCAAACTATCCTCTCTCCTGCCCTTCCCGTCCTGGGGCTCGACATATCGGGCCCTTTCCCCCTGTTGTCGGGGCTTTGAGTACTTGTACATCGCAATCGACAAGTTCACAAAGTGGCCAGAGGTGGAAGCAGTGAGGAAGGTGACAGCGCAATCAGCCATCAAGTTCTTCAAGGGGCTAGTGTGCCGTTTCGGGGTGCCTAACAGGATCATCACTGACAACGGCACACAGTTCACAAGCCATGCCTTCATGCAATATGTTCAAGATCTCGGCAGCAGGTCTGTTTCGCTTCCGTGGCACACCCACGGAGCAACGGCCAAGCGAAGAGAGCAAATGCCGAGGTCCTGCAAGGCTTAAGGACGAAGACTTTTGACAGGCTGCGCAAGAGTGGAAGGCGCTGCATTGATGAGTTGCTGGCGGTTCTTTGGTCGATCAGAATGACGCCAAATCAAGCCACCGGCCAGACACCCTTTGCCCTGGTCTACGGGGCAGAAGCAGTTCTCCCCACAGAACTCATATACGGGTCACCTCGAGTGCTCTCTTATGATGAGCTTGAGCAAGAGTAGTTGCGCCAAGATGACGCAACGCTCCTTGAGGAAGATCGTCTCCGGGTGGTTGTGAGAGCAGCATGCTACCAGCAAGCCTTACGCCGCTACCATAGCCACAAGGTTCATGCCCGGAGCCTTGAGGAAGGCGACCTTGTTCTTCGGCGCGTTCAGTCGGCCAAGAATTCCAACAAGTTGACGCCAAAGTGGGAAGGCCCTTATTGGGTAACACGAGTCACCAGGCCCGGCGCAGTCTGACTGGAGACCGAAGACGCCATTCCAGTGAGCAACTCCTGGAATATCGAGCATCTTCGCAAGTTTTACCCATAAGGCGCGGCTGCCGGGCCTCTCGGCAAGCCACCTTTTTGTACAAAGCCTTGCCGGCACCCAAGGATTATCTCCTGGGTCCGGATCTGGTCATAGCCGCGGCAACAAAGAAGGGGAACGAGGGGCCTAAGCCCACCTCATCCCTGCCTCCGCCGAGAACGTGAGAAAGGTTGATCGAGGTGGGGAGACGGCAAGGCCTGTTGCCGGGCGAAAGAAAAACGTTTATCTTATGGATAACAAGGGCTCACCCCTTGCCGTGGGTTCCTCCCGCGAACGAATATCCCGGCAAACATCCCTTTTTCATTAAAAAAACATCCCATACAGGTACAGTTCCTACGAAATGAAAAACATGAACAAGGGGATTACAAGTTCTAAAGCTAACAAAGGCCCGAAAGCTTACAACTAAAAAGATATAAGATGCCTGTAATCCCTTTCTTGTCCCTCTCCCCAGGAAATGGAACAAGAAAGAAGAAGGGCAAAAGGGGCGCCTAAGCGAGCTACGAGTGGCAGAAGACACCAAGAGAACATCTCGGTGTCCGTCCAAGGGCTGGATGGTGATGGTGGCGCCAGAGGCAGAGCTCGAAGATGAGGCGGCAGGACACCAACACGCGACGAAGGCGTCGGTGCCCGTGTACTCTGACTTGATGGCCTTGCCGCTCGTCCTCTTCCTCTTCCGCAGCCTCCCTACGCCAGCCGCCCAAGGAGACGACCCCGAGAAGTTCAAGGAGCCGGCGACGCGGATGATGGGGTCGCCGGTGCCGCTCGGAGCGGCACCCGACACCTAGTCGGACCCGTCATCCTGCCGCCCGCTGCCCTCGTCGTCGCTGGCGTTTTCTTCCTCGCAACTCTCGCTTGAGGAGGAATATTCATCGTCGGAAGACCTCTCTACGCAGCACCTCACACGGGTCCCAAAGTGCCCGAAGATCTTGACGTAGAGGAGCCCGCCCTCCATTAATTTGAAATGGAGAGCGAGCCCATCCATCAAGCTATGGAGGCAAGTGAAAGTCTTCCACCCTCAATGAAGGTACATGACGTGAGGGGCGCGGAACTCGACGTCGACCCACGTGCCACTGTTCCCACAACCCCTCATGTCCAGCCGCAGCACCTGCGGCGGATCCAGCTCCATCTCCCGCGCAAATGGGGTCGGAAGGCGAAGGCGACGGCGCGGCGGATGGCGCAGCCTGACAAAGAATTCGCAGGAGTTGTCCCCAGCATGGCCCTCCATCGAAGGAAGGACTGCTGGAGGGGGAGAGGCAGATCTGCCGCCCCGTCCTCCCCTCCCTCGGGCACCACGGCGGCCTCGACCCCGTCCCCTCCCCCTTCCTCTAACGGCCAGCTCCGCCGCTACGAGCTCTTGGGGAGGAGTGACACGCTATCGGGCCGAGACCCTCGCTGCCACCGATGAAGCATCGCTGCGCCCCCTTGCCATGAGAGAAGAAGCAAGGAAGCGGGATTGGGAGAGGCCGATGGCGAAAGGTTGAGAGGCGCCGTCCCTCCCGCTCCCTTCCTTATAAAGGGGTGGAGGCGAGGTGAGGCCGCCCCCTCTTGGCCAATCCGGCCTCTTGAAATGATAGCAAGCGGGGCCGCCGGCCGCCCTCCCCGCTCCATTGAAGGCGCGTGGGAATCGACCCGCACGCGCGCGACTACCCACTACCCCTGCGCATGTCATTCGCTTTGCATGCAGCGAATATGGCGCAAGGGACGGGCACAATGGGACGCGTGGAACAACGGTTCCCGAGCGAGGGTAGTAAGTGGGAGGTGGCCCCGCAGTCTCAAAGAGACACGCAAGCCGCCTCTTTACTATCCACCACGAGGTGACGCCAGCATGCCCACGTCGGCACGCCAGACGACCCCACGCCGCACGCTCAACGCGTGGTCGGGAAGTGCAATGACGGGATAGTGGCCACGGTAAAAATCCGCCTAACTGCGCCGCAAGACCGCTCGGCCTGGCCCAACAACGTCTTTGTGCTTATGTATGGCCTGCACTGGGCTCATGTCGGTGTACAAAAGTAGGGGTTCTACTTTTGACCCCTTTACTTGTGCATGGGCAGTCAGAGCCTCCCACCATGGCCACGCACAGACATAGCAGGAAGGGGAAGCCGGAAAGAATCCGAGGCCACAAGGCGAACGAAGCAACAACAAGGACCAAAACCACAAAGATCAGATGGGCGTAGCAGGTTCCCCCGGCAATGACCCTTGCCGGGGCAGCCTCAGCAACCCCGGCAAGACCCTTGCCGGGGAAGCTCACCCACGTCAACCAAAGTGAGCCACCATTGAGCCCACCAGCGTTTGATGGACACGTTCGGGCGAGGCTCGGGAGGCACCTCTGTGGTGGCATGCAGATCTTTGTGAAGACAAGGAAGAGACAAGACCAAATGAGGATAAGAAGGCAACCATCCTCACCGAAGAAACCCACGAGGCCCCCGGCAAGGTCCCTTGCCGGGGAAACCAGCACGCCATTGCAAGACCCTTGTCGGGCTACTCGGCAAGACCCTTGCCTGGCCACCTGACGAGGCCCTCACCAAGCGCACCGGCAGGGCCACCGCCAGGCCCGCGCCAACCAAGTCTTCACCGCCGTTCGCATGCAGCTGCCAACTCAACCAGCTGGGCAGGCACCTGCGTGGCAGCATGCAATCCTTCGTGGAGGCTCCACCACCGTGCCACCTCAGCTGCCTGCCTACCTACATGGCACCGCATGCATCGCCGGCCACAGCGTGTGTCGAAGCAAGGGGGAGCGGCAACGGATGGGACAAGCCCCGCCCCCGTCCCCGATAAAGTAGAGGGACACCTGAGCCTCGCATTTAATGCACCTTGTCCTGTAATACGGGCGATAAGCTCGTGCTACTGTATTACTATCCACCTCCTGTGTGCCACTGTGGCAGCCCCTTTCGCCTATAAAAGGAGGCCCATGGCGCACGGAGAGAGGATTCGGCTTTTCAAACCCCTGAGCTCCCCGAGCTAGTTCGTGAGCTCAAAAACACTAATACATCCACCAAAGCAGGATCGTAGGGTTTTAGGCATCTTTGCGGCCCAAACCTGGGTAATCCCCCTTGTGTCACCTATTAGTCCCGCTCTTCTCACGATCCCCGCGCCCCGCAACCGTAGAAGGGATTCCAGTGATCCCATAGGTGTCGTTTCCCATGGACAGGGTGCAGGAGTTACCTTCTGTGATATGGAGCATCAATACTAGCCCCAACAGATCTACGGGTTACACGCCTTTCTTCATGGTTTACGGAGGAGAGGCGGTTCTACCTAGTAACATCCGTCATGACTCGCCCCGTGTGGCGGCTTACGTTGAAGCTGATAACGAACAATCCCGCCAGGATGCACTTTACCTGTTAGATGAAAAGCGTGACTTGGCAGCAGCCCGCTCGCCGATTTACCAACAGGACCTGCGCCGTTATCACAACCGCTGGGTTAAGTCTAGAACCTTTCAAGAAGGTGATTTGGTGCTCTGGCTCATCCAGGATCAAACTGATGCACACAAGTTATCCCCACCTTGGGAAGGGCCCTTTGTGGTCAGCAAGAACTTGAACAACGGGTCATACTACTTATAGACGTTCGAGAGCGCAAAGACTCACGTAAGTCGGAGGAAGAGACCTGCCGGTCGTGGAATATCGTCATCTTCTGCCTTACTACACTTGAGCCACCGGCTCTCATGATGTACATATTTTGACGATGTATATATTATGATAAGTAATAAAGCAGGACCTCTGTCCTTTTCATCCTCAATGATCATATGTCTTCATCATCATCATTTCAAACGACCAATTGGGGGCTGATCGTATTGGAATCTGGCTTAACCCTCTTGGTCCGACTCATGATCGTATTCGAATCTAGCCATTAAACCTCATGATCGCTAGGGGGCTTCCTGTTCAAACATAGGTCGTATTCGAACCAAAGAGAACATAGCTGTCGGTATCCTCTTGATCGGCACAATGCCAAACTCACTAGGGGGCTTCTTGATCGTATTCGAATCATAGTTTAACCTCTTTTGGGTCCTACTTTGGTCGTATTCGAATCAGAGTCATTAAAAAACTCTCAAGATCATTTGGGGGCTTCCTGTTCAAACATAGGTCATATTCGAACCAAAGAGAACATAGATGTCGGTACCCTCTTGATCGGTGCAATGCCAAAGCCACTGGGGGCTACATAATCATATTTGAATCCTAGCTTAACCCCTTTGGAGCGGTTTACTGATCGTATTCGAATCGGAAGCCTCAATTTTTTCTTTCTATTTGGCTTAAGTTTTTTGAAAGCAATCTTTGCTTTTTCCTTGAGACTTTTTGTTCAGATCTAAGTATAAGTGTGGTTTAAATTTAACCCGGTTTGGTTTTGGACGATAAGTCGCCAGCATATGACAACCATCATACATTTGGAGGTGTTGGATTCTAAGGATTGGGTTATCACCCTTACTGTTCAGGTCACATAAACCGGCAGTGCAAATTCAAAGTCACAGGTATGGTGTTATAGTGGTGTGTCAAAGCTATATTCATAACAGGCTTATCTGTGTTTATTTTTCCATATTCATGGTTATATGTAAGATAATATGACCCGCCCTGCGGTAAGCCGCCAAGGGTTCTTGTGATCTATTTCTATCTGCCGGACAGTTCAGAGACTTTCTTATGCATAAGGAAAACAGATGATAAGTATAGAAAGGGACAAATATAAGACGGTAGCTTAACAGTGTTGACCACCAAAACGTGCACGATGACACGACAAAGCAAAGTCATTCCTACCCTATTACATGACTCCCCGAGTCTAAGTGATTAAATTATTTTTCAGCAGGTTACAAATATGAGCCGCCCGGCGGATCAATTCTCGTGTTGGCCTAAAGCTTCCGGATCAAACCTCTCCGCTCCTTCGTCCGTTCCCTGACCTGGAAGGTTGATGATGACCAATCAATGCCATTCAAAGCTTCAAATTCAGCTTCATCATCAATTAGTCCGGCCGGGTCAACTTCAGGGGCGAAGGTATGCTTACAGATTGGTGTGATCAGGCTGGTCACTTTATGATGCAGCGTTGGTATCCTCCGGTTCTCCGCGTCATAACCTTGCCGGTACCTGGTGAGATCCGCCTCATTAGCAATCAGGGTGGCCACATGGCGTATTTCTTTCACACAAGCGGCAAAGTCCTCCTGTTCAAAAGAAGCATCGTCCTCCTTCAGGCTTGGATACCCAATGGCGATGTCAACCAGGTCTAGTTCGGTAGAGCTGCTTTGGTCTGGCTTAAAGCGCATAAGGCTCCGCTCTTGCGCATTTATCGCCTTTAGTTCATTTAATCGGTGGGGCAGCACAAAAATCTTCTTTAGCACATCCACCAGGAGTGTGGGGACTTTGTTTGACAGGGCAACTGTGACTAAGGCACGCTGAGATCTAGTGTAAAGTTGTTCCACGAGCGTATAAACACCCTTCAACTTCACCAGCATGTCCTGGTTAAGATTTGTGCTCCTGGGGCCTGCATAGCAATGTCAGGTGCGTTAATGACAATACATATGATCATTAGAAAGATTCAAATATTTGACACTTGCCAGGCGACTTACCAAAGATTGTTGAGACCATCTGAGACACATGTCATTTTAAGCCGGATAATTCGGCTGTCACCTCTTCGAGAGCCGCCTCTGCTTTCTCAGTTCGATTGGTCAAGGTGATCTTTTCTTCAGCCCAGGCCTTTTTCTCCTCTTCAAAGTCTTTTTTAGGTTCTCTTGTTCAGACACACTGAATTCAAATTTGGAGTTGGCTCTCTGGGTTTCAGTCTCCTGTGCTTCCAGGCGGTTCTTCAATTCAGACAGTTCTGATTGAAGTTGAGTAGTGGTGGCCTGTTTAAATACCGGGTCAAAATCGTGAATATTAGCATGCAATATTAAGTCCCAAGCCTTTTGCAAGCAACAACACTTGGCACTTGGGGGCTAATGTCTACCGAAGGATTCTATCTAAGTGGCGGTTCATGAGAGTAAGTCCCAAGCACTTTGCAAGCAAGAGTACTTGACACTTGAGGGCTAATGCATATTGCTGTTAAATCTACACAAGTACTATATTCTATACAAGCATGTGAAAGACCGGCTTATTCATGTTGATTAAACCGGCCCTTGGGGACTACGGATTAAGCCGGATTTTTTCAGGTTTGACTAAAGGATATTACTAATGCTTATATGTTTGTTCTAAGCCTACAACATATTCATCATAAGCAATAAACTTGGGGGCTGGCATAGTAAGGATAATTCAGTGAAGGGAAGAGATTATACCTCAAATTTCTGGTGCATTTGCTTCACCATATCAACTTCAATGTCACGGTTGCTGTGCACTTGGCTAAGATAGCCAGAAAAAGCTTCCCCAATGCTCATGTGAGAATAATCAGCAATGTCAAATCTGACCTTACGGCGTTCCAGGTGCTCCTCCTTGGCAAAACACTTGGCCAGCACAGTAGGTCTCCCCGGCTCATTATAGCCAGTCTTGGTAATTTGAACATCAGCATCTTGGGGGTCGACTGTCTTGGCCGGGCTAGAGACTTCAGGATTTTCAGAGCCATCGGCGGCTTGCTCGGCAGGCGAGTCAGCAATAGATGTTGGCATATCAAGAGACGGTTCAAGCGGCAGTTCAAGAACAGAGGCCTCATGCGCGGCTGTCTGGAGTTCCGGCTCTTTGAAGATTGGCTCTTCGGTCGACTTGTTTTTCTTTGCCTTCTTGCTAGGCTTTGCTTTTCCGCTGCATACGATCAAAAGATCAGTACAAATATAAAGAAATGGAATGAATACAGGATAAGTCAATCATCAACACCCTAGAGCAGTTTTGAAAGCCGGCAAGTTGGACTGGATTGAGTCACCGGAGGAAGGTGAAGTTTCCTGATAATTTGAATCAGAAGAGTTGAGTGGTTGACGAGTGAGACCCGCCAAAGGATAAAAATAATTTAGATCGGACGTGACCTCATTCCGGCGCTTCCTTGGGGTGTTAGGTAAGCCGGAGGAGAGTTCCGCGTCCTTGCTGGTCCGGGTCTGCCTCCGGCTCTCATGAATCTGTCACTTCAAAAGAAATTGAGGATCTTGATAAGCTAAGGGATGTGAAAATCTTACTTTCCGGGTTACCCTTCGGATTTTCTGTCTTGGCAAAGGCTCGGAGTCGGAGGAAATAATAGTTACCTCTTCGTCCACTCCGCGACTCGTTCCCGTGTCACCATGATGATAATCAGTGTCAATAAGATGGTTAAAAAAGGAGCCAAGAGAGTCAAAAGCTACCTCCAACTCAGAGGATTCTTCTAATCGAAGCAGGTTAGAGGCGATGGCCTTCTTTCCCTTCTTCTTGGTGGCGGCTTTCCTGGCGGCTCTCTTGGCCTTCCTGGCTCTCTTCGCAGCTTCATGATCATACTTTGTCTTACAAAATTTGTCGTCGGCGTGTGAAAATCAGCAAAGGTTTGTGTACAGACAAAACATCAAGGATGAAGGTAATTTATTCAGTTTGGCGGCTTACCGCGGGATCCGGGTTAGCTTTGCAGAAGGGGCTTAAGCCCACCTTGCCACAATTTGCTAGGCTTTCATTCAAGAGTGACTTTGTCATATCATCAATGATGTCTTCAGGTAAATCGTCAGGGCTCTGCCGCAGAGGGTCATTCTTCTCTCCCGTGTAAGTGCACATCAGACTAGAGCGGCGGCTCAATGGAATGATCCGCCAGGCAACCCAAACCCAGACCAAATCAATACCATCTAAACCGTTCCCCAATAGAGCCTTGACCTTAGCCATGGTGGGGGCGAGTTTCTGGCGATCAGCAGCTGACAGCTTGTCTGGAATAGGATGATTAGACTTGAGGCGCAGGGCGCGAAAGCGGGGCAGAGGATTCTCATTAGCCGGAGAAGTGTCGTGGCATTAGAACCATGTCTGGTTCCAGTCTTTGGGGTGACTTGGTGGATTTGCATAAGGGAATATGCCGTCTCTCCGTCATTGGATTGAGACCCTGCCGAGCTCCAAACTAGGCCCGTTGGCACATACATTCTGGCGGTTCAAATAAAACAACTCTCTGAAGAGTAGCAAGCTGGGTTCTTCTCCAAGATACACCTCGCGGGACACTTGGAAGTTGCAAATATTAGACACGGAATTGGGTCCGATGTCTTGAGGACGGAGGTCGAAGAAGTGCAGAACATCTCTGAAGAATTTTGAGCTGGGTGGTGAAAAGCCCCGGATCATGTGATCAGTGCAAACGACGACCTCCCCTTCTTTGGGTTGAGGTTTTTCCTCTGTTGGGTTAGGAGCACGGTATGACATGACTTCCTTCTTTGGAAGATAGCCGGTTTTCACAAAGTCATCAAGGGTACTATCAGTGATGATGGATTTGACCCAGTTGCATGAAGTGCTTGTTTTGGGCGGCATTGTGAAGAAGGAAGCCTAACAAAGAGTAAAATGCCGGTTCAAATTTAAGCCGGAGGAAAAAAGATTACAGCTCATATTTAAGATGGCGGCTTTATAAAGGGGCCTAATGGCATATGACTAATTAGTCAGGTGACGATAACCACCATGAATAGTGCAAATCATTTAAGCCGCCATGATAAGTTGGATGATGTCTATTGAGCATGGCAATTTAAGTCGGCAGTTTGAGCCGCCATGGCTAGATGGATCTAACAAAATGCAGTTTTTTGCTAAGTGTTATACAAACAAGTTTCACGGACTGCAGCTATTATTTTGGATCGACGGCTGTTCAGGAAAAGAAAATAAATCTAGACCTAAAAACCAGTACAGATGAGTTCATGAGCTCTCACAAGATCTTTTCTTCCAGGAAAGGGGATCTAATGGTATCAAAAGTGGAAACAAAACAACTGCCGCATTGGTTAGGCACCATTTTCAGATCAAAGAGGTTGAGGTACGGGCACTCAAGATGAACTACGATGAATAGCGAAGAACACAGAGGAACTCGCGAACCCTAATGCGGATCTGAGGTGCGGAAAGGTGAAAACTCACGGCTGCAGATCTACTGCGGAGGGTCGTCGCCGTTCTCTGGATCGACTCAGGTTGATGCAGCGGCTGAGGTTGAGGAAGACGAGGTGCTCTGTGGCGGCAGCGGCGGAGCTCAAGCGGCAGAAGGGTTGCGAGAGGTGGAAGACACTGGAAAGGGTGAGAATGAGAAAAGACTAGGTCGTGGCTATTTATAAGGGAAAGACTGATAAGTGGGCGCGAAAAATGAGGAGGCCGAAAATATGGTTATCCAGCTACTAGGACGCCTTGATTTTCAGGATGGTCATTAAGATAAGGACCCGTTAAGATATGTTGGACAAAGTGTGAATTAAAGACAGATGACGTCATGGCGGGTTACCACAAATCCAGAGGATGGCGTCATGGTGGGTTATAAAACTTCTATACAAATGAAGAGCAGGAATTTTTTTCTAAGTGTTGAAGATTGACATGAACCCGTTCAAATCAATCTGGGGCCTAATGTTGGGGATATAACTATTAGGTATGACCCGCCCAGGGGGGGCTGGGTTATACCTATGGTGATTCATGAATCCCAAGACAACACTGGAAGATGGCGGTTCAGTTAAGGGCCTGATAACCCACAAGTATAGGGGATCGCAACAGTTTTCAAGGGTAGAGTATTCAACCCAAATTTATTGATTCGACACAAGGGGAGCCAAAGAATATTCTCAAGTATTAGCAGTTGAGTTGTCAATTAAACCACACCTAGAAAACTTAGTATCTGCAACAAAGTATTTAGTAGCAAAGTAGTATGATAGTAATGGTAACAGTGGCAAAAGTAAAGATAACAGTTTTGTAGTAGTTGTAACAAGAGTAACGAAAAGTAAATAAGCGGGAAGCACAATATGTGAAAAGCTCAGAGGCATTGGATCAGTGATGGATAATTATGTCGGATGCAATTCTTCGTGTAATAGTTATAACATAGGGTGACACAGAACTAGCTCCAGTTCATCAATGTAATGTAGGCATGTATTCCGAATATAGTCATACGTGCTTATGGAAAAGAACTTGCATGACATCTTTTGTCCTACCCTCCCGTGGCAGCAGGGTCCTAGTGGAAACTAAGGGATATTAAGGCCTCCTTTTAATAGAGAACCGGACCAAAGCATTAGCACTTAGTGAATACATGAACTCCTCAAACTACGGTCATCACTGAGAAGTATCCCGATTATTGTCACTTCGGGGTTGTCGGATCATGACACATAATAGGTGACTATAGACTTGCAAGATAGGATCAAGAACTCACATATATTCATGAAAACATAATAGGCTCAGATCTGAAATCATGGCACTCGGGCCCTAGTGACAAGCATTAAGCATAGCAAAGTCATAGCAACATCAATCTCATAACATAGTGGATACTAGGGATCAAACCCTAACAAAACGAACTTGATTACATTGTAAATCTCATCCAACCCATCACCGTCCAGCAAGCCTACGATGAAATTACTCACGCACGGCGGTGAGCATCATGAAATTGGTGATGGAGGATGGTTGATGACGACGACAGCGACGAATCCCCTCCCGAGCCCGAGCAGACTCCAGATCAGCCCTCCCGAGAGAGATTAGGGCTTGGCGGCAGCTCCGTATCATAAAACGCGATGAAACTTTCTCTCTGATTTTTTCTCCGTCAAACAGAATATATAGAGTTGGAGTTGAGGTCGGTGGAGCATCGGGGGCCCACGAGATAGGGGGCGCGCCCCCACCCTCGTGGTCAGGGTGTGGGCCCCCTGGCCTTGATTCTTTCGCCAATATTTTTTATATTTTCCAAAAGTAATCTCCGTGGATTTTCAGGTCATTCCGAGAACTTTTGTTTTCTACACAATAAACAACATCATGGCAGTTTTGCTGAAAACAACGTTAGTCCGGGTTAGTTTCATTCAAATCATGCAAGTTAGAGTCCAAAACAAGGGCAAAAGTGTTTCGAAAAGTAGATACGTTGGAGACATATTAGGGCCCAAGGCCCAAAGGCGACTTAAAGCCCGTAGAGATAAACCGCCATATGTATGTAACTTGTATTCTAAGGCAAGAATGGAGAGAGACCGAGCCGGACACTGTTTATGAGCTGGCCGGGACTCTGTGAGCCGCTGGACGTCGACCTCTGTATATAAAGGGACGACCTGGCGGCGGTTCAGGACAAGTAACATCAGATCGAGAGCTAGGTCAAGCGATTTCGCTCCCTGGTAATCGAGACATAAGCAATCCCACCTCAAACTGGATTAAGCCATTACCTTCACCACAAGGGGCCAAATCAGTATAAACTCCCGTGTCCTTTGTCCCGTTTTAACCCCTTTAAGCTTCCTAGTTGCGATGGCTCCACGACTAAGTCCTTTCACTTGGACATCTGCCATGACAATTCCACGACAGGGCTGATTTGGATCCATATGTTAAATGCGGTTAGATTTATCTTAATTCTTCTTTCGTAGTTGCGGATTCTTGCGAGAGGGGTTAATCATAAGTGGGAGGATTGTTCAAGTAATAAAAACAACCAAGCACCGGTCTACCCGCATATCAAATTATCAAAGTAGCGAATGGGAATCAAACAAACATGATGAAAGTGACTAGATGAAATTCCCATGTGTCCTCAAGAACGCTTAACTTATTATAAGAAACTGTTTCGGCCTGCCCTTTGCAACAAAAAGGATTGAGCTACCTTGCCGCACCTTACTTACTATTGCTACTTGTCACTTGTTACAAATTATCTTGCTATCAAACTACTCGTTACCGATAATTTCAGTGCTTGCAGAAAATACCTTGCTGAAAACCGCTTGCAATTTCCTTCTACGTACTCCTCGTTGGGTTTGACACTCTTATCGGAAGGACTACGATTGATCCCCTATACTTGTGGATCATCTGTACAACAGTCTTCTTCTTCTCCTTATTTTACATCACATTTTATCTAATTTTGTTGATCTATGTTCGGCTGTCATCTAGAAAATGATCCCCACAAGCATGACACCATCTCCGTGCACAGTGAAGATCTTGGCACTACAAATGGGCCCCGATCTGAATCAAGTTATTAGATTCCTCAAATGCTTTTTGTGCGCAGAGAAGCTATACATCGAGGTTGTTGGGGATATAACTATTGGGTATGACCCGCCCAGGAGGGGCCGAGTCATACCACTGGCGGTTCTTCATAAGAAGGCCCAAGAAGATGTTGAAGATGGCGGTTCATGAAGCAAGCTTATTGAAGGCCCAAGACCCAGAGGCAACTTGAGGCCCACAGGCACAAACCGCCATATGTTCAACTTGTATATTCAGGAAATTTTAGTTTGGTCATCGAGCCGGACACATTGTGTATGAGCCGGCCGGGATTCTGTAAGCCACCAGGCATCAACCTGTGTATATAAAGGGGTGACCCGGCGGCAGGTTAAGGCAAGAAACAACAAGTCGAGAACTAGCTAGGTCATGCGTATTCGCTCCCTGGCAATCAAAACCCAAGAAATACAACCTAGAGCAGGAGTAGGCCTTTACCTCGTTGAGAGGGACCGAACCTGGGTAAAACTCTCCATGTCCTTTGTCCCGTTTAACCCCTTCAAGCTAACTATGTTGCGATGGCTCCACACCTAAGTCCTTATGCTAGGGCATCTGCCGTGACAATTCCATGACAGTTGGAGCCCACCATGGGGCCAGCGCATGGTGGTTTCGAGTTCTTGAAGGGCAGCTTCGCAGGGCTCAAGGGATACGCCATGGGCCGGATGTATAAGAGTCGTCGCGACAAGCTCTACATCGACCACGCGGGCAGGGGCCCCAAGGCCGGGTCAATCGAGTACGGGTACCGGGTCCCCTTCGACGGAATTCATGTCTTCATCAGCAAGATTGGTGAGTTGGAAGCTGAGTCGGCACCTGCACCGACATCATCGAGACGGCTCAGCGCGCGTGACCCGCCAAGGTTCATGCCGCCCTGAAGCATGTCTTTGTTGGCTTTACTCAAGGAGTAGATCTGGAAGGAGGATCTGAGTCCGGTGGTGAGACGGTCGTCTAGTCAGACGATGAGTCCTCAACCGGTGAGACCAACTCCATGTATCAAGTTCAGGATGGTGGGCTTGGGGGCTGTTCTAATGGCGACAGTATTCTGGACCCCTATGAGCCGCCAAACCGGGTTACAATATTCATGGCCGGTACACAGCTAGGGCAGAATTCTTCATCTGCAGCATCAATGATCTCTGGTTCAGTGACGGCAATGGCAGCTGGGGCAGGAGGCCCTGTGCGCCCGCCGGCTCAAGTTTTATCTGTACTGTTGGAGGCTCTGGCAACATTGTTGACGGTGGAGGTGACCCTGGCGATCCAAACGCAACATAATGTGGACATTGCAAAGTTACTTGATGATAGCTCAAGCAAAGGAGGATCTAAACACTGAGAACACCCAGATGGCGACGGAGCGAGCCGCCTTGGAGAGGGAGGCAGAATGGCTTCAAGCAAAAATTTTTTGCTTAAGCTTGGATCAGGACGCATCAAACGTTGTCTTTAATAGAAGGCATGTGAGCCGTTTACCCCCGGTTTACGATGCGAGAAACCCTTTCAACACGCCTGGGGTAGGAACCAGTAACCCGCCTGTGGTGGATCGGCCTGTTGAGGCGCTGGCGGTTGGAGCACTGGTTCAGCCATGTGTTGCAGACCCCCCACGTTTGAATTTGACCCCTCCTCAGCATGTGTTGATGCCCCTGAGTCATTATTCTAATTCTCTGGATAACATGATAGCTGTGACTACTCGATTGGCGGCTCTCCCAGTTTAAGATGAGTCGCCAGCGGCGATGGAAATACGGCGAGCCGGAGAACTTCTTCAGACGGCTGTGGCTCAACAGGCAGCTTATTCATACAGTCGTGAACAGATTCACTCGACCCTGTGTCCAATCCGGAGTTATAGTAGACACATTGGTGAACCGGCTATATCGAGCAGTGAGCGGCACCGCAATCACTCTCGTAGGCCTGACCCGCCGCGTGCTGGTAATGATGCTCGGGCTTTAGTGGACCAGGGCAGGGCACGGCGTGAGGCTGAGCTGGCGGCTCAGTTGGCAGCTCAACAGCAACCTCCGGTTTATCTGTTAGCGTCTCTGGAGACACGGGTGTCTTCTAAAACCTTGGGCATGCATGTTTAGTGTCAGCTCTACACAACGAGCGCTTGCCTAGAGATTTCAAGGGCCTCCGTAAGGTGCCAAAATACACGGCGGATCAACCCCCGGAGGCTTGGATTGAAAGCTATGAGATGGCTATGGAGATGTTAGATGTTAGTGATGCTGCATGTGCTAAGTATTTCACCATGATGTTGGACGGGCCGGCTCGTACTTGGTTAAAAGGGCTGCCCGCTAACTCCATCAGATCATGGGCAGAGTTGAAAGCGCGTTTTATCCAAAAATTTGAAGACACGTGCAAGCAGCCTATGTCGATTCTGGATTTGGACTCTTGCGTCCAAGGTGAAGGTGAGTCAACAACCAATTGGGTGTGCCGGATCTCAGCTTTTATACACTCATTGGACAGTATCAATGCCGGTTCAGCAATCCTGATGTTGGAAAAGAATTGTCGTTTTCTTCCCCTTAAGTAGAAATTGGGGCGGCTTAAGCACAATTGCAATGATATGGGGTATCTCATGGCGGCTCTCAACAAATATGCCGACTCTGATAGCACTAAAGACCCTGAGCCTGATGAGGAGAAAGCTGGTAAAGGGAAAAAGAGTGGCAATACAAAGGGACAACATAACACGGCGGGTCAAGGTGGCAATGGTAAGCGCAAGGC
Organism: Aegilops speltoides; assembly: GCA_021437245.1. Lineage (NCBI taxonomy): Eukaryota > Viridiplantae > Streptophyta > Magnoliopsida > Poales > Poaceae > Aegilops > Aegilops speltoides. Next base: position 391,541,987 of record CM038144.1, read on the forward strand.
TGGCGGCGATTTAGACTTTGTGGCTAACACCAATACACAGAGTAATAACCATTGTCGTAAGGGGAAAACGCCAGCGCCCCAGTTTGGAGGGCCAAAGTTCAACCTTGAGGCCATGATGAATCAGCCTTGCCCAAAGCACGGAACCCAGGAAAAGCCGGCCAGTCATCTGTGGAAGGATTGCTTCATCATGAGGGAGTATAGAAACTCTAAGTTTTTCCAGAATAATCATGGCCCCCATGGCGGTTCAGGATCCGGCTCTCACGGACCTGGATTTGGAAGTGGCGGTTCAAGTTCTGGTTTTCAGGGCCAAAGCAATCAAGGTTGTTTTAATCAACAATCTGGCAAAGGGAATCAGCAGCAGCAGTATGGTTATCAAAACAATCCAAAGCAATTGAATAGTGGTCAATATCATGTGTTCACCACAAGTCTGTTCAAACGAGATCAAAAAATCCATAAGCGGGCGGTGAACTCAGTTGAGCCGGCAGTACCTCGTTTTTTGAGGTGGTCTGAGCAGCCTATTGTATGGAGCCGTGAGGATGACCCGCCCCGGGTTGACAATCCGGGTCAATTGGCATTGGTGGTGGCTCCTCAGGTAGGAGGATATAAGCTTACAAAGGTGCTCATGGATAGGGGCAGTAGTATCAATATCCTTTACTATGATACTTTTCGTCGTATGAATTTGACTAACAAAGATCTTAAGACGTCTTTTACTGTTTTCCATGGGGTGGTTCCTGGTAAGTCGGCGTATCCAGTGGGTAAGATAACCCTGGAGGTAGCCTTTGGAGATGACCATGATTACAGAGCTGAGAAATTGACCTTTGAGGTGGTCAAGATCAAAAGACCGTATCACGCTTTGTTCGGGCGGCCGGCTTATGCCAAATTCATGGTACGGCCTTGTTATGTTTATTTGCAGCTTAAAATGCCGGGTCATAAGGGCACCATCACGGTGCACGGTGATAGGAAGATTGCACTGCGTATGCTGAGTCGTCCTGTGCCACTGAGGAGTCAAAGTTTTATAAAGATATTGTTGACCCTACGGATATGACACCTTTGAAGAAGCCAACTACAGAGAATGACCCCCTGTTGAAGTTTAAATTGGCAGATGACACTAAGTTGGTCGATTTTGTTCCTGGCGACTCGTCCAAGCAGTTTAGCATCAGTGCTAATATGGATCCTAAATAGGAAAGCACGCTCATCGAGTTCATCCATGAGAACCAGGACATCTTTGCATGGAAACCTTCTGACATGTCAGGTGTACCGAGGGAACTCGCTGAGCACACTCTTAATGTTGATCTAAAGTTTAAGCCGTTCAAGCAATTTCTTCGTCGTTTCAATGAACAGAGGCGCAAGGCAATTGGTGAAGAAGTGGCCCGGCTTTTGGCTGTTGGATTCATCATTGAGGGTTTTCATCTGGAGTGGTTAGCTAACCCGGTGGTGGTGCTTAAGAAAAACGACACGTGGCGTATGTGTGTGGATTATACAAACCTTAATAAGGCCTATCCGGCTAACCCTTTTGCTCTCCCTCGTATTGATCAGATTATTGATGCTACGGCGGGTTGTGAGCGTTTGAGCTTTTTGGATGCTTATTCTGGTTATCATCAGATCAAGATGGCAGTTAAGGACCAGGAGAATACAACTTTTATCACTCCCTTTGGAGCCTTCTACTATGTTTCTATTCCCTTTGGGCTCAAGAGTGCCCAGGCGACTTACCAACGATGTGTTCAGAATTGCCTCCATGACCAGATTGGATGCAATGTTCACGCCTATGTGGATGATATTGTTGTGAAATCCAAGAAGAAAGAGACTTTGATAGATGATTTGAAAGAGACCTTTGAATATCTCCGGGTCTATAAAATGATGCTTAACCCGGCCAAGTGTGTCTTCGGCATGCCAGCAGGCAAACTATTGGGTTTCCTTGTTTCTAAGAGAGGCATTGAAGCTAACCCGGAGAAAATCAAGGCTATCACTTCTTTGGCTAAGCCTACATGTATCAATGACATCTAGTGGTTGGCGTGTCGTATTGCAGCTTAGAGCTGGTTTCTAAGCCACCTGGGAGAGAAGGCTATCTCTTTGTATCAAATGATGAAGAAGACATATAACTTTGTCTGGAGTGATGCTGCTAATGAGGCCTTTGAGGCGCTTAAGACACAGCTGGTTGAACTGCCGGTTCTTGCAGCTCCTATTGAGAAGGAGCCCTTGCTTTTATATGTGGCTGCAAACAACAGAGCTGTCAGTGTGGTAGTTGTGGTTGAAAGGAAAGAGTCAGGCAAGGAGTATCTGGTTCAAAGGCCGGTTTATTATGTCAGTGAGGTGCTCATTGAGTCTAAGCAGAGATACCCACATTGGCAGAAATTGGTTTATGGCGTGTTCATGGTTAGCCGTAAGTTGAAACAGTATTTCCTTGGTCATCCCATTACTATGGTTAGCTTTGCTCCCTTGGGAGATATTATTCAAAACAGAGAAGCCACAGGTCGGGTAGCTAAGTGGGCCATTGAGCTTGGACCCCATGGCTTGAAGTATATGCCTCGGACGGCTATAAAATCTCAAGCACTTCTGGATTACATCAATGAATGGACGGAATTGCAAATGCCTGAGGATTAGCCGGATAGCACATATTGGACTATTCATTTTGATGGATCCAGGCAATTGGAAGGCTCGGGGGCTGGAGTAATATTGACTTCCCCGTGAGGTGATAAATTTTGTTATAGTTTTAAGGTTGATGTTCCCTTGTACTAACAATGCATCTGAGTATGAAGCCTTACTCCATGGTCTTCGGATGGCTAAAGAGATGAATTTAAGTCGGGTGAGGTGTTTTGGTGACTCAGACTTGGTGGCTCAGCAGGTGTCAGGAACTTGGTATTAAAAGATCCAGTCATGGTGGCTTATCGCCAAGAGGTTGATACTATTGCTGGTCATTTCAAAGGTTATCAAGTGGAGCATGTTGATCGCAAGAAAAATGAAGTTACTGATGCTTTAAGCCGGCTAGGGTCTCAGCGTAAGCCGGGTGTTTTTCATAACCCATCAGTTAAATTGCCTACGGAGGAAGATCTTGCAATTCCTGACCCGGAGGCACAGTTGGTGGCGGCTCTCCATGTTATTCCTGATTGGACTGTTCCATATTTGGCTTATATGACCCGGGGCGAGTTACCTAAGGATGAAACCTTGGCCAGGCAAATAACCCGGAGGTCTAAGTCAATGACTATTGTCAATGGTGAGCTACACAGATGAGTGTTATAGGGGTGTTTCAACGATGCATTTCTCCTAAGGAGGGCCGTGAAATTCTAAGGTAGATTCATGAAGGAGATTGCGACCATCATGCCGGCTCTAAATCTCTCGTTTCTAAAGCTTTTCGTCATGGGTTTTATTGGCTGACGACTCATGCTAATGCGGAGGATCTGGTCAGTAAATGTGATGGATGTCAGAAATTTTCAAGACGAGCTCATGTGCCTGCTCAAGAATTGAGGATGATTCTGATTACTTGGCCATTTTCAGTCTGGGGGCTAGATATGGTTGGGCCTTTTAAAAGGTCCAAGGACAAAAAGACTCATCTCCTGGTAGCTGTTGACAAGTTTACAAAGTGGGTTGAAGCTGAGCCGGTCAACAAATGTGATGCAGCAACGACGGTTCAATTCATCAAAAAGGTGATCTTTCATTCTGGATACCCTCATAGTATCATTACTGATTATGGTACTAATCTGTCTAAGGGTGCAATGAAAGAATTCTGTCAACAAGAACATATCCGGCTTGATGTGCCGTCGGTGGCTCACCCCCAGTCTAATGGTCAAGCTGAAAGAGCCAATCAAGAATTTTTGAGAGGTATCAAACCCCAGCTTATGGTCCCCTTGCAGAGGACGCCGGGTTGTTGGGTGGAAGAATTTCCCTCGGTGCTTTGGAGTACCAATACTACCCCAACAGATCTACGGGTTACACACCTTTCTTCATGGTTTACGGAGCAGAGGCGGTTCTCCCTAGTGACATACGTCACGACTCGCCCCGTGTGGCGGCTTATGTTGAAGCTGATAATTTACGCCAGGATGCTATTGACATTTTGGATGAAGAGCGTGACCTTGCGGCGGCTTGTTCCGCGATTTACCAACAAGATCTACGTTGTTATCACAACCTCCGAGTTAAAACCAGGACCTTTCAAGAAGGTGATTTGGTGCTCCGGCTCATCCAGGATCAACCTGACATGCACAAGTTATCCCCACCTTGGGAAGGACCTTTTGTGGTCAGCAAAAATCTGAACAACGGGTTATACTACATTATCGATGTTCAAGACCACAAGGAATCCTGCACGTTGGAGGAGGAGACCCACCGGCCATGGAATAATGCTCATCTTCGGCCTTATTACACCTGAGCCACCGGCTCTTGTGATGTGCATACTTTTACCAATGTATATATTATGATTAGTACAATAAAGCCGGCATCCCTGATGATTCAGGGCCTCTGTGGTTTTATTTTTGAGAATCTGAGTCTTTATTGTCACTTCATAAGGTCACTTGGGGGCTTCCTGCTCATTGAGCATAGATATGAATACCCTTTTGATCTGGCTTGTACGCCTTGATTACAAATTATTTGGGGATTCCTGCTCATTGAGCATAGCTATGGTTGCCCTACTGGTCCGGCTTGTACGCCAGGATCAAAATATTACTTGGGGGCTCCTTGTTAACTGAACAGAGATTTGTTGTCCCTCGTAATAGGCTTGGACACCAGGTGTATTCACCAAAAATCCGGGTTATCCTGCCTTTGTATGCTTGCCACTCCGACCAGGTAATCCTGGAATGACTCGTCGTACTTTTGACAGTCAATCTTATAAAGACCCTGGACTTGTCAAAGTTAAAACAACATTGGTCATGTGAGGCCCAGCTTACAGGTTTGAATTAAGGAGTAACTCAGTGGCGGTGCAGCCCTTGAATATCACTTGATGTTGAGGCCTGGCAGCCTTTGAATGCCTTGTTTTTCTGGTTTATATTGACTTTGAATCTTTTTTGGTGATTTCTGTTTTTACCATATTGATATATGGTTTAAAGTTGATTCGGGCCATGTTGCCTTGGTCTTTATGATTTATATTTGAAAATATCCGGTGTTTTGCTAAATCGACCTGGCTTTGGACGTTAAGTCGCCAGTGTATGATGATCATATGTTTGGTTCTATACTCTAAATTTTTTGGGATGTTACCCTTTGCTGTCTATGGCGTTGTAAGCCGGCAGTATGAATAAATTGCACAGAGCACTGCACCCTGAGTCTGGGTTGTTACCCTTACTGCATGTGGCATGGTAAGCCGGCAATACGCATAAGTATCACATGGATGATATTTACTTTGTTATTATTATATATGGTTTTGATAAACCGGCCCTGGTTATGGACGATGCAGTCACCAGTGGTTTTTATATGGGGCATTATGACCCGCCTTGGGGTAAACCGCTAAGGCACTTGTTCTCTGTTTGTATGCAGGGTTTATGACAACATGATCAGCAAAGTTAACAATGATTATGAGCGTACACAGTGGATCGTCAAATAAGATCAAATGACTCATAAGTGTTATGCAAATCTACATGCGCGATGGCATGGCAGATTATTGTTTTCAAGCTAGCCTATTACAAGGCATCAGACGGCCCAAAAGAATAAGTGTTTTGATAAAGTATTTCAACTGGCAGATGCTAAGCCGGCCTTTGGATTAATGGTCTTGACCTTGGCGCGTAGAGGATTCCAGGCCATCTTGCACCGGTTCATCTCCTTCCTCTTCACCCGTTGGCTGGAAGTCGGAGGTGGCCCAATTGATCCCAGTCAAAGCTTTGGATAGAACTTGATCATCAAAAAGTGTTAACGGGTCAATATCAGGGTCAAAGGTGTGCTTACGGATTAGCGGAATAAGCTCCTGGGAGTCATGAACCAGCGCCTTCACCTTCTTGTTATCAGCACTATAAGCCGCCTGTTAATGAGATAGGTTCGTGTCTTCAGCCAGTTTGCTTGCTAGAGGGTGCATTTCTCTTGCTATTGCCGCAAAGTCCTCAGCACTGAAGGGAGACCCATCCTCCTTTACACTTGGGCAGCCATTGGCCAAGTCTTCCGGGTCAAGATCTGCTTGCCGCGCCTTGGCCCGGGTTAGCGCAGTGATTGCACCGGCTCTAGCGGCTGATCACTTCAGATCCTCAACCCTTTAAGGCAGCACAGACAGCTTTTCCAGCGTGTCTTTGATGAGGGTTGGTGGTTGTTTCTTATGAGAAGCTGCCGATATAGCTCGTTGCGCGCCAGTATACAATTGCTCTATCAGAGTATATGCGGCTTTTAGCTTCATGCGCATATCTGCACCAAGATGGGCGATTCTAGAGCCTGCATTACGAAGTACATCTATAAGCCGGATAAATGATTATTACAATGCATTGTGGTAATAAATTGAGATAAAGTTATTTAATGAAGATGGCAGCTGTCATGGTATTTATTTGATGTTTTAAGCTAGAAAGCTCTTCAGCCACCGGCTTAAGGGTTGCTTCTGCTTCTTCTGCTCTCTTCAACAGAGTTGTTTTCTTAGTCTCCCAACCTGCCTGCTCAGCCTTGAAGTCTTTTTTCAACTTCTCCATCTCTGCCAAGGCGGCGGTCAATTCTGCTTTGGCCTTGGAAGTTTCGGATTGTTGAGACTCAATATTTTCTTCTAGATCGGCGACTTGGGATTCTTTCACATTGAGTTCAGCCTGCAGTATGCAAACAACAAGCGGTGTTACAATAATCTTATTTAAAAGTCCCAAGCACAATACATGTATTTCACTTGGCACTTGGGGGCTAATGCACATTGATCTTTTTTGAAGACAATTTTATGATGACCCGACTACACTATTGTGACTATAGCCGATTCATGGGGGCTATATACTTGGATTTTATTGACAACTATGGTAATGAGACCCAGCTGATCTCAATAGTTTAAGCCGGCCCTTGGGGGCTACAGGTGCAAAATTGAATAATTACTATTTGAAGTCCTGGCTTATCTTGATAGTTTAAGCCGGCCCTTGGGGGCTACACCTGCAAAGTTGAAGCATTACTATTTGAAGTCCCGATTTATCTTGAAAGTATAAGCCGGCCCTTGGGGGCTACTTGATTTGATCTACAAGGCTATCTAAAGTCTACAGTACATTCAATTATATCATATCCAGTAGACTTGGCGGCTGATAGAAGTATATTCATATGAAGAAGACTGGCGTTTACCTCGAAACGTTCCTTCATGAGATTTACTAAGTCGGCCTCGAAGTCACGGCTTGTGTGCAGACGGTTCAGATACCCAGAGTGGATCTCTTGGGCGCTATAGTGAGCATAGCTCTCTAATTTCACTGACCACTTGCCTTTGTCAGCAACATATATTTCTTCTTTGGCACTGTGTTTTGACGAGACAGTGGGTTGGCCTGGTGCCGTATAACCAAGCCCAGTAATGATAACATCATCAACCTTTCCTTCAGTAGGCTTGATGGGACTTGGCGGCTTGGTGGTGGCTGGATCAACGTCCATATGATCTATGGTAATGTTGTGCTCTTCCAGTGGCGGCTCATCAACTGTGGCTTCAGTGGCATGGAGGGAAGTGTCTGTTGCCTGCTTCTCCGGTTCAGAAGGGTTTTCAGTTGTTTTTGTCACCTTCAATTTCTTGCTGGGCTTTGCCATAGCTCTGTGAATGAAGCACAAGACGAGGTTAACACAACAATTGAGTACATGATCGAAAACAGAGGATTAATGGTCTTGACCTGGCACAGTCTTGAAGACTGGGACATGAGTTCTCGTTGAGTCTCCAGAGGAGCAATGAGATGTTCCTTGGTAATTTGAGTTGGAAGGATTAAGAGGTTGTCGAAAAAGACCCGCCTTGGGATAAGTTAAGTCAGAAATTGGTGAAACCTCTGGCCGACGCTTGCGGGGAGTTGGTGTGTTTGGTAAGCCAGAGGAAAGGATCCCACCTCCGCTATTCTAGGTTGTGCGGTGAGCTTCATGTTGCTGCTTCTTCAAAATAAAGTAGGGATCCAAATAAGCTAAAGGATGAGAAAACCTTACTTTCCGGCTTGCTTGTCGAGATTTCTGTTTTGGCAGAGGTTCTGAGCTGGAGGAACGAACAATTACCTCTTCATCACCCACACGGCTGGCTTCTGCATCATCCTGATAATAGTCGTTGTCAATGAGATGTACAAAAAATGAGCCAAGAGAATCAAGTTCTCCCTCCGCCTGATCATCGTCATCACCGTCATCCAAGTTAAGTAACTCGGAGGGGTCGGTCTTCTTCTTGGCAGGCTTTTTATTAGCCTTGATCTTTGTCCGGTTCTTCTTGGTCGGCTTGTCCTGCAGCTTCTTCTTCCAAAAAGGAGAATCGGCCTGTGGAAATCAGATGATTATAAGAGGATAGTGTTGATGGATACATGATTCAACTGAAAAATTATGTGCAAAACTTACAGCTGGCGACTGGTTGAGGGTGCAGACAGGATTAAATCCGGCTTTGTTGCAATCTGCCAAGCTTTCATTCAATAAAGCCTGGTCGCATCATTGATTTCTTCATCAGTGTAAGTGCATCTAGTGCCCCTTAGTGATTTTGGTGTATTCAAGACTTATAGGTTAAGGGACTAATGCGTTTGTGAGTGTACACAGGTCTATAAGTCTATGAGGAGTTTGATATTTACAGAGAAAGTCGACCCCTGAAAATGAAGTTCTTCGACTGAAGACTTTGATATTCTGAAGACTTTCTGAAGACTTTGAAAGTGAAGAAATTGGTGTGACCTTGAAGACTTGGTATTCATTTGTGGAACATGAAGCGTGAAGACTTTTGTTTTCGTAGTTTCATTTTCTCTTTCTTGAGTCATAGGAAACACCGTCATTGTTAAAGGGGTCGAGGAAATACTAAGGAAAATTTTCCATGTGATGCTCAACTCAAAATCCTACACCTACCAATCCCTTGAGTGAAGCCTTTGGAAATCTCATACAGTTCAGTCACTTTCTTGATGATGAGAGGCGAAGTTCTTCCGTCGCCGATGAATTTATTCGATCGAGGAGTTAGGAATTCGTCAGTCTGAATTGCCTACAAATGAGGAACATGATAGCCCCGAGGAATTTGAGAGTCAAAATTCCGACCGTTCTTTATCTGCGTGCGGCTGTCCCAAAATATCTTATCCACCTAACGGTCATATCATTGAAGGGCATTTATGTCTTATCATGTCGGGCTGCTCCCTAGGCTATAAATAGCCGCCCCTACAACCACTAGCTGGTTGGCTGCTCGAGAGAACTTGACACTTGTCATTTGAGAGCAACCCATCCTCCGAGGACTTTGAGCGAAAATCATCAAGTGAGGAAAACCCAAAACCAAACCCCTACAAACCCAAAGTGATTGAGCATCAATGAAGAAATTGATCCTGCGTGGATCCGACGCTTGTTACCTTTGAAGACTGTGCTTCTTCCAGACGGTTAGGCGTCATGGTCCAGAGCATCCAAGAGGAATTGTGGATCGCCGAGTGACCAAGTCTGTGAAGGTTTGGAAGTCGCCTGAAGACTTACCACGAGTGATTGGACGAGGTCTGTGTGACCTTAGTTCAAGGAGATTACGGTGAGGACTGGGTGTCCTGAGCTGCGTGCTCAGCGACTGGGTGTCCGGGACTGTGTGTCCTTGAGTTTAAATACTCAGCTGCTCCAACCAGACGTACAACTGAGACAGCAGTTGGAACTGGTCTACCAAATTATTGTCTTCACCAACCTAACTGGTTCTATTTCCTCAACCCTTTCATTTCCTCATTACTGTGTTGAGTGTTTGTTCATATCTATGTTTGAAGACTTTGACTGAAGACTTTCTCAATTTCCTCAGTTCAATTTCTTGATCTGTTTGTCTTCACCTTGTGTTATCCTGTGATTACGCTTTCTGTACTCAGTGCTTGTCTTCATTTCATCATGATGACCATGCTTGTATTCTGTTATGCTTACTTCTGAGTACTTATTCCGCTGCTAGTAGTTCTTCGCCAAGGAATTTCCTCACCGGCAAATTCCTTAGTGAAGAATTCATAAAAATCGCCTATTCACCCCCCTCTAGTCGATATAACACACTTTCAATTGGTATCAGAGCAAGGTACTCCCTTGTTCTGTGTGATTTTAGTTTAACCACTTTGGAGTTTTAGTTATGTCGACCGCAGTATGATCAAGGTCTCGGCTGGGTGTCCTACCTTTGATGGGACGGACTACCCCTCTTTGGAAAAACAAGATGCGAATGCATCTTGAGGCAATTGACAACGATCTCTGGTATGTTGTGGAAAATGGTGTTCCCTCTGTCTCACCCTCACTGAACGCTACCGATGTGAAGAGATTCAAGCAACTCGATTCTCAAGCGAAGAATATCAAATGTGGCCATCTGAGTAAAGGACAGTATGGAAGAGTGAGTGCTTTGGAAACTGCTAAGCTTATCTGGGATAGGCTGTCCAAAGTGAATGAAGGAGTCTCGACTCAGCGTGACTCTCGAGTTGATGTTCTTCGGAATCTCTTCAACCGCTTCAAAAGACTCAACAATGAAAATGTCCAACAAACCTTTGATCGCCTCACTGACATCTCAAATGACCTTCAAGCCCTCGGTGCCACTGACATCACTAACCATGAGGTGGTGAAGAAACTGTTGAGATTTCTTGATTCCTCATTTGATACTCTGGGACTGATGATACAAGAATGGGCTGACTACAAGTCTCTTGATCCTGCCGTTATCCTCAAAAGGCTAAATACTCACGAGTTCCAGCTTGCTGAAAAGAGAGATCTCTATGGTTCGAGCTATGGCAAACCACGTGCCCTAAAGGCCAAGGTTGTGTCTGAGTCTAAATGTGAGGATTTTGGTAGTAGCCTTGGTGATCCTGAAGAATTGAGCCAGGAGCTAGCACTGCTCGTGAAGAAATTCCAGAAGTTCCCAAGACGTGGTCGCTTTGGAAAATCCTCAAGAAGCAGTGATTCCTCATCAAGTGACTATAAGAGAAGGCTGTGCCACAAATGCAAGAAACCTGGTCACTATATTCAAGATTGTCCTCAATGGGAAAAGGAATTGAAGAAAAAGAAATACAAGGATTACAGTTCTGATGATGCGAAGAAGAAGAAGAAATCGTTAAAATCTTCATCATCAAAATCCTCGAAGTCTTCATCTCACAAGAAGAGCAGCTCCAAGAAGGCTCGGGTATTCATTGGCAAGGAAATGGACTCTGAAGCTGAATCTGAGGAACATGAGGAAGAGGAGGCATCTGAAGAATCCGAATCTGGTGTGGCGAGTCTGGCCTTCGCCATTGCTTTAGTTAGCAAGTCCATCTTCAACATCAAGAAACCGACCCCACCGACAAGCCTGATGAAGATAATGATGACTACGCTCCCACCTATTGCTTCATGGCGAAAGGTGCAAAGGTACTCAAATACACCTCCTCTGAATCTAGTGAAAATAAATCTGATGAGGATCTCAAGCCCAGCTACTCTAAACTTGCTAAGATTGCTGTAAAACAACAAAGGGCTTTTGAAAAGGTTCAAAACATGCTAGACAAAAGTGATGATATGTTGGGTGAAGAAATGGATCGCACTAAAGCCATGACTAAAAATCTTCAGAGACTTTAGTCTAGGTTTGATAACCTTCAAAGTCATCATAACTCTCTCTTATCTGATCATGAGAAACTTTCTTATGAATTTCTTCAAAGAAAGCAAGATCTTGAGAAGCTAAGAGTGAGTTATGAAGATCTTCAAAAGGAGTGCAATTCATTACTAGCTCAACAAATCAGCGCTTCTCAGGAAGAATTTGTTCCTCCATGCTTAAAGTGCATTGAACGTGAATCTGCTATTTCTTCACCTGAATGTTCAAATGCTTCAACTATTACAAATTCTTCACCTGCCTCTGCTATCACTAATTCCTCATCTGAGGACATTGCTAGTATCACTGACGATGCAGGGCTGAAGGAATTGTACATGACAGGCATGTACAAAAGCCTCAAAGGGCATCAGACTCTCTGTGATGTGCTTAAAAAGCAGATCCTCTACAGAAACCCTAGGAAAGAGGGTATTGCCTTTGAGAGGAAACTTAATGCTGATGGAACATATTGGAAGCCTGAGCAGTACCCCAAAACCTCATGGGTTGCTGCAAAGGGACCTCCAGTTGATCCATCTAACTTATCTTGCTTTACATGTGAATCTCCACATTCTTCTGATGAGTCATTTGACTCCAACTATAAACTGTTCAAAAATCAGAATGGTGAAGTATTTGCTAGATATGTTGGCAACTGCAGGAACGGTTCCCCTATGAAGAAAATCTGGGTTCCCAAAAGTTATGTTGAAAGTCTTCAGGTGAATGTCCTCATGACACCACCTGTGAAGAACAGGAACCCCAGATCAAATTCTTCATGTGGACCAAATTCTTCATATGGATCCAAGTCCTCATACGGACCAAATTCCTCACATGGATCAAATTCCTCAAAAGGATCAAAGTCCTCATATGATTATCATCGTGCTAACAACTCTCTCGCAGGTAGAGCTAAGGGCTATGAATATGTGCATTATTCTTCAAACCATTATGTTCATAAGTCCTCGAAGAATTTCTCTCGCTTATTCATATGCTTACCCTAACCCCTCTTATGTGAAACGAAATGGTTTGGCCTCTATGCCACCATTCTCGTATGGTGCTTTCAGAGTGATGAACTCTTTGCCACCCCTTCAGATGTGGGTGGTGAAGAAAAGAACTAATCTCTTCTGCAGGTCAGGTCTCCGGACATGCTTTAACGTCTGAAGAATTTCTTTGGGGACCGACAAAATTGCTGAAAGGACGCAGCGAATCATGATGAAATGAACCTTCATTTCACACGTCCTCATCTTGCTATATCTGTTTACTGATTGATGAAATTCATCTGATGAACTTGATATCATATTCTTCACAAATGAAGCATATGAGACTGTAAGCTACACTAATTCATCTGCAGGATGATCAACCCAAAGCTACTGAATGGGTCCTCGATAGTGGATGTACGAATCACATGACTGGTGACAAGAATCTATTGATGGATGCTCCCTTATCACCGTCACATCTGAAGCATATCATCTTTGCTGACAAAGGCAAAATTCAGGTATTGGGTCTTGGTAAGGTTGCAATCTCTAAGGATAAACACATGGACAAAGTCATGCTTGTTGAGTCCTTAGGATACAACCTCATGTCAGTCTCAATGCTTTGTGATCTTGACATGGTTGTTGTCTTTGGCAAGTATCGATGTGTTGTGATTATGGAAGCTGACAATTCCAAAGTCTTTGAAGGCTTTAGGAGAGGAGACCTATATATTGTTGATTTCTCTACAGGACCACAACCAGCCGTGTGTCTACTTGCAAAAGCTTCAGAAGGCTGGCTATGGCATCGACGACTTGGTCATGCAGGCATCAGGAATTTGCACACGCTTGCGAAGAAGAAGCATGTCATTGGCATTGAGAATGTCAAATTCCTCAAGGATCACTTATGCGGAGCCTGTGAAGCTGGAAAAATGACCAAAGCCAAGCATCCAGCGAAGACTATCATGTCCACTACTCGTCCATTCGAATTGCTTTACATGGACCTCTTCGGACCTAATCATTACTCAGCAGTCACTAATGATGCATCTCTATATGGTTTTGTCATTGTTGATGATTACTCTCGATATACATGGGTACACATTGTTACTTACAAACATGAAGTGCAGGAAGTCTTCAAACGTTTTTCCTCGAGGGCTTCAACCAACTTTGGTGTGAAGATCAAGCACATCGAAGTGACAATGGAACTGAGTTCAAGAATTCGGTCTTGATGACTATCTTGATGAACTTGGTATTACTCATGAGTTATCTGCTCCCTATACTCCTCAGCAAAATGGCGTCGTGGAGCGCAAGAACAGAACTCTTGTTGAGATGGCTCGCACTATGCTTGATGAATACAAAACGCCTCATCGCTTTTGGATTGATGCAATTGATACTGCGTGCCACATCATCAATAGAGTATATCTTCACAAATTCTTCAAGAAGACGGCCTATGAACTCCTCACTGACAAGAAACCCAATGTGAGTTATTTCAAAGTCTTCGGTGCTAAATGTTGGATTAGAGATCCTCACCACAATTCTAAATTTGCACCGAAAGCACATGAAGGTTTTATGCTTGGTTACGTAAAGGACTCACACACCTAAAGAGTCTTCAACATTGTTCTTCACAAGATTGTTGACACTGTAGATGTGCGGTTTGATGAAACTAATGGCTCGCAAAGAGAGCACCTACCTTCTGTGTTAGATGAACCAGCACCTGAGGATTCTATCAAGTTCAAGGCAACTGAGGATGTCATTCCTCATGAAGAATCTGCTGAAGAATTCATTCCAGTTCATGAAGAACGTCGAGCTGATGCACCTGAAGAAAATGCTGAGGAAAATGGTGCTGAAGAAAATGATGATCAAACTCCTCAGCGACAACCAACTCATCCTCGCGTTGCAAAAGAAGTGCAAGTGGAGAAGATCATCGATGACATGAGAGCACCAGGTCCTCTCACACGCTCAAAAGCTTCACATTTATCTAACTTTTGTGGGAACTATGCTTTTGTCTCTATCACAGAGCCCACTAAGGTAGATGAAGCATTTTTGGAGCCGGAATGGATTCAGGCTATGCAAGAAGAATTACATCAGTTCGAGCTCAACAATGTCTGGGAACTGGTCAAACTTCAGATCCTCGCAAGCATAATATCATTGGCACAAAGTGGATCTACCGCAACAAGCAAGATGAAAATAGCCTTGTGGTGAGCAATAAGGCACGACTGGTAGCTCAAGGCTACACACAGGTTGAAGGAATTGATTTTGATGAAACTTTTGCACCTGTTGCTAGACTTGAGGCTATTCGCATATTACTTGCTTATGCTAACCATCATGATATCATCTTATATCAAATGGATGTGAAAAGTGCATTCCTCAATGGTAAGCTTGAGGAAGAAGTATATGTTGCTCAACCCCGTGTTTTGAAGATCCAAAGAATCGACAAAGTCTTGAGACTTAATAAGGCCCTCTATGGCCTCAAGCAAGCCCCTCGGCGTGGTATGATACATTGAAGGAATTCTTCGTGAAGAATGGCTTCACACCAGTTCACTCGACCCTACTCTCTTTACTAAATCTTATGATGGTGAACTGTTTGTGTGCCAAATATCGTTGATGATATTATCTTTGGCTGTCTTGACCAACGTTATAGTGATGAATTTGTCTATATGATGAGTGAAGAATATCAAATGTCTATGATGGGAGAGTTGAAATTCTTCTTAGGTCTTCAAATTAAATCAACAACGCAATGGCATATTCTTATCTCGGAGAAATACCTCAAAGATGTCTTGAGGAAATTTGGCATGCAAGATTGCAAAGGCGTCAAAATTCCTATACCCACAAATGGCCATCTATGCCTCGATGAAAATGGTATTGACTTGATCACAAGGTATACCGCTCCATGATTGGTTCCTTATTGTACTTATGTGCATCTAGGCCAGATATAATGCTTAGTGTTTGCATGTGTGCCCGATTTCAAGCTGCACCAAAGGAATCACACCATAAGGCTGTGAAGCATATTCTTTGATATCTAGCTCACACACCAACACTAGGATTATGGTACCCCAAGGGCTCTAATTTTGATCTCATTGGATATTCTGACTCTGACTATGCTCGTGATCGTGTGGACCGCAAGTCAACATCTGGCACTTGTCATTTCCTCGGACGATCTTTGGTGCGTTGGTCCTCGAAGAAAGCGAGCTGCGTATCACCGCTCATCTGGAAGCTGAATACATTGCTGCTGGCTCTTGCTGTGCTCAAGCGCTTTGGATGAATCAAACACTCAAGGACTATGGCGTCAACGTGAAGAATGTGCCTCTCCTCTGCGACAATGAGAGTGCCATCAAGATTGCTCACAACCCAGTTCAACACTCGAAGACAAAGCACATTCAGATTCGTCATCATTTTCTTTGTGATCATGTGTTGAAGGGCGACATCTCCATCGAGCACGTGAAGACTGAAGAACAGCTAGCTGATATCTTCACTAAGCCCTTGGATGAGAAGAGATTTAGCAAGTTGCGGTGTGAGCTAAATATCTTAGAATCTTGAATGTTCTTTGAAAAGGACACACACCACGACACTTATGCAAAATTGATGACTTAGATGTGCAACACATGAAGAAACGTTTTCTTCAATCAATGAAGAATAACACTCTAAGTGTGAAGAAATTAATGAAGAATTTGATTCTCGTAACCCTCGACAATTGTGCGTGTGTCTGAAATCATCACTCTTATCTGATGGGTCACGCCTCCACAAAAAGTTGAAAATCTTCAATTTGAGTTTTTCCTCAGTTTTGAAATTCTTCAGTTTTTCAAATTCTTCAACTTTGCAAAATCTTCACTGTTTCCGTCCTTTTTCTTCATATATATATATATGAGTTTATGTGCTCTACAGCATTCACTTATAGCTATTTCTTCAAGTTGCTTTTTCTGCTAAGTGAATGTGATCGGACCCTTCCCCCCTCTATGCTATACTCAACCCAATCAATTCACCAATTCTTCAGGTGCGTTCTATTTGAAACTCGTTCAAAATCTTCACTATGTCCTTGTCAGCTGAAGAAATTGCGAACGAAACTTTAAAACAAATCTTATCCAAATTTTCGGTTTTGCCGCTCAAACCGTTCCGCATCCCACAATGCATTATTCTATTCACCCACGATCGTACACGATCTCAACTACACAGTACGTGGGTGACACATGTCGCGAGAAGGAGAAAGGGCTGGGGCACGTTCATCCCAAATCTTCGGGCGAACAGTTTTTACCGCGTCTGTAAATACCCCTCTCCCCTTCCTCACTTCATTTACTCCGCTTGATCGCTACTCTCTCACTCGAGCTCCTCAAACCCTAGCGCCGCCGCTACTCCATCGTCGCCGGTGAGGAAGAGCTTCGCTGCCTCGACCTCGTTGCCATCGTACTCACGCCGACCGCGGAAATCTTCACTCCGCCGCTGCCGTAGCTGTCTTCCTCTGCCAAGTTAGGGCGTGGGATATCTAACCTGACGAACTTCACATCTGTTCTGCTCAGTTCGTCGTGTTCTTCACTTCGGGTAATTAAAAGTTACTTTTATTACTCACTTTGATTCTCAAACTTTCCTGAAAATCTTCAAAGGTGTTTATTCTTTTATTACACATATGAACACCTCACACATCATATGATCTTGAACTGTTTCTCTAAGAAATCATTTTCTTCAAGATTCCCTAATTGTGTGGATCTTCGATCTGTACAACTCTGGAACCTAAGACAAGAACGCTTAGTGAAATTCCTCAAGGTTCATCCGGTCAAATTCCTCAAAACTTGTTCTTTTCGAAAAACCTTCTGAGAACGCATATGACCTCTCCAAATTCCTCGCACCTATACTCTGTTCACAGGTACTCATGTCTGCTGCTAAATCACTAGGTTCTCATCAACTTAACTCATTTGCAGCGTTCCTCGAAGAAAAACTGCATACTTCTTCAGAAAATTCGATTGTTCAAATTCCTCAACTGAAGAATATGGCAGACGGTAAGAAGCCGCAGAAAGGAGGAAAGAAACCTGAGGTTATGACTGCGTTTGAAATCCCTGAGGAAATTTATGCTGACTATTGTACACCTGATGAATCAAAATTTGGCAAAGAAAACAAAAATTAGTGCAAGGTGCGCATACAGAGGATTGAACGGAGATGGGCAAGGGAATGGAGGGAATACAGATATGTGACTCCAAAGTACATGAGGAAATTCGCCCTCAATCCTCCAAGCCCAAGAGCTCCATTGGCACCTGGCCAAGTAGCTGACCCCACAAGTCTCAAACGTGGTGAGGACTTTCCTGAAGAATGGGCTAAGCGCCAAGCTAAATTGGCAAGATAAGCCAAGGAGGCAGTGAAGAAATTCAATGAGGATTCTGCCACTTCTACTGCTACTGAGGCCTCGGTCAAACCGAGGAAATCCATGCCAAAGAAGCCTGCTCGTAAGCCAAGTGCTTCACCAACAGCTCCCTCACGGCCAAGTTCCTCAGCAATGCCCTCACGGCAAATTCCTCACACTGCTACTGCTCCACCAAAGTCCTCAGCAGCTCCTTCAAAGTCCTCAGCTCATGTGCATCTGGCTACATGTCAAAGGACTAATGGTTTCTCGATTGCCTCTGGTGTTTCAGCGAGTTCCTCAGCTGCACCAATTTCCTCATCAGGCCCCACACTGTTGAAGACTAAAGCAACAGCTGGACGCGGTCCTCGGCCAAGTCCAAAGAAGAAACAGGTCGCATTCCATGTGCCTTCTGATGATGAAGCTTCTGATGGTGAACTTGCAGAAATCATCAGAGACAGACAGGTGAAGGCCGCTAGAGCCAAATGCACGTCTATGCCACTTCTTTTGGATCCAAGGAAGATCCTCGACTACATTGACCTCTGGCACAAGGATCCAAACACCCCAATGCCTGATTTTCATCTGACTCCTGGTCAAAGTCACATGCTGACCCATTTCATCACTCAGGAGAAATGGAAGTTTGAAAAGGCAAGAGAGATCAAGAAAGCGCAATACAGAAAGGAGAAGCTCCTGAAGAAAAATGTTGTCAGAATGACACCTGAGGAACTTCTCCAGGCTCAGTCTAAAATTCAAGCCCTCAGCAAAGACTTTGATGCCTACTATGCTGATTGGCAAGGAGCTAAAGTGAGATTCGTCAACCTGACGAAGAAATTCACAAATATTGCATCCCCATCACAAAAAGAAAACCCTCAGGCTGCAGACTCTGCTCAGCTTCTTTGAAGAATATGTCAAGATCACTGATGACTTTCAACTCTTTGAAGAAAATGCTAGTTCCAGGGCTGGTGAAGAAATTCCGGCCGCTAATGAAATTGCCAGGGCATCCACTAGTGGTGCGCTCAAGAAAGCGAAGAAATCGAGCAATCGCATCGTTGCGCATACCAAGAAAATCAACCAGATTCCTCAGCTCCTCCCGCGCCTACACCAACTCCAATTCTTCCATCTGCCTCGGATGTGAAGAAGACCAAGGCTGCAGAGCGAGCTGCAGTGAAGAAACGGAAGGCATCAGCTGCATCAAATTCTTCGGCTGCGAAGAAAATGAAGCCAATGACCAGCTCATTTGAAAATCCTATTGATGATGTTCCAATTTCCTCCATGCCATCAAAGGACCTTGTTTCTTTTGGAGAAGACTATGTGATCCCAAGCGGATCTGATGAAGGAAATAATTCTACTGCTTCGTCAGAGCAGATTGATGAAGAAATTGAAGTGGACGAAATCCCTTCAACGCCGGTCATTTCCTCACCTATGCCTCGGTTCTGGCAGAAGAGGCTGGTGTTGAGAAATTGAAGATGAAGATGTGGATATAGGATGCACCACACCTGTGATGAATGATGACTTTTGGGAAAGTCAGCATCCCAATACTCCTCTCTTCACACCTATCCAACAGATTCCTCAGTCCCCTGCACCAACAGTTCAACTGGGCTCTGAAGAAACTCATCCCACTCCCTTTGTGCATGAAGAAATTCCAGCCACTAGTGCTGAAGAACCTGCTGCTGTTGATCCTCAGGTTGCACACGAAGAGGAACCAGAAATTCCTCAGCCTGAAGAACCTGAGCTCGCGATTCCTGAGGTGGTGATGCAACTCACTGACATCCCTCTACCAAAGCCGAAGAATCCGTTCTCAAGTAAACAGAAGTTCAAGGCTGAAGACTTCTTTGTCGAGCATGTATTCTTCACAGATTACAACCCCTATGACTCTGCTCGCATAAGGAAGAGGCGATTCTGGACTGCTAGTCAAGCCAACTTCTATTCCTCTGTGCTATTTGACAAAGACAAAATCTTCGACCATGAACATATTCCTCACGTGGACATGGAATCTCTGCCATGCTTCGAGCCAGTCCTCAGTGTTCTTCATGATGCAGGATTACTAAATTTCTGCACGGCATTTGCGATTGGAATGAAGAACTCATTCTTCAGTTCTACGCGACACTGCATATCATTGGAGACGCTGAAGATATCAACTCATGGGTGTTGGACTGGATGACTGAAAACACTCACTACAAGGCACCAGCAACTGAATTGCTTCGTGTCCTTCCTCTCAATCCTCCCCATGACAGTGCATGTTGCACCTACAGTGACCCTGAACTGACAAATCACTATATGCAAGTGCTCATGAAGCCTTTGAAGCCTAGTCAGGCCCCACGAACCAAATTCCTCGTCAAGGAATTACTCTATGTGCCTTGGACTGTCTATCGCATTCTGACGAAGACAATGAGTCCTATCAAAGGCCATGACTTAAATGATGAAGAAGTCGTTGGCATCATGAAGAATATGCTTTTCAACATCATTCATGGCGTTCCCGTCAACTTCCATGATTTCTTCATGAGGACTCTGGCCAATATTGCTATGTCACCATTCGATTTGAAGCCCTATCGCCTTGGATTATGAGATTCATCGAGGCAAGATCTTCTTTGAATTACAAAGTCGACACTCTGAACCACGGTAGCTACTTGCCTCCCATTGAAGTCCTCAAACGGACAGTTTCATCAGCTGATGATAAAGGCAAGGCAGCTGCTGTGATCGATGAAGGCATTCGTCCATTGGATGGTCAATTTCGCAAGGCTGCATCTTACTCTACCAATGACGACTCTGCCACACATGACTCTGCCGCAAATACCTCAGCCAAGCAAAATCCTCAAGCCACAGCACCCAAGGTGATGACTGATCGTGAGTTACTCCTCAGTCTTCATCAGAAGGTTGATCGCAATCACAAATGTGTAAAGCGTCAGTTTGGTGCACTTCTTCACAATATGATCTCAACATACAATGCAGTGAAGAAGAACCAATACTACCTTCATGAAACCTTCAACCGCACCTGGGCTGTCCTCACTCATGTCTATAGCGCTGAAGAACTGAAAACTATGGGTCTCAAGGAAGAATTTGACTGGTTTGCACCTCCTCCGAAATAACTCAAGAGGGTCAAAGTTCCTCCACTGGTGGCCAGCTCTTATTCTTCATCGCGTGACACTGATGAGTATGAAGATTTGGACAACACTGCGGCAGGCCCTGCTACAACAAACAACCCCGACAACACTGGCGCTCCTCCATCGACTTGAAATTATTCAGGGGCGTTAGTCCTCAGTTTCAATCCTTTTGGTCATTTGATGACAAAGGGGGAGAATCTGAGTTAGTCTTCAAGCGGGTCTATATTAAGGGCATTTTTTAAGTTACAACTCTCATTCTTCTAAAACTTTTATTGGATCGAGTTGTAATCTTAAACCCAATGGTGCGTTGATACTTTTGTTGCATTATGCTTTGCATGCTTATTACTGGTTAGTCTTCAAGCGGGTCTATATTAAGGGCATTTTTTAAGTTACAGCTCTCGTTCTTCTGAAACTTTTATTGGATCGAGTTGTAATCTTAAACCCGATGGTGCGCTGATACTTTTGTTGCATTATGCTTTGCATGCTTATTCCTCGTTAATGACATTGCACATCTTTGAATCTCATCAGCACCATATTTCATCATGCATTTCAAATTCTTCATATTATATATCAAATGCGTGTATGAATTACAATTTATAGGGGGAGATCTCCATGATTCAACTCTTCAAATGTGCTTTGCCTCAAAAGCAAATTCCTCACTATGCACATCTTCAGGGGGAGTTCCTCTATATCTTGCAACCAAATTCCTCAATATCAGCAGTTACATTTCATATGTTTATCCCCGTTGAAAACTTAACCTATGTTGTCATCAATCACCAAAAAGGGGGAGATTGTAAGTGCATCTAGTGCCACTTAGTGATTTTGGTGTATTGAAGACTTATAGGTTAAGGGACTAATGCGTTTGTGAGTGTACACAGGTCTATAAGTCTATGAGGAGTTTGATATTTACAGAGAAAGTGGACCCCTAAAAATTAAGTTCTTCGACTGAAGACTTTGATATTCTGAAGACTTTTTGAAGACTTTGAAAGTGAAGAAATTGGTGTGACCTTGAAGACTTGGTATTCATTTGTGGAACATGAAGCGTGAAGACTTTTGTTTTCGTAGTTTCATTTTCTCTTTCTTGAGTCATAGGAAACACCGTACTGTTAAAGGGGGTCGAGGAAATACTAAGGAAAATTTTCCATGTGATGCTCAACTCAAAATCCTACACCTACCAATCCCTTCGAGTGAAGCCTTTGGAAATCTCGTATAGTTCAGTCACTTTCTTCAGTGATAGAGACGAAGTTCTTCTGGTCGCTGATGTATTTGTTCTGACTGAGGAGTTAGGAATTCGCCAGTGCGAATTGCCTACACAGTGAGGAACATGATACCCCTGAGGAATTTGAGAGTCAAAATTCCGACCGTTGCTGTGCTGCGCGCCAGCTGTCCCAAAATATCTTATCCACCTAACAGTCATATCATTGAAGGGCATTTATGTCTTATCATGTCGGGCTGCTCCCTAGGCTATAAATAGCCGCCCCCTACAACCACTAGCTGGTTGGCTGCTCCGAGAGAACTTGACACTTGTCATTTGAGAGCAACCCATCCTCCGAGGACTTTGAGCGAAAATCATCAAGTGAGGAAAACCCAAAACCAAACCCCTACAAACCCAAAGTGATTGAGCATCACTGAAGAAATTGATCCTGTGTGGATCCGACGCTTGTTACCTTTGAAAACTGTGCTTCTTTCAGACGGTTAGGCATCATGGTCTAGAGCATCCAAGAGGAATTGTGGATCGCCGAGTGACCAAGTCTGTGAAGGTTTGGAAGTTGCTCAAGACTTACCACAGTGATTGGGACGAGGTCTGTGTGACCTTAGTTCAAGGAGATTACGGTGAGGACTGGGTGTCTGAGCTGCGTGCTTTCGCCGACCGGGTGTCCGGCCTGTGTGTCCTCGAGTTTAAATACTCAGCCGCTCCAACCAGACGTACAACTGAGACAACAGTTGGAACTGGTCTACCAAATCATTGTCTTCACCAACCTAACTGGTTCTATTTCCTCAACCCTTTCATTTCCTCATCATTGTGTTGAGTGTTTGTTCATATCTGTGTTTGAAGACTTTGACTGAAGACTTTCTCAATTTCCTCAGTTCAATTTCTTCAGTCTGTTTGTCTTCACCTTGTGTTATCCTGTGATTACGCTTTCTGTACTCAGTGCTTGTCTTCATTTCATCATGATGACCATGCTTGTATTCTGTTATGCTTACTTCTGAGTACTTATTCCGCTGCTAGTAGTTCTTCGCCAAGGAATTTCCTCACCGGCAAATTCCTCAGTGAAGAATTCATAAAAATCTCCTATTCACCCCCCTCTAGTCGATATAACGCACTTTCAATCAGTTAATTGGATATTGCAGTGGCGTTGTGGATCTTTTAAGTCGCCGGTGTATTCGCACATTAAGCCGGGGCGGCGGCTTAAGGGCAGAATTCTCCAAGCAACCCAGCACTGAACAAGGTCGATGCCGGTTAAGCCGTTAGCCATGAAGGCTCTGATTTTTGAAAAAATGGGCGCATATTTGGCCTGTTCCTTTGTGTTCGTCCACTCTGAGAGTCGATGTGTGTTGCTAAGCCGGTGTTCACGGTAACCCGGCAGGGGATTTTCACCCTCTGGAGATGTATCTTGGCAATAAAACCAAGTCTGGTTCCAATCCTTAGGATGACTGGGCGGCTTGGCATATGGGAAGGTGGCTTCTTTCCGCTTCTGAATTGAAAATCCGCCTAGCTCCAAGTTGGGCCCATCTATGAATTCAGTCTACCAGTTCAAGTAATAGAATTCCCTGAACAGTTCGATAGTAGGTTCTTGTTGAAGATAAGCTTCGCAAAAAACTTGGAAGTTGTAGATGTTGGAGACAGAATTGGGCCTAATATCTTGAGGATGAAGCTGAAAAAAGTGTAGCACATCTCGGAAGAATTTTGAACCGGGCGGGATAAACCCCTGAATCATATGATCAGTAAAAATGATTACTTCGCCTTCCTTGGGCTCAGGAGGATATTTAGTGCCTGGGACCCTCTAGTGGATGTCGTCTTTTTTGGCTAAGACGCCTGTCCGAACAAAATTGTTCAAGTCTTCCTCGGTAACCTGGGATGCTACCCAGTTGCATGAAGTGAAGGTCTTAGTCATTGTTGATGATGAAGGTCTGAAAAGAAACTATTGCCGATTTAAGATTATGTTGTTAAGTCGGTCATTGGTTCAAATGTAAGAACTATAAACACGCATTGTGTTAAGCCGGAGGATAATGTGTTGAGTTATGCAGAGCAATCTATTGGCGGCTTAAGAGGGGACTAATGGTACCTGGCAGGTTATGGTTTATCAGTTAAGCCGCCTACACAGCTATCAGTTTTCAGATCTATGAGTGAAGGATTGCTAAGTGTTGGAAACACAATTTTCACAGGTTGGTGTTATAATTTTGGATCTACAACAGTTCAGATAATGAAGAAAATTCTAAACCTAAAGTGGCGGCAGCAGGACAGTTCACATGCTCAGATGAGATCTCCTATGGAGGGGAGGCGTTTAGATATTAAAAACGAATGCTAAACTGCTACCGCACAAGATACATGATCTAGGGAGGAAAAGAGATGAACGGAGATGAACTCGAGCAAACCCTAATAGAGATCTGCGGTGAGGAAAAGAGGAGAGCTTACCAGGGCTGTTGGACAGCGGAGGCGCGCGGCGGTGCTCTGGTGCGTTCAGGTCGATGTAGCGGCCGGGGTTGAGGTAGTTCGCGAGGACGACGGCGGCAGAGCTCGGGCGCGTGTGGCGTTTCACGAAAGAGGATGAAGACGGGGAGGCAAGGGGGGATGAAAAGGACCCCTGTCCCTATTTATAAGGCAGTGGATAGATGGCATGCGCGGGAATCGAGGAGGCTGAAAAATGATTATGTGACAGCACAGATGCCTCGATTTTTGGAGGTTCATTAAAAGTGAAGGTATATTGAGATTTGGGCCTCGTGCGATATTAACGCGAGATGACGTCATGGTGGGTTATCACAATTCTGTGAGCTGACGTCATGGCGGGTTATAAGATTTCATAAGGACTGACGATGAAGGATTTTTTCTAAGTCAAGTATTGAAGATTGATATGAACAAGTTCACATCAATCTGGGGCCTAATGTTGGGGATATAACTATTGGGTATGACCCGCCCGGGGGGGGTGTCATACCACTGGCGGTTCATAATGAGAAGACCCAAGAAGATGTTGAAGATGGCGGTTCATGAAGCAAGCTTACTGAAGGCCCAAGACCCGGAGGCGACTTGAGGCCGACAGGCATAAACCGCCATATGTTTAACTTGTATATTAAGGAAAGTTTAGTTTGGTCACCGAGCCGGACACGTTGTGTATGAGCTGGCCGGGACTCTGTAAGCCGCCGGGCATCAACCTCTGTATATAAAGGGGTGACCCGATGGCAGGTTAAGGCAGGAAACAACAAGTCAACAACTAGGTCAAGCGTATTCGCTCCCTAGTAATCAAAACCCAAGCAATACAACCTAAAGCAGGAGTATGTCTTTACCTCGTTGAGAGGGGCCGAACCTAGGTAAAACTCTCTGTGTCCTTTGTCCCATTTAACCCCTTCAAGCTAACTACGTTGCGATGGCTCCACACCTAAGTCCTCATGCTAGGGCATCTGCCATGACAGATAGAAGTGATGCTCCTTTCATGTTAATTGTTAACCACAACGGAGTTCAGTTTTTTTGGTACTTTTACTCATTATTACAATGAAAAATGTTCGATGATTTCTAAAGGAATTTTGGAGGATTTTAATACATTTTTTTGGAGATGTTATTCATGAACGAGTGAAGATGGTGTGTCGCTCTATTCGTGTATTCTAGAAATCCAACGAACCAAATAGGCTCGTAGTGTTCAATATTGTATCTAGGCACTAATGTGTTGTCTTTGTTTGTAGATACAAGCAGGCCCGAAAGTGGAAAATGTGGCGCAATATAATAATCCCATTAAATACCTTGATCTTTATCTCACAAAAATTACTTTGAACGAGTACCAAGGCACCACACCAGAGACAAATTTGCCAGAATTCTTTGTTCAGAAAGCAAGTTTGCTCAAGGTAACGAGGTTTGCCCTATATTTAGTGCGAAGAAGTGAATGGCTTGCTAATCAGTCCAGGTGTCTACAGCTGAATGGAAAAGCCTCTGCTGAGGCTGAATTTTAGTTTGGAACTTCATATGACAGATTATTCGGACGTGTCTATATCCAGCCGATATATGACTTCTCGGTGGCTGATCCTTTCGCAAAAATAATGCATGACTCGGATTCTAAAGAAGATGAGTTTGATTTGTAATAACAGTTTGAACCTTGTAATCATTGGATTTGGGCCTTGTAATGCTGAAATTTGAACCTTGCAACATTTCTGGTATTTGTGATACAATGTTTGAAATGGCATTGTCTTCTTTTTTCTTTGAAATGTCCTGCTGTAATTTATACATGCGGAGTAGTCCGAGTACGGATGCAAGCAGACGACGTTCACATGACATGGGATTGAGATGGTCCAAACGGCAATATATTTCTATGTGATCATATTTTCCTGTTCATGCTCTCATAGTTCATTACAATGAGAGCACGCACAGAGAAATAATCGATGGATTTTGGTAAGAGCATCCGAACCCTAAACCCTGAAAATTAGAATGTAATTTGTTATAAACTCTGCCGTGGTAGAATTTATAAGGTACTATGTTCTGAACACCTACACACCATTTTTAAATTATGTTTCCTAACCCGCCTAACATTTTTTGTGACACAAGACATTTTCTGTGACACTACAAATCGTCCCGTAAATGGGCATCCCTAGCGACGCTCCAAAGCATAGCCGAAAATACTGTCAGAACGTCGCCAAAGTTGTCGAGGCGCTGTCCCAGGAGGGAAACACATGTGACGGTGGAACGTCACAGAAAATGATTTTTGGCGAAATTTCCTCGTTAGTCACCAGGGTTTTTGTCACCGAATAGAGGAAATTTTGTAGTGTAATGATATTTGCAATGCTATTAAAAGTGGGTTTGGAAGAGCGTCAACTATAGGTAATAATGATCCAAAGGGGTCTAGTTGGGATGTCGTTTTGGTTGGATTTCTCCTCTCAGAGTCCCATATGCCCTGTGTCAAAGTGCAAATAACATAGGAGGTTGAAGAACCACACCAAAAGAAACTAATGATATCAAACATAATGCGCAAGAGGTCATGGTTATCGATCCTATTTGGATGACGCCCTTCCATTACCACATCCTACGAGACACACTCCCATAGGATTAGACCGAGTCACGACTCCTTGCAAGGTGCGCAAAGGCCAACATTGTAACTAAAGTTGAGTTTACAAGAAGTGCGCCTATAGAATTCTCGAGCGGTGCATATCTCAAAACCCGGGGAAGCAGTTTCTACAGGACATCCCGGTGATAGTTGAGATGAAGTGCATCAGTTGGCAGTAAATCGACGATAATAAGACAACTTTGATGTCGTGCATCGATGATTTACTTCTTGTGGCATTGACAAACTTGTGAGCAAAGTCAAGCAGAATTGGTGTGAGGAACTCATCCCCTAGTTCTATACCATAATTGGTGTGAGGAACTCATCCTCACAGAGTATGATAAAACTTGATGTCTAGGAGAAGCCAAATATCAGTGCTAGAGTTTGTGGGGATGTACAAGAAAGATTTCAAGGAAGGAGAAGTGGTTGAATTGGGACATACCAACTTTCTCTTTCATGGCCTCTACACTATCAAAGGCTCTTTGGCAAACCATCTCGCCAAAGGTTGGAGACTCAAATCATGTGAGGTCGTACTCCATCGACTTTCTCATTCATCTTGGTCGGTGCACCTCATAAATGTTATGTTATGGATTTCAAATTTGAGATGGTCAAGAGGACGAGTAACGAGGTTAAACACTCATGTTGCTATGCCCCTACAGCGTCAGAAGCTCATCAAATCAAAATTCTTTGGAGGTACTTATGAGATGTAGGTTAAGTACACTTAGTTTACTTCGTCCATTGAGCACCATGGCATCCTTCCTCGTGTTGATGCAAATGTTCGGCCACCCAAAGTGAACATGTCCAAGAAGAAGGATCCCTCATGTACCTCGGACAACTCCAGGACCTTCTTCTTCAACTCTCTCGATGGTTACCCACTCAGATTTCGTAGACAACTCCAGGGGAACTATCATTTTCATGTTCTTCTCATTCATTTCACAAGCAAGTTTTGTCTATTACAAAGAGAAAGAGAAGGTGTCGTCGAGAAAGAGGCCATGGGATTTCTTTCGACTCCCTCCACAACCGTCGAAAGTGAGGCCTCGAGGGCTTAATCGACAGCGCCCATCAATGACCCCAACCGTCTAGCTAGTGGGACGGCCATCCTCTCCTTTTGGTGTCCTGATGCAGGGGGGAGAGATAGATGCTAGATTTGCTTTGTGAGTCAAAGGGGGAGATAGGGTAACATGCGAGTGTTGTCTTGGCTAAACAAACTAAACGGGCAATGGAAAAGGATACCAATATCAATATGAGAGCATATACAAGCAACTATTGTATACGGAATGGGCCGGACGGCAAATAATTTATGACGAACATGATAGATGTGTGTGGTTCTTCATCCCCACTCAAAATCAGGCATGCATAACAGCGATACGTATTCAATCATTCGTTCGTTCATTCAACATGCCATCACAAAAGCAGTAGTGCAAGCTTTACAGTTTACACCCATATATGCACACTGCTGTCACACAAGTGGAACATGCACACGTACGTGCTCTCGTCTCGCGACAGAGCTATACTACTGCATATACTCTCCAAGACCCAAACGTAAAATACTAGGAGTAGATACGAAGTACATATACACGGCAGCTTGCATGCATAATAAGCTGCTAGCTAAGCTTTGCTCGTACTGTACTTGGTACGTACGTGTCCTTGGTTCGACTGTGTGAACCGCGTGATCCCATCATGTCTGGGGCCGGTTGGCCCTGCATGCGGCGGGACAAAGTTAATGAAGTGAGTACTTAGTCTACTGATCGGAAGTGCATATATAAATATCGAAAATCACTGATGATCGTACACGTGTATGCGTACCTGTTCCTGCCGTTGTTGCGGTTGGTGTTGCTGTTGGCGCCGCCGTTGGGGTAACCGTAGCGCCCGGACTCGATGTCGCCGATGTCCTGCGTCAGCAGGTCGTAGTGGCGCCTGACGTCGTCGGCCGTCTTGCCGCCGCCTACCGCCGCCGCCACGCGCTCCCAGAGGCCGGCCGTGTCGCGGCCGTACGTGGCCAGCGCGCGCTCGAACCTCTCGTTCTCGGCATCGCTCCACGCCATGTCCACGACCTTACCTCTACCTCAAAGCTCTCT
Source organism: Aegilops speltoides (assembly GCA_021437245.1). NCBI lineage: Eukaryota > Viridiplantae > Streptophyta > Magnoliopsida > Poales > Poaceae > Aegilops > Aegilops speltoides. Next base: position 391,571,277 of record CM038144.1, read on the forward strand.
CGCTACGCTTCCTAATCCTAGCTCGACCTGACTAGTTTGGCTTCTTGTGGCGACCAATGGATGGATCGACCTGTGGGTTGCTGCTGCCGGAGGAGTACTCGATGGATCCATATTTATAGGGCCGGGGATGAAAGCCGTTGGCTTCGCGGCAACATGGATCTAATAAAAACTGCCGCAAATGGCGCAGCAGAGCAGTGCCGCTCCATTAAACTATCGAGGCTAGCGAGCTAGCGCTCGCTAAAGTGCTCCGATGCAAATTGCACTAGGCAGACAGGCAAAGGCGACGACGACGTCGCCGTGCGCATCGCCGGGCGGCTACGAGGAATGCCTAGCCATAGCCAGAGCGTGCGCGCGCGCGCGCCGGCCAGCGATTGGGGGATGCGTTTTATTCGACCGGGCCAACGTACGTAGGAAAGCATCGCTGCTTTGGGTGCCAAATTAGCTCCTTATTTTAACCGCCTCTTGCTTGGCTTGATTTGTTAATGGTCTGGCGGGTTAATTGGTTTCCAGATCAGCGGGATCGATGCCAATTCATCCTGGGTTAGCTAGCTAGCGACAAGTTTTCAGCTCTTCACACGAAAGTTTTCATTTGAAGATCTTCGACTCGATCGTGAAGCCAAACTTCATGCAAGAAACCAAGGATTGTCTCCAGTCATTCTCAAACTGTGTATATGATCGAGTGTGAGTTACTAGTATTTTTACAGCCAAGAGCCGGAGATTATGGTCGGCAGTCGGCACCACGCTAGCTAGTAGATGCATGGATGGAACTGGATAGTCTAGAATTTTCTCCTCTACAAAACAACTTTTATCTTTTCTTAGGTCAGGACCATAAAAAGCAAAAAATTCCAAGGAGCTAGCTAGATCTTCTTCCTGGATTGCTTGCCTTATATTAAAAAGGAGATGAGCCAATCATGTACGATCCCACAAAATTGGCATGGCCCATGACCGGCACACACAGAGGAGGTTCCATCACAAAAAAGAAGATGGGAAATGGGCCAAGTTGGCCAGCCGACTTTATGCCCAACATTTAACAAGCACACTACGGCACGGCCTACACCCAGCTTTAGGCCCCGAGATTACTCGTTCGGAGGCCATGTACAAAAAGCAAAGCATGCAAATGACAAGGAATGATGCGTCCATTGTTAGTCTGTAATATCTAGCGCAAGTGCCATCGATTCCCTTCAACACTATGGAACATTAACAACTTCGCAAGTGGATTATTATTGCACTTCATATATGAGATAATCACGCACCAGGTAGCATTGGAATCATGGAATCGTGTCTCTGTTTGCAATGATGGTGTCACTGGGCTTTGGACATCATGCATAGTTGTGGCTAGGTATAGCCGTATAGGCCTCAAGGCCTGTAGCTATGCACGCATATGCTGCCACCACGAGTGGTGCCTTGATGACTAGTCCTTGTGGGATACTAGCTAGTGATCGGTGATGTGCTTTCAGTTGACTGGTGCTCTGCTGTCTAAGTCAGGCAGATTCAGCTACCTATATACCATTTTTTTTCTTTTAATTTGGTAGTGCTGTATTATTTTCAATATCATACTATATGATTCCACGGTAAAGGGAACTTCCCAACCGAACGCAACTACCGCGCCGGTTGAAAGCTAGCTAACCAACCAATGCAAATCACATACTTGATCAGTGAATAGTGACGTGTTCTCCAGGTAGCTAGAGGTCAGAAGAATCAGAGAAAGAAGCTCCACGAGAATGTACAACAATTGGTCCAAGCTATCTGAAGAAACAATTCTACGTACCACCAACGGGAGAAAGGTGGCAAGCATGCCTTGGAAGCTCCTAGACGGAGAAAGGTGAGAATATACATGCCATGCAATGAATTCACCGTCCTCTATAATGCTAGATTTCTTCTCCAAATTCTGTGGGCACACGCCCAAAGATTAGATGCCCCGGCAACTAGATTTTGTGCGTTGCATCAGCATCTACAACTGTTTCCGGTGACTGAATAATATATTTCAACCCATCGTAAATGTTGGGCATGGTAATAATTACTTCTGTCATACCAAAATCTACGAAAGAATCTTCCATAAGTTATCTCAAAGAATGTACCGACGCATATATCTATACGTGCATGCTGTGTTGTCGCCTAACAGCATCCCTCGTGTACATGTGTGTTGTCGCCTAACAGCATGTATCTCTACATTTGCCGAAATCACCCGGTTATGCGGTGTTTCTGCACCCAAGTCTAGATGCTTCCGGGAGTGACCAGTAAAATCGTTTAAAATTGTAAAAAAAAAAACTCAAAAGATATGATTATTTTGTGGTGGGTCGAATGCGTCGTGCCCGTGCCACATTTGGTGGAGTTTGGACATTCGAGTTGCCCATGGCAGAAAAGACAAATTTTAGGTACGTGAGAAAGTTTGAAAACCTGCACTGTTCATAGCTGATTTCTCTTCTTTTTTTGTGAGCTCCTCGAATGTTGCCCATGAATTTTGCACGCACCTATCGCACTCAAGCATCTTCAATGCAAAAGGTTTCAGATTTTTTTAATTTACTTACTATGTGTTTTGATTTTATTGTTCATCAGGTGTAGATGAACCCGGGCTCCAAATTGAATTACGGCAGTTTTGTTGTACTCCTACAAACACTTCCAGCGCTCATGCTATACATCGGAGATGGGAAATTCTATGAATCTAGCTAGTTTATAATAATGCAGTAAACAAAGATGACTGACTCTTGGAGCTCACCATAACTCAGGGCAGAGCGTAACCAGCAATGCCACTGCATCCGTTCGTTTGTAGCTTTCCACGTATTGTACGTACCAAACTAAAAGCTAGGCACCATATATTCCTCCTCTACGTAAGCAAATCAATCGAGCATGGATGTCCTGCGGGCTGTGATGAGTGGCCGAAGTTTCGCGGTCGCGGGGAATGACAAAATAATTGTCCTTCCTGGATTCGTTTCAACTTTTAATTGCTCTCAAGGTACGTAACGTACAATATTTGTACTCACATGTATATATATACCCTATCTTAAAACATGTGAGGTACCCTATTGTCCAACCATCCGCGGTTATAGTGATCTCCAGCTGGGGGCAACTATCTTAAAAACAAAACTACTAGGTTTAGGGTTTCACGGAAACACGTCCAAACAGAATTTTATAACGAAACCCCGACCAAATTGCAAATTCGAACATTTGAGAGTGTTTCTGACACCTCGAATCCACCAATCAAACAACTACCCATGGTAGGGAGGCAGAAGCTGGAAATAGCAGTGGATTAACCAGTTGTTCGGCTCATTAAGCTTGGTAGGCTTAACAAAGCGAAAAAACCGGCTTTGTTCATTTGGAGACCGTTAAGCTCGTGATCACTCATTAGCAGAATTACTTCCTTTTGCTTCAGCAACAAGGTGTTGCAGCCTACAGGACAAGACATAGAATTTCCTTGTTTATAATAACGGATTTTGCTCCTAGCACTCCATGCACCCATGATACGGAGCTCCTTGGCTCTTGAATCGTGGATCTTTTTTTTAACCGGGTATTACCCCTTTCCTTTACTGCAACATAACGAAAATACATCATCTATCCAGAAAATGAGACGGGAAAGAAGAAAGCGGGTTCAAGCATCATCAGGAAACCCACTTTGAGTACTCGCCATCGAGATTACTCACTGTGGGGTGAAAACTCGACGACACCATTGTTGGGGACGTAGCATGCAATTTCAAAAAAAATCCTACGCTCACGCTAGATCTATCTAGGAGATGCATAGCAACGAGAGGGGAGAGTGTGTCCATGTACCCTCGTAGACCGAAAGCGGAAGCGTTAGACGATGCGGTTGATGTAGTCGAACTTCTTCTAGCTCCGACCGATCAAGTACCGAACGTACGGCACCTCCGAGTTCTGCACACATTCAGCTCGATGGCGTTCCTCGCCCTCTTGATCCAGCAAGGTGTCGAGGAAGTACATGAGTTCCGTCAGCATGACGGCGTGGTGACGGTGATGGTGAAGTAATCCGCGCAGGGCTTCGCCTAAGCACTACGAAGATATGATCGGAGGCGTAAACTATGGAAGGGGGGCGCCGCACATGGCTAATGATTGTTGGTGAGTATTCTAGGCGCCTCCTCCCCATGTATATATAGGTGGGAGGGGGAGGGGAGCAGCCTTGGGGCGCCCCAAGTACGAGGAATCCTACTTGGGGCCCTAGTCCAATTCGCCCCCCCCCTCTTCCTTATTACCGCAAGGGGCAAAAGGGAAGAGGGGAGGAAGGAAGGAAAGGGAGGCGAACCCCCTCTTCCTTCTCCTATTCGACCTCGTGCCTTAGGGGCGCGCCACCCCTTGTGGGCTGGTGTGCTCCCCTCTTATAGCCCATAAGGCCCATTATTCCCCCGGGGGGTTCCGGTAACACCCCCCCCCCCACGTAGTCTGATAAATACCTGATACTACCTTGAACACTTCCGTTGTCTGAATACTAACATCCTATATATCAATCTTTATCTCTCGACCATTTCAAGACTCCTCGCCATGTCCGTGATCTCATCCGGGACTCCGAACAACATTCGGTCACCAAATCATATAACTCATATAATACAAAATCATCATCGAACGTTAAGCGTGCGGACCCTACGGGTTCGAGAACTATGTAGACATGACCGAGACACCTCTCCGGTCAATAACCAATAGCGGAACCTGGATGCTCATATTGGCTCCCACATATTCTACAAAGATCATTATCCGTCGAACCGTTATGACAACATACGTTATTCCCTTTGCCGTCGGTATGTTACTTACCCGAGATTCGATCGTAGGTATCTTCAAACCTAGTTAAATCTCATTACCGTCAAGTCTCTTTACTCGTTCCGTAATACATCATCCTTCAACTAATTCATTAATCACTTTGCTTGCAAGGCTTCTTATGATGTGTATTACCGAGAGGGCCCAGAGATACCTCTGATGCTCGGAGTGACAAATCCTAATCTCGAACTATGCCAACCCAACAAACACCTTCGGAGATACCTGTAGAGCATATTTATAATCACTCAGTTACGTTGTGACGTTTGATAACACACAAGGCATTCCTCTGGTATCCGGGAGTTGCATAATCTCATAGTTGGAGGAATATGTATTTGACATGAAGAAAGCAATAGTAATAAAACTGAACAACCATAATGCAAAACTGACGAATGGGTCTTGTCCATCGCATCATTCTCCTAATGATGTGATCTCGTTCAAAAAATGACAACACATGTCTATGGTTAGGAAACTTAACCATCTTTGATTAACGAGCTAGTCTAGTAGAGGCTTACTAGGGACATGGTGTTTTGTCTATGTATCCACACATGTATCAAGTTTCCTGTTAATACAATTCTAGCATGAATGATAAACATTTATCATGATATAAGGAAATATAAAATAATAACTTTATTATTGCCTCTAGGGCATATTTACTTCAGTCTCCCACTTGCACTAGTGGCAATAATATAGTTCACATCGCCATGTGATTTAACACCAATAGTTCACATATTTATGTGATTAACACCCATAGTTCACATCGCCATGTGACCAACACCCAAAGGGTTTACTAGAGTCAATAATCTAGTTCACATCGCTATGTGATTAACACCCAAAGAGTACTAAGGTGTGATCATGTTTGTCTTGTGAGAGAGGTTTAGTCAATGGGTCTGCCACATTTAGATCCGCATGTATTTTGCAAATTTGTATGTCTACAATGCTTTGCATGCAGCTACTCTAGCTAATTGCTCCTACGTTCAATACGTATCTAGATTGAGACTTATAGTCATCTAGATCAATATCAAAGCTTGCATTGACGTAACTTTTTACGACAAACTCTTTATCAACTTCATAACCAAGAAAAATTTCCTTAGTCCTCTTTAAGTACCTAAGGTTAATTTTGACCACTGTCCAGTGATCCACTCCTGGATCACTATTGTACCCCCTTGCCAAACTCATAGCAAGGCACACAACTGGTCTGGTACACAGCATGTCATACTTTATAGAACCTATGGCTGAGGCATAGGGAATGTGTTGGGGATATTACCACTAGGTGTAAACCGGCCAAGTTTGGGCCGGGTTAGCTCCGCTAGTGGTGTAGTCATGGAAAGGCCCAAGGCCTGTAGTCGGTTTAGAACTTGTAGCCGTAAACCGGCCTGATGTATGACTTGTGTTGTAAGTTAGGAATAGGGAGATACCAACCGGGATACAGTATGAACGGTTGGGACTCTACAAACCGACGGGCGTCACTCGTGTATATAAGGGGACGACCCGGCGGCGGTTCAGACAGACAACCACAGCTCGAGCCTAGGCGGCTTATCCGCTCCCTAGCCATCGAGACTACATCAATTCCATCACAACTAGACGTAGGCTTTTACCTTCATCGAAGGGGCGAACTAGTATAAAACCCTCGTGTCTTTGTGTCCGCTTTAACCCCGCAAGTAAACCCGAGCGATGGCTCCACGACTAAGTCCTTATGCTAGGACATCCGCCGTGACAAATCCACGACAGCTTGGCGCCCACCGTGGGGCTATCGCGACGATGGTTTGACGATCTTGGAGGGCAAGCTCAAAGGACTCGAAGGCTACGTCGTGGGCGGATGACCAAGAGTCGTCGCGGCGGATCTACGCCGACGATCTTTGGATGGGGTCCCGAGGCCGATTCGATCGAGTACGGTTACGGGTCCCCTTGGCGGCATACACGTCTTCATCGGCAAGATCGGAGGGCTGAGCGGACATCTGCACCGACCTCGTCGAGACGGCTCAGTAGCGCAAGAACCAGCCCGGCTAAACCGCCGTGAAGCATGTCTTCGTTGGAGCTACCCATGGAGGGAGTATGATGCGGTTCGAGTATGCGGTAGCGAGACCGTCGTTTACTCGGCGATGAATCTTCAGCAGGAGAGACCGAGTCATTGTACCAGCTGCAGGATGGTATGATCGGGGCTGTTCGATGGTGACGAGATTCGGACCCCCAAGCCAGCTAAACCGGATTGGTATATTCATGGCGGGACTCGGGCGCAAACCTCTCTTCAACCGCAGCAGCAATGCTTTCCGGTTCAGTAGCGGTAGCAGGGGCAGGAGGCCCGGTGCGCCCGCCGGTTCAAGTTTTGTCAGATCTGTTTGATGCGCTAGCAGCGCTCATGGCGGAGGATAACCCAGCAGATCAGGAGGCTCATAACGCAGAAATTGCGAAGGTGAAAGAGCAGATCACGCAAGCCAAAGCAGATCTAGCGGCAGAGAAGGAGCGCATGGCTGCAGAGCGGGCCGCTTTAGATGCACAGGCTTACAAACTCATGCTCGACCAGAACGCGTCGCAGGAGGTGTTAAAGCGGAAGTACAGATCGCGTCTGCCATCAGGATTCGACCCTAGAAACCTCTTTCAGACCCCCGGAGCCGGACCCAGTAACCCGCCCCAGCACAGGGAGGTAAACCGGATTGAGGCACCAGAGCGGAGCGACGGTCCAACCGCGCTGATGGAGCCCCGCAGCAGAATCACGGTGATTCCTCCGCGCATCTGAGACGCCCGGGCCATTACTCTAACCCTATGGACAACCTTGTTGTGGCTGCTGACGATTGAGGCGATCGATCAAGGTGATTCCCCAAGCGGTTGAGACACGCCGGGTTAAGGCTTCTCGGACTGCACTAATCCAGCAGGAAGCATATTCATACAGCCGCGATCGGATTCACTCTACGCCCCGTCCAAGCCGGAGCTACAGCAGGCGCATGGATGAACCGGCCCTATCCAGTAACGCGCGGGACCGTGAAGCGGCCCGAGGCAATCACCCGATAGGCAGCGCTCGTAATGCTCAGGAGGTGGTGGATCGGGCCCGGGCACGCAGGGAGGCCGAGTTAGCAGCACAGGATAATGCGGGTCAACACACACCGGTTCGCCCTACCACCTCCGCCGGACCAGGAGTCACCTCCGCTTTGGGAGTGCCCTGTTTAATCCCCGCTTTGCGCAATGTGCGTCTGCCCAAGGATTTTAAAGGCCCGCGCAAGGTGCCAAATTACACTGCAGACCTATCCCCTGAGGCGTGGGTTGAGAGTTATGAGATGGCCATGGAGATGCTAGATGTTGATGAAGCAGCGTGTGCAAAGTACTTCACCATGATGATGGAGGGCACAGCCCGTACTTGGTTGAAAAGCTTGCCGCCCAATTCTATCGATTCATGGGGTCGATTCACGGGCCGGTTTATCCGAATTTCAAGGATACATGTAAACAGCCAAAGTCTATAGTAGACACGGCGGCTTGCGTTCAGGAAGAAGGAGTCAACAACCCACTGGGTGCGCCGTGTGTGTGCGAGATTTTGCACTCCTCGACCGGATCAATCTTGACTCGGCGATCATCACCTTTGAAAGCAAGCGCGGTTTGAGCCTCTGGCTCAAGCTGGGACGTATGAAGCGGTTACTGCAATGATATGGGAACCCTCATGACCGCTTTGGTAAAATATGCCGATTCAGACAGTACCAAGGATCCTGAAGCAGATGATGACGAAGCAGGGAAGGGAAAGAAGAATGGCAACTCCAAGCAGCAGCATTTCAAACCGGCAGGTCATGGAAACGGGGGCAAGCGCAAGGCTGATGGTAATCCGGATTTCGTAGCCAACACTAACGCAGACAGAGGCCCGCGGCGCAGAGGCAAGGCGAATCGGGGCCCAAATGCTGGTGCAAACCGTTTGAATTACTTGTTGAATCAGCCTTGTCCCAAGCACGGGACGAAGGAATCCCCATCGAATCATCTTTGGAAAGACTGTTATATTATGCAAGAGTTTAAAAATTCTGATGCTTTCCGATATGACCAGGGATCAGGTGGTGGTGCAGGATCCGGTTTTCATGGGCCGGGTCAGGACGGAGCTTCCGGTTCAGGGCACAACCAGGGCAACTTCAATACCCAGAGTAATCAAGGTAGCCAGCAGCAGCAGCAGTCAGGCTATCAGAGCCAGCCAAAGCAGTTGAATGGCGGGCAGTATCATGTTTTCACAACCAGCTTGGACAAGCGGGATCGGAAGCTTCACAAACGTGCAGTAAATTCTGTTGAACCGGCTTTGCTATGGTATTTGCGTTGGTCAGAACAGCCTATCGTATGGAGCAGAGAGGACCATCCCCCCCGGGTTGACAATCCGGGTCAGCTGGCTTTGGTGGTAGACCCCCAGGTTGGGGGCTATAAGTTTACTAAGGTACTTATGGATGGAGGAAGCAGCATCAATATATTGTATTATGACACTTTCCGTCGCATGGGTCTCACAGATAAAGATCTCAGACCATCCAATACGGTGTTCCATGGGGTAGTGCCTGGCAAATCTGCTTATCCTATTGGTAAGATAGCCCTGGATGTGGCCTTTGGAGATGAGAATGATTCCCGGTCTGAAAAACTAACTTTTGAAGTGGTGAAAATCCGGAGTCCATATCATGCTTTGTTTGGGCGGCCAGCTTATGCTAAGTTCATGGCGCGACCTTGTTATATCTACTTGCAGCTCAAAATGCCGGGTTACAAAGGAACAATAACGGTGCATGGAAGCCGCCGAGTCACTTTGGAATGTGAGGAAGGAGATGCAGCTTATGCAGAGGCGGTCTGTGCCACGGAGGAGCTCAAATTTTATAAGGACAATGTTGATCCGGCAGATATGACCCCTTTGAAGAAGCCCACTACAGAGCATGAATCAGATCTGAAATTTAAATCGGCAGCTGAAACCAAGCTTGTTGACTTTGTGCCAGGCGATTCGTCCAAGCAGTTCACTATCAGTGCCAACCTGGATTCTAAATAGGAAGGCGCGCTCATCGAGTTCATCCGTGAGAACCGGGACATCTTTGCGTGGAAGCCATCTGACATGCCAGGTGTACCGAGGGAACTCGCTGAGCACACACTTAATGTGGATCCTAAGTATAAACCGGTGAAATAGTTTCTCCGCCGGTTTAATGAAGAAAGACGCAAGGCCATTGGGGAAGAAGTCGCCAGGCTTCTGGCAGCTGGCTTTATCATCGAGGTGTTTCATCCAGAGTGGCTTGCTAATCCGGTGCTGGTCCTTAAGAAAAACGGCACTGGCGTATGTGTGTGGACTACAGATCTTAACAAGGCTTGTCCAGCAGATCCTTTTGCTCTCCCCGCATTGATCAGATTATTGATGCCACGGCAGGTGTGGCGGTTGCTTTTTGGGCGATACTGGATATCATCGATCAAGATGGCGATTAAGGACCAGGAGAAAGCGGCGTTTATAACTCCCTTTGGAGCCTTCGCTATGTGTCTATGCCCTTTGGGCTCAAGAGCCAAGCTACTTATCGGCGGTGTGTCTGAATTGCTTGCATACACAGATCGGCCGCAATGTGCATGCTTATGTGGATGACATTGTGGTGAAATCTAGATGAAGGAGACGCTGGTGGAAGATTTGAAGGAGACCTTCGCAACTGCGCATTTATAAGATGATGCTTAATCCGGCCAAGTGTGTTTTGGTGTTCGGTGGCAAGTTATTGGGGTTCTGGTGTCTAACAGAGGAATCGAGGCTAATCCGGAGAAAATTAAAGCCATCACCTCCTTGGCTAAACCGAAGTGTATCAACGATGTTCAACGCTTGGCGGGCGGATTGCGGCATTGAGCGGTTTATCGGCCGCCTCGGAGAAGGCTATTCCTTTATACCGAGATGCCGAGGAAGACAGATCATTTAAATGCGAGTCCATTCCGACGAAGCTTCGAGGACCTAAAGCGGCAATTGGCCAATCCGCTTTGTCCTTGCGGCTCCGGTCGACAAGGAACCATGTTATTATATGTGGCAGCCAATGCACGAGCGGTGGCGTAGCCATTGTGGTAGAGCGCAAGGAGGCAGGAAAGGAATATCCGGTTCAACGGCCGGTTTATTATATCAGTGAGGTACTTATTGAGTCCAAGCAGAGGTATCCGCATTGGCAGAAGCTAGTCTATGGTGTTTTTATGGCCAGCCGGAAGCTGAAACAATATTTCCAAGGGCACCCTATTACAGTGGTTAGTTCAGCTCCTTTGGGTGATATCATACAAAACCGGGAGGCGACTGGCCGGATTGCAAAATGGGCCATCGAGCTTGGGCCACATGGGCTCAAGTATACACCACGCACAGCAGTAAAATCACAAGCACTTGTTGATTTCATTAATGATTGGACGGAGTTACAAGCACCAGAGGAGAAGCCGGATCATACGTACTGGACTATCCACTTCGATGGATCCAGGCAGTTGGAAGGCTCGGGGGCTGGAGTCGTGTTAACTTCCCCGCGAGGTGATAAGTTTTATTCGTTCTCCGCTTAATGTTCCCTTGTACTAATAATGCAGCTGAGTACGAAGCCTTGCTCCATGGTCTCCGGATGGCTAAGGAGATGAATTTAAGCCGGGTTAAGTGCTTCGGTGACTCGGACCTGGTGGCTCAGCAAGTATCTGGCACTTGGGACTCTAAGGACCCCCTCATGGCTGCATATCGACGAGAGGTGGATAACATTGCAGGTTGCTTCAAGGGCTATCAAGTGGATCATGTGGATCGCCGGAAGAACGAAGCGGCAGACGCTTTAAGCCGTTTGGGTTCTCAGCGTAAACCGGTGCCACCTAATGTCTTTCTGGACGTCTTGCACAACCCGTCGGTACAGCTCCCTGGTGAAGCGGATTTGGCGATTCCTGATCCGGAGGCTCAGTTGGTGGCGGCATTGCATGCTATTCCGGATTGGACGGTTCCTTACCTTGCATATATGACTAGAGGAGAGTTGCCAGACGATGAGGTTACGGCGAACATGATAATCCGGCGCTCCAAGTCTATGACGATTCTTAATGGTGAGTTGCATCATTGCAGTGTTTGAGGCGTTTCAACGCTGTGTTTCCCCGAGGAAGGTTGTGAAATTTTACGAGAAATCCATGAAAGGATTGTGGGCATCATGCGGTTCAAAGTCCACAGTGGCGAAGGCATTCCGGCATGGATTTTCTTGGTTAATCGCTCACGCTGATGCGGAGGACTTGGTCAAACGGTGCGATGGGTGTCGAATTCTCCAGCGTGCCCATGTACGGCACAAGAGTTGAGGATGATCCCAATAACATGGCCATTTGCGACATGGGGGCTGGATATGGTCGGGCCTTTTAAGCGATCCAAAGATAAGAAGACCCACCTGTTAGTGGCAGTGGACAAGTTCACCAAGTGGGTTGAAGCGGAACCTGTCAGTAAGTGTGATGCGCAACAGCGTGCAGTTCATCAAAAGGTGATTTTCCGGTTTGGCTTTCCACACAGTATCATTACTGACAATGGCACTAATCTGTCCAAGGGAGCTATGAAGGAATTCTGTGAACGTGAGCATATCCGACTTGATTTATCATCAGTAGCGCACCCCCATTCCAACGGGCAGGCAGAGCGTGCTAATCAGGAAATCTTACGAGGCATCAAACCACGACTTCTGGTTCCATTGCAGAGAACACCAGGGTGCTGGGTTGAAGAGCTCCCATCGGTACTATGGAGTATCAATACTACGCCAAACCGGTCTACTGGCTACACGCCTTTCTTCATGGTTTATGGAGCAGAAGCAGTTCTCCCCAGTGATATCCGGCACGATTCGCCCCGTGTAGCGGCTTATGTTGAAGCGGACAACGAAGCGGCATGACAGGATGCTTTGGACTTACTGGATGAGGAGCGTGATATGGCAGCCGCTCGGTCGGCGATTTACCAAGAAGATCTTCGTCGTTATCACGATCGCGGGTTAAAACGAGCCTTTCGGGAAGGAGATTTGGTGCCGTCTCACCCAAGACCGAACAGATATGCACAAGCTATCCCGCTTTGGGAAGGACCCTTTGTGGTCAGTAAGAATCTGCACAACGGTTCCTACTATCTGGTTGATATTTGAGAGCATAAAGACTCACGTACATCAGAGGAGGAGACCAATCGGCCGTGGAATATAGCTCATCTTGACCTTACTACACATGAGTCATCGGCTCGGTTTATGTACATAGCATAACAATGTATATATTATCTTCGATATAATAAAATCAGGGCCTCACCAAAGCGGGGTCTCTGTCTTTCTTTTCATGCGTGGTTACATGGAGTGTTTACATTTTTAAAGCGGCCTCCGGTTTACCCTTGTGATTATATTTATCACTTGGGGGCTTGGTCGGTCCGAACCAATGCAACACCTCTTGATAGGCGAAAGCCACCAGATCATTTGGGGACACGGTCACGTCTGAACCGGTCACGCCTCTTGGTCGGCCAATAGGGCCAGCGCCACTTGGGGGCTTGGTCGAACCCGAACCAATGTCACGCCACTTGGCCGGCGTACTCGCCAAGAGTCCTTTGGGGACCTGGCCGACTAGCACCATCGCTACGCCTTCGGGGGGCTTGGTTGCGTCTGACCATGGTAATGCCATCTGACCAGCTCCATGAAGCTTTACTTTTGCAAAGAGTTATTGCCTTTGTTGCCATATTTGGTGTTCAATTCTTGTTGCGTTTTTACAACCCGACGAATATTTTTATCCGGTTTAGCTGTCAGTAATAAACTGACAGGACACGGTTTGGTATTACACCGAAGTTTTCTCTTTCCGGTTTACCTTTTTCCGGTTCATCCTTATGGAGAAACATGGGGGCTTGTGCTGATTCAGCACGCCTATGTGGGGGTTATTGTTTCCCCAGACGGTTATGGTTTTTAACAAAAAAGCCTCCGCTTCAAGATTGGCTACGCCAGCTTCATGCCCGGATATGGCAGGTATTTGTATCACATACTAATTGATTTTCAATACATAAAATATATTGGATGCCATAAACCGGCTGGTGGTATCACCGCCGCCGAAGTCCAATCTTTTGGTTGCAGGGAGTATGACTTAAACAAAAGTTTCCTCGATGCGCGAAGGCATACCCAGGCAGAAAAGTTTTGACTAAGGATATTACAAGGCAACACAGTGCCCAAATGAGATCAGTGTTTCTTAAACCGGCTACCGGTTCACGACTGTTCTTCATCTTCCGCCGCTTCAGCACCTTCGTCTCTACCCATTGGCTGGAAATCCACAGAGGTCCAGTCGATGCCCATTAGCGCTTGGAAAACAGCCTCTTCGTGAATCAGAGACGACGGTTCAATGTCAGGAGCATAAGTGTGCTTACGGATTGGAGGGATCAAGTTTTCCGGTTCAAAGGTTGGAGCGGACACACGCTTGTTCTGATCATTGTATTGGGCTTGGTAGTGCTCCAAATCGGCTTCTTCCGCCAATTGACAAGCAAGTGGGCGTACCGCACGGTTTATTGCACGCAAGTCCTCTTCATTAAAGTCCGAGCCGTCTTCCTTCACACTGGGATAGCCCTGAGCTGCTTCCACGGGATCAAAATCCGGCACCCAGGCTTTGGCACGGATCAAGGCGTTGATGGCTCCGGTTCGTGCAGCAGATTTCTTCACCTCTTCAAGCCGGGAAGGAAGGATGGAAAGCCGGTTCAAGGTATCTTGGATCAGGGACGGCGCTGGGTTATTATGTGACATTGTGGTAATAACACGCTGGGCTCCGGTATATAACTGCTCTACTAAAGTGTAGACAGCTTTCAGTTTCTTCCGCAAGTCATTGCCCAAATGCCCAACGCGTGTGCCTGCATATGATGACAGGATATTTTTTAAACCGGAATGTTGGGACAGCAGGAAAAGCATATTACACTTATTAACAGGGAACTCACCAAAGATGGCTGCCGTCATAGAATGCACTTGCCGCTTCACGGCTGTCAGATCATCCACAACCGGTTTAAGGGCAGCTTCAGCATTCTCGGCCCGTTTAAACAAGTCGGCCTTTTCAGTGGCCCAGACCGCCTGTTCTTTCTTCATGTTGTCCTTCAATTGTTCCGCAGCAGTCAAAGCACTGGTTAGCTCCTTCTTGGCCTTGTCTGTCTCGGTCTGCTGGGTTTTCAATGCCGCCTGTAAATCGGCAATCCGATCATCCTTGATTCTCACCTCAGCCTGCGCATTGACAGTATGATCAGCCAACAATTACAGTTCAAGTCTCCACCACACAACATAGTTATATGCTTGACACTTGGGGGCTAATGTCCCTTCATTTTTTTCTACTGCTGATACAAGGCAAAGTCCCAAGTTCAATACGAGTATTCAACTCGGCACTTGGGGGCTAATGGCTATTTGATTCTATTCAAGTGTTGTCGAAGTTTTTGGATTGCGGTTTACGTGTCGTATTTCAACCGCCCGGTGGTTATGAGGGAAGATTGCAAAATCTATCAAAGAAAGTTAACAAGTACCAGTTTGATCAAAGATTGCAAACCGGCCCTTGGGGGCTACAAGGATTACTATATTGGTAATAAGGAAAGGGCGTTACCTCAAACTTATCTCTCATCAGTTTCACCAAGCCAGCTTCATAATCACGGCTCTTTGTAAAGCGGTTTAGATATCCGAATGAAGATCTTGGGCGCTCATAGCGGCGTATGTTTCAGCTCTACATTCCACTTTCCTTTGTTAAAAGTGGAAGAGTCCTCTTTCACAAATATGCGGGTTAGAGTTGCAGCATTCCCGGTTGAGTGGCCCGTTCGGTGATTACAACGTCGTCGTCCTTCGATTCGACGGATCGTGTGGCACACCTGTTTGATCGGACTATGAGGATTTTCGAACCGGACGGTACGGGCGGCTGGATCAACAGACATTGAAACAGTCGCAGGCCTCTCCTCAGGAATCACATCTTCTTGAACCGGGGGATCACTCGGAATGTCTTCAAAGGCAACATTTTCATGATCCGGCGCTTGCTCATGATCTCAAGCGGCAGCCTCTTCACTGTTTTCCAAGCGAGCTTTCTTGCTGGGTTTCGTTTGGTTACGAAGAAACAAAAGATTCGAAATAAGGCACATACATTACTGAAGAAATTGACAAACATATGGCCATGTTGACTTACCCGACAGCTATCTTCGGTGGTAGCTGGGTGGTGACGATTCGCCAGATGATGAATGAGAGGTGACACGATAATCGGAGTCGGACGGATTAAGAGGTTGTGGAATAAACCCACTTTGGAATTCAAGGTAATAAAATGGTTGGAAACCTCGGTGCGGCGCTTCGAGCCGGGCTGTTTGGTAAACCGGCAGAGGTAACTACCGTGTCCATTGTCGGGTTGTCTGGCGGGCTTCATGCTCTTGTGTCTTCATAAGAAGTTTGGGATCCAAGTAAGCAAGGGGTGAGAAAAGTTAACTTTCCGGTTTGCGGCGAAATTTTGGTGAAGGCAAGTTTGTTGAATCGGAAGAGAATGGTTACCTCGGCAAATCCAGCGTTCTGGCTTCAGCGTCATCGACAAGCATCGTCATCAATAAGGCGTGTAAAAACAAGCCAAGAGAATCAAGTTCGGATTACCCACATCATCATCGATGGCGGATCGAACCAAGCGGTGGTTTTCCTCTTGTGGGCGGACTTTTTAACAACTTTTGTTTTGGGACGGTTTTGCCGCCCAGCCTTGTCCGCTTTATCTTGAGAGAGTTTCTTGCTCCAAAACGGATTATCACCCTGGATCGGAAATAATTGAGAATTGGAAGTATGAAGGTAATGACAAAATTTAATGATGGTGCAGTCAGAGATTTACCGCAGGAGGTGCGTTGAAGGTGCAATAAGGAGCCAAGCCGGTTTGGGCACAAAGGTGCTCCGGTTCATTCAGCATCTTCCTCACTGAATCCGTGACTTCATCTTCAGACAGTTCCAGTTTGGTGTGTCGGAGTGGGTCATCAACGCTGCCGGTATACTGGCACATCAGACCGGAACGTTGGCTCAGAGGCAATATGCCCCAAGATAACCAGCAGCGTGCCAGATCGATCCCAGTCAAACCGTTGGCCATAAAGGCCCGAAGCTTGGATAGTTGTGGAGCGTATTTGCTTCTCTCTTTGGCAGTCAATCGTTGCGGAAAGGGATGGGTGTTGCTGAGCCGCTCTGGACGAAAACCAGGTAAAGGATTTTCACCTTCAGGGGAAGTGTCTTTGCAGTAGAACCAAGTCGCGTTCCACTCTTTGGGATGAGTGTGGAGCTTGACGTGGGGGTAAGTGATCTCTTTCCTCTTCTGGATAGCCATACCGCCCAGTTCAGTATTGGGGCCATCGGTGAATTCGGTGCGGCGGTTTAGGTGGAAAAGATCCCTGAACAGTTCAACAGAGGGTTCCTCTTGCGAGATATGCTTGGACAAAGACCTGAAAATGGCACGGGTTGGTAATGAATTGGGGCGATATCTTGAGGACGGAGTTGGAAATTGGCCATCACGTCCGGTAAAATTTTGACCCGGCGGTTTGAAGCCGGAACAAGTGATCCGCGAAAACCACAACTTCTCCTTCCCGAGGGGTAGGAGGACATTCCTCTCGTGAACCCTCAATGGATTGTGTTTTGATCATCTAAAGCGCCGATTGATACCAGTTCCTTCAAGCGTGTCTCGAGACGCGGAAGGAACCCAGATTGCATTCGTGACACCTGTTTGGCCATCATGAGGTCTACAAGGAGAAGAATCCGGTTTAAGAAAGTACTCATTACAGAGTAATTGATCTAAGTTATGATAAACCGGAGGCGGATCCTATAAATCAGCGTGTTGTCGGACGATGTCGGATATATCTTGGCGGTTCAACAAGGGGACTAATGGTGCATGGGTGCCGGTTTAGCAGCTTTTTTACCATGGTGGGTTAAACCGCCTAATCTTGGCTTGGAAGGTAACTGAAGTCATGGACAGAAACAGGTTTCACAAAAGTTCATGATTACTACGGATCAAACGCGGGTTTTCAGAAAACCCGAAAAGCGTCGCGAAAGTAAAGAAGAAACAGGAATGCACCATAAGATATATATATATGCAGAAGATCTATGGGATTCAGATAAGAAAGTGCAGCGGATAAGCAGGAGTCTTCGTTTGATACAGAACAGGATTCATAGCATGGCTCAAAGGCTAGAAAGGTGAAAGCATACGAAGAACGTGGTATGAAGCTTGAACCCTAGAAACAGATCTAAGATGATGAACAGATCAAGAAGGGTAAGAGATTTATCGAAACGGAGGAGATGCGGAGAAAGGCCGCATATTCTGGTCCTAACAGTTGATGCAGTGCCAAGGACGAAGCAGACGTTGATGACGCACGACGGAGCTCCAAAGGCAGCGGCGCAAGGAAGAAGAAGAAGAGGAAGCGAAGGAAGAAACAGAATGACCCTTCGGTCCTATTTATAAGGCAGTAAAGCTAGGTCAAGCGCGTGAATCCAGGGACGGTCATTAAAGAAGGCGTTATAAAGGATAAACTTCAAGATGACGTCATGCCGGTTTACAGTGACCAGAATCAATGATATCATTCCGGTTTACAATGATCAGAAGCAATGACGACGTGATGGTTTATTACACAAAGAAGATGTCCAAGATGCAGGTGTATGAAGGATTGACATGAACCAGTTCAAATCAATCTGGGGCCTAATGTTGGGGATATTACCACTAGGTGTAAACCGGCCAAGTTTGGGCCGGGTTAGCTCCGCTAGTGGTGTAGTCATGGAAAGGCCCAAGGCCTGTAGTCGGTTTAGAACTTGTAGCCGTAAACCGGCCTGATGTATGACTTGTGTTGTAAGTTAGGAATAGGGAGATACCAACCGGGATACGAGTATGAACCGGTTGGGACTCTACAAACCGACGGGCGTCACTCGTGTATATAAGGGGACGACCCGGCGGCGGTTCAGGACAGACAACCACAGCTCGAGCCTAGGCGAAGCTTATCTGCTCCCTAGCCATCGAGACTACATCAATTCCATCACAACTAGACGTAGGCTTTTACCTTCATCGAAGGGGCCGAACTAGTATAAAACCCTCATGTCTTTGTGTCCGCTTTAACCCCTGCAAGTAAACCCGAGCGATGGCTCCACGACTAAGTCCTTATGCTAGGACATCTGCCGTGACAAATCCACGACAGAATGACTTTCATTCTATTTCTATCTTCTGCCGTGGTCGGGCTTTGAGTCTTACTCATACAGGCAAGAACTCCTTCTTTGACTGATCCATTTTGAACTCTTTCAAAATCTTGTCAAGGTATGTACTCATTGAAAATCTTATCAAGCATCTTGATCTATCTCTATAGATTTTGATGCCCAATATGTAAACAGCTTCACCGAGGTCTTTCATTGAAAAACTTTTATTCAAGTATTATTTTATGCTATCCAGAAATTCTATACCATCTCCAATCAACAATATGCATCCACATATAATATTAGAAATGCTACATAGCTCTCACTCACTTTCTTGTAAATATAGGCTTCTCCGAAAGTCTGTATAAAACCATATGCTTTGATCACCTCATCAAAGTGTATATTCCAATTCCGAGATGCTTGCACTAGTACATAGATGGATCGCTGGAGCTTGCACACTTTGTTAGCACCTTTAGGATCGACAAAACCTTCTGGTTGCATCATATACAACTCTTCTTTTAGAAATCCATTAAGGAATGCAGTTTTGACGTCCATTTGTCAGATTTCATAATCATAACATGCCGCAATTGCTAACATGATTCAGACAGACTTAAGCATTGCTACGGGTGAGAAATTCTCATCGTAGTCAACTCCTTGAACTTGTCAAAAACCTTTTGCGACAAGTCGAGCTTTATAGACAATAACATTACCATCAGCGTATGTCTTCTTCTTGAAGATCCATTTACTCTCTATGGGTCGCCGATCATCGGGCAAATCCACCAATGTCCACACTTTGTTCTCATACATGGATCCTATCTCAGATTTGATGACCTCAAGCCATTTATCGAAATCTAGGCTCATCGTAGCTTCTTCATATTTCGTAGGTTCGCCATGGTCTAATAACATGACTTCCAGAACAGGATTACCGTACCACTCCGGTGTTGATCGTGTTCTGGTTGACCTACGAGGTTCGGTAGTAACTTGATCTGAAGTTTCATGATCATCATCTTTAGTTTCCTCTCTAGTTGGTGTAGGCATCACGGGAACGGATTTCTCGGATGAGCTACTTTCCAAATTGAGAGAAGGTACAATTACCTCATAAAGTTCTACTCTCCTCCCACTCACTTCTTTCGAGAGAAACTCCTTCTCTAGAAAGGTTCCATTCTTGGCAACAAAATATTGCCTTCGGATCTATGGTAGAAGGTATACCAAACAGTTTCTTTTGGGTATCCTATGAAGGCGCACTTCTCCGATTTGGGTTCGAGCTTATCAGGATGAAGCTTTTTCACATAAGCAACGCAACCCCAAACTTTGAGAAATGGCAGCTTAGGTTTCTTGCCAAACCATAGTTCATACGGTGTCGTCACAACGGATTTAGATGGTGCCCTATTTAACGTGAATGCAGTTGTCTCTAATGCATAGCCCCAAAACAATAGTGGTAAATCGGTAAGAGACATCAATATCGCACCATATCTAATAGAGTACGGTTACGACATTGGGACACACCATTACGCTGTGGTGTTCCAGGTGGCGTGAGTTGTGAAACTATTCCACATTGTTTTAAATGAAGGCCAAACTCGTAACTCAAATATTCTCCTTCATGATCAGATCGTAGAAACTTTATTTTCTTGTTACGATGATTCTCCACTTCAGTCTAAAATTCTTTGAACTTTTCAAATGTTTCAGACTTGTGTTTCATTAAGTAGATATACCCATATCTGCTCAAATCATCTGTGAAGGTCAGAAAATAATGATACCCTCCGCAAGCCTCAACACTCATCAGACCGCATACATCTGTATGTATTATTTCCAGTAAGTCATTGGCTCGCTCCATTGTTCCGAAGAACGGAGTTTTAGTCATCTTTCCCATGAGGCATGGTTCGCAAGTATCAAATGATTCATAATCAAGTGATTCCAAAAGTCCATCTGCATATTCTTCATGCGTTTTAAACCAATATGACCTAAATGGCAGTGCCACAAATATATTGCATATCATTATCAACTTTGCATCTTTTGGCATCAATATTATGAATATATGTATCACCACAATCAAGATTCAACAGAAATAGACCACTCTTCAAGGGTGCATGACCATAAAATATATTACTCATATAAATAGAACAACCGTTATTCTCTGATTTAAATGAATAACCATCTCCCACTAAACAAGATCTAGATATAATGTTCATGCTCGACGCTGGCACCAAATAACAATTATTCAGCTCTAAAACTAATCCCGAAGGTAGATGTAGAGGTAGCGTGCCGACGGCGATCACATCGACCTTGGAACCATTCCCGACGCGCATCGTCACCTCGTTCTTAGCCAATCTTCGTTTAATACGTAGTCCCTATTCCGAGTTACAAATATGAGCAACCGAACCGGTATCAAATACCCAGGCACTACTACGAGCATTAGTAAGGTACACATCAATAACATGTATATCAAGTATACCTTTGTTCACTTTGCCATCCTTCTTATCCGCCAAATACTTAGGGCAGTTTCGCTTCCAGTGACCAGTCCCTTTGTAGTAAAAGCACTCAGTTTCAGGCTTAGGTCCAACTTTGGGCTTCTTCCCGGGAGTGGCAACTTGCTTGCCATTCTTCTTGAAGTTCCCCTTCTTTCTCTTGCCATTTTTCTTGAAACTAGTGGTCTTATTAACCATCAACACTTGATGCTCCTTCTTGAGTTCTACCTCCGCAACTTTGAGCATTGTGAAGAGCTTGGGAATAGTCTTCTCCATCCCTTGCATATTATAGTTCATCACGAAGTTCTAGTAGCTTGGTGATAGTGACTAGAGAACTTTTTCAATCACTATCTTATCTAGAAGATTAACTCCCACTTGATTCAAGCGATTGTAGTATTTAGACATTCTGAGCACATGCTCACTAGCTGAGCTATTCTCTTCCATCTTGTAGGCAAAGTACTTGTCAGAGGTCTCATACCTCTCGACACGGACATGCGTCTGGAATACCAATTTCAGCTCTTGGAACATCTCATATGCTTTGTGGTGTTCAAAACGTCTTAGAATCCCCGATTTTAAGCTGTAAAGCATGGCACACTAAACTATCAAGTAGTCATCATATTGAGCTTGCAGAATGTTCATAACGTCTGCATCTGCTCCTACAACAGGTTTGTCACCTAGCGGTGCATCAAGGACATAATTCTTCTGTGCAGCAATGAGGATAATTCTCAAGTTACGGACCCAGCCGTGTAGTTGCTACCATCATCTTTCAACTTAGTTTTCTCTAGGAACATATCAAAAATAGGGGAGCTACAACGCAAGCTATTGATCTACAACATAATTTGCAAATACTATGTGGACTATGTTCATGATAAATTAAGTTCAATTAATCATATTACTTAAGAAGTCCCACTTAGATTGACATCCCTCAAGTCATCTAAATGATACGTGATCCAAATCAACTAAACCATGTCCGATCATCACGTGAGATGGAGTAGTCATCAATAGTGAACATCTCTATGTTGATCATACTACTATATGATTCACATTCGACCTTTCGGTCTCTAGTGTTCTGAGGCCATGTCTGTACATGCTAGGCTCGTCAAGTTTAACCTGAGTATTCCGCATGTGCAAAACTGTCTTGCACCCGTTGTATGTGAATGTAGAGCTTATCACACCCAATCATCATGTGGTCTCTCGGCACGAAGAACTGTCGCAACGGTGCATACTCAGGGAGAACACTTATACCTTGAAATTTTAGTTAAGGGATAATCTTATAATGCTACCGCCGTACTAAGCAAAATAAGATGCATAAAAGATAAACATCACATGCAACCAAAATATGTGACATGATATGGCCATCATCATCTTGTGCTTTTTGATCTCCATCTCCAAAGCATCGTCATGATCTTCATTGTCACCGGCTTGACACCTTAATCTCCATTGTTACGCCGTGGTCGTCTTGCCAACTATTGCTTCTACAACTATCGCTACCGCTTAGTGATAAACTAAAGCAATTACATGGTGTTTGCATTTCATACAGTAAAGAGACAACCATAAGGCTCCTGCCGGTTGCCGATAACTTTTACAAAACATGATTATCTAATACAATAACGTATATCACATCATGTCTTGACCATATCACATCACAACATGCCCTGCAAAAACCAGTTAGAAGTCCTCTACTTTGTTGTTGCAAGTTTTACGTGGCTGCTACGGGCTTCTAGCAAGAACCGTTCTTACCTACGGCACAAAAACCACAACGGTGATTTATCAAGTTTGTTGTTTTCACCTTCAACAAGGACCGCCCGCAGCCAAATTCGATTCAACTAAAGTAGGAGAAACAGACACCCGCCAGCCACCTTTATGCAAAACTAGTTGCATATCTGTCGGTGGAACCGGTCTCATGAATGTGGTCATGTAAGGTTGGTCCGGGCTGCTTCATCCAACAATACCGCCGAATCAAAATAAGACATTGGTGGTAAGCAGTATGACGATCACCGCCCACAACTCTTTGTGTTCTACTCATGCATATCTGTTGGGGAACGTAGCACGCAATTTCAAAAAAAATCCTACACTCACGCGAGATCTATGTAGGAGATGCATAGCAACAAGAGGGGGAGAGTATGTCCACATACCCTCATAGACCGAAAGCGGAAGCATTTGCCAACGCGGTTGAGGTAGTCAAACTTCTCGTTCCGACCGATCAAGTACCGAACGTACGGCACCTCCGAGTTCTGCACATGTTCAGATCGATGACATCCTTCAAACTCTTGATCTAGCAGAGTGTCGAGGAAGTAGAAGAGTTCTGTCAACATGATGGCGTGGTGACGGTGATGGTGAAGTTATCCGTGCAGGGTTTCGCCTAAGCACTACGTGAATATGACCGGAGGTGTAAACTGTAGAGGGGGCGCCGCACAAGCCTAACAATCATTGGTGTGTGTTCTAGGCACCCCCTCCCCACATATATAAAGGTGGGAGGGGAGAGAGAGGTGATGTCTACTACACAACCTTCTTCTTGTAGACGTTGTTGGGCCTGCAAGTGCACAGGTTTGTAGGACAGTAGCAAATTTCCCTCAAGTGGATGACCTAAGGTTTATAAATCCGTAGGAGGCGTAGGATGAAATTGGTCTCTCTCAAACAACCCTGCAACAAACTAACAAAAAGTCTCTTGTATCCCCAACACACCCAATACAATGGTAAATTGTATAGGTGCACTAGTTCGGCGAAGAGATGGTGATACAAGTGCAAAATAGATAGTAGATATAGGTTTTTGTAATCTGAAATAATAAAAACAGCAAGGTAACTAATGATAAAAGTGAGCGTAAACGGTATTGCAATGATAGGAAACAAGGCCTAGGGTTCATACTTTCACTAGTGCAAGTTCTCTCAACAATAATAACATAGATAGATAATATAACAAGCCCTCAACATGCAACAAAGAGTCACTCCAAAGCCACTAATAGCGGAGAACAAATGTAGAGATTATGGTAGGGTACGAAACCACCTCAAAGTTATTCTTTCGGATCGATCTATAAAAGAGTTCGTACTAGAATAACACCTTAAGACACAAATCAACCAAAACCCTAATGTCACCTAGATACTCCATTGTCACCTCAAGTATCCGTGGGCATGATTACACGATATGCATCACACAATCTCAGATTCATCCAACCAACACAAAGTACTTCAAAGAGTGCCCCAAAGTTTCTATCGAAGAGTCAAGAACGTGTGCCAACCCCTATGCATAGGTTCCCAATGTCACGAAACCCGCAAGTTGATCACCAAAACATACATCAAGTGGCACATGGTATCCCATTGTAACCACAGATAATCACGGCAAGACATACATCAAGTGTTCTCATAAAAGACTCAATCCGATAAGATAACTTCAAAGGGGAAACTCAATTCATCACAAGAGAGTAGAGGGGGAGAAACATCATAAGATCCAACTACAATAGCAAAGCTCGGGATACATCAAGATCGTGCCATAGATGGAACACGAGAGAGAACACGAGAGAGAGATCAAACACATAGCTACTGGTACATACCCTC
Organism: Aegilops speltoides; assembly: GCA_021437245.1. Lineage (NCBI taxonomy): Eukaryota > Viridiplantae > Streptophyta > Magnoliopsida > Poales > Poaceae > Aegilops > Aegilops speltoides. Next base: position 391,596,118 of record CM038144.1, read on the forward strand.
AGCCCCGAGGGTGCACTACTCCCTCCTAGTCATGGATAGTGCTGGGATGATGAAGATGGCCACCGATGATGGGATCCCCCTCTGGCAGGGTGCCAGAGCGGGCTCCCGAGAGGTTTTTGGTGGCTACAGAGGCTTGCGGCGGCGGAACTCCCGATCTATCTTCTGTTCTGGAAGTTTTAGGGTACGTAGGTATATATGGGTGCAGGGGTACGTCGGAGGAGCTACTGGGGCCCCACGAGGCAAGGGGGCGCGCCCGGGGGGTGGGAGTGCCCCCCACCCTCGTGAGCACCTCCCGTATCTCCTAACGTGCACTCCAAGTCCATCGGGTGGCTTTCCTTCCAAAAATAACTTCTCCAGTTGATTTCGTTCCGTTTTGGCTTCGTCTGATATTCCTTTTCCTCGAAACACTGAAATAGGCATAAAACATCAAATCTGGGCTGGGCCTCCGGTTAATAGGTTAGTCCCAAAAATAATATAAAAGTGGATAATAAAGCCCAATATTGCCCAAAACAGTAGATAAAGTAGCATGGAGCAATCAAAAATTATAGATACATTGGAGACGTATCAAGCATCCCCAAGCTTAATTCCTGCTTGTCCTCGAGTAGGTAAATGATAAAAAGAATTTTTGATGCGGAGTGCTACTTGGCATAATTTCAATGTAATTCTTCTTACTTATGATATGAATATTCAGATCCAAAAGATTCAAGACAAAAGTTCATATTGACATAAAAATAATAATACTTCAAGCATACTAATAAAGCAATCATGTCTTCTCAAAATAACATGGCAAAAGAAAGTTCATCCCTACAAAATCATATAGTTAGGCTATGCTTCATTTTCGTCAAACAAAGATGTTCCCAACTTCTATACCCCCGATGACAAGCCAAGCAATTGTTTCATACTTAAATAATCTCAAACTTTTTAAACCTTCACGCAATACATGAGCGTGAGCCATGGATATAGCAGTATGGGTGGAATAGAATATGATGATGGGGATTGTGTGGAGAAGACAAAAAGGAGAAAGTCTCACATTGACGAGGCTAATCAACAGGCTATGGAGATGCCCATCAATTGATGTCAACATGAGGAGTAGGGATTGCCATGCAACGGATGCACTAGAGCTATGAATGCTCAACAAAAGAAAACTAGTGGGTGTGCGTCCAACTCGCTTGCTCATGAAGACCTAGGGCATTTGAGGAAGCCCATCGTAGGAATATACAATCCAAGTTCTATAATGAAAAATTCCCACTAGTATAAAAAGATAACTTATGAGACTCACTATATGAAGAACAAGGTGCTACTTTGAAGCACAATATATGAGACTCACTACATGAAGAACAAGGTGCTACTTTGAAGCACAAGTGTGGAAAAGAGATAGTAGCATTGCCCTTCTTTTTTTTTGGGCCTTTCTTTTTTTTATTTTGGCCTTTCTCTTTTTTTTTTGGGAAATGCTCTAAAAATGATGATCATCACACTTCTATTGATTACAACATAAGGATTACTACTCGAAACTTAGAACAAGATATGACTCTATATGAATGCCTCTGGTGGTGTACCGGGATGGAGCAATGAATCAAGAGTGACATGTATGAAAAATAATGCATGGTGGCTTTGCCACAAATACGATGTCAACTACATGATCATGCAATGGCAATATGACAAAAGTAATGTATGTCATGATGATGATGATGATGGAAGTTGCATGGCAATATATCTCGGAATGGCTATGGAAATGCCATGATATGTAGGTATGGTGGCTGTTTTGAGGAAGATATAAGGAGGTTTATGTGTGATAGAGCGTATCGTATCACGGGTTTGGATGCACCGTGAAGTTTGCACCAACTCTCAAGGTGAGAAAGGGCAATGCACGGCATCAAGAGGCTAGCAAAGGCGGAAAGGTGAGAGTGCGTATAATCCATGGACTCAACATTAGTCAAAAGAACTCATATACTTATTGCAAAAATTTAGAAGTCATCAAAAATCAAGTACTACGCGCATGCTCCTAGGGGGATAGATTGGTAGGAAAAGACCATCGCTCGTCCCTGACCGCCACTCATAAGGATGCACAAGCCAGGTACACTTCATGTTTCAAATTTGTTACACAACTTTAACCATACGTGCATGCTACGGGACTTGCAAACTTCAACACAAGCATTTCTCAAATTCACAATTACCCAACTAGCACGACTTTGATGTTATCACCTCCATATCTCAAAACAATTATCAAGCATCAAACTTATCTTAGTGTTCAATTCACTCAAAAGAAAGTTTCACATATCTTGAACACTAAGTATATTAACATTAAGCAAACTACCATGCTATTAATGACTCTCAAAATAATCTAAGTGAAGCATGAGAGATCAATAGTTTCTTTAAAACAAATCCACCACCGTGCTCTTAAAGATATAAGTGAAGCACTAGAGCAAAAATTATCACGCTCAAAAGATATAAGTGAAGTACTACGAGCAAAACTATCAAGCTCAAAAGATATAAGTGAAGCACATAGAGTATTCTAACAAATTCCAAATCATGTATGGCTTTCTCAAAAGGTGTGTACAGCAAGGATGATTGTGGTAAACTAACAAGCAAAGACGCAAATAATACAAGATGCTCCAAGCAAAACACATATCATGTGGTGAATAAAAATATAGCTCCAAGTAAATTACCGATGGAAGTGGATTTAAAGAGGGATGCCTTCCGGGCATCCCAAGCTTTGACTTTTGGTGTCCTTGGATTATCTTGGGGTGCCATGGGCATCCCCAAGCTTAGGCTCTGCCACTCCTTGTTCCATAATCCATCAAAAGAATTCACCCAAAACTTGAAAACTTCACAACACAAAACTCAACAGAAATCTCGTGAGCTCCGTTAGAGAAAGAAAACAAAGAACTACTTAAGGTACTGTAATGAACTCATTTTTTATTTATATTGGTGTTAAACCTACTGTATTCCAACTTCTCTACGGATTATACACTATTTTACTAGCCATAGATTCATCAAAATAAGCAAACAACACACGTAAAACAGAATCTGTCAAAAACAGAACAGTCTGTAGCAATCTGTAACTAACGCAAACTTCTGGAACTCTAAAAATTCTACAAAAATAGGAAGTCCTGAACAATTTGTTTATTGAACAGAAGCAAAAAGAATCAACGCAAAATCACGTTCCTGTGATTTAACAAAATTATATTCGTGCGCACAAAGTTTCTGTTTTTCAGCAGAATCAAATCAACTATCATCGTAGGTTATCCTATAGGTTCTACTTGGCACAAACACTAATTAAAAGACAAAACCACATCCAAACAGAGGCTAGATGGATTATTTATTCCTAAACATAAGCAAAAACAAAAAACACAAAATAAAATTGGGTTGCCTCCCAACAAGCGCTATCGTTTAACGCCCCTAGCTAGGCATGATGATGACAATGATGCTCACATAAAGATAAGAATTGAAACATAATGGGAGCATCATGAAGCATATGACTAGCACATTTAAGCCTAACCCACTTCCTATGCATAGGGATTTTGTGAGCAAACAGCTTATGGGAACGAAAATCAACTAGCATAGGAAGGTAAAACAAGCATAGCTTCAAAACTTGAATCACATAGAGAGGAAACTTGACATTATTGCAATTCCTACAAGCATATGTTCCTCCCTCATAATAATTTTCAGTAGCATCATGAATGAATTCAACAATATAACCAGCACCTAAAGCATTCTTTTCATGATCTACAAGCATAGAAAATTTACTACTCTCCACATAAGCAAAATTCTTCTCATGAATAGTAGTGGGAGCAAACTCAACAAAATAACTATCATGTGATTGAAAATTAAGATCAAGATGACAAGTTTCATGGTTATCATTATTCTTTAAATCATATGTGTCATCACAATAATCATCATCGATAGGAGGCATGCTTTCATCATAGTAAATTTTCTCATCAAAGCTTGGGGGACAAAAAATATCATCTTCATCAAACATAGCTTCCCCAAGCTTGTGGCTTTGCATATCATTAGCACCATGGATATTCAAGGAATTCATACTAACAACATTGCAATAATGCTCATCATTCACATGTTTTATGCCAAGCATTCTATGTAATTCTTCTTCTAGTACTTGAGCACAATTTTCCTTCCCATCATTTTCACAAAAGACATTAAAAAGATGAAGCATATGAGGCATCCTTAATTCCATTTTTTTGTAGTTTTCTTTTATAAACTAAACTAGTGCTAAAACAAGAAACAAAAAGATTCGATTGCAAGATCTAAAGATATACCTTCAAGCACTCACCTCCCCGGCAACAGCGCCAGAAAAGAGCTTAGTTGATGGGGTGTGAGTGAGTGCCCTTTTACCTAGCCTCCCCGGCAACGGCGCCAGAAAAGAGCTTGATGTCTACTACACAACCTTCTTCTTGTAGACGTTGTTGGGCCTGCAAGTGCATAGGTTTGTAGGACAGTAGCAAATTTCCCTCAAGTGGATGACCTAAGGTTTATCAATCCGTAGGAGGCGTAGGATGAAGATGGTCTCTCTCAAACAACCCTGCAACCAAATAACAAAAAGTCTCTTGTGTCCCCAACACACCCAATACAATGCTAAATTGTATAGGTGCACTAGTTCGGCGAAGAGTGGTGATACAAGTGCAAAATAGATAGTAGATATAGGTTTTTGTAATCTGAAATAATAAAAACAGCAAGGTAACTAATGATAAAAGTGAGCGTAAACGGTATTGCAATGATAGGAAACAAGGCCTAGGGTTCATACTTTCACTAGTGCAAGTTCTCTCAACAATAATAACATAGATAGATAATATAACAAGCCCTCAACATGCAACAAAGAGTCACTCCAAAGCCACTAATAGCAGAGAACAAACGTAGAAATTATGGTAGGGTACGAAACCACCTCAAAGTTATTCTTTCGGATCGATCTATAAAAGAGTTCGTACTAGAATAACACCTTAAGACACAAATCAACCAAAACCCTAATGTCACCTAGATACTCCATTGTCACCTCAAGTATCCGTGGGCATGATTATACGATATGCATCACACAATCTCAGATTCGTCCAACCAACACAAAGTACTTCAAAGGGTGCCCCAAAGTTTCTATCGGAGAGTCAAGAACATGTGCCAACCCCTATGCATAGGTTCCCAATGTCACGAAACCCGCAAGTTGATCACCAAAACATACATCAAGTGGCACATGATATCCCATTGTCACCACAGATAATCGCGGCAAGACATACATCAAGTGTTCTCATAAAAGACTCAATCCGATAAGATAACTTCAAAGGGGAAACTCAATTCATCACAAGAGAGTAGAGGCGGAGAAACATCATAAGATCCAACTACAATAGCAAAGCTCGGGATACATCAAGATCGTGCCATAGATGGAACACGAGAGAGAACACGAGAGAGAGAGAGAGAGAGAGAGAGAGAGAGAGAGAGATCAAACACATAGCTACTAGTACATACCCTCAGCCCCGAGGGTGAACTACTCCCTCCTAGTCATGGATAGCACCGGGATGATGAAGATGGCCACCGGTGTTGGGATCCCCCTCCGGCAGGGTGCCGGAACGAGCTCCCGGGAGGTTTTTGGTGGCTGCAGAGGCTTGCGGCCGCGGAACTCCCGATCTATCTTATGTTCTGGAAGTTTTAGGGTACGTAGGTATATATGGGTGCAGGGGGTACGTCAGAGGAGCTACGGGGGCCCCACGAGGCAGGGGGGCGCGCCCGGGGGGTGGGCATGCCCCCCACCCTCGTGAGCACCTCCCGTATCTCCTGACATGCACTCCAAGTCCATCGGGTGGCTTTCCTTCCAAAAATAACTTCTCGAGTTGATTTCGTTCCGTTTTGACTTCGTCTGATATTCCTTTTCCTCGAAACACTGAAATGGGCATAAAACAGCAAATCTGGGCTGGGCCTCCGGTTAATAGGTTAGTCCCAAAAATAATATAAAAGTGGATAATAAAGCCCAATATTACCCAAAACAGTAGATAAAGTAGCATGGAGCAATCGAAAATTATAGATACATTGGAGACATATCAAGAGGCAGCCTAGGGCGCGCCCAAGTAGGAGGAATCCTACTTGGGCCCCTAGTCCAACCTCAGCCTTCCCACTTTCCTTTTACCGAAAGGGGGGAAGGGAGAGAGGGAGGAGGAAGGAAAGGGGGGCCGAACCCCCTCCTTCTCCTATTCAGCCTCCTTCGTTATGGGGGGGTGCCACCTCTTGTGGGATGTGTGCTCCCCTCCTATGGCCCATAAGGCTCCGGTAACCCCCCCCCCCCCCCCGATACTCCGATATGTACCTGATACACTCCGGAACACTTCTGGTGTCCGAATACTATCATCCTATATATCAATCTTTACCTCTCAACCATTTCAAGACTCCTCGTCATGTCTGTGATCTCATCCTAGACTCCAAACAACATTCGGTCACCAAATCACATAACTCATATAATACAAAATTATCATTGAACGTTAAGTGTGCCGACCCTACGGGTTCGAGAACTATGTAGACATGACCAAGACACCTCTCCGGTCAATGACCAATAGCGGAACCTGGATGCTCATATTGGCTCCCACATATTCTACAAAGATCTTTATCGTTTGATATGACAACATACATTATTCACTTTGTCATCGGTATGTTACTTGCCCGAGATTCGGTCGTTGGTGTCCTCATACCTAGTCCAATCTCGTTACTGGCAAGTCTCTTTACTTGTTCCGTAATGCATCATCCTGCAACTAACTCATTAATTACTTTGCTTGCAAGGCTTCTTATGATGTGCATTACCGAGAGGGCCCAGAGATACCTCTCCTATACTCGGAGTGCCAAATCCTAATCTCGATCTATTCCAACCCAACAAACACCTTAGGAGATACCTGTAGAGCATCTTTATAATCACACAGTTACGTTGTGACGTTTGATAGCACACAAGGCATTCCTACGGTATCCAGAAGTTGCATAATCTCATAGTTGGAGGAATATGTATTTGACATGAAGAAAGCAGTAATACGTCTCCAATGTATCTACTTTTCCAAACTCTTTTGCCCTTGTTTTTTACTCTAATTTGCATGATTTAAATGGAACTAACCTGGACTGATGCTGTTTTCAGCAGAACTACCATGGTGTTATTTTTGTGCAGAAATAAAAGTTCTCGGGATGACCTGAAACTTCACGGAGTCACTTTTTGGAATTAATAAAAAATACTGGCAAAAGAATCAGCATAAGGGGGCACACACCCTGGCTGCGAGGATGGGGGCGCACCCCCTGCCTCGTGGGCCCCCTGGAGCTCCACCGACCTAAACTCCAACTCCATATATTCACGTTCCGGGAGAAAAAAATCAGAGAGAAGGATTCATCACATTTTACGATACGGAGCCGTCGCCAAGCCCTGTTCTTTCTCGGGAGGGCTGATCTGGAGTCCGTTCGGGACTCCGGAGAGGGGAACCCGTCTCCATTGTCATCATTAACCATCCTCCATCACCAATTTTATGATGCTCACCATCGTGCGTGAGTACTCCCATCGTAGGCTTGCTGGTTGGTGATGGGTTGGACGAGATTTACTATGTAATCGAGTTAGTTTTGTTAGGGTTTGATCCCTAGTATCCATTATGTTCTAAGATTAATGTTGCTATGACTTTGCCATGCTTAATGCTTTGGGCCTGAGTGCCATGATTTCAGATATGAACTTATTATGTTTTCATGAATATATGAGTGTTCTTGATCCTATGTTGCAAGTTATAGTCACCTACTACGTGTTATGATCCGGCAAACCCCGGAGTGGCAATAGTCGGGACACTTCCCGGTGATGATCGTAGTTTGAGGAGTTCATGTATTCACTAAGTGCTAATGCTTTGGTCCGGTTCTCTATTAAAAGGAGGCCTTAATATCCCTTAGTTTCCATTAGGACCCCTTTGCCACGGGAGGGTAGGACAAAAGATGCCATGCAAGTTCTTTTCCATAAGCACGTATGACTATATTCGGAATACATGCCTACATTATATTGATGAACTGGAGCTAGTTCTGTGTCACCCTATGTTATAACTGTTGCATGATGAATGCCATCCAACATAATTATACATCATTGATCCATTGCCTACAAGCTCGTTTCATATTGATCTTTGCTAAGTTACTTATCCGTTGCCACTGTTACGATTGCTACAAAACTGCTACTATTACTTTTGCCACCGTTACCGTTACTTCCATGCTACTTTGCTACTAAATACTTTGCTGCATATATTAAGTCTTTCAGGTGTGGTTGAATTGATAACTTAGCTACTAATACTTGAGAATATTCTTTGGCTCCCCTTGTGTCGAATCAATAAATTTGGGTTGAATACTCTACCCTCAAAAACTGTTGCGATCCCCTATACTTGTGGGTGATCAAGACCTTTTTCTAGCGCCGTTGCCGGCGAGTGTAGATCTATTCTCTGAGTCAGTTGGGATTTATATCTGTTGATCACTATGAGGAATCTGAAAGACAACAAAACCAAGATCTATCCCTTAACTACGAGGGGAGGTAAGGAACTGCCATCTAGCTCTGCACTTGATTCACCTTCTATTTTGAGTAAACTTGCGACACCTACACCTACTATTGATTTTGATATGTCGCATGATACTGATGATGCCACTTCTGCTATACATGATGCTTGTTCTATTATGGATGAAGAAACTGCTAGAGACTTTTTTGCATGTTATATTATGGATGAAGAAACTGCTAGAGACTTTTTTGCTTGCAATGATAGATATGATCTTAAGAAACTGTTAGCTAAGCTGAAAGAAAAGTCTTTGAATGCTAGAATGCAATATGATCCTGCGTTTGCTACTTCACCTATCTGTGTTACTGATAAGGATTATGAATTCTCTGTCGATCCAGAGTTAATTACTTTGGTTGAATCTGATCCTTTCTATGGTTATGAATCTGAAACTGTTGTGGCACATCTTACTAAACTGAATGATATAGCCACCCTATTTACTCATGAGGAAAAACGCTATTACTACATTCTTAAATTGTTTCCTTTCTTATTAGAGTGTGATGCTAAAATATGGTCTAATTCTCTTGCTCCTGGTTGTGTGCGTAGTCCCCGGGATATGATTTATTACTTCTCTGCAAAATATTTTCCCGCTCATAAGAAACAAGCTGCCTTGCGGGAAATATTTAATTTTGTGCAAATTGAAGAAGAGAGTCTCCCACAAGCTTGGGGGAGGCTTCTCCAATTACTTAATGCTTTGCCTGATCATCCTCTCAAGAAAAATGAAATACTTGATACCTTTTATAATGGACTGACCGATGCTTCCTGAGACCACCTAGATAGTTGTGTTGGTTGTGTTTTTAGGGAAAGAACTATTGAGCAAGCTGAATTGCTATTGAATAATATATTGAGTAATGATAATGATTAGACACTTACTGAACCAACTCCTAAGCCAACTCCGAAGAAAAGGGGTATTCTATTTCTCAGTCCTGCAGATATGCAAGAGGCAAAGAAACCTATGAAAGAAAAATGTAGTAAAGCTGAAGATGTTAAGAATTTACCGCCTATTGAAGAAATGCATGGTCTTGATAAACCAACATAGGTAGTAAAGGTAAATTATCTCTATATATTTGATGAAGGTGATATTCCTTATAACAAGTCTGCCAGTCAATGCTTGGATGAGTTTGATAATTTTATTGTTAAACAAGAAAACTTCAATGCTTATGTTGGTAGACAATTGAAACATAATGCTTATATGGTTGAACACTTGAGTGATTATATGTCTAGAGTTAAAAGTGATCTTAAGCTTATTAGTAAACATGCTTCCATGGTTACGATTCAAGTAGAAAAAGTGTGTAAGGCACAAGAAGATTTTCTCAATGAGTTAAATAATAAGAACAATGATAATGTTGTTAGAGTTATGACTAGAGGTGGTAAAATGACCCAGGAACCTTTGTATCCTGAGGGCCATCCTAAGAGAGATGAGCAAGATTCTCAGAGGACTAATACTGATACACCTAGTCCTTCTAATAAAAAGAAAAAGAACACTGATAGGACTTTGCATGCTTCTAGTGAACCTGTTATTAACACACCTGAGAATCCCAATGATATTTCTATTTCTGATGCTGAAACACAATCTGGTGATGAAAATTAACCTAGTGATAATGTTAAAGATGATGTTCATGTTGATGTTAAACCTAGTAATGATAATGATGGAGAGATTGAACCTGTTGTTGATCTTGATAACCCACAATCAAAAAATCAATGTTATGATAAGAGAGAATTCATTGCTAGGAAGCACGGTAAAGAAAGAGAACCATGGGCTTAGAACCCATGCCTTTTCCTCCTAAGCCATCCAAGAAAAAGGATGATGAGGATTTTGAGCTCTTTGCTGAAATGATTAGACTTATCTTTTTGCGTATGCATTTGACTGATATGCTTAAAATGCATCCTTATGCTAAGTACATGAAATATATTGTTACAATTAAAAGAAAGATACCGGAAGTTGAAATTTCCACCATGCATGCTAATTATACTTTTAAGGGTGGAATACCAAAGAAACTTGGAGATCCAGGAGTACCAACTATAGCTTGCTCCATTAAAAGAAACTATGTTAAAATTGGTTTATGTGATCTTGGAGCCGGTGTTAGTGTTATGCCTTTCTATTTATATCGTAGACTTGATTTGAATAAGTTGACACCTACTGAAATCTCTTTGCAAATGGCTGATAAATCAACTGCTATACCCATTGGTATTTGTGAGGATGTGCCTATTGTGGTTGCAAACGTTACCATTTTAATGGACTTTGTTATTCTTGATATTCCCGAGGATGACAGTATGTCGATCATCCTTGGTAGACCTTTTCTAAATATTGCAGGGGCTGTTATTGATTGCTGAAGGAAATATGCCCTAGAGGCAATAATAAAGTTATTATTTATTTCCTTATTTCATGATAAATGTTTATCATTCATGCTAGAATTATATTAACCGGAAACATAATATATGTGTGAATGCATAGACAAACAGAGTGTCACTAGTATGCCTCTACTAGACTAGCTTGTTAATCAAAGATGGTCATGTTTCCTAACCATGAACAAAGGGTTGTTATTTGATTAACAAGGTCACATCATTAGTTGAATGATCTGATTGACATGACCCATTCCATTAGCTTAGCACACGATCGTTTAGTTTGTTGCTACTGCTTTTATCCATGACTTATACATGTTCCTATAACTATGAGATTATGCAACTCCGTTTACGGAGGAACACTTTGGTGCTACCAAGCGTCACAACGTAATCGGGTGATTATAAAGGAGTACTACAGTGTCTCCAAAGGCGATGTTGGGTTGGCGATTTCGAGATTAGGTTTTGTCACTCCGATTGTCGGAGAGGTATCTCTGGGCCCTCTCGGTAATACACATCACTTAAGCCTTGCAAGCATTACAACTAATGAGTTAGCTGTGAGATGATGTATTACGGAACGAGTAAAGAGACTTGCGTAACGAGATTGAACTAGGTATTGGATACCGACGATCGAATCTCGGGCAAGTAACATACCGATGACAAAGGAACAACGTATGTTGTTATGCGGTCCGACCGATAAAGATCTTCGTAGAATATGTAGGAGCCAATATGGGCATCCAGGTCCCGCTATTGGTTATTGACCGAGACGTGTCTCGATCATGTCTACATTGTTCTCGAACCGTAGGGTCCTGCACGCTTAAGGTTTCGATGGCGGTTATATTATGAGTTTGTGTATTTTGATGTACCGAAGGAGTTCGAGTCCGGATGTGATCACGGACATGACGAGGAGTCTCGAAATGGTCGAGACATAAAGATTGATATATTGGACGGCTATATTCGGACACGGAAAGGTTTGAAGTTTCCGGAGAAAACCGAGTGGGAGGGTTACTGGAACCCCGGGAAGTTATGGGCCTTAGTGGGCCAAGAGGGAGAGAGAGGCCACACCAGAGGTGGCGCCCCTGTGGGAGTCCGAATAGGACAGGAGGGGCGGCCCCCTTCCCTCTCTCTCCTCTCCTTCCTTCCCCTTCCTCCTTCCTAGTTGGACTAGGAAAGGGAGTCCTACTCCTACTAGGAGGAGGAATCCCCCCTCCCTGGCGCGCCTCCTAGGGCGGCCGGCCCTCCCCTTGCTCCTTTATATACGGGGCGGGGGCACCCTAGAATACACAAGTTGATCCTTGAGATCGTTCCTTAGCCGTGTGCGGTGCCCCCCTCCACCATAATCCACCTCAGTCATATCGTAGCGGTGCTTAGGCGAAGCCCTGCGTCGGTAGAACATCAAGATCGTCACCACGCCGTCGTGCTGACGGAACTCTCCCTCCCCGAAGCTCCGCTGGATTGGAGCCCGAGGAGCGTCGCCGAGATGTACGTGTGTCAAGAACTCGGAGGCGCCGGAGTAACGGCGCTGGGATCGGTTGGATCGCGAGGAGAACGTCGACTACTTCCTCTACGTTGTGATCGCTTCGCTTGGTCTCACGAGGGTGCGAGACAACACTCTCCCTCTCGTTGCTATGCATCACCATGATCTTGCGTGTGCGTAGGAATTTTTTGAAATTACTACGTTCCCCAACAAATGGCATCCGAGCCTAGGTTTTATGGTTTGATGTTTTGCACGAGTAGAACACAAGTGAGTTGTGGGCGATACAAGTCATACTACCTACCAGCATGTCATATTTTGGTTCAGCGGTATTGTGAGATGAAGCGGCCGGACCGACATTACAGCAGACGCTTACGCGAGACTGGTTTCACCATTACGAGCACTTGTGCTTAAAGGTGATTGGCGGGTGTCTATCTCTCTCACTTTAGTTGAACCGAGTATGGCTACGCCGGTCCTTGAGAAGGTTAAAACGGAGTCTATTTGACGAAATATCGTTGTGGTTTTGATGCGAGGTGAGATTGGTTCTTGCTTAAGCCCGTAGCAGCCACGTAAAATTTGCAACAACAAAGTAGAGGACGTCTAACTTGTTTTTGCAGGGCATGTTGTGATGTGATATGGTCAAGACGTGATGCTATATTTTATTGTATGAGATGATCATGTTTTGTAACCGGTTATCGGCAATGGCTGGAGCCATATGGTTGTCGCTTTATTGTATGAAATGCAAACGCCTGTAATTGCTTTACTTTATCACTAAGCGGTAGCGATAGTCGAGAAGCAATAGATGGCGAAACGACAACGATGCTACGATGGAGATCAAGGTGTCGCGCCGGTGGCGATGGTGATCACGACGGTGCTTGGAGATGGAGATCACAAGCACGAGATGATGATGGCCATATCATATCACTTATATTGATTGCATGTGATGTTTATCCTTTATGCATCTTATCTTGCTTTGATTGACGGTAGCATTTTAAGATGATCTCTCACTAAAATTATCAAGTAGTGTTCTCCCTAAGTATGCACCGTTGCCAAAGTTCGTCGTGCCGAGACACCACGTGATGATCGGGTGTGATAAGCTCTACGTCCATCTACAACGGGTGCAAGCCAGTTTTGCACACGCAGAATACTCAGGTTATACTTGACGAGCCTAGCATATGCAGATATGGCCTCGGAACATGGAGACCGAAAGGTCGAGCGTGAATCATATAGTAGATATGATCAACATAAGATGTTCACCATTGAAAACTACTCCATCTCACGTGATGATCAGTTATGGTTTATTTGATTTGGATCACGTGATCACTTAGATGACTAGAGAGATGTACGTCTAAGTGGGAGTTCTTAAGTAATATGATTAATTGAACTTAAATTTATCATGAACTTAGTACTGATAGTATCTTGCTTGTCTATGTTTGTTTGTAGATAGATGGCTCGTGTTGTTGTTCCATTGAATTTTAATGCGTTCCTTGAGAAAGCAAAGTTGAAAGATGATGGTAGCAATTACACGGATCGGGTCCGTAACTTCGAGGATTATCCTCATTGCTGCATAGAAGAGTTACGGCTGGATGCACCGCTAGGTGCGTGCCTCTTCTTGATGCAACCGGCGACATTAAGAACGTCTGGCGAGCAAAGCTGATGACTACTCTATAGTTCGATGTGCCATGCTTTACGGCTTAGAACCGGGACTTCAACGACGTTTTGAGCGTCATGGAGCATATGAGATGTTCCAGAGTTGAAGTTGATATTCCAACAGAATGCCCGGATTGAGAGATATGAAGTCTCCAATAAGTTCTATAGCTGCAAGATGGACGAGAATAGTTCTCGGTGAGCACATACTCGAATGTCCGGGTATTACAATCACTTGACTCAACCGGGAGTTAATCTTCCGGATGATTGTGTCATTGATGTAATTCTTCAATCACGCCACCAAGCTACAAAGGCTTCGTGATGAACTATAATATGCAAGAGTTAGTAAAGACTATACCGAGCTCTTCGCAATGCTAAAGGCTGCGGAGGTAGAAATCAAGAAGGAGCATCAAGTGTTGATGGTCAATAAGACCACTAGTTTCAAGAAGAAAGGCAAAGGGAAGAAGAAGGAACTTCAAGAAGAACAGCAAGCAAGTTCTTTGCTCAGAGAAGAAACCCAAGTCTGGACCTAAACCTGGCCCGAGTGCTTCTACCGCAAGCGGTAGTCCTTTGAAGCGGAACTGCCCCAAGTATTTGGCGGATAAGAAGGATGGCAAGGTGAACAAAGGTATATGTGATATACATGTTATTGATGTGTACCTTACTAGAGCTCGCAGAGCACTGGTATTTGATCTTGGTTACATTGCTAATATTTGCAACTCAAGCAGGGACTACGGATTGCGAACACCGCAAAGGACGAGGTGACGATCGGCGTGGGAATGGTTCCAAAGTCGATGTGATCGCGGTCGGCACGCTACCTCTACATCTACCTTGGGATTAGTTTTAGACCTAAATAATTGCTATTTGGTGCTGCGTTGAGCATGAACATTATATCTGGATCTTGTTTGATGCGAGACGGTTATTCATTTAAATCGAGAGAATAATGGTTGTTCTATTTATATGAGTAATATTCTTTATGGTCATGCACCCTTGAAGAGTGGTCTATTTTGATGAATCTCGATAGTAGTGATACACATATTCATAATGTTGAAGCCAAAAGATGCAGAGTTGATAATGATAGTGCAACTTATTTGTGGTAATTGCCGTTTAGGTCATATCGGTATAAACGCATGAAGAAACTCCATCTTGATGGACTTTTGGAGTCACTTGATTATGAATCACTTGGCACTTATGAACCGTGCCTCATGGGCAAGATGACTAAAACCCGTTCTCGGTACTATGGAGAGAGCAACAGATTTGTTGGAAATCATACATACTGAGATGTATGTGGTCCGATGAATGTTGAGGCTCGTGGCGGATATCGTTATTTTCTCACCTTCACAGATGATTTAAGTAGATATGGGTATATCTACTTAATGAAACATAAGTCTGAAACATTTGAAAAGTTCAAAGAATTTCAGAGTGAAGTTGAAAATCATCGTAATAAGAAAATTGAGTTTCTACGATCGATCGTGGAGGTGAATATTTGAGTTCTGAGTTTGGTCTACATTTGAAACAATGCGGAATAGTTTAGCAACTCACGCCACCCGAACACCACAACGTAATGGTGTGTCCGAGCGTCAGAATCGCACTTTACTAGATATGGTGCGATCTATGATGTCTCTTACAGATTTACCGCTATCGTTTTGGGGTTATGCTCTTGAGACGGCCGCATTCACCTGAATAGAACACCGTCAAAATCCATTGAGGCGACACCTTATGAACTATGGTTTAGCAAGAAACCAAAGTTGTCGTTTCTTAAAGTTTGGGGATGCGATGCTTATGTGAAAAAGCTTCAACCCGATAAGCTCGAACCCAAATCGAGAAATGTGTCTTCATAGGATACCCAAAGGGAGCAGTTGGGTACACCTTCTATCACAGATCCGAAGGCAAGACATTTGTTGTTAAGAATGGATCCTTTCTAGAGAAGGAGTTTCTCTCGAAAGAAGTGAGTGGGAGGAAAGTAGAACTTGATGAGGTAATTGTACCTTCTCCTTATTTGAAAGTAGTTTGTCGCAGAAACCGGTTTCGAGACATCTACACCAAATAGTGAGGAAGTTGATGATGTTGATCATGAAACTTCAGATCAAGTTACTCTGTAACCTCGTAGATCAACCGAGTAAGATCCGCACAGTGGTATGGTAATCCTGTTCGGAAGTCATGCTACTAGATCATGATGAACCTACGAACTATGAAGAAGCGATGGTGAGCCCAGATTCGAAAAATGGCTTGAGGCCATGAAATCGAGATGGGATCCATGTATGAAAACAAAGTATGGACTTTGGTTGACTTGCCCGAGGGTCGGCAAGCAATAGAAAACAAGTGGATCTTCAAGAAGAAGACCGACGCCGACGGTAATGTAATCGTCTACAAAGCTCAACTTGTCGCAAAGGGTTTCGACAAGTTCAAGGGATTGACTACGATGAGACCTTCTCACCCGTAGCGATGCTTAAGTCTGTCCGAATCATGTTAGCAATTTCGCATTTTATGATTATGAAATTTGGCAAATGGATGTAAAGACCGCATTCTGAATGGATCTCGGAAGAAGAGTTGTATATGATGCAACCGAAGGTTTTATCGATCCAAAGGAGCTAACAAAGTGTGCAAGCTCCAACAATCCATTTATGGACTGGTGCAAGCATCTCGGAGTTGGAATAAACGCTTTGATAGTGTGATCAAAGCATTTGGGTTCATCTGAGACTTTTGGAGAAGCTTTGTATTTACAAGAAAGTGAGTGGGAGCTCTATAGCATTTACGATATTATATGTAGATAACATATTACTAATCGGAAATGATATAGAATTCTCGATAGCATAAAGGGACACTTGAATAAGAGTTTTTCAATGAAAGACCTCGGTGAAGCTGCATACATATTGGGCATCAAAATCTATAGAGATAGAACAAGGCGCTTAATTGGACTTTCACAAAGCACATACCTTGACAAAATTTTGAAGAAGTTCAAAATGGATCAAGCAAAGAAAGGGTTCTTGCTGTGTTGCAAGGTGTGAAGTTGAGTAAGACTCAATGCCCGACCACCGCAGAAGATAGAGAGAAAATGAAAGATGTTCCTATGCTTCAGCCATAGGCTCTATCATGTATGCAATGCTGTGTACCAGACTGATGTGTGCCTTGCTATAAGCTTAGCAGGAGGTACCAAAGTAATCCAGAGTGGATCATTGGACAGCGGTCAAGAACATCTGAAATACCCGAAAAGGACTAAGGATATGTTTCTCGATATGGAGGTGACAAAGAGCTCATCGTAAGCAGTTACGTTGATGCAAGCTTTGACACTCGATCCGGACGATTCTAAATCGCAGACCGGATCGTATTTACACTAAACGGAGGAGTCGGTTGGTGCAGTTCTAAACAAAGCGTCGAGCAGGATCTACATGTGAAGCGGAGTACATAGCAGCTTCGGAAGCAGCTAATGAAGGAGTGCGGATGAAGGAGTTCATATCCGATCTAGGTGTCATACCTAGTGCATCGGGTCCAATGAAAATCTTTCGTGACAATCTTTGGAGCAATTGCCTTAGCGAAGGAATCCACATTTCACAAGAGGACCAAGCACATCAAGAGACGCTTCAATTCCATCCGGATTTAGTCCGGTGGGAGACATAGAGATTTGCAAGATACATACGATCTGAATGTAGCAGAACCGTTGACTAAGCCTCTTCCACGAGCAAAACATGATCAACACCAAGACTCCATGGGTGTTAGAATCATTACTATGTAATCTAGATTATTGACTCTAGTGCAAGTGGGAGACTGAAGGAAATATGCCCTAGAGGCAATAATAAAGTTATTATTTATTTCCTTATTTCATGATAAATGTTTATCATTCATGCTAGAATTATATTAACCGGAAACATAATATATGTGTGAATGCATAGACAAACAGAGTGTCACTAGTATGCCTCTACTAGACTAGCTTGTTAATCAAAGATGGTCATGTTTCCTAACCATGAACAAAGGATTGTTATTTGATTAACAAGGTCACATCATTAGTTGAATGATCTGATTGACATGACCCATTCCATTAGCTTAGCACACGATCGTTTAGTTTGTTGCTACTGCTTTTATCCATGACTTATACATGTTCCTATAACTATGAGATTATGCAACTCCCGTTTACCGGAGGAACACTTTGGGTGCTACCAAACGTCACAACGTAACTAGGTGATTATAAAGGAGTACTACTGTGTCTCCAAAGGCGGATGTTGGGTTGGCGTATTTCGAGATTAGGTTTTGTCACTCCGATTGTCGGAGAGGTATCTCTGGGCCCTCTCGGTAATACACATCACTTAAGCCTTGCAAGCATTACAACTAATGAGTTAGCTGTGAGATGATGTATTACGGAACGAGTAAAGAGACTTGCCGGTAACGAGATTGAACTAGGTATTGGATACCGACGATCGAATCTCGGGCAAGTAACATACCGATGACAAAGGAACAACGATGTTGTTATGCGGTCGACCGATAAAGATCTTCGTAGAATATGTAGGAGCCAATATGGGCATCCAGGTCCCGCTATTGGTTATTGACCGAGACGTGTCTCGGTCATGTCTACATTGTTCTCGAACCGTAGGGTCCGCACGCTTAAGGTTTCGATGACGGTTATATTATGAGTTTGTGTATTTTGATGTACCGAAGGAGTTCGGAGTCCGGATGTGATCACGGACATGACGAGGAGTCTCGAAATGGTCGAGACATAAAGATTGATATATTGACGGCTATATTCGGACACGGAAAGGTTTGAAGTTTCGGAGAAAACCGGAGTGCTTGGGGGGTTACCGAACCCCGGGAAGTTATGGGCCTTAGTGGGCCAAGAGGGGAGAGAGGGCCACACCAGAGGTGGCGCCCCTGTGGGAGTCCGAATAGGACAGGAGGAGGCGCGCCCCCTCCCTCTCCCTCTCCTTCCTTCCCCTTCCTCCTTCCTAGTTGGACTAGGAAAGGGAGTCCTACTCCTACTAGGAGGAGGAATCCCCCCTCCTTGGCGCGCCTCCTAGGGCCGGCCGCCCTCCCCTTGCTCCTTTATATACGGGGCAGGGGCACCCTAGAATACACAAGTTGATCCTTGAGATCGTTCCTTAGCCGTGTCGGTGCCCCCTCCACCATAATCCACCTCGGTCATATCGTGGCGGTGCTTAGGCGAAGCCTGCGTCGGTAGAACATCAAGATCGTCCACCACGCCGTCGTCTTGGAACTCTCCTCCCAAGCTCTGCTGGATTGGAGCCCGAGGCGCGCCACCGAGCTGTACGTGTGTCAAGAACTCGGAGGTGCCGAGTGTGGCGCTAGGATCGGTTGGATCGCGAGGAGAACGTCGACTACTTCCTCTACGTTGTGATCGCTTCGCTTCGGGTCACGAGGGTGCGTAGACAACACTCTCCCCTCTCGTTGCTATGCATCACCATGATCTTGCGTGTGCGTAGGAAATTTTTTGAAATTACTACGTTCCCCAACAATTGCAACAAAGGCAATGTCACTTTTCATGTTAATGATAATGAGCATATGGTACACTTTCCGAAGAAACAACCTCAAGTTCATAATATCAATTCTATTGGAAAAATCTCAACTATTACTATTGGTTGTTTTGAATTTCCTCTTCCTACTATCAAAAAGAAATATGATATTCGTATTGTTGGGGACATGCATATCCCTGTTGAGGTAACCTAGTGTTACTCGAAAATTCTCCGGTTTCATGTTATTCAGAAGAGGTTTGTTAACAAGACTTGATCAACCTTGTTAGTGGACTCCTTTTGATGAGCATGAGATGGATGAAGTTAGAAAGCACAACCTTCTATACCCTCCTTTTACTTTCTGTTATTTAGTTTAAATAAAGCAAAATAGTATTTTCTGTCTGTTTTTTGAATTTTCCATGCAATAAGAAAATTAGCCAAAAATAAAAGTTCTCCAAATACCCTGAAAATTTAGTATGATTTTTTATAGAATATTTGAGAATTTCTGGCACTAAGAACACACTAGGGGGGCACACCAGCTAGCCACGAGGGTGGAGGGCACGCCCTACCCCCTGGGCGCGCCCCCTGTCTCGTGGGCCCCATGTGGCCCCCTCCACTTATTCCAGCACCCATACACTTCGTCTTCCTCCAGAAAAATCATCCCGTAGCTTAAACTCGTGTTCTTGCTCGTTTTGCTGCCATTTTCGATCTCCTTGCTGAAAGCTCCATTCAAAAAACTGCTTTGGGGATTGTTCTTCGGTATGTGACTCCTCCAATGGTCCAATTAGTTTTTGTTCTAGTGCTTTATTTATTGCAAATTTTTACTGCTGAGGTGACCCTGTTCTTGAGCTTACATGTCAAATTTATATGGTCCAATTAGTTTTTGTTCTAGTGCTTTATTTATTGCAAATTTTTACTATTGAGGTGAACCTGTTCTTGAGCTTACATGTCAAATTTATATGGTCCAAAGTAGTTTTAATGCATGATATAGTCTCTAGGCACTTGTGGGAGTAGTTGCTATCAATCTTGTTGAGTATGGTTCACTTTTATTTTGAGTCACTAAAAATTTCAGAGGAAGAAAATGTTGAAGAGATTGTTGAGAGGCTCCTCGAGCCGGGGTTCAAAGGAAAAGGGGAATGAAGAGCCCAATTACAACCTTCGTCGCACCACGGAGGTTCGACCGTGTGAATGGCCTTGTGATGCATTCTTGAAAGCCGCTGGAATTTATGAAGACTTTTATTACTTGGCTGAGAATGCAGGCATCACCGAATTCATCCACGATAAGTGTGATCAACACCTCCTACTCACTAATATTTGCGTGCAAAATTTTCATTTCCATGCTAGGAGATCACCACCTTTGGTAGAATTTTATGTATATGATGAGTTTAAGGAGATGTCACTCTATGATTATTGTGAGGTTTGCAAGTTGCCTTTTGAGGGCATCGTCGAGGAACCACATCCAAGTGATGTGGGAGATTTTATTAATGAAATTACTGTAGGGGAAAGGAGAAAAGTGTTAGATGCAAGAACTACTAGTATACATTTTCCTGTTCTATGTTACTATGCAATATTTGCTAGTAGATGTTTAATTGGTCGCGACAACAGTTGGGGCCTCAGTGCTCCTGACCTTGCCATTTTGCACCATGCTTTACTTCGAGATAGAACTTTTAGTTTAGGCGCTATGGTTGCTAAATGTTGGGGAACATAGTAATTTCAAAAAAATTCCTACGCACACGCAAGATCATGGTGATGGCATAGCAACGAGAGGGGAGAGTATTGTCCACGTACCCTCGTAGACCGTAAGCGGAAGCGTTATGACAATGCGGTTGATGTAGTCGTATGTCTTCACGATCCGACCGATCCAACTACCAAACATACGGCACCTCCGAGTTCAGCACACGTTCAGCTCGATGACGATCCCCGGGCTCCAATCCAGCAAAGCGTCGGGGATGAGTTCCGTCAGCACGACAGCGTGGTGACGATGATGATGTTCTACCGGCACAGGGCTTCGCCTAAACTCCACGACAATATGACCGAGGTGGAATATGGTGGAGGGGGGCACCGCACACGGCTAAGGAACGATCCGTAGATCAACTTGTGTGTCTATGGGGTGCCCCCTGCCCCCGTATATAAAGGAGTGGAGGAGGGGGAGGGCCGTCCCTCTCTATGGCGCCCTAGGGGAGTCCTACTCCCAGGGAGTAGGATTCCCCTTTCCTAGTAGAACAAGGAACCCTTCCATGTAGTAGGAGTAGGAGAGAAGGAAAGGGAAGAGAGAAGGAGAAGGAAGGAAGGCGCCC
The DNA here is from genome assembly GCA_021437245.1 of Aegilops speltoides. Lineage (NCBI taxonomy): Eukaryota > Viridiplantae > Streptophyta > Magnoliopsida > Poales > Poaceae > Aegilops > Aegilops speltoides. Next base: position 391,617,866 of record CM038144.1, read on the forward strand.
CCGCCCCTAGTCCAATTCGGACAAGTCCAAGGGGAGGTGCGGCCACCCTTTGGCCCTTTCTCTCCTTTCCCGTATGGCCCATTGAGGCCCAATACGAATTCCGTAACTCTCGGTACTCAAAAATACCGAATCACTCGGAACCTTTCCGAACTCCGAATATAGTCGTCCAATATATTGATCTTTACATCTCGACCATTTTGAGACTCCTCGTCATGTCCCCGATCTCATCCGGGACTCCGAACTCCTTCGGTACATCAAAACTTATAAACTCATAATAAAACTGTCATCGTAACGTTAAGCATGCGGACCCTACGGGTTCGAGAACTATGTAGACATGACCTAAAACTATTCTCGGTCAATAACCAATAGCGGAACCTGGATGCCCATATTGGCTCCTACATATTCTACGAAGATCTTTATTGGTCAAACCGCATAACAACATACGTTGTTCCCTTTGTCATCGGTATGTTACTTGCCCGAGATTCGATCGTCGGTATCCAGTACCTAGTTCAATCTCGTTACCGGCAGGTCTCTTTACTCGTTACGTAATGCATCATTCCGTAACTAACTCATTAGCTACATTGCTTGCAAGGCGTATAGTGATGTGCATTACCGAGAGGGCCCAGAGATACCTCTCCGACAATCAAAGTGACAAAACCTAATCTCGAAATACGCCAACCCAACATGTACCTTTAGAGACACCTGTAGTACTCCTTTATAATCACCCAGTTACGTTGTGACATTTGGTAGCACCCAAAGTGTTCCTCCGGTAACGTGAGTTGCATAATCTCATAGTTACAGGAACATGTATAAGTCATGAAGAAAGCAATAGCAACATACTAAATGATCAAGTGCTAGGCTAACGGAATGGGTCATGTCAATCACATCATTCTCCTAATGATGTGATCC